>OZ004710.1:64323747-65523747 GCA_963924515.1 Vespertilio murinus
TCACTCTAGGACATTATGCCTCAGTTATATGAGATAAGTAGGGGTATATAGATATACTAGAGGCCTTATGCACGAAGATTTGTGCAATAATGGGCCTTCCGTCCCCTGGCTGCTGGCACTGCCTCTGCTCCAGCCAGAGCTGTCTTTCTGCTCTGGCCCAGAGCTCCCTTTTCGCATTCCCATGCTGCCCAGAGGTCTGGAGTGGCTGGGGCGGTGCATAAACATAAAGCCTGCATTGTCTCCATGGTGATCATGAAAGCGTCCTGTTCCACCCCCAGCCTCTTGGCACCTGTTTATACAAATTAAACCTCCATTTTTGTTGGGTTAATTTTCACACTCACTCCTGATTGGCTGGTGGGCATCATGAAAGTAAGGTCAATTTGCATCTTACTCTTTTATTAGTGTAGATAGGTCTGGCTCTCTGAAGAGATTTTTGCTATAGATACAATTTTTAGAGCCATTAGCATGTGTATGATTATGGTTGAGCTTTCTCAAGAGGAACACATAGAGGATATTTTCTTTTTCTTTTTTCTTTTTAAAATATATTTTATTGATATTTTACAGAGAGAAAGGGAGAGGGATAGAGAGGTAGAAACATTGATGAGAAAGAAACACTGATCAGCTGCCTCTTGCACACCCCCCACTGGGGATGTGCCCGCAACCAAAGTACATGCCCTTGACCGGAATCAAACCTGGGACCCTCCAGTCCGCAGGCTGACACTCTATCCACTGAGTCAAACCGGTTTTGGAGAGGATACTTTCTAAACCCTTACCCTAAGACATGGTTTGCAAACTTACTGAGTCTTAGAATCATGTTGGAAAGTAGAAAATGCATATTACCAGACCAACACCTAGAGATTGTGATTTAGTCCATCTGAGATAGAACTTGGGAGTCGTCATTTTAGTAGATACCTTAAATGATTCTAATGGAAGTGAATCACAATTTGAGAAACACTTAGTGAAAGGATAAGCATGTAAAAGAAGGAATTATTAGGGACAATGAGTGATTTATATTGATATTGATTATATTTATATTGGTATTGCTTTGTCTATGTCAATTCTTTGGAAAAACAATTGGCAACGCTTTTATAAGTGGCTTACATTTAGTATTCTAGCTAACCCTTAAAAGAAAATATAATTGATATTGATGTTGCAGAATTAATTCCAATGATCACTCTCTGATACAAAGTAATTAAATTGAGAAGTAATCCCTGTCAGGGCAAATAAACTATAGAAGAGTCTGTTTGAATTTAAATTACACTTTTATTACATTGCAAATGTTAACAACAGCAACAAATCAATCTTCACTCTACTGATAAAAGTGCCATAAAGCCTTCTTCCACATAGCTCTGATTTTTTTCAAAATAAAGTCAAATTTAAACAAGGCCACTTTACAAGAATGTTTATCTTTGATGCACATTGTCATTAACTGAACATGCACTATGTTATTCCTACTTTATTAACAAAATCAACTACACTATAAAAGGATATCAGAAATATTACTGGGTCTCCCTGGCTGGTGTGGCTCATCTGGGTGAGTATCATTCCATATATTGAAAGGTCACAATTTCAACTCCTGGTCAGGTCACATGACCAGGTTGTGGGTTCAGCCCCAGTCAGGGTGCATATGGGAGGCAACTGATTGTTGTTTTCTTATTACATTGATGTTTCTCTCTTTCACTCTCCTTTTCTAAAAATCAATAAAAACGTATATTTAAAAAGCATTACAAATTCAATTTAGTCTAACACCACTTGACAGTATAGCACCACATGGTACAGAAGGAACATTCATTTATAGCTACACACTGATTTATAATTTCTGTTGTACTTGAAATTCTAAATACATAACAGAAAAATAGCAAGAACAAAAGAATACACCTAAAATTTATTTTAAGTTTATGACATATTGTAGGTAAACTTAAAAGCTCATGAATACATATTTAATGCATTATTATTTTTCTTTTCTTTTTTTGCCTCTAAGAACAGATTTCTCCTTTTGCTGTACAAACATAAAATTGATGTATATTAACACTTGTTGAGTTTATCTCTAAATTGTATTTTGTGCCTAATAATTTGTAATTAGAGCTTAAATAACTTAACAGAAAATACTATTTTGAATTAA
The DNA here is from genome assembly GCA_963924515.1 of Vespertilio murinus. NCBI lineage: Eukaryota > Metazoa > Chordata > Mammalia > Chiroptera > Vespertilionidae > Vespertilio > Vespertilio murinus. The sequence goes on from OZ004710.1 coordinate 64,325,870, forward strand.
TAAAATGCATAGATGAGTATAGATATCACAATAAAATGTCTTCCTTTTGAATGATTTGCCACACTAATAATATAATTATTTACTGTACTCATTAGGGTTCACAAAATATTTTTAAAGAGGACATTATGAAAAAATCTAGGGAGATAAAATGCAACAAGTGTGGGTTAAGACATAAAACTAAACATTTTTTATATCAACAGTCTAAGAACATTTAAGAAAATCAAACAAACTAAAAATATAGAATCTAGATAATCATGGTGTTTGAACAAGGCTTAAGGAATCTAACTGAATCATTTTATTATTTTATCTCAATTAACTTATTACAAAAGAATAAATAAGCTAAAAACTGGCGATCTGATTGACAGATCAGAGTGGGACAGAGTTGAAAAGGAATTGAGTCAATGGTGAGGGACAGAATCCTATGTTCCCACAGAAAACTTCATTGTCTTCAATACAGTAGCTTTTATTAGTATTTGGATTCTTTTATTTTTCAAGACTAGAAAAAAGAGTACAAGCAGCCATTCAGCAATATAAATAGAAACATGTAACCTAGGAAACTCTAAAAGGTTCCAGTAGGGCCTAGATGAACTTGCTCAGCAAGTAGAGGAGAAGAGAAAATTTATGTTCTAAATGACATAAAACAATAAGTATAATATACACATAGATGGTACAGACAGAAATAAAAATATACATACAAATCCCTAAGAGCACTTGCAAACAGCATCTAAATGAGTAACAATACTTTTACAGAAAATTTCTTTAGAGGTAAGGAAATGAAGACAAGATAAGAAGATTAAATATATTCCAGATTTCCCTTTTCTTTTACAAATCAGACTCACCAGCAAATATTCTGATTACACATTTCTATAAAATATAATGGCAATCAGATTTGCACATCTGCTCTTTCACAAAATGTTTTTAAGTCAAAGTTACCCCTTGTAATCTTTAAAATGTATGATTAACTTAAAATATTAGAAATACATCTTCAAGACTCCATGAAAGAGAATAATATGAATGGAAAAAAATATCAGGAAGCCTGATTAACATGACTAATTATATTAGCATATAACAAAGAAAAAAACATATAATCATGTTGAAAGATACTAAAAAAAACCTATTTGATCAATTCCAAATTCATTCTTAGTAGAAAAAAATTAAGGATAAAATAAGTAATTCTCGATGTAATAAAAAGCTTAAAATAAAACATACAATAGGATATTTTAAAAATACTACTGTCACTTCCATCAAGTCAAAGGAAAAAAGATAATGGAGTATATTACCACCTTGATTATTATATAAAAATACCTGATATCATATGATTAAATAAATAAATAAATAAATAGAAAAAACTAAGATGGCTGCAGAGGTAAATGCCTAACTACAGCCTCACTCAAATATTTCAAAAAGTACAACTAAAATATAAAGTGGACATTATCCAGAACTACAGGAAAGTTGACTGACTGGAAAATCTACAACTATAAGGAAAGAGAAAACCAGAAGGAAAATCAGAGGAGCTGTAAAAGCCTAAGGTACGGAGACTCGGTGTGCCTGGGGAGAGGACAGAGCCAGAAAGGAGGGACGGCTGAGTGTCTGGCTGGCATTCTCTAGCGGGAAGGAGATAAAAGCTCCAGACTGTGCTGAACTCCAACTCCGACTGCACTGAACCAAGTTCTGGGCGAGACCCTGGGGTCCCAGGCTCATACAGAGGGATTCTGGGCTGTAAAGTGGAAGCTCAGGGTTGCGGCAAAAGGCAGAACCCCAGAGTCCTGCACATTTGCAAGCAGTGGACAGATGGTTGATTGGGCCTCAGGATTGCCCTAGCGGGAAAGAGACATAACTCCGGACTGCTCTTAACCCCACTTCCAACTGCACTGAACCCCAGTTGCAGGCTCGTTGTGGGAGAGACTAGACTGTCTGGTAGCAGGTGAAATTCTAGGGCGCTTTTCTCTCAGAGATGCTTGCAGCGAATACCAAAGGACACTGAGGTACACTGAGACTCAGGAACCTCAGAGGGTGGGGCTAACTGGAAGCCAAGGCTATAGGCTCCACCCTGAAACTCCGCCCCATCCAAGCTGAACACAGAGGCTTTTGCAGGTTTCCAAGTCTAGTGGAATACAGCTGTCTCCTGGCATAGACACAGCTGATCCTCCCAACCTACCAACCCAGGGAAGCAGCAAAAATGGTGAGACGAGGAAACAGATCACAAACGAAAGAAATGGAGGACAAAAAGTGACTGGATATAGAGTTCAAAACCACGCTTATGAGGTTGTTCAAGAATCTCCTAGAAAAGGCAGATAAAATAAAGGAGACCTATGAGGATATGAAAAGATCAACTAGAAATAATAAATGGTCAACAAGAAATAATAAAGGATCAACAAGAAATAAAGAATACATTCTCTGAAATAAAAAATATTATATAGAGTCCTAAAAACAGAATGGGAGATTGCAGAATCAAGTCCAAGATTTGGAACACAAAGAGCTAGAGGACACTCCTCTGCAGAAGCAAGAAGACAAGAGAATCCAGAAAGTTGAAGATAGTGTAAGAAATCTCTGGGCCGAAACCGGTTTGGCTCAGTGATAGAGTGTCGGTCTGTGGACTGAGGGGTCCCAGGTTCGATTCCGGTCAAGGGCATGTACATTGGTTGCGGGCACATCCCCAGTGGGGGGTGTGCAATAGGCAGCTGGTCATTGTTTCTCTCTCATTGACGTTTCTAGCTCTCTATCTCTCTCCCTGAATAGCCACAGCAATCCTGAGAAAGAAGAACAAAGTAGATGGAATCTCAATATCAGATTTCAATTTGTATTACAAGGCCACTGTTCTCAAAACAGCTTCATACTGGCACAAGAACGAACATAGACCAATGCAATAGAATAGAGAACCCAGAAATTGACCCAAACCACTATGCTCAATTAATATTTGACAAAGGAGGCATGAACATACAATGGAGTCAAGACAGTCTCTTCAATAAATGGTGTTGGGAAAATTGGACAGATACATGCAAAAAAAATGAAACTAGATCATCAACTTATACCAAACAGAAAAATAAACTTATAATGGATAAAGGACTTAAACATAAATGGAAAACATAAAAATACTAGAGGAATCCACAGACAGAGAAATCTCAGACATATGCCAAAGCAATTTCTTCACTGATACTGCTCCTAGGGCAATGGAAACTAAAGAGAATAAACAAATGGGACTACATCCAAATAAAAGGCTTTTGCAAAGCAAAGGAAACCATCAACAAAACAAAAAGAAGACCCACTGTATGGGAGAACATATTTGCAAATGTTATCACTGATAAAAGTTTAATCTCCAACATCTACAGGGAACTTACAAAATTTAATAAAAGAATGATAAATGATACAATAGAAAAATGGGCAATGGACCTAAATAGAATCTTTTCTAAAGAAGACACAAGGAAGGCAAAGAAACATGAAAACATGCTTAAAGTCACTAATTAACCAAGAGATGCAAATCAAAATGACAATGTGGTACCATCTCATACCTGTCAAAATGGTAATCATCAACAAGTCAACAAACTACAAGTGCTGGCGAGGATGTGGAGAAAAAGGAGCCCTTTTGCACTGCTAGTGGAAATGCAGACTGGTGCAGCCATTGTGGACAACAGTATAGAATTTCCTCAAAAAACTAAAAATGGAACTCCCATTTGACCCAGTAACCCCACATCTAGGAATATATCCCAAGAAACTAGAAGCACCAGTCAAAAAGGATACATGAACCCCTATGTACATAGCAGCACAATTCACTATAGTTAAGATTTAGAAACAGCATAAATGCCCATCAGCAGATGAGAGGATTAGAAAACCATGGTACATCTACACAATGGAATACTACACTGCTATAAAAAAGAGGAATTATTACCATTTGCAGCAGTATGCATGGACCTAGAGAACATTATGTTAAGTGAAATGTGCCAGGTAATGAAAGAAAAATACCACATGATATTACTCATTTATGGATAATAAAGAATATTATAACCTGATGAACAAAAAAAAATAGATACAGAGGCAGTAATGCATCGAATAGAATGTCAAATTACAGCAGGAATGCTGGGGAGTGTTGGGGAAGGGGAGAAGGAGATCAACCAAAAGACTTGCATGCATGCATATAAGCACAACAAATGGACACAAGACACTGGGGAGGGTAGGATGAGGGCATGTGACAGGGGGTATGGGAGGCTGGGGGAAAGTCAATGGGGAAAAAAGAGATATATGTTCTACTATATGTAATACTTTAAACAATAAAAAAGTTTTAAAAAATCCTTGATTTCTATTTACAGTTTAACCTTGAGCATGGTTTTGAACTATGCAGGTACACTTACATGTGGATTTATTTCCATAAATGTGTAAGTATTGCAAATGTATTTTCTCAAAAACATTTTCTTTTCTATAGCTTACTTACCTTAAGAATACAGCACATAATACATATAAATACACACACAAAAAAAAGAAAGAAAACTTAAAAACAACTAGTGAATCACAGACTTTATCTTCCCCAACTAAATTGATAGCAAATGTTTATGCCTCTCAAATAAAGGAGCTTTTTGAAGTAATTTATTTAACTACTTGATATTAATTAAATATAAAAATCAAGAACTTTACTGTATATCAGGAATAAGCTGTTATAAAATAAAACATACAAATATCCTTCCTATTAAACACACACAAAAATGAAAGTATTAGGTATAAACCTAATTAAAAACTATGTGAGACTCTTGATGAAACTTAACAGTTTTATAGAAAGAGATAAATATTTAAAATATTTAGCTTATTTAAAATTAAAAATGACAAAAGACTCAGGAAATATATTTTTAAATAATAATAATTAGTGACAGACATTAAACACATTATAAAAAGGAAAAAAAAACACTTAAAAATCTTGTTGCTATAAAAACAACATTGTAGAATAAAGTATAAAGGCCTGGGGTAGACGCAAGTACGGGCAGTCCTTGGGTTACATTGGACTTGACATATGTTGTTTCAAGGTTACATCGCCATCTACCATCCTATCTAATAAAGAGGTAATATGCAAATTGACCATCACTGCAACACACGAGATGGCCACCCCCATGTGGACACAAGGTGGCCACCACAAAATGCCCAGCAGTGGAAGGTAGTCGTGGGCAATCCGGAGAGCAGGGGAGCAGTTAGGCATTAATAAGGTGGCAGGGGAGTGATTAGGGGGTGAACAGGCTGGCAGGCAGGCAAGTGGTTGAGAGCCAGCAGTCCTAGGATGTTAGAGGGATGTCTCAGATTGGAGAGGGTGCAGGCTGGGCTGAAGGACAACCCCCCCCTGCACGAATTTCGTGCACTGGGCCTCTAGTTTATTTATAAAAAACTAAAAGTTCCATCATTTGAATATATGTAAATATGTGCTTTATGTTTTTTATTATTTATTTACCACAAGTAAAGGTCAGGAATTGTTATCTTTAATTAATTAATTTTTATTTATTTACTTATTTATTTATTTTTTTACTGTTTCACTTCATTACTGCTGTATATGTTTTCTATGTGTATGAAGGGGCAGGTGCTTTTGTAGGTGGGTTCCAACTTACAGTGAAAATAAAATTATATCACACAGTAGGAACCAATCTCTGATGTTACCCAAGTACCTACTGTACATGCTAAAGGCATCTGAAAATAAGTGGGAGAAAGGATGGATTATTTAGTAGGTAGAGCTGGAAAAACTAGTTAATAATTGTCAAAAATTGAAATCCTTTTTCTCACATAACAGTAAATTCTTCATATCCAAATAAATTCTAGAGAGCATAAAATATAAAGGTCTAAAATGAAAACATTTTAAAGAAATAAATTGGTGCTGAGGTCGGTTTGGCTCAGTGGTAGAGCGTCGGTCTGCAGACTGAAAGGTCCTGGGTTCGATTCCGGCCAAGGGCATGTACATTGGTTGCGGGCACATCCCTGGTAGGGGGTGTGCAAGAGGCAGCTGGTCGATGTTTCTCTCTCATCGACGTTTCTGGCTCTCTCTCTCTCTCTCTCCCTTCCTCTCTGTAAAATATCAATAAAAATATATTTTTTTAAAAAGAAATAAATTGGTGAATATTTATAACTAGAGACCTAATGCATGAAATTCCTGAATGGAGGGGGCCCCTCAGCTCAGCCTGTACCCTCTCCAATCTTGGACCCCTTGAGGGATATCTGACTGCCAGTTTAGGTCCAATCCCACAATCTGGAACTGCTGGCTCCTAACTGCTTGCCTGCCTGTCAGTCGAATGCCCCCTAACTGCTCCCCTGCTAGCTCAATTGCCCCTAAATGCCCTCCCCTACAGGCCCAGTTGCCCCCAACTGCACTGCCCTGCTGGCCTGATCACCCTCAACTTCCCTCCTCTGACAGCCTGATCACCCCAACTGCTCACCCCTACTGACCTGTTCACCTCAACTGCCCTTCCCTGGTGGCCATTGTGGTGGCCATCTTGTGATGAAGTGGGAGCAGCCATCTTGTGATGACATGGGGTGGTCATCTTGTGGAGGCCATCTTGTGGAGGCTATATTGTGATGACGTGGGAATGGCCATCTTGTGACAACATGGGGGTAGCCTCTTGTGGTGGCCATCTTGTGATGACGTGAGTGAGAGATGCCACCTGGACTTTTATATATATATAGATAATAAATAAGCACAATATGCTAATTAGACCAGATGTCCTTCTGCGGTGGTGCATCAGGCTCTAGTTTATATATAAAAAGGAGAATGGCCTTTCTCAATATAGCATTAAAGGCAGTGATCATTAAGAAAAAGACTGACAGCCGAAACCGCTTTGGCTCAGTGGATAGAGCGTCCGCCTGTGGACTGAAAGGTCCCAGGTTCGATTCTGGTCAAGGGCATGTACCTTGGTTGCAGGCACATCCCCGGTAGGGGGTGTGCAAGAGGCAGCTGGTCGATCATTCTCTCTCATCGATGTTTCTAACTCTCTATCCCTCTCTCTTCTTCTCTGTAAAAAATAAATTAAAAATATTAAAAAAAAAAAAAAGCAAAGCAAGAAAAAGACTGATAGCTGAAACCAGTTTGGCTCAGTGGTCGAGTGTTGGTCTGCGGACTGAAAGGTCCCGGGTTCGATTCTGGTCAAGGGCATGTACCTTGGTTGCAGGCACATCCCCGGTAGGGGGTGTGCAAGAGGCAGCTGGTCGATCATTCTCTCTCATCGATGTTTCTAACTCTCTATCCCTCTCTCTTCTTCTCTGTAAAAAATAAATTAAAAATATTAAAAAAAAAAAAAAAGCAAAGCAAGAAAAAGACTGATAGCTGAAACCAGTTTGGCTCAGTGGTCGAGTGTTGGTCTGCGGACTGAAAGGTCCCGGGTTCGATTCCGGTCAAGGGAATGTACATTGGTTGCGGGCACATCCCCGGGAGTGGGTGTGCAAGAGGCAGCTGTTTGATGTTTCTCTCTCATCGACGTTTCTAGCTCTCTATCTCTCTCCCTTCCTCTCTGTAAAATATCAATAAAATATTTTTTTTAAAAAGAAAAAGACTGATAGATTATACTATATGTGAATATGTTTAAGCAGCTAGATGTTGTATTCCTCAAAATGGAAATAGGTAGGATTTAAATGGAAATGACTAACTGGAAAATATTTTCATGTGAAAAAGCTTTTATATACTGTACATGTAAAAATATACTATACTATTATATATCCAAGAGAGAAAAATACTCAACAGAAAAATGTGCAAAAGGCTTATATGGGCAATTCTCGGTGGGGTGGGGGGGAGAAAAAAATGCAAATGACAAAAAAAGAGGTATAACCTTGTTTGACTTCATTACTAATGAGTAAATATAAATTAAACTAGGATGAGTTATCATCACTCAACCCAGTATGTTAGTGAAAGGATAAGGAAGTAGAAAATCTCATTCACTGCTGATTAGAATGTAAATTGGTTTGACTTTGCTGTAGAACACTTTGGATATATATATATATATATATTATATATATAATTTTAGAGGCTCGTTGCATGATATGAGTGCAACAGGCCCCTGGATTCACTCCCAGCTGCCAGGAGCCAGCAAGTCCCTGCTCCCCAGGCCACTCAGGAGCCGGCAAGTCCCCTCTCCCAGGCTGCCTGGGAGCCAGCAAGTCCCCTCTTCCTGGAAGCCTGAGAACAGGCACTTCCCCTCTCCTGGGCTGCCCGGGAGCAGGCAAGTCCTCAATCCTGGGCCTCCCTGAGCCCTCAAGTCCTCACTTCTGTCTGGGCCACCACTCCAGTAGCTCCCTCCACTGCCCTCCTTCCCCTCATAGCAGGCTCACATCGCTCTGCATGTGTATATGCAAATTAATCTGCATCTTTGTTTGGTTAGTTTGCATACTCACTCTGATTGGCTGTGGGTATAGCAAAGGTATGGTCAATTAGCATTTTTCTCTTTTATTAATATAGATAATAATAAAAGGGTAATATGAAAATTGGTCACGATGCCCTCAAAGTAACAACCAAACATCAGGCTGCATGGGGCAACCAGACTGGAATGGGGGTTAGGGAGGGAAGACCAAATAACTCACCAGCAGGCTGCATGAGGCAACCATGGTGGAAGGGGGGTCAGTGAGGGGCGACAAGGATGGCAGCAGGGGTAGTTGGGGATTACCAGATCGATGAGGAGTCAGTTAGGGGTGATTAGGATGGCAAGGAGAGGTGGTTAGGAGTGGTCAGGATGATGGGGGAAAATTAGGGGAGATGAGGCAGGCAGGCAGGTGAGCAGTTAGGAGCCAGCAGTCCAGGATTGTAAGGGATGTTCCCCAAGGGGTCCCAGATTGGAGAGTGTGCAGGCTGGGCTGAGGAGACCCCTTCCTCCATGTATGAATTCCATGCACCGGGCCTCTAGTAAAAAAAATAAAAGCATATTATGCAAATCGGCCAATTGGCAGAACAGCAGAATGACCATGCTATGACACCCACTGGTGCCAGGCCAGACAAGATGTGTGCATTGCGACTGGTTTGGGGTTGCACCGTCATTGCCCTATGATTGCCCTGCAGAAAGAGGCCCAGGCCACCTTCTGGAGGATGATCAATCGGGGGGCTCTGGCAGGTGAACGAGGCCTCCCTCTGTGGGATGATTGATCACAGAACCCTGGGCCAGTGGGTAGGGCCTCCTTCTGTGGGGCAACTGATCATGGGGCTCCCAAACTGCGAGAGGGTGCAGGCCAGGCTGAGGGACCTACCCTCTACCCCCACCCCACGAGTGCAAAAATTTTGTGTAGCAGGCATCTGGTACATATATATATGTACTAGAGGAGGGGTCCCTCATGCACTGGAGGGGGGTCCCTCAGCCTGGCCTGCCCTCTCTCACAGTCTGAAAGCCCTCAGTGGCTGCAGGCAACCCAGAGATCAGGGGAAGGTGATGTCCCATCACACTTCTGCTGCTGCTACTGCCGGCAGTGCAAACCTCATCTGGCCCTAGTTCTCTGAGCCTTGGGTGGCCCTGGGCAGCTGGGAAGCCACCATTGAGGCTAACCTGTGCCTTGGGTCAGCCCCGGGCATCTGGGCAGTGGATATTTGAGGCTTGCCTGCACCTCAGGTGTCAGCTGGGAAGTTGCCATCGAGGCTTGTCTGCACCTAGGGCCAGCCCTGGATGGCTGGGTAGCCACCACTTGAGGCTTGATTGTGCCTCAGGCTGGCCCTGGGTGGCTGGGAAGCTGCCATCCGAGGCTTGCTTGTACCTCAGGCTGGCACTGGGCAGCTGAGGTGCTGAGGGGACTGGGGGACTACGGAGGCAGGTGTACAGAGCAGCCAGGCTGTGCTGTATGCCTGCCACCCCAGCATTGCTGAGGAGGGTATTGGGTGTCACCATCTTGTGGCTCTGGGCACCGTCATCTTTGAGGGCAGGGCAGCCAATTAGCATATTTCCTCCTTATTGGCTATGAGCTCCACCATCTTTGGGACAGCATGAGGGTCAATTAGCATATTCCCTCTTTATTAGATAGAATATGTACTAGAGACCCAGTGCACAAAATTCATGCACTGGGGGGGGGTGTCTCTTCAGCTCTGCCTGCACCCTCTCCAATCTGGGACCCCTCGGAGGATGTGCTATTGCCAGTTTAGACCCAATCCTACAGTTGGATATCCCTCTTACAATCCGGGACTGCTGGCTCCTAACCATTCGTCTGCCTAGCTGCCTGATTAGCCCTAACCACACTGCCTGTCAGCCTGATAGCACCCAAATCACTCTACTGCCAGCCTGATTGACACCTAACCACTCCACTGCTGGCCCGTTCATCCCCAACTTCCCTCCCTTGTTGACCATCTAGTGACAACATGGGGTGGCCATCTTGTGACAACATGGGGGGTGGCCATCTTGTGATGCAAGGGTGAGTCAATTTGCATATCACCTCATTATTATATATCCACTGAGTGGCCAGATTATTATGACCATCCCATCAGTACTTCGATGGATCACCTTTTGCCTTCAATACTGCAGTGATTCTTCTTGGCATTGACTCCATGAGATATTAAAAGGTGATGCGAGGAATCTGACACCATGCCTGATGAATAGCACTATCCAGTTCTGTGAGATTTGATGGTTGTGGAATCAGCTGCCTAATGGCTCTTTTAACTTTGTCCCACAAATGCTCAATTGGATTGAGAGCTGGTGATTTTGGGGGCCACTTGAGCAAGGTAAAGTCTCCCTCATGCTCTTGAAACCACTCTTGCATAATACAGCACCGTGGCATGGCACATTGTCTTGTTGGAAGAAGCCATTTCCATTGGGATATGCCATCATCATGATAAGATGAACTTGATTAGCAAAGATACTTAGGTATGTTGTGCTATTCAGATGCTGTTCCACATGAATTAAAGTGCCCAAATCATGCCAGGAAAACATGCCCTAAACCACAACACTGCCTCCACCAGCTTCAAGGGTTGTACTCATTCATGTGGGGTGCATTCTTTCATGCTGTTTCCGCCAAATTTTCACTCTGCCATCTTCATTATGCAACTGGAAATGTGATTTATCAGACCACATGACTTTTCTTCCAATGCTCGACTATCCTATCCTTATGTTCCTGTGCGAATTGGAGACATTTTCTCTTGGTAACTGCAGACAGCAGTTCGAACAGGCCTTGGGCTTCCTTATCCCATAGGATATAGTATAGGGCTAATGTGCCTACAAACATCAGGTGGTCATAATAATCTGGCCACTCAGTGTATATGTTCATTTACTGAACAATTCTAATTCTAGAAATTTACCATACATAACAAGAAAAGTTTATTAAAAGGAAAATTTCAAAAGTATGCAAAGATGCATGTAAAAGAATTTTCAAATATGGAATTGCTTATAATATAAAAATATGTAATCTCTAAGCATTCATTAGTGTAGTTATAATTAAGTTAAACATGTAATACAAACCTTATTTTGCTATTAACATAATTTATATACATATCCTAGTACACACAAATATACATATGAAGATATATGTTTTTAAAACAACTTTTTGGAAATATAAATTATACGAAATGAAATTCTCACACCTTAAGTGAACATTTGGATCAATTCAGTTTTATTAAGACTTAATTGATATATACCAATGTGTAATTTTAAGGTATACAATGTAATGATTTAATATATGTATATGTTACAAAATTGTTACCAAGGTAAAGTTAATTAACACATTCATCACCTTATATAGTCACAATTTTATCATGCTTTGAGAATTTCTAAAATTTACTTTCTTAGCAACTTTCAAAATTACAATATCGTATTGTTAATTATAATCACCATGATGTACATTACATATTCAGAACCCATTTAGTTATAACTGGGAGTTTGTACTCTTGGACCATATATACCCACTTTCCACAACCCTCATTCCCTGCTTCTGGTAACCATCAATCTGTTTTCTGATTCTATGAATTTGATTTGTTGATATTTCACACATAAGTAAGATCATATAGTATTTATCATTCTCTCACTTATTTCACTTGGCAAAATGTCTAGTATCCATGATGTCCCAAATAGCAGGATTTTTTTATAGATAGATTAGATATAGATATAGATATAGATATAGATATAGATATAGATATAGATATAGACATAGACATAGACATAGATATATAGAGATTTTCTTTATCCATTCACCTTTAGGCTGTTTCCATGTCTTGGTTACTATAGATAATGTTGCAGTGGACATGGGGTGCAGATATCCATTTGATTGTTACTTTATTTCCTTCAGAAATATTCCCAGAAGTAGGATTCCTGGATCATATATAGATAAAGTGTGAGTAGTATGGAGATTTTAACAAGATTATTCTTATAACCCATGAACATGAGATGCGTTTCTATTTATTTGTGTATTCAATTTCTTCATCAATTTTTTATAGTTTTCAGAGTACAGATCTTTCACCTACTTGGTTAAATTTACTCTTAAGTATTTTATTATTTTGATGATATTGTAAATAGAATTATTTATCTGGAATTCAAAACAATTTAAAAAACATTCAAACTATAAATAGAAGAACACTTTCTAAACCTTATTAAAAACATCTACAGGCCGAAACCGGTTTTGCTCAATGGATAGAGCGTCGGGCTGCAGACTGAAAGGTCCCAGGTTCAATTCTGGTCAAAGGCATGTACCTTGGTTGTGGGCACATCCCCAGTAGGGAGTGTGCAAGAGGCAGCTGATCAATTATTCTCTCTCATCGATGTTTCTAACTCTCTGTCCCCTCTCTCTTCCTCTCTGTAAAAAAGCAATAAAAATATATTTAAAAACAACATCTACAGAAAATGTACAGATAGTATCATAATTATGTAAGTCTAAAAACTTTGCCACTAATATCATAAGCAAAACAGGGATGTCTGTTCTTGCCACTTCTATTCAACATTGAATTGAGGTTATAGTCAAAGCTAAAAACAATTTCAGCAAGGCTGAAGGAGACATGACCAATGTGCAAAAATGAATTATATTTCTATGTACTAGCCATAAAATATCAAACCTGAAATTAAGAAAATATTTCACTTAAATAGCTTCAAAAAACCCCACAAAGATTAAGTTTAATAAAAATCATATAAGCTTGTACAGTGGAAACTGCAAAACTTTGTTGAAAACACTAAGGAAAAATCTAAACAAGTGGAAAGACATTCTATGTTCATAGATTATAGGACTTAATCTTGTTAAGATGGCAATACTCTTCAAATTTATCTACAAATTCCATAAAATACTTATCTGAATCCCAGCAGAATTCCTTGTTGAAATTGACAAGATGACCCTAAAATTAATATGGAATGTCAAAGAACCCAGAAGAGCCAAATCAGTTAAAAATAATACAGTTGGAAGATTTACAATTCATGATTTCAAAACCTCCTACAAAATTACCATAATCAAGTAGGTGTGTCATTGTCACAGAAATAGACATATAGATTAGAGGAACATAGTGCCCAGAAGTAAACCATTATATTATTGTTAAAGATTTTTATAAGGGTGCCAACAAAATTCTATAGCAAATTAATAGATTTTAAAAAATGGTGCTAGGATAATCGAATATCCACATGCAAGAGGATGGATTTGGATACATACTTCATACAATATATAAATATTAACTCAAAATTGATCACAGATATAAATATGAGATAAAAGTATAAAACTCTTAGGAAAAATCATAGGAATAACTCTTCATGATCTTGGATTAGGCAGTAGTTTCTTATATCAAATAATTGAAAATTTATGTCCACACAAAAACCTGTACATGAATGTTTACTGTAGTTTCATTTGTAATAGCCAAAACCTGTAAATGGCCTGGATGTCTTTTGATGGGAGAATGGATGAACTGTGGTTCATTCTTACCATGGAATACCACTCATTTAGCCAAGAAATGAACTATCACTGCACACCAGTTGAATGAATTTCAAGGATTTATGCAGAGTGGAAAAAGCCAATCTCACAAAGTTACCTATTATATGATTCCATTTATATATCTTAAAGTATCAAAATTATAGAGATTGAGAGCAGATTAATGATTGCCAAGAATCAGAGATGGGAGGCCTTATGGAAGTTTGTATGTTTGTTTTTATTTTTAAAAAAGGGCAACATAAGGGGCCCTTGTGATAATAGAACTGTTCAGTATCTTAACTGTGATGGTGGACATACAATCTACACATGATAAAATTGTATAAACATGCATGCACATACAGATGAGCACAAGTAAGACTGAGGTCATCTGAATAAGAAAAATAACATCAAAGAAGGGCATAGTATACTTCCTCACAGTTCTATTTAACAATTTTTCTATAGAAAATAAAATGTTCTAGCACTTCATTAATTTTAGCTAAACCAAGGATTGATCCCCTGATATAAATTAATGTTTCTATGGTAGATTTTAAGGTAGATTTATGATTTTCAAGTTCTAAAAGAAATCAAACAAAACTATCTGATGAATATAAAGAAGAGGGTTGAATTGAGTAAAATTGTGTGTAATTGAATGATTCTAAAGTTTTAGATTTTTTTAAATCCTCATCTGAGGACATGCCGAGAGAGAGAGAGAGAGAGAGAGAGAGAGAGAGAGAGATCTATGTGAGAGAAATATTGATCAGTTGCCTTCCATACTTCCATATGTGCCCAAACTGGATATTGAAACAGCAACCCAGGTATGTGTCCTAACCAGGAATCTAAGAAGCAACATTTTGGTGCAAAGGACAACACTCAATTAGTTGTGCCACTCTGGCTAGGCAAGATATTTTTAAATTTAATGTTATATACATTGATATGTTGTGAAAATAATAAACTAATTTATATACATTTATCATCACAAATTTTTAGTGAACATAATATTACGCAATAGGGTTCAAATATCAAGGAAAATTTTACTTGATATTTTCTATTTTTCAGGCTATTTTGAAAACAATGCCCAGGTGACAATTACATGCATACAAAACCAAAGATTCTGTGTTCAATTTAATTTTTTAAATTTTTTAAATATATATTTTATTGTTTTTTTACAGAGAGGAAGGGAGAGGGATAGAGAGTCAGAAACATCAAGGAGAGAGAAATATAGATCAACTGCCTCCTGCACACCCCCTGGGAATGTGCCTGCAACCAAGGTACATGCCCTTGACCAGAATCAAACCTGTGACTCTTCAATCCATAGGCTGAGATTCTACCCACTGAGCCAAACAGTGGATTATTTTTAGTTCTATGTTAAATTTTAGAGTTTTTTTATACTAATATTAATTTTTAAGTAGAATTAAAGAATAAATTATCTTTATTTTCACATTTGGAAAATTATTATACTAATAAATATCATTTAATGTTGTTTTTATGTAGAAGAGAAAAACACAAGATACATAATACCATGTTTCCCTGAAAATAATACATCCTCCAAAAATAAGACCTACTTCATGGAAACATAATCCATCCCCTGAAAATAAGACCTAGCGCATCTTTGGAGCAAAAATTAATATAAGACACTGTCTTATTTTCGGGGAAACAGGGTAGTTTCTCAAAACTGCACACAAAAAGACTTAAAATGCTACATTAGGTCATATCTAGAATACATAAAGAATTCTTTTTTTTTTAATTTTATTTTATTAAGGTATTATCTGTGTACATAGCTTACCATTGCCCCCCCCCCACCTCCCATTTATGCCCTCCCTCCCCAGAGTTCTGTGTTCATTGGTTGTACTTATGTTCATGTATACCAGTCCCTCGGTTGTTCTCATATCTCCCCCCAGATCTCCTTCCCCTCCCCGCTGTCATTTGACAATCTGCTTGTTTCATGGTGACCATCTCAGGACCCCATGAATAGAGTCCGCTCCTCATTTGGCAGTCTGCTTGTTTTATGGTGACTATCTCAGGACCATATGAATAGAGTCCGCTCCTCCTCTGGTTTTCACCGCCCCTTCCCCTGGGTCCCACTGCTTCCCCTGGGACACACGGCTCGCCCGGGGGACTCGGCCCACTGGGACACACGGCTCACCCAGGATCCCCTTCCCCTTTGGGGGGTAAGGCTCACCCGGGGCACACGGCCCCCTGGGACACTCAGCCCCCTGGGACACTCGGCTCACCTGGGCACTCGTCCCCCTGGGACACACTGCTCACCCGGGACACCCTTCCCCTTTGGGGGGTACGGCTCACCCGGGGCACTCGGCCCCCTGGGACACTCGGCTCACCCGGGGCACATGGCCCCTCTAGGGCGTTGGGGTTGCATATTGGAGGGGCCGCGCTAGCTCCTTGCTAGCATGGCGGGCAGGCTGGGACAGCTGCAGTTGGGCTGAGATGGTTTCAGGCGGGGGGACCACGTTCAAAGGTGTCTCGTTCGGTGTGGGAGCGGAGCAGCTGCAGACATGGAGGCTAAGTTCTGAGGTCGCCCACTCCCTGAGCCCAAGGCATGGTGAGCTCTGTTCTTGGTGGATTTCCTTTATTCTCAACGGCAGTGGCGGGTGGCGGTGCCAGGTGCAACATTGATGGTCGCTCCTGTGGTTCAGTTACCACTGTAGTTTTAAAGTTCACATGACGGTGGTGGTGAGAGCTTCGGCTTGGCAATGTGGCATCGGAGGATGGGCTCGCCTGGGTGGCTAATGGAAGGTACCGTGCCATTTCCTCACCAGTGCGCTCCATCTCCCTCCCAGCATGGTGGGTGTGCTGGGAAGATTGTGGGCAGGCTGTGATGGCTGCATGGGGAGAGTCCGTCCTCAATGGAGTCCTCTTTGTTGCGGATGTGGAGCTGCTGTGGATGCAGAGGTTAATTTCTGAAGCCACACTATGAGCCCGGTGCGTAGTGAGCTCTGATTTCGGTGGATTCCCATTCTTGGGGGAGGTGGTGGGTGCGGCAGCGATGGTAGCTCCTGTGGCTCAATTTCCCCTGAAGTTTTAAAATCCACATGGTGGTAGTGTCTGATGCTTTGGCCTGGCCATGTGGCAGCGGAGAGAGGATTCTCCGGGTCTGCCAATGGAAGGCGCGGCGCCAGCACAGTGCGCGCAAAGGCCTGGCAGAGCAGGCCGCGGGCGGTGGCGGAGAGTCCCCGCGATGTCTTAGTCTTTCAGACTTAGTGGAACGCTTCCCCTGAGCCAGGACAAGCAGCACCACCACAAATATTGGCCAGCTCAGTGCTGCCCCTCTACAGGTGACAGTAGGGGCATCCTCACCTCGGTAGGCCTTTGCTCTTGGAGGTCTTAACCAGTGGAAGGCAGCACGGTACAGAAAAGAATTCTTATTAATTGGCAAGTAAAGGACAGGCAATACTCCTGAGACTATCCAGATGTTTAATAAATGTTTGTAAAGATGCTTAATCTAATTAGTCCTTAAGTAAATACAAATTAAAAGCACAATGAGATAATAATACATAGTGTTCCAGAATGACTATAATTTTCAATACTGACATTATCAAGTGTTATAATATATAGAACAATAAGAACATACTAGTATATCCTATGACTAGCAAATTTACTCCTAGATTTATACAATATAAAGAGTAGTAGCCATTTTTAATTTTTGTGCCTGTGTTCCTTTTCCCCTTTTATTTATTCTTTTTACGCCAGTCCTTTTAGCATTTCTTGCAAGCACAATATCTCATCAATAGTAAAATGGGCAAATTGTAGATATTCATATATGTGAATACTATATAGCAATGAAAAATGAAATTGCAAGAAAATGGATAAAAATTATAATTGCAATATGAATGAAGGGAATAATATATGTGATAAAATTGTAGAGAACTAAATATAATCTAATATATACACAAATGAATACAAGTAAAATTGAGGAAATCTGGATGAGATAGATGGATGTGAATATTCTACTATAGTTTGTGAGATGTTATGATTGGGGAAATCCAATAAAAGTACCAGTGATTTCTCTAAGTTATTTATTACAATTTCATGTAAATCTATAATGATCTCTTAATAAAATTAATTTAAAAAAACAGGTAACATTATATAAAGCCATTACTTTTAAAGGCAATTATGAGCCTAAAGAAAAATTATTATCAATGGAATAATTATTTTAATGTATTTGACTTCACTTTGTACAGTTGGTTGTGCCAATAATAGATTCTATGCCTTTGCTAAGTCATTACTCAAATACTTTAGAAATTAACATGGGTTGTTTAGAGTTTCTATTCTTGATCTAACTAGTAATTATTGTTCTATTGGATCACATGGTATTCACAAAATAAATATCAATTTGAGGTCACTTAACTAGTTCCTAGTGTAGCCTCTCAGGGTGCATGCTGTCCACAGTTTCATTCCCCAAATAGAATTTCTGTGAGGCCATGGTGTTTACATTAGGAGTCCATTTTCTTCAAAACTTTTTAAAATGAGAAATCATCAAAAGTAAAGGGGCTATCTGAGATTTAAGATGGCAGAGAATCATCCTGACCCTAAAACATATGTATTTTTTTCTAAAAGTCATAGCTTGAAGTCATCTAAGCAAAGAGGGGAAGAAAAACATGACACATATTTTTTTTGTCTTTGAATCCTATTGCTACCATGTGAGAAAAAATAAATAAGAATTATACTTTAAAAATACCTTAGAATCTCTTTATCTGGATATCTCTCTCATTCAAAGCCATATATTTGGCAGGCAGTTATTTTATTTGTTGAATGAATGAGTAATTGAATTAATTTGGAATGGCTGTATAAGATTAGCCATACAGAAAATTATATATATAATTTTAACTTCAGGAATAAATATGAACCTGGCTTAATGATGAAATTTCAGGCACAGGAAAAGTGGAAGGTAAGGCCAAAAAAGTAGAGGGTCTCATAACGTGCAAGGACATTGAATGTCATATTGAAAATATTAAATGTTAATTGATGGGCATTGGAGAGGCCTAATTAGTTAAGCAAAAATGAAATAATTTCCTATTAAGTAAAATAATGGATGTATAGCCATCTCCTCAGATGTGAATCCAATGGGCAGATGGATTAAATCAGTTAATTTTCACACATTCTGCTTCTCCATTTGTACCATTAACATTATATAAATATGGGACACATTCAAGGAATATTTTAGTTCTTGAAAACAGTGACAGTTTGGTAGAGAAGCTTCCATCTGTCTTATCCTATGTATATATAGCTCAACCCTACCCATTGCAAGTGATAGATATTACTATAGTGTTCATGAATCCTGATCTTTGGAGAAAGTTATACTTAAATTTTTAGACATTAGCTATTTTTCAAATAAACTAAATAAAATCTCAGCATTCATACACATCTATATAGTTACATACAGTATATAGGGTGGGACAAAAGTAGATTTACAGCTGTGAGTACGCAAAACAGTTAATTCTTGTATTATTATTTATTGTATTATTTTCCATTTGAACAACCGTAAGCCTACTTTTACCCCACCTTGTTAATGCTTTTGGAAAGTCAGGGGGCATAAATGTCACAGATTACAGAGGCACATGATACTGAGAACCAGATTTTGAATGAACATGGGATCAAGTGAGAAACTAAAGCAATCTCTGGTATTGTAGACAGTATAAAGAAGTATAATTCTACTAGTATTACACATAATATTGTTGCATAAAAAGACACTGATAAAAGCAAGCAACAGACCAGACTTCCCCTATATGTTAACTGGTAATCTGATCATATGTGATTCTATAGAGAAAAATTCAGGAGTGTAGAGAACATGTGATATCTACACATGCATATGATGACTTTTAACATTCAATTTCTGGAATGAAGTTGGAAAGTATCATGTCTTACCCTACCCTACCTACAGGTCACTGAAACTTGCTTTGAAAATTACATGGTAAATATGGTGAGCTTTTTGACACAACATGTAAAGTCCTATTTGACATTGATGATGGCCAAAAGGATGGTAGGTGGATAAATTCATCATGAATCATCATGACCAAAGACTCAATGTGAACCGAAACTGATTTGGCTCAGTGGATAGAGCATCGGCCTGCAGACTGAAAGGTTCCAGGTTCAATTCCAGTCAAGGGCATGTACCTCGGTTGTGGGCACATCCCCAGTAGGGGTGTGCAAGAGGCAGCTGATTGATGATTATCTCTCATTGATGTTTCTGACTCTCTATCCCTCTCTCTTCCTCTCTGTAAAAAATCAATAAAATATATATTTTTTAAAAAGACTCAATGTGAAACTCTTAAAAGTCAAGATGAAGCAATTGATAGTCTTCAGGTATCAAGCCTTATGATTTAAGGTTATTATGACATTGTTGGTGAGGAAGTGTTCTTGTTTTTTTTTTAAATATTTGATGTTGTTGGGTAAAGAATGTAATTCTGATCAATCTACCATATTAGGATTTACAAGCAGAAATTGGGGAAAGAAATTTAGTTTAAAAAAATCCATTGTCAGAAAAAAAAAAGCCAACTTTACAGTTACCACAGAAAGAATGACTAGCCAACTTCAATTATAACTGCAAGCCAACTGAGTAAGGCTATTGAGATCTGCAAAAGGACCATGTACTAGATAAGTTACTTTGCCTTTGAATGAGCTCTTTCCTCTTCCCCCATATCTATTACATTACCAAATCCCACCCATTTTACCTATATACTTAAAAAGTAGTTTTAAAAGTCATTAAAGGGTGATAAATGCTGACAGTAATATAAAAAACTGTGGTACAAAGCTCTGTGTGATACAAACTCTGCTTTTCAAGTCTTCCCACTTATTTTTGGTTGAACTACTTAGAGGTTATTTCATAAAGGGAATTTTTTTTGTATTAAAGAGCGTAAATACTAAAAGGCAATGCTGTTATCAAGGAAATGACTTTATTAAATATCTCATAAGGGACTTCTGAAGAAATACCCTATCAGTTAGAGACTATAACATTGTCCTTGGTTTAAAACAATATAAAATATTTCCTTTTTGAATAATATCAAAATTTTTTTGAAAACCTAATTATTTACATGCCCCCATAATTCTATCAAAATTATGATATGAAATGATAATCAATAATAGTAGTAGACTTTATGTTACAGGTTTTTATCAATTGGTTTTTAATTATTTTATAACCATATCTGATGAGTATGATTTGATACAATTATTTATGATTACTAATTTGGAAATACTTTTCTCTGCTGGCACAATCAGTTACAATTTATCTGGCAAATATTTTACTATACCAAATGTCTGTTTGAAATATATCCTCAAACAATAGCTGATGTGTTGGCTTAAAAATAAAACAAAAAACAGTTGTTACTATTACCACTAAAGGAAGTAATATCTAATTCAGATATTTTTAACTAAAATTCATAATGAAGCCCAATCACCATTATGTGTTCCACGACTCCAATCCCAAATATTACATGCAAGATTATGTTTGCATATGTATTATTCATTCTTCTTAAAGCAAGGAAACATAGCCCTTTAGATGCCTGAATTTACAGATATTAACACTGTGCCCTAATAGTTTTTTTTCAAAGATCATAAGAACCTATGCTGTACTCAGGAAACCAATAAATCCAATGTTATTTCATTAATATGTGATGCCTCTAATTCATGTATTTTGTATTTTGTTACTTGTGGAGAGTGGCTACAGTTGTTTGGACAGGTCAAGCCTCGGACTCATGTGAGGGCATAATCCTCTCATGGCAAAGTCATGAGCAAGTCCCAGCTTTGAGGCAAAACCCTCTCAGCACAATTATAGCCAGAGGCTATGGTTGTAAGCTTGAACATATCTTCCAAATACGTGGTCCCATGAGTCTGAGTAATGTGGGCTTGACAGAGTTCAGATGCATATAATTGAGTAGATTGGAGCATTGTTAACATCTTGACCATGCCCTTACTTTACCTCATGGAATATGGTTATAAAATAAAGACTTGACTTGTGGGCACTGTCACTTGTGGGCTGCAGGTTTCGGCCTGATCGCTAAAGACCACCCAGAGGGACCCACCCATGCACGAATTCTCCAACAGAGAAGCAGCATCCCACTGAGACCCAGCTTTCATTCTCTTGTCTGTCTTTTCTAAATCCTTCACCATCCCCACACAGGTTCACCCTTGGCTGGTGCGGCACAGTTACTCTAATATCCAGGGTTGTAATTTTGGGTTTGAATCTTTTGGAATGTATTGGAAGTTTCATGAACTTCTGGTAAAATTATAAATTGTTACAAACATTGGACAACTGGTGGTATTTACTAATACTGAACATATACATACCCTGTAACCCATAAATTTCACTTCTCAATATAATCCAACAGAAATACACATATGTGTTCACAGGATATGATATTAATGTTCACTGCGGAAATTTTCATTATGGCTCCACACTGGAAACTATCAAAATACACATCAATATTAGACTGGACAAACAAACCATAGTATGCTCACATAGCATTATATAAGAACTAGAGGCCAAGTGCACAAATTCATGCACACTGAAAGAACTATGGGCCACAAGGGTGTGGTGGGCACAGGGGTGGGTCACAACCCATCCTCCACACCCCTGTCTAGCACTCCAGCTGCGGTCCCAATCCCCTGTCTACCAGCAGCCCTGCTTCTGCTTCTGCTGTTCCCATGGGCTGATGGTGCCAGCCCCACTCATACCCACTGACAGCACAGAGCGATTGAGGCCAATGCCAGCAGTGAGTATGAGCGGGGCTAGCACCAGCATCGGGTGCGAGAGGCAGCTACTGCCTGATCTCCCCTCAGGAGCAGGGGGAGGTGGAGAAGCCCTCAGGGGTGATCAGAGCCAGCAGCCACTGCTCACACCCACTGATGGTGCTGAGCATTCAGGGTTAGTGCTGGGCACTAGCAGCGGCTCCAGAATTGGCAGTGGGTGTGAGTGGTGGCTCTGGCACCAGCAGTGGGTGCAAGTGGGTCCGGGCCTGCAGCAGGTGTGAGCGCTGGGCTAAACCATGGCATGTGAAAGCAATTAATTTTCAGTAACCACCCGAGGCTCACCCCAATGACAGCAACTGATGCCCTGCCTTGGTCTGGAACCCTGTGCTCACGTGCTCCACCATCCCGCCATGCTGACACCCACCATGTTTTGCACACATCCCCTGGTGGTCAGTGCATGTCATAATAACTGGTTGTTTGGTTGTTTGGTTGTTCCGGTTGTTCCATCATTCGGTCTATTTGCATATTAGTCTTTATTATATAGGATAACAAAGAATGCTCCATAACTACATACAACATGGATGTATCTCACTTGAGGCAAAAAAATTCAAACACAGAAGAGTATGTACTGTATTATTTTATTTATATAATACTAGAGGCCCAGTGCAGGAATTCGTGCATGGGTGGGGTCCCTCTGGGTGGCCTCCAGGGATCAGGCCAAAACTTGCAGTCCAATGCCGCCTGCAGCGCCTACCTGCCACTCCTACTCATCCTGGCCCCATAGTGCCTATCATGGGCTCATGCCCAATCAGTCCCGATTGGAAGAGGCTCGTGCTGCCACAGCAGTGATCACCATCAATGAGCCCTGCATCTGGTGCCCTCTCAAGGGAAGTGGTCTGCAGGATCAGGCTGAAACTTGGCTGTTCAAAATCACCTGAGGGTCCCAGATTGTGAGAGGGTGTAGGCCAGGCTGAGGAATACCACTGGTGCACAATTGGGCCAGGGAAGGACCAGGGGAGGGCTCTAGGGCATGTGCATCCCATCTCACTCAGTCCAAGCAGCCAGACCCCAACAGCAAGCAAACCTACCAGTAAGAACATCTTCCCCCTAGCGGTCAGTGCATGTCATAGCGACTGGTCAACCAGTTGACTGTCTGCCCCCTGGTGGTCAGAGTATGTCATAGCGAGCAGTTGATCAGCTTCAGCATATCATTAGCATACTATGCTTTGATTGGTTGTTTAGTCTGCGGTTTGATCTATTTGCATATTACCCTTTTATTATATACCCTGTTTCCCCTAAAATAAGACAGTGTCTTATATTAATTTTTGCTCCCAAAGATGCGCTAGGTCTTATTTTCAGGGGATGTCTTATTTTTCCATGAAGAATACAGTATACATTTATTGTGAAATGAAAATAAAGGGAATTTATTACCTGTATACGGTACAGTAGTATGGTAGTTGTCAACACAAACCAAACAAACTGTGAATCCTGGGGGCCTTATTTTCGAGGGGATGCCTTATATTTCACTCAGAAGGAAACCTGTAAGTAGGTCTAATTTTCGGAGGATGTCTTATTTTTGGGGAAACACGGTAGGATACCCCAGAGCAGTAGTTAATGGAAGGGAATATGGGGATGACTTCTGAGCTTCTGTTAATCTACATACTGTTTACCCAGGTTTGTTAGAATTCAGGAAACTGTATACTTATGATCTGTGTTCTTTATTCTATATCACAGTTTTAAAATACATAAAATATTATATAATAATACTACCATAGACACTATCATTTTTGTAGATAATATTATCAGGGAACTGAAGACCTCAATAAATAAACCATCATTTTAGTAGACCAACATTTACTGAATACCTTAATAGCCATTGTGTAGTAAGCACTTTGTCATGTATGACATCTCAATTACTACCAATAAATAACCTGCAAGAAAGAGAATATGTCCCCAAGGCTACGCAGCTAATAACTCCCATTATGAAAGACTCTAGTTATTTAATCACACTGTCCTTAAAATAAATAAGGTAAGTCCTCTGAAAAGCTCAATGACCTGAGCAACATGTGCCTTGGCTTCTAAGTCTAGCCTAATCATTTATTCACACACTCATTTACATGACAGTATTTCGGTATTTAAGTGGTCACTATGCAAGAGAAATATATATATATATATATATATATATATATATATATATATATAATTTTTGAGTGGCCAGATTATTATGACCTTTGAATGCATAATAATCTGGCCACTCAGTATATATATTAGATGCCTGGTGCATGAATTCATGCATGGGTGCAGTCCGGCCAGCCTGGCCATGGGGCTATGGGCGGTTGGCCAGCCTGTCTGCTGGTTATTATATAGGATATACACTGAGTGGCCAAATTATTATGTGTTCAGAGATCATAATAATCTGGCCACTCTGTGTGTGTGTATCATGGGATTTATTCTACTTATATGTAAAATACATGTGTTAATATAAATGATTTCAGAATTCTCTTTCAATTTCCCATTTCCCAAACTGGATTATGTGAAACTCTAGTTTGTTGACTGCTATTGGGAATTGTAGAAAAGAAAGTATCGTGATAATGTAAGTTTGAGAAATGTTTCTTTACCCAAGGTAAATGGATGTCTTTACTGGGACACTTACATAGAAGCCTGTAACATGATAATCCACACTGAATTCCCCCTAAAAAAGGATAGAATATGCAGCATCTTCCCAATTTATTTGACTATGTAAACCTTGGTATTTTGTGGAATGCACTTCCTAAGAAAAAGTTCTCATGAAAGTTCTAAATGCAAATTGAAGCCATAGGAAATGTACTTAGGATTAAGCTTATTCACATTAATTATTTTTGTGTGAAGTGACCACAATAAATGTTACCCTCTTTCACAAATCAGTTTAATTATAGATTTTTTCCACATTCATAGATTAGAGATATAGATAGAAAAATAGAGAGATAAATAGATAGATGATAGATATAATGTTATTAATAAAAAGATAATACATTCTTTTCTTTTTTTTTACTACCCATAAAATATTTTGAATTTTACTTTATTTCAGAAGGTATAATTGGGCCTATCACCCTATGTAACACAAGATAAATCTAATAACAATATCAAAGTGATATAATAACCTTAGTTTGTTTATCTAGAGGATATTATTTATTATTCCAAAGATATATGATAATAATTTTATGATTTACATCTTCTGGAAGGTCAGAATAATTCAAATAAAGTAAAATTTTAAATTTATTATTGGCTAATAATTGAGTAGGTGAGATGATACGTTGTTCATCAAGAAATCATGAATAGTAGGGAAAGTATATTAATTTTAAATAAAATATCATATATGTAATGGCATGTTTTAGTTTTGAGTGAAATATTAAAGCATATACTGAAGTTTGAAGTTCTTCATCCTAAAAAAGAAATCAAATTACATTCACTTATCTTTTAATAGTTCATATTCAGGTAAATAATATTAACAAAAACTGCCCCACCATGTGGCTCAAGCAAGAGATCATGGTTCAGTTTCAGTCAGGGGACATGCCCGGGTTGCAGGCTTAATCACCAGTAGAAGGAGTGAAGGAGGCAGGTGATCAATGATTCTCTTTCATTGATGTTTCTATTTCTCTTTCCCTCTCCCTTCTTCTTTCTGAAGTTAATTTAAAAATAATTTCATTTCAAACGGTAACAAGAATAAGAGGATAGTGTTATAAACATAAAGACAAATAAGAACTATCACCTGTGAATAATCATGCAAAATTTCCATGGTCAAATTAGCCTGAAATAATTACAAGGGCTTTGTGGTTATACAATTGAAGCCTAAAATATGGATTTTAATGATCTGAATATTATGTTCCCCAAAATTAATATGTTTAAACCGTAAACTCAAAGTAATGATATTTAAAGCTTTGGGGAGGTAATTAACTCATGAGAGTGGAGCCCTCATGAGTGGGATTAGTGCCTGTATGAGAAAATGTCAGGGAGCTAGCCAGCTCTCTTTTCACCATGTGATGATATGGTAAGTCAGCATTTGCAAACCAGAGAGGGCTCGCGCTAGAACCTGACCATTCTGGCACCTGATCTTAGAATTCCAGACTTCAGAATTATGACAAATGAATGTTTGTTGAGTGTAAGCCACCCAGCCTATAATACTTTATTATAGCAGTCTGAATTAACTTAAGACATTAACTGTGACTCATCATATTAGAACAGGTTTTCAACCTTTTTCATCTCATGGCACACATAAACTAATTACTAATGTTCTGGGGCACACCAAAAAATTTATAATATTTTTTGCGAATCTAAAAAAAAAAGTATAATTTTGATTCATTTACACAAGACTGCTACTGCTGTGTTGGCTGTTGTCATTTTTTAAAATTTGACAATCTCAGGGGAAAGTGGTCAGTGTCCCTGACGAAATAGTGAGGTATTTCATGTTTTAAGACTTGGGGTGATGAGTACATAATACAATGTAAAGATGACATGTTGTGGAATTGTGCACCTGAAGCATGTATAATTTTGTTAATCAGTATCATCCCAATAAATGCAATACAAAGGAAAAAGTAATTATTGCAGCATATTGATTGAAAATTGCTGTGCTAGAAGCCAACTTGCACCATCTTCAAATTGCTAAATCATTTCTTCCTTTCCATTCACCACTGCAAGGAATAGTTTGCTCAGTTTGTTGACCTGACTTTGCCAAAAACTTTTCTTTAGTTACCGTATTTGCGGGCGTATAAGACGACTTTTTGGCCCTGAAAAATATGCCTCCAAGTGGGGGGTAGTCTTATACGGCGAGTATATAACAAACTCTGTATTTTTAGTGGAAATGTTAGGGGGTCGTCTTATACGCCCAGTCGTCTTATACGCGGGCAAATATGTATTTTTCAGGGCCAAAAAATCGTCTTATATGCCAGCAAATACGGTATCTACCAACTTGGAAGGAAAATGGCAGAAGAACAGGTAGGCAGGTTCTGAGCCTTGTCCCAAAGAAAAAAGAGAGAGCAGCCGAGGGTCGCGCTGGGAGTGCTTGTCAGCAAAGCAAGAGACAGGCGAGCACCAGGGGAAGCTGGGGGTTGGCTGATCAGGGTGCCTCTTACAGTTAAGCACCCACAGCTGGGTCCCTTCCCGGAGCTACCTACCTGCGCGGATGGGGAAATCTCGCCATCTTGAAGGGAAGAGGTTTGTGTCAGAGCTGCAACGACCACCAAGCAGCTGTGAGCCCCAGAACGCTGAACACAGTCAGCACAAACACTTGGACTCAAAGGAGTGATCCACCCCAAGACGAAAAGGTCAGATTTCGCGGAGATCCAGTGAGTCCTCCCGCGGCACTGCAGCTGAAGACTCAGGCGCGCATGCGCCAGGCGCACAGAGGCTGGAGGACTGGGCTGGGGATTAAAATAACCCCCAGGGTTATGGGCTGGTGGCGCCCCTGACTGTGGACAGGACTCTTAAGTGGGGGATATCTAAGGAACAACACGATCTGACTCCAAGGCATATTGGGAGAGTTACAGGGGAGTGCAGCCAGCTCAGTCTTGCCCCCCATCCCCACCCCTCCACAGATCAGGGACACAGAGAGGGGAAAAAAGCTAGAAAGGCTTCAGACCCCTGGAAGTCATCCTGGAAATACCGCCACCCAGAGGCTAAATCACATATGGACTCTAGATCTGCTTAAAGATCAGGACCTGATTACAACACAGAGGAGCAGCGAAACACAGGGAACTGCAACTACCACCCAGACTGGGAACAGGGAACCAGACAGAAAAACAGAGGAAGTGAATGACCTTCATTACTACAAATTTTATTTAATTTTTAATTTTTAATTATTTAATTTTTGTTTTTTTATTTACATTAGATGCAACGTTTACTCAAGTAATTATTTTTTCGTCTTCCTTCACTTGACTTTACCCATTTGATTAATTCATTTTTATATGTAATCAACATTATTACTACTACTATTTTACCTTTTTATCTTATTTTCTTTTGTTTAATTTTATTATTATTTTTTAAGTGTCATATTATTTACCTTTTTTCCTCCTCTTTTCCCCCCCTTTGGGATTACTATTCTACAGACTATTTATACCTTTCCTTCTCCAATGCTCTATTCTATCTCAACCCTACCTTTATGCCATTACTCTCTTCCTAACACTTTCCCTTTGGTGTCCTGCTTATCTTAACCCTTTACTGCTCTAGATTTTTCCTACTCTTTCTGTTTACTCCCTCCTAAAATTTCACCATACCTGTGTATATCTAATTCCCAACTCCTGTTCCAAGGCCATTCACACCTACCTTGTTGCTGTCCTAAAAAAAAAAAAAATCCTTCTCTCTACCCCTTTGTAGTAGTATGTTGAATGCTAACTATATTGAAGTTTTATGCTTTTTTGTAAGATTGGTTTGCTTATTCTTTTTATTTGATTGTATGTTTTTGTTAGCTGGTTCTAGTCACCTTTATTGGAGGATATTAATATTGCAAACACATTTATGTTCAGTGCCTTCTGTGTTGTACCTGATTGTGTTGTATTTTGTGCCTTTAAATCAAAGCAGGAGAGAGAGAAAACTACATAACATGACATCCTAAAAAGAGAGATCATGGAGAGGCAAAGAAACAACCCACTTATAAAAGAAAATCAGGTATCACCAGAAAAGGGAGTAAACGATTTAGAGGCAAGCAACCTACCGGAGCAAAAATTCAGAGTAATGATCATAAGATGGCTAAAAAGAATGGAAGACAAATTTGACAATATGAGTAAGACCCAAGAGGAAATGAAGAAGAACCAAGAGGAAATGAAAAATGACATTGCTACTATGAAGAACTCAATAGAAAGCATCAAGAGTAGACTAGAAGAAGCAGAGGAACGCATTAGTGAACTAGAAGACAAGATGGAAAAAAATACCCAATTAGAGCAGCTGCTAGAAAAAATAAAAATAAAAAAACAGGAGGAGAGCCTATGGGAGCTTTGAGACAATACAAAACAAAACAATATTAGAATAATAGGGGTTCCAGAAGGAAAGAAAACTGAGCAAGATAAGGAAAAAGTATTTCAATAACCAATCACAGAAAACTTTCCTGAGATAGAGAAGAAAAGACCCACACAAGTCAAAGATGCTCCCAGAGTCCCAAACAAAATGAATCCCCAAAGACCAACAGCTAGGCACATTATAATTAAATTGGTAAAAACCATTGACAAAACCAGAATATTAAAAGCAGCCAGAGAGAGACATAGAGTTACATATAAAGGAACCCCCATCAGACTAGCAACTGGTTTCTCAACAGAAACTCATCAGGCCAGAAGGGAATGGGATGAAATATACAAAGTCATGCAAAGGAAGGGTCTGAATCCAAGAATACTGTTCCCAGCAAGGCTATCAATCAAAATTGAAGGTGAAATCAGGAGCTTCACAGACAAAAAAAGACTAAAGGAATTTATCTCCAACAAACCAGCAATGCAAGAAATGCTAAAGGGTCTACTGTAAAAATAAAGAAATAGGAAGCGAAGAAGGAATACAGGGGGATAGAATAAAAATGGCATCAAATACCTACCTATCAATAATAACTTTAACTGTAAATGGTTTAAATGCTCCAATCAAAAGACATGGGATAACAGATTGGATAAGAAAGCAAGACCCATACATCTGCTTTCTAAAAGAAACCCACTTCAGAAAAAAAGACGCCCACAGACTGAGGGTGAAGGGATGGAAAAAGGTTTTCCAGGGGAACGGAAATGAAAAAAAAAAAATCTGGGGTAGCAATATTTATATCTGACAAATTAGATCTCAAATGAAGGACATAACAAAAGATAATGAAGGCCACTTCATAATACTAAAGGGAGCAGTCCAACAAGAAGAAATAACCCTGGTAAACATATATGCACCCAATACGGGAGCACCCAAATACATTAAAAAACTGCTGTAGGACATTAAGGGAGAGATTAATAGCAATACAATCATAGTAGGAGATTTTAATACTCCACTTTCAGTTTTGGACAAATCATCTAAACAAAAAATCAGCAAAGAAACATCAATCCTAAATACTGTACAAGACCAGATGGAATTAATCGACATCTTCAGAACATTTCACCCCAAAGCCACAGAATATACATTCTTCTCAATTGCACATGGGTCATTTTCAAAGATAGACCACATGTTGGGACATAGGCAAAGTCTCTTCAAATTCAAGAAGATAGAAATCATATCAAGCATTTTCTCAGATCATAGTGGCATAAAATTGGAAATCAACCACAATAAAAATAATCCCAGGAAATCAAACACATGGAGACTAAATAGCATGCTATTGAACAAGGACTAGGTTACAAGAGAAATCAAGGAAGAAATTAAAAACATCTTGGCAACAAATGACAATGAAAACACAACAATCCAAAATCTATGGGACACAGCAAAAGCATTCTTGAGAGGGAAGTTCATATCTCTACAAGCCTATTTCAAAAATCAAGAAAGAATGATAACAAATTATCTAAGCCTACAACTCAAATATTTATCTACCAACTTAATGATTCAGAGATCACAATATTGAAATAGAATTTTTCATTTGTTGTGAACATTTCCTGGTTTGATTTGCTATGCCATCATGTTCAGAAACTTTATTACCATGTCACTGATTATATGGGAAGATTTAGTCCAAATAATTCTAACTGGTAGACATTTTTATGATTCTTCAGATAGATTTGTTTTCCTTTCACTTACCTTTTTATCTCCAAGGTTTTTCCAAAATTAGAAAAAAAAATAATCCTGTGGAATTATGCACCAAGACTAATGATGTGTTATTTATTAAAATCTTTTGCTAGAAAAATTTTAAATGCATTTTATTCCTCACTATTAGTTTCATTGCTAACTTTACAACTTTAACTATTTCATTAAAATATTCCCTGGTTGGAATTACAGTTGAAATTTTGTTTTCTTGTGGTGAGGATAATGTTTTTCAGATCCCTTGAACTTACATAGATAGTCTAATCTGATTATAAAATGGAGAAGGCTTTTATTTCCTATATGATCACAATGTCAACATTTTGGAAAAAAAGATATACATAAAATTGATCACTTAAGATATAATTGGATTCAAAGAACACTATGAAAGCCCACCTATTGGTACTATAACATCATGAAATTCTCCCAACTGCTAAGAAAACATTTTATTTCCTTGGAGCTAAAGCTATTTGCTGCATAGTCATAAAGCAATACTTTGTTTTTGTTTGTTTTAAATATATTTTATTGACTTTTTTACAGAAAGGCAGGGAGAAGGTTAGAAAGCCAGAAGCATAGATGAGAGATAAACATCAGTCAGCTGCATCCTACACATTCCCCACTGGGAATGTGCCCGAAATCAAGGTACATGCCCTTGACCGGAATCGAACCTGGGACCCTTGAATCTGCAAGCTGACACCTTATCCATTGAGTAAAACTGGTTTGGGCTGCTTTGTTTTTGTTTTAACCAACATTCTATTATCCACCTCTACATTCATTCCATTAGATGAATCACATGACAATTTATTTATGCCAACTGGGGGAACTGAGACAAAATTAATACTCTATCTGAAGGCTACTCACTGGTTTAAGATATTACACATCCATTGCTCTTTGGGATTTGGAGCAACAATTTCAACAGTTAATTAGAACTCATAAAAAGAACGACTTATAAGAAGGAAAAATAAAAAGCAGGTCAATGAAGAAAGCTGAAATTTTGAAGGGTTTTAAAAATTAAATTTAAATCAATTGCTTTGAAATGCTCTGATTCTTTATTTTTTTCTTGTGTCTATGGTAGTTAGATAATTGCCTATGAGACACTGCACTGAAACAAAATAACTTGGAAATAATTGGAGATAACCTGAAAATTCTGGATGACATTTACTGGTAAATCAGCAGGTCCTAATGCTAGGCAACTAAGGTTTCTAAAGGAAATGGTGCATGTTATTACAAAGCTCTTTGTGCTATTTTAAGGAAGTTGCTCAGAACAGAAGTATAAAAAGCCTGAAATAGAGTTCAAAGCCCAATTTTACTAAAAGGATGATCCTGGAAAATTGTAGACCTGTTCGCTTAACTTCAGTATTTGGGATGATAGTGGAAAAGTCATTACATTATCAATTTGAAAATGCCTGCAGAGGCACAAAATGTTGAATAATGAGCAACAATGGCTTCACAAAGAACAAATAACATTAGGTATATTTTATTTCCCTCTGTACCAAATTGACATCATTGTGGAAAGGGAGGAAAGGATCGTTGCATGGTTGCAAACATGGTTTTAGTGTTGACATATTCCCAAATCTTAATCTTCCCTATATCTTTTTTTCAATTCTAGTCTTTAGAGTAGGTAGTTGTAGTGTTATTTCAGAGACTCTGGGAATATTATGATGCCATACAAATGAAGGTACTAGTATTTTGTACTTTATTTCTTGGGCTTAAGGCTCTTTGACACTACTAGCAAGCTATATGACTTTGAGAAAAGTTGATGGGCTTTTTTGAATATGTTTCCATATATATCTTTAAAATATATTCTATTGATTTTTTATAGAGAGGAAGGGAGAAGGATAGAGAGCCAGAAACATCGATGAGAAAGAAACATAGACCAGCTGCCTCCTGCACACCCCCCACCAGGGATGTGCCCACAACCAATGCACATGCCCCCGACCGGAATCAAACCTGGGACCTTTCAGTCCGCAGATCGATGCTCTATCCACTGAGCCAAACCGGTTTTGACTTTGTTTCCATATTTTTAAATTTGAAGCTTTTTCCATCTCTCTGGAACTGTTACTGAAAATGAGATACAGGTTCAAGATAACCTTTTAAACTTATTCATTAAATACAAAAAGTTTATTAAAGGAAAGTATAAGGTCATATATCACTGTGGCACAAATAAATGGAAGCTAAGATTATATTAGAAAATGGCTTAAGAGAGAGATGATAATGAGATGAATAATAGTAGCTAACATAATATAATGTACACTATGTGCTAGGCATTAGTCAGAATTTTTGCATATTAGCATTAAAAAGAGACAAAACAGATTATTTTAAAAAATGACTCAAGAGTAAAGAATGTACAGTCTATTATTTAAGAATATAATGGTAGCCGAAACCGATTTGGCTCAGTGGATAGAGCGTCAGCCTGTGGTCTGAAAGGTCCTGGGTTCGATTCCAGTCAAGGGCATGTACCTGGGTTGCGGGCACATCCCAGTAGGGGGTGTGCAAGTGGCAGCTGATCGATGATTCTCCCTCATCGATGTTTCTAACTCTCTATCCCCCTCTCTTCCTCTCTGTAAAAAATCAATAAAATATATTTTTTAAAAGAATATAATGATAGAACATAATGGCAGAAGTAAACAATATGTAAAACCCAGTAAGTAATCTTCTGTCTATACTTAGTATTGACTATATCCTTACTGTGGAACATGGAACCACATTTAGTTTAGAATTCTCTATTTAGAAAATAATTTAATGTTATATAGCTGTCTTTAAAGAGTATAAATAAAGCAGGATTAAGAAACCTAAGAGACTAAAAAATATAGAGTAGATTTTTTTCTTAGAGAGGGTGTGATGATGAAGGTGGGAGAGTGTATATTTGTTTTGTTTGAGAAAAATAACATAGGACTGACTAAATAAAAAAGAGATAATATTAACCGATTAATTCAGTAAATAATAAAGTAAATACAAGGGTTCACAAAAGTAGATATACAGTTGCAAGTACATAAAACACAGTTTATTCTAGTATTATTATTTATTAATTATTATATTACTTATTGTGTTGCAACCATAAACCTACTTTTGCAACCCCTGTATCTATTTCCTATCCAGTGCTGCTTTCTATTATGATAGGAAAAACATCATGGAATTATCTCTCTTTTTAAGTTTAAATTTTCACCAGGAAGACAAAATTAACATAGCCATTCTGAACAAAATAAAGCTGTATATGATGCATTATGATCCATTGCCAAAGTGAGTAGCTCAGACAATAAATGAGATCCATGTTTATAGAACGGAAATGAAGTAGGGCTCAGCCGCATAGATTTTTCCTAGAGCTTTGATTTTTCTTATTCTCCCTGTTCCCTTCAGGTGACTAATAGCAGGTGTCTGCATAGTTTAAACCTCTGGAAAGCTCTTTATGAACTATTCTTTCCCAGCCTCTACAACAGTGCCCTTATACAACCTGGTTATGTGCCCATTCTAATTCCTCAGCATTTTGCACTTACTTGTAACTCAGTTTTTCTCTTTCTATACTATAACTGTCTGTTTTCTTGTTTCTGCACCTCAATAAAATATGAGTTCCTCCACAGCAGGGACCTGGCTTTATTTATTGTTATCTCTCATCTACTACATGGCTTATCATATATTAGGAAGTTAATTACAGTTTGAGGGGAAAAATGAAAAGATGAATTCTGTATTAGTGCCAAGAGCATTTCTTCCATCATAACAACTTGATAGAAGTAAGTTGCCCAAAGATTTCTCTTCAGTGCTCCATCTGACAAGTAAGATTGATGGGTCAAAGGATTGTTATGACAAGTTTAAATCATTATGTACATTCTAATCTTTTCAAGTGTATCTCTTACCTCTCTTTTCTTCACTATATGTCACAATCACAAAGGACTACATGTGGTCCTATAATTATATTTTAGCTCTAATAATTATATTTTTAACAAGACTTTTCTTAACAATTCACTCTATAGCCCTTCCTATGGGTTGATTTTGGTGTCCCTGTTCCATGCTCCAGAGCATCCTGTACTCATCTCTTAATGAATTCTTCTATAAGTTCCTTTAGATAAGAGACAGTGTCTTATTCATTGCTTTATAGGCAATATTTAGTGAAGTATTTGCCACAAAATAAGTTAACTACAAATATTGGGACATGGAATAAATTAATGAATTGGAAAGTTTCACAGAGAAATGAATTATAGCTAAAAATATTGATGTTTTACTATATACCAGGCCTCATTCTATGTACTGATATGTTAACTCATTAAATAATCTCAAACACATTATAAGTTACTATTATTATCCCAGTTTTACAAATAAGGAAATGAACACACAGAAATCTAAATAATTTGTACACATCTGACAAGTGATATTAAGAATCACATATTATTGTCTTTGTAGTTAGGATTTATGCCAACTCATGAAAGATGAATGGGATTGAAAATGAAACAATCAAGGCAGAAAAGATCCTTATAAAAACCTTACTATAAGACATGACATGAGCTGAAGAATAGAACATGATGTGCAAAAATAAAGATAATGCAGAGAACACTGTAATTGATAATGTTATGAATGTTTGTTTGTACTGGGAAGAAGTAGAAGACAGACTTGTATAGGTAATTAGGAAGACTGTAGATAGGATGGAATGCCAAAATTTCGAGTATAGACTAAACAAGAAGGGATAGGAACACAGTAGATTCTTGAGTGAGTGGCACGATTAAGTAACCTTTGGGAAGCTTAGTAAAAGGGGATGTGAACAATTAACAAGAATGGGGAGAATTGCCAGCCAGCTGAGGTTTTTTGGCCAACATTACTTTGATAATTCACCAATATCTAAGGTCCAGCTCTTATACCAAAAGTTTTTAAAAATTAATGTGCTCTAAAAGATTATAAGACTCTTGTGATCATTCAAAGAAAATAATCAATTAGCTAATACTTTTTGAGAATATCTTCTATATCAGATATCATAAGAGACATTAAAAAATAGTGGCAAAGGAGAAAGATGGTTCTTATCTCAATGAAGTATAGGTTAGATATAATCTGAATAAAATGATATGTCTTAAAAATCTTGAAGTCATTGGAAAATAAAAGTTGGGGTCCCTTACTGGTCTGAAAGGCCAAGGAGAAATTATTAGAACATGTTACAAATAGATAGAGAACTGAAGCATGACTATTAGAATAAAGGATGAAAGATAAAGATTACAAGAAGAAAAAAAATAACATGTAGAAAGGACTTGAAATGGGAAAAATTATACCATATTGAAAAAATTAAAAGAAATCCTCTATTACTAGAGCTGAGAAAGAAAGTGATACAGGATGATATCGGAGAGGAAGACTAAAGCTAGATCATGTAACATATAAGATATTAAAAATAATTTATTTTCTCCCAAATATTATCAGAAATTATTAGAAGGTTTTAAGAGTCAAGTGGCCACTTCATATGATTGCTCATATGTTATGATTTATTATTAAAATTTTAAAAATTAGACTTTCTCTTCCTACAGACTTGTGAACAAGATAAACTGGCTTTTATAAGCATACCAGAACTAGAACAAGTAATCTAAAAATTTATATGGAAGCCCATAAGATCCCAAGTATCCACTTCAGTCTTAAAAAATAAGAACAAAGTTGGAGGTGTCATGCTATCTGATATCAAACTATACTACAAGACTATACTATTCAGAACAGCATGGTGTTGCCATATAAACAGACACAAAGCAATAAACAGAATGGAAATACAAGAAATAACCTACACCTATATGCTCAATTAGTACTTGACAAAGTAGGCAAGAATATACAATGGGGTAAAGACAGTCTCCTCAGTAAATGGTGTGGGGGAAATTGGACAGATGCATGCAAAAAAAATGAAACTGGACCAGTTTATTAGACCATATATAAGAATAAACTCAAAATGGATTAAAGAGTTAAGTATAAGATTGGAAACCATAAAAATCCTAGAAGAAAACATAGGCAGTAACATCTCAGGCATTTCTTATAGCAATATTGTTTTTCCTGCTATATTGCCTTAGGCAAGGGAAACAAAAGAACTGAATTTTCTTTGCACAAAAAAGAAAACCATCAACAAAACAGACAACTAACTGAATGGGGAGAACATATTTGCCAATGATACATCTGATAGAAGTTTATATCCAAAATACTATATAATAAGAGCTTAATATGCAAATTGTTCCCTTGACCATGAGTTTGACTGGGAGTTCTACCAGGGGGTGTTGCTAGCAGACTAACTGCCTGTGTCCTCTCCCCATGACTAAACTCCCCTCCACTGGCTGTGGCAGTGGCTGTGGCAGGCAGCTGGGGGAAGGGTAGTCTTGGCTGGCAGCCATCAGCCACTAGGGACCCTACCAATGCACAAATTTCATGCACTTGAATCTAGTTTATTATAAATTCATACATCTTAACACCCAAAAACAAACAATACAATTTAAAAAATGGGCAGAGAGCCCTGACTGGTTTGCCTCAGTAGATAGAGTGTTGGCCTCGGACTCAAGGGTCCCAGGTTTGATTCCCATCGAGAGCATGCACCTTGGTTGTGGGCACATCCCTGGTGGCACGTGTGCACAAGGCAGCTGATCAATGTTTCTAACTCTCTCTCCCTCTCCACTCCTTCTGTAAAAAATCAATAAAATATATTTAAAAAAATAATAAAATTAAAAATTAAAAATGGGCAGATAACCTGAATAAAGCCTTCTCAAAAGAAGGCATACAGATCTCCAATATACATATGAAAATATGCCCAGTGTCATGAATCATCAGAGAAATGCAAATTAAAACCACAATGAGATATTTCCTCACACCTGTCAGAAAGTCTATCTTATCTAAAAGTTAAAATATGCTAATTGACCCTCACACTGTCACAAAGATGGTGGTGTCCACAGCCAATAAGGAGGGAATATGCTAATTGACTGTCACACCCTCAGAGATAGTAGTGCCCAGAGCTACAAGATGATGGCACCCACCTCTCAGTCCCGGCTGCCCTGTGAGCCTGCCTCCAGATTCCCCCAGTTCCCTCAGCCCCTCAGCTGCCCAGGACCAGCCCAAGGTACAGGCAAGCCTCAAATATCAGCTACCCAGCCGCCCAGAGCTGCCTGAGGCTCAGGTAACCAGGACTAGCCGAGGCTTGTGCTGCCGGCAGTGGCAGCAGCAGAGGTGTGATGGGGGTGTTGCCTTCCTCTGATTGCCAGGTCACCTCCCACCCCTGAGGGCTCCCAGACTGTGAGAGGGAGTAGGCAGGGCTGAGGGATTCCTCCCTCCAATGCATGAATTTTCATGTACCAGACGTCTAGTTATCAATAAGTCAACAAACAACAGGTGTTGCTGATGATGTGGAGAAAAGGAAACCCTCATGCACTGTTGGTGGGAATGCAGATTCATGTCATCACTATGGGAAAACAGTTTGGAGTTTCCTCAGAAAATTAAAAATGGAACAGCCTATAACTCCATGATTCCTTTGCTGAGTATATATTCAAAGTAAATTAAAACACTAATTTAAAAGTATGCATGAGCCCTAGCCAGGTGGTTAATTTGTTTGGAGTATTGTACTGTACACCAAAAGGTGGCAGGTGGGATTCTCCATCAGGGCACATACCTAGGTTATAGGTTTGATCCCTGGTCGGGGCATGTGCAGGAGGCAACCAATAAATGTTTCTCTCTCACATCAGTGTTTGTGTGTGTGTGTGTGTGTGTGAAATCAATGAAAATAAATAGTAGACTAACAAAAGAATGAATATACACACATGCATAACCCATGGTTACAGACAGTAGTGCGGTGAAGGCCAGGGGTGAGGGTGGGGGCAGATTCAGGGTGGAGGAAAAAAGGGCAGATTCAGGGTGGAGGAAAAAAAGGGAACATACTGTGATACTTTCAATAGTAAAAATACATACATACATACATAAGTAATGGTTAATATATATAATGAATATTACTTAGCCATAAAAAAGAACTAAAACTTACCATTTGCAACAGCATGGATAGACCTACAGTTTATTATGCTAAGTGACATAAGTTAGTCAGAGAAATACAAATACCATATGATTTCACTTATATGTTGACTAAAGAACAAAGTAAATGAACAAGCAAAATTGAAACAAACTCTTAGAGACAGAGAGCAGTCTGGTGGTCACCAGAGAGGAGAATCTGAGGACTGGATGAAAAAGGTGAAAGGATTAAGAAATGCAAATTGGTAGTTGCAAAGTAGTCACAGGGATGTGAAATACTGCATAAGGAATATAGTCAATAATATTGTAATGACTATGTATGGGGCCAGGTGGGTATGGGATGTATCAGGTGGACCACTATATAAAATATATGATTGTCTAACCACCATGCTGTATATCTGAAACTAATACAATATAATGCTGAATGTAAACTTTAATTACAAAATAAAAATATTTCAAAATAAAATACAAAAATGAAAAACAATTACAACCCAAGTATTTATCAATAGTAGGATGAGCAAATGGTATATTCACACTATGAATATTTTGCTACAATGAAAATGCATGATTTATACACAACAAGGACAATTGTCAGGTGAGTAGAAAATGGAAGTTGTAGAAGAAAGTATAGTGTGTGATTATTCTACAAAGTAGAAAATTGTAAACTAAACAATGCATTTTATAGGGATACAATTGTGAATTATAAATAAATGATAAGGAAATGATAAACACAAAAATAAGGGTAATAAATTACCTCAGAGTTAGGAGGAAAAGACATGGGATCAGAGCAGAAACTAGAGGCAATGTTCTTATTCTTAATATTGGTAGTTTGTACATAGGAGATAATCATAGCATGATTATTCATAATTCACATATATTTGTAATTTTTCATTTGCTAAAAACAATTTTGAATGTATATAATTCTGCCTGCTTTGTAAAGAATGGATTGAAAGAGATCCATAGTAGAAATTGGCAGGCTTCTAAAGAAGATATCACAATAGTCAAGGTGAAAGATGTTGTTGCTCAGGCTATGGCTTTGATAGTACGTAAGTATAGGGATAAGGGGTCATATTCAAGATTCCTCTCAAAAGTAGAAGCAAGAGGTGCTGTTGAAAAATAGAAGTCCTAAGATTTTACCTGAGCAACTAAATGAAGCTAGAGCTATTTAAGGGTACAATGGAAGGAATGTGTTTATAAGGAAATGAAAGTTTTCAAAAATGGACTGAAAAGAGTAGTGTCATGTACTGGGGGTAAGGGATGGAGGTGGGATGGGAGAAGTTGTACATGAGATAATCTCCACTTTCATAAACAATGAAGCTTATGGTTACAACACTCTTTAAACATTCTGTTCAGCAAGCCCACATCTACCTGTCTATATTCAGGCAGTGATATGGGATATTATGTAGCTTAAAAACTTTAAGTGAATCTTCTTGGTGGTTATCAATGAACTGGAAATTTGCACTGGAAAGAAAAATAAATGAAATGATCTGTTTCAGACCTTGAATTTTGAGAAGTCCATGAGACGTAAAGAAGAATTTTCACTAGGCAACTGCTATTTAAATATTTGCTACATATATATATAGCGACCCTAATATCATTGAGCCAGGAAACAATTTTGAATCCATTTTCTACTTTAAATTTAGGGAGAAATGCAGGTTTCTTAGAGTCCATAACTCTCCAATAATTATTGGTGAGTTTGGTAATTGCCAGCAGCAATTTGTTCTTTTAGGCAAATCTCTGCTTTTCCCACTAAACTGTCAAAGTAAGGGATTCTTCCTTTGACATTTTCTCACTGAATGAGTTTATTTCCTACCTTTATTCAACTTTTATTCAGCTTGCCCTCCTCCTCTTCTCTGACTTCTGTACTGATTCACATTCTAGTCAGGTTACACTGTCTAACTTACATACACTCAACTAAAAGTCTGCTGTCCCATTGAGACCTTGTTTTTTGTTATATATATTATAACGGTTTGCATGTTGAGAATAGTACTAGTTCTTGTTTACTGATTGATTGTACTCTAAGGACATTTGCCATAACTCTCTAGATGTGCATAATGAGATTAGCAATTAGAAAGATTGCTCCAGGTAACTAAAGAAACATCACAAATATCACAATTAAAATGAAAGAAAGGACTTAAAGTTGTTCAAGTGTTTTTGTTTTTCTCTTAACATGATTTTTCACTTGCAACTTTAACTCTCATAAATTGGCCATAACAGATAACAATTTTATCATTTAGAACAAGCATGTCAAACTCAAAGACTAACACGGGCCAAATAAACAAGGTTTATTTTTGTGTGAGCTGCAAAAGAGCAAAAGCTTCAATTTTCATAGAAACGTAGGTTTATTTTTATAGAGACATGCTGAATACTAAGGGATGAAGTAAGTGAGTAATCCTAGCTAATAAAACAATAATATGCAAGTTGACCATCACTCCAACACACAAGATGGTTGCTCCCATGTGGACACCAGATGGCCGGCAGGGGAAGGTACTTGTAGGCAATCAGGCCAGTAGAGGAGGGCAGTTGGGGGCAACCAGGCCTGCAGGGGAGGGCAATTGGAGGCAACCAGGCATGCAGAGGAGGACAGTTAAGGGCAACCAGATCAGCGAGGGAGGGCAGTTAGGAATAATCAGGCTGGCAGGGGGGTAGTTAGGCATCAATCAGGCTGACAAGGGAGTGGTTAAAGGGTTATTAGGCTGGCAGGCAGAAGTGGTTAGGGGCAATCAGGCAGGCAGGCAGGTGAGCAGTTGGGAGCCAGCAGGGCATGGGGGCCTAAATGTGCAGTCAGATATCCCTTGAGGGGTCCCAGATTGGAAAGGGTGTAGGCTGTGCTGAGTGACACACACTGCCGCCGTGCATGAATTTCATGCACTGGGCCTCTAGTAGTTAACATAAAATAATAGAACATTTTAATAAAAATGAATAATTTTTCTTGAACCATAACTTACCAGACGCTGAATAACTGTACAAATTAATAAGCATAACACAAATAAACCAATTTTTCTTGTTTAAGTTTGACATGCTTGATTTAGAAAATACAGAGAAAGGTGAGGCCAGCTGCAAAATAGCTATAAATAAATCATCCCATGGTTCTCAAGATTTAGACATTTTTTTCTAAATTCTATGGTTATATATTATTGAAATGAGCCTTAGAAAATCCCTATATTG
Source organism: Vespertilio murinus (assembly GCA_963924515.1). Taxonomy (NCBI): domain Eukaryota; kingdom Metazoa; phylum Chordata; class Mammalia; order Chiroptera; family Vespertilionidae; genus Vespertilio; species Vespertilio murinus. The sequence goes on from OZ004710.1 coordinate 64,368,185, forward strand.
ATAATAATCACATTGCAACAAAAATATACTGAAGGGGTTGTCTTATGCAAAATTTTAATGCTTAAAGAGAATGCTATGCTAAATAATTTCTCAAAATTGATATACTCAGAACATAAAGAACATTTTCTAAGATATAAATTCCTCAAATAATGGAATATATTTTAATGTGCTAATCAAATAACAAATTTTTATTTTTATCTGTTCATGAAACTTTTGTTTCCCTATGCTATTTTTGTTTTAAAGTTAATCTAACCAAGGAAGTTGTAATTTAAAAAAAATTCTTTACCTGAGTTCCTTCTACTTACATCTGCTGGCCAGAGTTTGAAGTGATATTTTAAGTAGTTATTTGGAGTACAAATTATAGTCACTTTGATTTTTTGCCTTATTATTTATTACTCCATTGTTTTAACTTAAATTTTTATAATCGGTGTATACCACTTTTGTAATCTGGAAAAGTAGAACAAAAATCACTTTAAATGTTTTAAACTGCAATGCCTTGTCTAGAATATTTTTTAAAATGCCATTTCATTTTATTATAATAGCCAAATATAAGATAATGCACTGGAAGTTACCACATTTGAAGTAACATAATGGCAATAACTATATAGATTATGATTCATGGAATGCTTGCTGTGTTTTCATACAAATTGAATCAGACCATTTTAGAAAAATTCAGGACCAGAAATCTTTAGTGATCATTTTGAAACAAATATAGTCTTTGAAATACACAATAAAAGAAGTCATAAAAATTTTATGGAAAACATTGCTGCCAGCAGTTTGGTTATTACTTAATTTGCTCTTAAATTTAATAATCATGAGGAGGATGTCCATGCTTTAAAAATACCCTGGTACATATATGTTAGAAAATTCAATCATATTCCTAGTTCTATAATGTTGAATCTAGATTTTAGCTTCAAATATCTGATACAACATCTTTACACTAGGCTCTTTGAATAAAGTTTCAGTCAAGCTATTTCAAACCTCGCAGAATTTAGGGGCTAAAGTTAATCTCCAATGACATTGCAGAGAACAGTGATTTGGGGAATCCCTTCAGTGTGCAGAGAAAAGTCTGGAATAGAAAATGAATGCTTTATAATGGAAGCAAAAAGTCTGAGAGAAGTAGTAATTTGAGATGTCAGCCATTAAAGTGTGTATACATTTTTTGGGGGGACACCTTGTATAAGGATTTCTGGTACTAAGAATTAATGAATGAGACACAACCTTATTATGTGATGTGACCAAAAAGATGCAACTCTATTATATGATCTATATATTCGTGGTTCAAGACAGGACATTCACACTGGCTGGCTATTGTGTTGGCTGTTGGTCATTTTTTAATTTGACAATTTAAGGGAAAAAGAGGTCCATGCCCCTGACTTAATAGTTAGATATTGAATGTTTTAAAAATTCTTGGGGCACATTGGTTGAAAATCATTGCTATAGATCATTGAGGCAAAACAGAAACTGGTATGCAGAAAATTCTTCTTTATTTTATAACTCATATAAGAAACACACTATACAGATTTTCCAAATTTGTCAAAAACTTAAAGTTTAATATAAAACATTAAAGTTTAATATGAGATGAAATTTATGGCTTAACAAGAAATTTTTAACTATCAATAAAAAAAAATAAATGTTGAGCAACTATTCTAAAGGAGAGAAACAATAACAAAGGGACAATAAATATAAATATATATTTGTGCACTCAGTGGTGGGGGTCCCTCAGCCTGGCCTGCACCTTCTTACAGTTGGGAAGCCCTCGGGCTATGTCTGATTGACAGCTTAGGCCCTTTCCCCCATGCTTCTGGCTGAGCAGCGCTCTTCCTGTGGGAGTGCACTGACCACCAGTGGGTAGCTCTTGCATAGAGCATCTGGCCCCAGGTGGTCAGTGCGTGTCATAGCAACCGGTCATTCCACTGTTCAGTCAATTTGCATATTAGGCTTTTATTATGTAGGATTGGATAACATTTACAGGTACTTTATTTTTTAAATTATATGAGACTGTGAAAATTGGCAATTGTGACAGTATTTTCTATTTAAAAATTGTATTGTCTTAAATAATCCTCTTAAGAAACTGAAATACAAACAAAACATTAATAGTGACATTTCCCGAACCTACCCACCCATGTAAAAAATAAAAAAACAAATTGTTTAAAATCTACAATCACAGATATCAGATTATATTGCATCCTAAAAATATTCTAACAAAATTTATCCCTAAGATAATTATCATTGTTTCTTTTTTCATATCTAATGTGAAACTTTTCAGGGGGTGGGGAATTGCACATAGACTTATTCAGGATAAGGCTATTGATTTCCAGGTGGAAAAAGCTGTTAAATTTTAATGCATTTATTTATCAAGAAATATCAACTGTAATCTGATGCTTTTATATTATATGAGAACACATTTTGTTATTTGGAAATTGCAGATTCAAGAAACTGAATACACTGTGTATATTTTTGAAAGTATTTTAAATATTACTTTTGCAGAATTAAAGTTTTATTGTGAACTAGAGGCCAATGCATGAAATTCATGTAAGAGTAGGCCTTCCTTCCTCCACCTGCCAGCACTGGTTTCCCTCTAGCACCCAGGATCCAGGCTTCCCTCACAGACCTGGCTTCATCCAGCAGGTTGTCATGCTTTTATTATTATAGACTAGAGGCCTGGTGCATGAAATTTGTGCATAGGGGTCCCTCAGCCCACCCTGCACCCTCTCCAATCCAGGAGTTGTCAGGAGATGTCCTACTGATGGCTTAGGCCCACTCCCCGTGGTTCTCTGCTCTCTGCAGGGTCTGGGGGCTTTGTCACAGTCATAGGGACAAAGTTCCCATCCCTTGCTGTCCAGGCTCTGTCTGCCAGGCCTAGAGCTTCACCACTGCCACACGGATGAAGCCCCCATGCCCTTCTGTCTGCTCTCTGTCTCTGTCTGCTGGGCCTGGGGGCTTCGCTGCCACTGAATCTTCTGGCTATGGGTGCTACCATTTTTTGTTGGGTTAATTTGCACAATCACTCCTCATTGCTGGTGGATGTTGTGGAGGTACAGACAATTTGCATGTTTCTCTGTTATTAGTGTAGATGATATTTTTTCTATAAGTCAGACCAGTTTTCTCTTCCTAGATTTGTGACACTTATATATCTTAGATTGAATATTATTTTTAATAATGAAACTGAAAAAGATTTTTTCAATGTGGTTCTTCTTGTTGCTTTGCATTTTTGATATGATGCAAACTGCATGCTATTTAACATACTCAAAGTGCTGTTAGAAAAACTACCATTAGCATTTTGAATGCCTTTAAAAATCCTATCCAGTCTGATGGCATATGTATGGGATGATAATGAAGTAAAAGGAATGATTGAACGAATGAGTAATATTTTCTATTCATAAGTACCATATCTACAATGATAACTACAGCTGGGTAAATGTTCATCACATAATTTTATTCAAGCAGGTAGCAAATCTTGATGTGGGGTTTGAAGAAAAATTATAACTTGAATGGCTCCAATATTGTGCCATTAGGGTGGCACTACAGTGTAAGGTAGCCTTGCTGGGAAATTACAATTTTTGTTGGAGTGTTCAAAATGAGTTTTTTCTTACTGGCTGTGTTACCAGAGAATCAAATTCCTCTATTGCTTGTGGAACTGGGGTTCTTGGTATTCCACTGAAATGAACATTTTCAGAAGCCCCCTTGGGAGAATAAAGTGTGGTAGAAGACTTTATTTGCATGGACTTAAATTTATCAGGTTACAAAGTCCCATGCCCCTCAACCCAGTCCTGAAAAAAGTGCAGGTGGCATTCCAGGAGAGCCCAAAACAGGGTCAGTACCTTCCATTCCATGTTGCAGTGGGTCCAGTCTGGGGTCGGGTCTGGTGCAGCCCTATTGGCTGTGGGCCACATGGGCGAATGCAAGGGAGTCCACGTCCTGCAATAGGAGTCATAGGAATGCAGACAAGCAGGACAGGCAAGAGCCAAGAGCCAAGAGAGGCAAAGGGAGGAACTCCCTTATTTCCTTCCTTTGTTTAGAAGTTTAAATACTCAGATTTCACACCCTAATGGTGGCCATACCTGTTCTGGCCACTGACTCACTCCCAGGTGTAACTGAGTCAGTTAGGCACCTTTCCGCGTCACTCACACTATTTGGGCATGAGTCCAAACTGCCTTTTTCCAGTCCATTCCCCCTTCAATAACTGGGGAACCGACTTGGAATGTTAACTTAGCAAAGCTGTATAAATGGCATGCTTATATTAGCTAGCCTTCCTTTTATTCCTTTCCTGTTAAATAATAACCAGATTATTATAGTGGGATCAATTGTAGAAAGAAATTTGAAATCTTGCATTGTTTAAAAGAGATGGGTGGAAAAGACTAAAAAATGTTACTTCAAAGGTAAATTCAAAATATCATAATTAAAATATATAAATGGTAGTAGGAGGAAAGAGACTTTATTATCTTGCTACTGAATTAGTGTAGGTTTTTCACCAAGCTATGACCTGATGAAGTCAAAATCAAATGGTAGAATTTAACTAATTGTAAAGTATAGGAAAATTTCCTGTGAGCATAGAGTACTATCTGCGTACAAATGTTTACTGTTGGTAAAATCTAAATGTTTTAAAACAATGAGTTATTACTTTAAAACATGAGGTTAACTTACTTTAAAATGTAATATCTATGCTGTCATTTTTTTTTCAACAGAGCTATTTCCTAAACTACAATGGCCTCTTTTTAAATGGGAATATGGAATAAAACAAATGACTGCAACTATTTCAATTATATGGGAAATGCTGCTGTCTCCTGTGATTTTATTAGTAGTTTTAATTAAATGCTACAATCTTAAAAAAAACATACTACCAGTAAGTCCCATTCTAATGACAGACTCTGTGGTTATATAAATGGTTATCATGATCAGTTACAAGACTTTTTGCATTGAGGGCATGCTTAATTCGGATTCTAAAAATTGTAATGACTCTGCTTTTCCATAATAGAATTGGAGAAGACATAGTATCATATTTATCTATGGTGATAACATATTTTCCACTCAACTTCACAAAGCCTAAGTAAATGGCAGTGGTTTTCCTTTTCAGCTTGGATTTCTTTCCTGTTTTATAAATGAAAGTGTCTATTTCTCTTGCCAAGTAGGTAAAATTAAACAGTTAGAAGTTATTTGTATTGTTGGGCTTTTATTCCTCAGTCCATTAACACTTTTTAATTTAAAAAGTGGTTTATCTCAAAAAATAAAATAGCTCAAGATGCATTTTAAGTATCAACGTTTAGCTTCAGGTATAAGAGAACTGATATCAGCCTATTATTTTGAACAAAACCATGGGTTATCACATTAGCTAGATAACTTATATTTTCTAAGATCAATGTATTATATTTTAAGGCAATATCATTTTCACCTTTTTAATAACAGAAACAAAATTTATGTCCCACCAATGTTGGCATGAAAAAAAAATCTAAGAACATGCATAAAGTATCAGCATTGTAAAACATATTCTCAGGTGAGAATATATTTTTTAAAAAGGTGCCAAGGCCCTTTAAAGTTTATAAAAATAAAATCTGGTGGTTTATTTTCTATTGAAGAGAAATTACTTATATACCTATCAGACAAAAATTGCTGTGTTAACATATAACTGCAAACTCTGTGACCTTGAATCATTAGTAAGCTGTGAGTCAAAGTACATAAACAGAAATAATCCTTGGGTAAGCCTGAAAAATATTACCTGCATATGATATAGAAAGGACATTCTGCTCCTTTTCCTTTGCTTTATTTCTAAGTATTTTATAAAGTTTCTTAACAATTCTCTTCATATGCAAAACTTTACCAAAAGACATCATCAAAAGACATATCAAAAGACAACATCATCACATATAAAATACATTGGACTTTCCAAATGTTTGAATGTCCATCATTCCAACCATGGCTTTTAAACAATCCATTTTATCCAATAAGTAAAGCAGAAACAGCCTCTCTCAAAGAAACACAAATGAAGCAGCTGAATATAATTTTATTTGAATAATAATTCGAGTAAAACAATTAAGTAAATAAAATTGTGTCCCCACTTTAGATTTCAGCATAATATATGGTGTTTGTTGTTGCAGAACTATTGTGATTGACAACAGAGCGTACATTTATAAAAGCAGAGATTAGACATTGTTTCAGCATGTAATAAACTTTGTCAAGATTTAGTTAAAATTGAACTGCATGAACTTTTCCTAGAAAGTCAGCAGGAAAGTTCAGTCTTTCCTAACAGATTTCAAGAAAACATCCCTCTAGCCTTAAATTCTCCCCTAATATTTCAGTCACGCTTCTCTAATCCCTTAGATGCTTCTCTTCTTCCTCTCTTTTTCTAATAAAAAAAGAGGAATTCATATATGCAAAAATAGTTTCCATTTATGTGTTCTTGGGACTTAGTGCAATGTTTGATACATAATAGGTACTGGGAAAATGAATATGAATAGAAGTGAAATAGAATTTTTGCACTGGAACCCAGATTCTTTGTCCACGGGAATCGAAGAATGAATTCACGGAAAGAGGGTAATATAGCAAAGGTGGAGCTTTATTGAAGAACAAGTACAGACTCCCACCTGGGGAAGGGAAAGGGTCCCACAGAATAGACTCCCACGTGGGGAGGGGGAAAAGGATCCCACTAAGTTCCTTTTCCCTATGGCTTATAAAGGCTGTGGATCCTGGTGCCTCCATATCCCCTCTGATTGGTCACTATCCCCTTAGACTGGTAACTATAGTAACTCCTGAACTCAAAGGTCAAACACCATATGGAACATTGTTCTTATTTTCTTTCTGGCTTTCTTCCTTCTTTATTTTGTAAATATAGACCTTTTTGGCTTCTTCCAGCTCCCTTGTCTAGTGTAAATGTAACTGTTGCTGCTCCCTGAAGAAGGCTTCCTTGTGTTATGGAAGATGTACCTTCTCCAATCTTTAGCCCTGTGTTTTTCCATGGACTCCAATTCTAAAAATACCGTAAGCCTGCCTATAGTCCTCTAAAATTCCTGGTTCAAAAAGATGGATAGATGGATAGATGGATGAATAATAAGTAATAGCTATTGATGGCTCTGTCACATGCTCAGGACAACCTTCCCTTGCCTGATTTCACAGCAGTGAAGTCTTCCTATCTCTTCCACTTTTTAATTATTTTTTATTTGCGATACTAGATTTCTTTCTAAAAATTATCAGTCTGACACCAAATAACTCATAACATCGGGATATCTGTGGTTTTAGTTTAACAACTTTGTGCGGTACTATGGGGAATAGTGAATGAAAAAAAAGACAATACTACCAGTCTAAAATGAAGAGAGATGCAATATTACTGTAGTTATGCAGAGGACTATACAGAAAATATAGATAGAGAGCTATGACTATCAGCCATTTGTATACAAATTACTTTGTCCATATCAAGCAGAATTTACAAAGAAAACCAATTCAAATTATTATTGGTTGTTCATGGTTTCCAGAATATATAGTCAAATATTTATTTGAATAAATAAAAAAAACACCTCACAGTCATTAGTGTTTTAATCCCTTCTTAAGAAACCTAATGCTGCACAGCTGGTATAGTTCATTGGTTGAGCATCGACAAGTGATACCAACATGTCACTGTTTCCATTTATTGCAACCAATAGATATATTTTTTTAAATTTCTTTATTGATTAAGGTAGTACATATGTGTTCTTATCCCCACATTACCCCTCCATCGCGCCCTCATGCCCTCACCCTTCTGTTGTCTGTGTCCATTGGTTAGGCTTATATGCATGCATACAAGTCCTTTGGTTGAACTCTTACCTTTACCCCCACATTCACCTCCCTTCTCTCTGAGGTTTAATGGTCTGATCAATGTTTCTCTGTCTCTAGATCTATTTTTTATTCATCAGTTTATGTTGTTTATTATATTTCATAAATGAGTGAGATTATGTGATATTTATCTTTCTCTGCTTGGCTTATTTCACTTAGCATAGTGCTCTGCAGTTCCATCCATGCTATTGCAAATGGTAAGAACTCCTTGTTTTAAATGTATTTTTTAAAACATATTTTATTGATTTTTTACAGAGAGGAAGGGGAGAGATAGAGAGTTAGAAACATCGATGAGAGAGAGTCATTGATCAGCTGCCTCTTGCACACCCCTACTGGGGATGTGCCTGCAACCAAGGTACATGCCCTTGACCTGAATCAAACCAGGAACCCTTCAGTTCACAGGCTGATGCTCTATCCACTGAGCCAAACCAGTTTTGGCAAGAACTTCTTTTTTACCGTAACATAGTATTCCATTGTGAGGAGGTACCACAATATTTTAATCCACACATCTGCTGATGGGCACTTAGGATGTTTCCAAATCTTAACTATGGTGAATTGTGCTGCTATTAACATAGGGGTGCATATATCCTTTCTGATTGGTGTTTCTAGCTTATTGGGATATATTCTTAGAAGTAGGATCACTGGGTCAAATGGGAATTCCATTTTTAGTTTTTTGAGGAAACTCCATACTGTTCACAGTGGCTGCACCGGTCTACATTCCAACCAGCAGTGCACAAGGGTTCCTTTTCTCCACATGATCACCAGCAATTGTCCTTGGTTGATTTGTTGATGATAGCCATTTTGACAGGTGTGAGATGGTGCCTCCTTGATGTTCTGATTTGCATCTCTCAAATGATTAGGGACTTTGAGTATGTTTTCATATGCCTCTTGACCTTCCTTCTGTCTTCTTTCAAAAAATATCTATTTAGGTTCCTTGCCCATTTTTTGATTGGGTTATTTATCTTCCTTTTGTTACGTTTTATGACTTCTCTGTAAATGTTGGAGATTAAGCCCTTATTGGTGATAACATTGGAAAATATGTTCTCCCATGCAGTGGGCTTTCTTGTTGTTTTGTTGATGGTTTCTTTTGCTGTGAAAAAGCTTTTTTGTTTTGGTGTAGTCCCATTTGTTTATTTTCTCTTTAGTTTCCATTGCCCTAGAAACAGTATCAGTGAAGAAATTACTTCAGCATATGTCTGAGATTTTGCTGCCTATGGATTCCTCGAGTATTTTTACTGTTTTCCATCTTATGTTTCAGTTCTGTATCCATTTTGAGTTCATTTTTTTGTATGGTGTAAGGTGGTGGTCTAGTTTCATTTTATTGCATGTACCTGTCCAATGTTGCCAACACCATTTATTGAAGAGACTGTCTTGACTCCACTGTATGTTCGTGCCTTCTTTGTAGAATATTAATTTGGAATAATGGCTTGGGTCAATTTTTGGGTCCTCTGTTCTATTCCATTGGTCTATATGTCTATTCCTGTGCCAGTATGAGGCTGTTTTGAGAGCAGTGGCTTTGTAATACAGCTTGACATCTGGTATTGAGATCCCACCTACTTTGTTCTTTCTCAAGATATCTGCAGCTATTCAGGGTCTTTTTTTATTCCAGATGAATTTTTGGAGAGTTCTTTCTAGGTCTGTGAAATATGCCATTGGTATTTTAATGGGGAGTGCATTGAATCTATAGATTGCTTTGGGTAGTATAGACATTTTAATGATGTTGATTTTACCAATTCATAAATACAGTATGTTCTTCCATATGTTTATATCTTCCTCTATCTTTTTATTCAGTATCCTGTACTTTTCCACATATAGGTCTTTTTACCTCCTTAAGTTAAGTTTATTCATAGGTATCTTAATTTTTGGTGCGATGGTAAATGGGATTGCTTTTTTAGTCTCTCTTTCTGTAAGTTCATTATTGGTCTATACAAATGTCATAGATTTCTTGGTGTTAATTGTGTATCCTCCTACATTTCCAAATTCATTTAAGTCTAATAATTTTTTAAAAAATTATTAATTATGGTATCACATAATCGTCCTCATCCCCCCATTCCCATCCCAAACCCCTCCCTAAATATGCCCTCAACACCCTGTTGTCCATGGCCACTGGCTAGACCAGGGGTGAACAAACTTTTTGACTCGAGGGCCACAATGGGTTCTTAAACTGGACCGGAGGGCCGGAACAAAAGCAACCTGACCATGCTGGCAATCTCATCTAGGGCTGCTGGTGAAGGAGCGAAGGGGAGAGCAAGAGAACCCTCTGCTCTTTCGGCTCCACAGGCTGAATAGAACAGCCGAACATGCCGGATCCGGCCCGTGGGCCTTAGTTTGCCCAAGCCTGGACTAGGCCCATATGCATGCACACAAGTCCTTTGGTTGATCTCTTCCCTTACCCCCACCCTCCCCTACTTTCCCTCTGAGATTTGAGAGTCTGATCACTGCTTCTCTGTCTCCAGGTCTATTTCTGTTCATCAATTTATGTTGTTCATTATTTCTCCTAGATGTGTTAGATCATGTGATACAAGGAATTCCCTTATAAGGACCAAAACTGAGACAAGCCATAATGGTTATGCTGAGAGGCAAATAAATCAGTCTGTAGTGAGTTCCTTTCTTGGCCAACAGTTCTTTTGAGTCCCCATTTCAATGTCAAACAGTTCCTTATGTGTACATGTCAGCTATGGTATTTCATATCTGGTTGGTTGACAAATGGTGTTGATGCAGTTTCAACCATATCTGGTTTGGTCCTGGGCATTCTTCAGTGACACACAGCTCCTGTCTGCTAGTATGGCAAGGTGTAGTCAGCATCTTCCATCTCTGGACTGATTCTCTTCTATCTTCATGGCTGGGGCACTCCTGTCAATTTCTCTCTGTTGTAGGAATCCACATGGTCTCAAAGTTGTTTTCTGAAAATATACAAAAATATTCTCTACCAAAAGTTAATAAGGGGTATTTTCTATAAATTTGACTTTGGATCCCTTTTCATTTTTTTTTTTTTTGGTCCAAATAATTTTCCTCTGGCTTGTTTTGACACCATGCATGTTTTTCATGGGTAAAATTACATCTAGGAAATTTGTACTTTACAAAATTAATTAATTCAAATGATACCCATGAAAAACATACATGATTTTGTGATTTTTATCTCTCAATTTGTTTATGTGATGTATCGTTTTTTTTAAATATATTATATTGATTTTTTGCTAACAACAAGATACCCATGAAAAACATACATGATTTTGTGATTTTTATCTCTCAATTTGTTTATGCGATGTATCATTTTTTTTAAAAAATACATTATATTGATTTTTTTACAGAGAGGAAGAGAGAGGAATAGAGAGTTAGAAACATTGATGAGGGAGAATCATGGATCAGTTGCCTCTTGCACATGGGGATGTGCCCACAACCAAGGTACATTCCCTTGACCGTAATTGAACCCAGGACCTTTCAGTCTACAGGCCAACAATCTATCCACTGAGTGAAACTGGTCTCGGCGATGTATCATGTTTATTGATTTGCAGATATTATACCATCCTTGCAACCCCAGGATATATCCTGCTTGGTCATAGTGTATCATCTTTCTTATATATTGCTGGATCTGATTTGGTAGAATTTTGTTGAGGATGGGTTTTGGCATCTATGTTCATGAGGGATATTGGGCTATAATTCTCTCTCACTGTGTTGTCTTTATCTCGTTTTGGTATTAAGGTGATGCTGGCTTCATAGAATGAGCTTGGAAGTTTTCCTTCCTCTTGGATTTTCTTGAATAGTCTGAGGATGATAGGTTTTAATTCTTCCTGAAATGTTTGATAAAACTCCCATGTGAAGACATCTGGACCTGGGCTTTTGTTTGCTGGAAGCTTTTTAAAAATATATATATTTTAATGATATTTTACAGAGAGGAAGGGAGAGAGATAGAGAGCTAGAAACATCGATGAGAGAGAAACATCGACCAGCTGCCTCCTGCACACCCCCCACTGGGGATGTGCCCACAACCAATGTACATGCCCTTGACCGGAATCAAACCCAGGACCCTTCAGTCTGCAGACCGACGCTCTACCACTGAGCCAAACCGGTTTCGGCTGCTGGAAGCTTTTTGATGACTGCTTCAATTTCTTCCATAGTTATCTCCCTATTGAGTTTTTCAGAATCTTGTTTGAGTTTTGGAAGATTTTATTTTTCTAGGAACATGTCCATTTCCTCCAAGTTGCCAAGTTTGTTAGAATAGAGTTGCTCATAGTATTTTTAAAAAATTATTTGTATTTCTGTGGGCTTTGTTGTTATTTCTCCTCTTTCATTTCTGATTTTGTTTATTTGGGTCCTATCTCTGTTTTTTTGTGAGCCTTGCTAGAGGTTCATCAATGTTTATCCTTTCAAAGAATCAGTTCTTGGTTTCATTGATATTTTGTATTTTTTTGTCTTCTCTATGTCATTTATTTCTGCTCTGATCTTTATATCTCCATCCTTCTACTCATTCTGGGCTTTTCTTGCACTCTTTCTAATTCTTTGAGTTGCAGAGTTAGATGATTTATTACCATTTTTTCTTGTTTTTTTGAGGTTGGCATGTAGAGCTAGAAACTTCCTTCTCAGGAATGCTTTCATTGTGTTCCATAAATTTTAGATTGTAGTGGTTTTATTGTCATTAGTTTCCAAGATGTTTTTAATTTCTTCTTTGATCTCATTGGTAACCCAATCCCCATTTAATAGCATGCTATTTAGCTAGCAATTGTTTGAATATTATGGGTTGTTTTATTATAGTTTATTCCTAATATTATGTCATTGTGGTCTGAGAAAATGCTTAATATGATTTCAATCTTCTTGAATTTAGGGAGACTTTGCTTGTGACCCAATATATGATCTATATTTGAAAATTCCCCATGTACACTTGAGAAGAACATATATTCTGTGGCTTGGGAGTGAAATGTTCTGAAGGTGTCTATTAAATCAATCTGATCTAGTGAGTCATTTAGGATTGCCATTTCTTTGCTTTATTTTTTCTCTAGTGGATTTATCCAGTGAAGTTAGTGATGTATTAAAGCTCTTACAATGATTGTATAGTTCTTGCTCTCTCCCTTGATATCTTCAGTATTTTTTTTATTTTATTAATTAATTAATTAATTATTTATTTATTTTTTGTCAGTGAACTTTCTTATTTCCCCTTCCATCTTGAATGATTGCCTTGGTGGATAGAGTATTCTTAGATTTGGTTTTTTGATTTACATCACTTTGTAAATTTCCTTCCATTCTTTTCTGGCATGATGTGTTTCTGTTGAGAAATCATTTGATAATCTAAAGGGAGCATCCTTTTATATAACTTCCTATCTCTCTCTTGCAGCCTTTAAGATTCTCTCTTTGTCCTGAACATTTGCCATTGTAATCATGATGTGTCTTGTTGTGGGTGTTTTCAGGTTCATCTTGTCTGGGGCTCTCTGTGCTTGTCTGACTTTTTTCTTCCCCAGATCTGGGAAGTTTTCTGACATTATTTCTTCAAATAGGTTTTCTAACCCTTATTCCTCTTCCTATTGTTCTGGTACTCCAATTATTCGTATGTTGCTTCGTTTCATGTTCCATAGCTCCCTTAGGCTCTCCTCCTGTCTTTTCATTATTTTTTTTCCAATTGCAATTCAGTTTTGGTGTGTTTTGCTTCCCTGTCTGCTAATTCACTAATTTGGTCCTTTGCTTTTTCTAGTATGCTGTTGAAACTTCCCATGGTGTTTTTTAGTGCAGGTATGTCACTCTTCATTTCTTCTTGGTTCTTACATTAGTTGATTTTTTTCCTCCATTTGGTTTATGAACTGTATGAACTGTATGACCCTTATTCTGAATTTTTTTTCTGACATATTCCTTGCTTGTATTTTGCTTAGCTCAGCCGTGGGCAAACTACAGCCCGTTCAGCTGTTCTATCCGGCCTGAGGAACCGAAAGAGCAGAGGGTTCTCTTGCTCTCCCCTCCGCTCCTTCACCAGCAGCCCAAGATGAGAGTGCCAGCATGGTCAGCTTGCTTTTGTTCCAGCCCTCAGGTCTAGTTTAAGAACCCATTGTGGCCCTTGAGTCAAAAAAGTTTGCCCACCCTTGGCTTAGCTGCTTTTCTGGTGATTCCTCCTTTTCTTTTCTTTGGGGGTTTCTTTGCCTACCTATTTTTGGTCTCACCAACTGATCAAGATGTTGAGTCATGGAGGGGCTGCTCTTTGGGTGGCAATGGCTCCTTCTGTTGGCAACAGCTCTTCTGGTGGGTGCTTTTCAGAGCAGTGGTGTCTCCTCTGGCTGGTGGGGGAGGCTGATCACACAGCTGATGTTCCTTGGACAGGCCTAGGCTGCTCCTCAGACAGGGGTAGACTGCTCATGTGGCTACTATTCCTCAAATCAATGCTTGCTACATGCGGATGCTGTTCCTCAGATTGGGTTGGCTGTTCCAGTGGCTGCCACTTCTTGGACAGGAGTAGGTTGTTTGCCAGGGTGTTGCTCTTTGTATGGGTGCAGGCTCCTCGTGCAGCAGCTGCTCATCAGAGAGGTGCAGGTTGCATATGGATGCTGCTCCTTGGACTCCCAATCAATATTTTTATCTCTCTCTTCATCTCCCTTCCTCTCTCTCAAAGCAATAAAGAAATTTTGTTTTTTAAAAGAAACCTAATGTTTGGGACAAAGAATCAAATAAAAATATTCTTACCAATTTTAAGCCTTTTCCTTGACTGGGCTTTCAGTCGGTTGCTATAAATATTTGACTGATTACCAAAGCTACTATAAGGTTATTTTAGTCAGTTTCTAGTGCTTTATTTAGTGTTTCTATGGTGAAACAAGGACCTAATACTTCCCAGTCTGCCATCCTGCTAATGCCCCATTCTATTTATTCTGTCTTTTGTGATTAATCATTTCCCTTAACAGTTTTCTATTTTCATGTTGATTTTAATTAGAGTCTTGGAACACTTGCTTTTAGCCCAAAGGACTTCCTTTAGTGTACCTCATAAAGCAGGAATTCTCTCAGTTTTTGTTTATCTGAAAATGTCTTTATTTCATCATCAATTTTGAAAAATAGCTTTGCTTGATATAGTGTTACGGAAAACCGGAATAAAGCAATGTTCTGAGAGTTTGGCATCACACTTTATTCATCAGTGAGCTCAGAGAAAAATGAATTCAAATTCTAAGCAAAGCTACAAGAACTTTCCTTTTTATTAAAGAAACAGCCCTATGTGTGTTTAGTGGTTTTCTCACTGGTGGCCTTGAAAACAACACAGTTCTAGCCAATTTAAAAAATATATCTGGCATGGCATGAGAGTATGGGGGTATCTAGTCTCTGACCTACAAGGTCAGACAACTACGATTATCTTCCTTATTATTCAAGCAGGCTAAAGCAGGCTAGAAAGCAAAGTTATTTATTTATTCATTTAAAATATGAGGCTGTCTAAAAAAAATAGAGAATTTCAAACAATAGTTTTATAAAATAGGGGTTTACCTTAGGATTCTAAGTTGACAGTTTTTTACTTTAACTATTTTAAATTTGTTATCTCGCTACCTTCTGGATTCCATTGTTTCTAATGAGAAGTCAACTATTAAGTTTAATGAATTCCCCTTGTATCTGATGATTCTTTTTTTTCAAATGTCCAAATCATTTTGCTAATTTATAAGCACTGTCAGCTACACATTTGAAATGACTTTGTTGAAGGATTTAGCAGCTTATAATTTTTATTAAATTTTTATTAATTTATTAAATTAATTGGAGTGACATTAGTTATTATGAATATTATTATATACATGATTATTAGTGTACATTTTATGATACATGATCTGTATATTGCATTGTGTGCTTACATTCCAAAGTCTAATAGTTTTCTGTCACCATATATTTGGTCCCCTTTCCCTTTACTACTCGGCACCTCCCTTCCCACTGGTAACCACCAAAATGTTGTCTGTCTATGATTTTGTTTTATATCCTATGTATGATTTGAAGCATATGGTTCTTAGTTTTTGACTGACTTATGTCACTTAGCATAATATTCTCAAGGTTGATCTATGTTGCCACAATTGACATTATTTCATCTTTTCTTGTGACTAGTTGTATTCCATTGTATATATGCACCACATCTCCTTTATCCAATCCTCTATCCAAGGACACTTTGGGTGTTTCCATGTCTTGGCCACCATGAATAATGCTGCAATGAACATAGGGGTGCATATATCTTCACAAATAAATGTTTTTAAATTTTTATGGTACATACTCAGGAGAGGAGTTCCTGGGTTCTGTGGTAACTTTATTCTTAATTTTTTGAGGTTTTCTATAGTGGCTGTACCAGTTTATATTAGCACCAGCAGGGTAGAGGGACTCTTTTTTTTCTCCACAACCTCTCCATTACTTTTTACTTATTATTTGTCTTGTTGGTAATAGCCATTCTAGTAGGTGTGAGGTGGTATCTCATTGCAATTTTGATTTTCATTAATGGCTAATGAAGTTGTGCATCTTTTCATATATCTATTGGCCATTAGTATGTCTTCTTGGGGGAGGTGTCTTTTCAGGTTGTCTACCCAGTTTTTAATTGGATTGTTTGTTTATTTGTTGTTGAATTGTATAAATTCTCTATATATTTTAGATATTGACTTATCAATATCATCTTCCATTTAGTTTTTTGTTTGTTTGTTTTGTTGTCAAATGCTTTTATTGTGCAGAAACTTTTAAATTTGATATAAGCCCATTCATTTATTTTTGCCTTTACTTCCCTTGCCTTTGGGGTCAAACTCATAAAATCTTCTAAGACCAAGGTCCATATGTTTAGTACCTATGATTTCTTCTATGTAATGTTTTGTTTCAAAACTCATATGTAGGTCTTTGACCCATTTTGAATTAATTATTTTATACGGGACAAACTATAATCTAATTTTACTCTTTTGCATCTGGCTTCCCAATTTTCACAGCATCATTTATTAAAGAGGCTTTCTTTTCCCCATGTGTGTTTTTGGCTCTTTTGTAAAAAATTATTTACCCATATACATGTTATTTATTTTGGGGTTCTAAAATTTTGTTTCATTGATCTCTGTGTGTTTTTTCCTGCTAATAGCATGGTGATTATCATTGCTTTGTAGTATAATTTAAACGAAGTCAGCTAGTATGATACCTCCAAATTTGTTCTTTATTCTCAGCATTGCTTTTGGTATTCTGTGTCTTCAGTGGTTCCATACAAATCTGATTTTTACCCCATTCTATTTCTTTAATAAATGACATTGGAATTTTGATAGGGATAGCATTAAATCTTACTGCTCTGGGCCAGTGGTCGGCAAACTCATTAGTCAACAGAGTCAAATATCAACATTAGAAAGATTGAAATTTCTTTTGAGAGCTAAATTTTTTAAACTTAAACTTCTTCTAACCCCACTTTTTCAAAATAGACTCGCCCAGGCTGTGGTATTTTGTGGAAGAGCCACACTCAAGGATCCAAAGAGCTGCATGTGGCTCGCGAGCTCAATTTCCTGACCAAGGCTCTGGGCAATAGGGCAATTTTAACTATGTTGATTATTTGAATTCATGAACAGGTACTATTTTCAATTTCATTGTGTCTTTTTCAATCTCTTTTAAAAATGCTTTGTAGTTTTCAAATATGTAGGATCTTCACATTCTTTGTTAATTTTGTTGCTGCGTATTTTTTCTTTTTTTATTGTTTAAGTATTACATATAATAGTACATTTGTCTCTTTTTTCTCATTGACCTTCCCCCAGCCTCCCCTACTCCCTGCCACATGCCCTTATTCTGCTCCCCAGTGTCTTGTGTCCATTGCTTGTGCTTATATGCATGCATACAAGTCCTTTGGTTGATCTCTTCCCCTGCCTCCCCAACTGCCCAGGCTTCCCACTGTAATTTGATAGTCTGTTCAGTGCTTTACTGCCTCTGTATCTATCTTTTTGTTCATCAGGTTATAATGTATTTAATTATTTTTGTTGCAATTGCAATAGGATTTTTTTTTCATTTCTTTTTCTGAGGTTTCATTGTTAGTATATAGTGAAGCAGTGGATTTTTGTACATTGATGTTGTATTCTGCAACTTTACTATATTAGTTTATTTTTTCTAATAGGTTTTTGGTGGAATCTTTAGAATTTTCTATACACAAAATCTTCAAAAAGTGACACTTTTACTTCTTCATTCCCAATCTTGATGCCTTTTCTTTCTCTTGCCTGATTGCTCTAGCTAGGATTTCCAAAACTATCTATACTAATAAAAGCCTAGGTGGCCCTTGTGCCCTCGTGCCCTTGCATGACATCCTCACTTCATCACAGGAAGGCCACCCCCATGTCATCACAAGATAGATGTAACCCACATCATCACAATATGGATGTCACAAGATGCCACCCCCATGTTGTCACAAACAGGCCATCACAAGATGGCCAGTAGGGGAGGGCAGTTGTGGGTTATCAGGCCAGCAGGGGAGGGAAGCTGGGAGCAATTGGGCCAACAGGGGAAGGCAGTTGGGAGCCATCGGGCCAGTAGGGGAGGAAAGTTGGAGAGGATCAGAATGGCAGGGAAGCAGTTAGGCATTGACTGGAAAGGCAAGGGAGCAGTTAGGGGGCTTATCAGCCTGGCAGACAGAAGAGGTTAGGGGCAATCAGGCAGAAAGGCAGGTGAGTGGTTAGGGGCCAGCAGTCCCAGATTGTAAGAGGGATGTCCAACTACCGGTTTAGGCCTGATCCCACAAGGATACCAGATTGGAGAAGGTGCAGGCTGGGCTGAGGGACACCAGCCCCCTCCCTCCAGTGCATGAATTTTGAATTTCATGCAGCGGGCCTCTAGCATTTAATAAGAATAGTGAGGGTGGATATCCTTGCCTTGTTTCTTTTGAACTTAGAGGAAAAACCTGTTTTTTACCCATTGAGTATTTTATTGGCTGAGGTTCTATCATCTATGGCCTTTATTATGTTGAGGTACTTTCTTTCTCTGCCCATTTAATTGAATATTTTAATCATAAATGTGTGTTGTATCTTATCAAATGTATTTTCTGCATCTATTGATAAGATCATTATGGTTTCAATCATTTCTTTTGTTAATGTGATTGGCTGCATTGATTGATTTATATATGTTGAACAATCCTTATGCCCCTGGAATGAACCCCACTTGATCATGATATATTATTTTCTTAATGTATTGTTGTATTCAATTTTCTACTATTTTGTTTAGAGTTTTTGCATTTGTATCCATTGGAGATATTGATCTATAGTTTTCTTTTTGTGTATTATCTTGCCAGATTTTGGTATCTTGGTTATGTTGGTCTTATAAAATATGTTTGAAAGTATTGCTTTTTCTTCAGTTTTTTGGAAGAGTTTGAGAAGGATAGCTATCAAATCTTCTTTTAATGTTTGATAGAATTCACTAGCAAAGCCATCTTGTCCTAGACTTTTATTTTGGGGGAGTGTTTTTTTCATGGTTGGTTGTTTATTTCCTCAGTGCTGAGTGGTCTATTTAGATTTTCCATTTCTTTATGAGTCAGTCTAGAAAAGTTATATATTTCTAGGAACTTATCCATTTATTCTATGTTATTGAATTTGGTCGCATATAGTCTTTCATATTATTCTAGTAGACCCTTTGTATATCCGTGATGCCTGTGGTTACTTCTCCTCTTTAATTTCTGATTTTGTTTATATGAGACTTTTCTCTTTTTTCCTTAGTGAGTCTAATCAGGGACTTGTCAGTTTTATTCATCTTTTCAAAGAGCCATCTCTTGGTTGTATTAAATTTTTTAAACCTTATTTCATCAAGAAAATTTTTAATTTTTAAAAAATATATTTTATTGATTTTTTTATAGAGAGGAAGAGAGAGGGATAGAGAGTTAGAAATATCAATGAGAGAGAAACATGGATTATCTGCCTCTTGAAGATTCACCACTGGGTATGTGCCCATAACCAAGGTACATGCCCTTGACCAGAATCAAACCTGGGACCTTTCAATCCACAGGCTGATGCTCTATCCACTGAGTAAAACCAGTCAGGGTTGTATTAAATTTTTGTGTAGTCTTTTTGTTCTCTATTTCATTCAATTCTGCTCTAATTTTTATTATTTCCTTTCTTTTGCTGATTTTGGGCTGCTTTTGTTCTTCTTTTTCTAATTCTTTAAGATATAAAGTAGATTGTTTACATGGGATTTCTCTTGTTTCTTGAGAGAGGCCTATAATGATAAACTTCCCTCTTATTACTGCTTTCTCTTAATCCCAGAAATTTTGATATGTTGTATTGTCATTCTCATTTGTCTCAAATATCCTTTGATCTTACATTTTGTTTCTTCTATGGCCCAGTCAATTTTTAGTAGTATGTTTTTTTTAATTGCCACATATTTGTGGATTTCTTTACTTCCTTTTTACAGTTGATTTATCATTTCAAAGCATTGTGGTCAGACAATATGCTTGGTATGATTTCAATCTTCTTGAATTTGTTGATGCTAGTTTTGTTACCCAACATATGGCCTATCCTTGAGAATGTTCCATATGCACTGTAAAGCAATGTATAGTCTGGTATTCTGGGATGAAAGGCTCTGTAAATGTCAATTATTTCCATTTGATTTAATTTATAATTTAAGGCCAATATTTCTTTATTGATTTTCTGTTTAGATGATCTTTCTAGAACTGTCAATGGAGTATTAAGTTTTCCAGCTATGGTTTGTTTTTGTCTGTTGCTCCTTATAGTTCTGTTTGTAGTTACTTTATTGATTTTGCTAAGGAATGCCCACCAAATGTCTTTGCTCCTCCTGGCTGAAGGGAGTGCTAGCCACAACCTGACCTTCCCCTCTCTGGGCTGAGTCCCACTGAGAGCTGGCTATAGGGCTTTATCCATGGCTTAGCTCAGCTTTTCTCCCTGCTTATCTCCTGGTTTGTTAACACTTGCCATATTCAGATCTTAAATGCATGTCTCTCTCAGACATGTTTGTGTGTTGAGTAGGGAACCTTTTTTGTTGTTGTTATAACTATTCAAATTATTGAAACTTCAAGGTGAGGGCAGAAGGGGATCTTTCATTCTGCAATTTTCCTGATGTTCACTGGATTTGGCAATTTAATAAAAATCTAGGTAAGCTTTAACTGGTTTGTCCCAGTGGATAGAGCTTCAACCTCTGGGTCCCAGGTTTGATTCTAGTCAAGGGCACATACCTTGGTTGCAGGGTCTTCCCTGGCCCAGGCCCTGGTTGGGGCACTTGTAAGAGGCAACCAATTGATGTTTCTTTCTGTCTTTCCCTCTTTCTTCCATTCCTTCTTTAAAAAAATCAATGGAAAAATATATTCAGGTGAGGATTAGCAACAACAAAAATCTAGTTAAATCATTTTTCCTCTTGTTACATTCAAGATTTGCATTACCTTTGGTATTCATCATTCTTACTGTGAGGTTTCAACTTTGTAATCTGTTTGTATTTATTCTACATTGTGTTCACTGGAGCTTTTCAAAGTGTAGATTAAAGTTTTACTTTGAATTTGGAAAGTTTTTAGTGAGCAATTTGTTAAATATTTTTCTTCTCCTTTACCTTTCTCTTCTCTGGCATACCTATTATATACACTGAATGGCCAGATTTTTATGATATCTGAACACATAATAATCTGGCCACTCAGTGTATTTGTATCTCAAATGGGTACACAAAATTCATGCGGAGGGGAGGTGGGTATCCTTCAACCCAGACTGCAACCTCTCCAATCTGGGATCCCTCTCACAATCCAGGACTGCTGGCTCCCAACTGCTAGCCTGCCTGCCAGCTTGATCACCTCCTAACCACTCCCATGCTAACCTGATTAATGCCTAACTGCTCCCCTGCCAGCCTGTTTGCCCTAACTGCCCTCCCCTGCAGATCTGGTCACCCCTAACAGCCTTGCCCTGAAGGCCTGGTCTATCCCAACTGCTCTCCCCTGCAGGCCTGGGTCCCTCCCAACTGTCCTTCCCTGAAGGCCTGGTCGCTCCTAATTTCCCTCCTCTGCTAGCTTGGTCACCCTTAACTGCTCTCCCCTGCAGGCCTGGATCCCTACCAACTGCCCTTCCCTGCAGGATTGGTCACTCCCAATTTCCCTCCTCTGCCAGCTTGGTCACCATTAACTGCCCTCCCTTATAGGCTTGATTGACCCTAACTGCCCTCCCTTGCAGGCTTGGTCCCTTCCAACTCCCCTCCCCTGCTGGCCATCTTGTGGCGGCCCTCTTGTGTTCCCATGAGGGCAGCCATCTTGTATGTTGGAGTGATGGTCAATCTGCATGTTACTCTTTTATTAGATAGGATAGAGGCCTGGTGCATGGGTGAGGGCTGGCTGGTTTGCTTTGAAGGATGTCCCGGATCAGGGTAGAGGTTCCCTTGGGGTAATGGGTGACCTGAGTGAGGGGCCTGTGATGGTTTTCAGGCCGGCCTTGCCCCTTGGTGACCCAAGTGGAGACCCTGGTATGTGGGGTTTATTTATCTTCTACAATTGAAACTTCGTAGGCTGGAGTGGAGCCAAGCCTCCTGCTCCCTCCATGGCCAACAGCCATTTCTGTTGGAATTTATGTATCTTCTATAATTGAAACTTTGTAGCCTTAAGGTGAGGCCTGGGCCAGCCAGGTTGTGTAGAAAGCTTGGCTTCCTCTATCGCTGAGAGCAACCCTAGCCTCCTGTTCTTTATAGCTCCATGGCTGCTGCAATTTTTGTTTGGATTTATGTATCTTCTATCAATGAAAAACTTTGTAGCCTTGAGTGGAGGCCTAGGCTGGCAAAGGCAGGAGGAAAGCTTGGCTTCCTCCATTGCTGGGGAAACCCCAGCCTCCCTCCTGCTTTCTGTTTCTGTGGCCATCTTAGTTGGGCTTATTTGTATATTTGCTCCTTATTGGCTGGTGGACATGGATGGTGGGTATAGCAGAGTGATGATTAATTTTCTTATTGCTCTTTTATTAGATAGAATTGACTGTCTGGATTATTTTAGTGAAGCCTATCTGCCCCTCTACCACCCACAGTGAAGCCTTTAATTTTAGTCCTTGGAGGATGCAGTCTTGGGCATATACATAGTCATTGTGGGTTGGCTACCCTGTCATTGACTAGGTCATCTTTTACTATTTCTTTCTTCTACCGCACAGCTATTGAGCTCCAGAAAGGCTGGATGACTACTTTATTGTTTTTAACAATATCAAGGGCATATGTTATTCCACATAGAGACCCAAATAAGTAAGTTTGGCTCCCTTATAAGAATAATTTTTAAGTCATCATTTGAGATTTGTTTTGAATCTAGGAAGCCTATTCTTGGCTGTGGCATTTCCTGGTTTCTTCTGGTAAATTAGCCACTTTATAGCTGAATTTATATATTTTTATACTTTTATTTAATGTATTGGGATGACATTAATTAATAAAATTATATAGGTTTCAAGTGTACAATTCTGTAATACATCATTTGTATATAGTATTGTGTGTTCACCACCCAAAGTCAATTATCCTTCTGTCAGTATGTATCCCTCCTTTACCCTTTTTCACCTCCTCCCTCCCTACCCCCCACCCCCTTTCCTTCTGGTAATCTCCAAACGGTTGTCTGTGGCTATGAATATTTTTTTTCTTAATCCTTTCATTTTTTCCTCCAGGATCCCCAGACCCCTCCCCTCTGACAACCTTCAGTATGTTCTCTGTGTCTATGACTTTCTATTTTTTCATTAGATTCTACATTTAAGAGAAATCATGGGACATTTGTCTTTCTCGGACTGTCTTATTGCACTTAGCATAATGCTATAAAAATCCATCCATGCTGTCACAAAGGGTAAAAGGATTGTCTTCATCTTTATGGCTGAGTAGTATTCCATAATTTAAATGTACCATAGCTTTTTTATCCACTCAACTACTGATGGGAACTTGGGCGGCTTCTAAATCTTAGCTATTGTGACAAAGATTTAAAAGATTGTATACACTGCTCTTGTTGGCTATAGTCTTCCATAAATGTAAATTAGATCAATTTGATTGATGGATTCTTCAAGTCTTCTGTATTCTATTAATTATATATAGAGCACATTCAACTCTCCAACTATATTTATGGGTTTGTCTCTTTGCCCTTTTGGATCTATCAGTTTTGCCTTAATGTATTTTGATGTTCTGTCATTAGTAACTTACATTTTTCAGATTCTAAATGTCTTCTTGGAAATCAATCTAATTTTTATTACATAATATCATTAGTTATGTCCATTATTACCATTGAACTGTTTCTACTTTGGCTGGTATTAATATAACTACTACAGTCTTATTGTGGTTACTGTTTGCATAATATATCATCTTGCAGCTTTTTGCTTTTAGCCAATTTATGTTTTTGTATTCCAAGTAAATTTCATGTAGGCAGTATTTATTAAGGTCTTGCTTTTCGTTTAGTTTTATAATCCTTAATTTTGGGGCACTTAAACCATATATGTTAAAGTTTAACACTAGGATTGGCTTTAAAGCTGCTATTATTCTACCTCTTTCCTATATGTACTATCTATTATTTGTTCTTTTTTTGCTCTTTTTCTGCTTATTTATGGAAAAATTTGGTAGCTTTTTATTATTCTTTTAATCTGAAATATTAGCTTATTATTTACACTACTTTTCTAATTTATTATGGTGGCCCTATTTCTTATGATATATTTCTTTAATATCTCACAATTCACTTTAACATGTTATACCAGTTTATACTTCAGACAGAATCTAAATTCTTCCCTCCCTTCTCTTATTCTGTCATTGGTATGCATTTTACTTTTCTATATCATAATTAAACCCACACTATTTTTACTATTTATGCTTTAGAATGTCTATTATATTTTATAGTGATTTAAAATAAGAAAAAAACTTATATATTTAATGTCATTGTTACCGTTTTTGCAGCTCTCCATTTCATTTTTCTCTGATGTTATACTCCTTCTGTTTAAAATATTGCATTTAAAAAAAATAAAATAAATATATTGTATTTAGCATTTTTTTTTTTACTACAGTCAGTGAATTGCCTTAGATTTTGATTTCCTAAAATTCTGATTACTAGGAGAAAGGAGAGTACAGGAGGCAGAAGAGAGTAAAGGAGGAATAAATGGTGATGGAAGGAGACTTGACTTGGGTTGTGAACACATAATACAATATATATCTGATGTATTATAGAATGTACACTTGAAGCCTATATAATTGTATTAACTAATGTCACACCAATAAATGCAATAAAATTTAAAAAATTATTAATAGGAAAAATATAATATTGAAAAGGCAGGACAGCCAAGGCCGGTTTGGCTCAGTGGATAGAGCATCAGTCTGTGGACTGAAAGGTCCCAGGTTCGATTCCGGTCAAGGGCATGTACATTGGTTGCGGGCACATCCCCAGTGCAGGGTATGCAAGAGGCAGCTGGTCAATGTTTCTCTCTCAATGATGTTTCTAGCTCTCTATCCCTCTCCCTTCCTCTCTGTAAAAAAAAATCAATAAAATACATTTTTTTTAAAAAGAAAAGAAAGAAATAAAAGACAGGACAAGACAACTCTTTGGACATAGAATTCTGGGTTGACAATTACCTTATTTCTTTTATCACATTGAAAATATTTATTTCATTTTTTCCTGGCATACATATTTTCTGACAAAAAAATCTATAATTTTATTTTTTTAATTTTAAATGTGTTTTCCTCTAGCTGTCTTCAAAAATGTATCTTCACTTTTGAGCACTTTAAGATGTTTAGATGTGATACTTTGTCGTTATTGTTTATCTTGTAATTGGTTTTCTGAGCTTCTTGGATAATTGGTTTGATTTCATTTATTATTTGGGGCAATTACTCATCAATATTTCTTTAAATGTTGTTCTTCAATGTTCTTTCTTGCTTCTGTGTGAAAACATTTTATATCATCCCATGACTCTTAGATGGTCTATTCTATTGTGTGTATATTTTACATTGCTTTTCTTCTTTGTGTTTCAGTTTAAGTCATTTTCATTCAACTATCTTGAATATATTCTTCATCTCTGATATTGTCTTTTCTAATTTCTGACATTTCCATTTCACTTTTTATTAATACTTTTATTTCTCTGGTGAAATTCCCCATCTGTTCATGCAATTGTTCACCTTTTCTACTAGATCCTTTAATATGTTAGTTAGTTAATTATAGGTCCTTCCTTCCCCCAACAGGTGGGTAGAATATGATGTAACCTGCACCCCAGAAATACCTGAGTGACTAACCAGGTACCTCATATGGACTATACATTGAACCACCAATCAACACCTGCCAAATACCCCAAGTCTTTGTTCCTATATGGACCATACATTAAGCCATCAATCAGCACTTGTCAAGTACACTAGGCCCCCATTCCTTCCCATTCCTCTCCTCAAAAGGAGTGCTCACCTCTGCAAAGGTGGCTATTCTCCTGTTGTAAGACAGCCTGGCAGGTCTTTCTTCTAATAAAGCCTGCAATCCTGGTTTCCAGCTCCCAATTGGTCTCTCAGTTAACTTATAATTCCCTGTCTCAGAACTTCAATAATTATTTCTTCTCTGTATGTGGTTCTATTGATTTATTTGCCTTTTCTCAATGTAATTTTTGTGTGTTTTTAAAACATCCTTTGTGAGTTTCAAAAAGTGTAAATTAATAGCTGGTATCATGTGTCAAACATTACAGACTGAGGTAAATGTTATTTGTGCTTTTCTTTTTCAGGCTGTTAGTGTATGAGTTTAAAAGAATCTAGTCAGGAATTTATGTGTTTGGGTTTTGCTGCTGTTAATGTTTTCTGCAGTGCCACAGGCTGACATTGATTTGTGCTTAGGCTGGAGGCAGGTTTGCAAGTTGATATTTCTAATGTTAGTTCTCAGCGGTATAATTTCACCTATGTCTGCATACCTGGAGCGCAGAGTGGCTCACTCTTCTAACTATTTCTCCTCTGTTCCAACAGACCACTGCAGGTTATTATTAGGTGCTAGATTCATGGCTTAAGCCACAGGAGAGGATGTCCTGTGTCCTGACCCAGCTTCCTTCTTAAGCAGGTATTGCGTTCCTGGGCCTCAAAAGTAGGGTATTCTCCTCATTCCTGCCTTTAATATTCATGGTAAGAAGCCAAATTCTGTCTTTTATTTGAGGTAGATTGTAATCAGGAGAGAATCTCCTGCTCCTCCCCCAGTTGTAGGTATTATCTAATGGTAAAGGTAGAGGATCATGGCCTCCGAATTGTTTCATGCTCTACGAAGCCAATTTTTATTTTTCCTACACTTCCCTTAGCCATAACAGAGAAAATGTGCTATGCCTTGCTTAGTAACATAAAGCTCTGCAATTAAGGAAAGCATTTAGAGTAATGTCAGTGAAAACGGCAGCATGAAGATGTCTGAAAATTCTCTTCTTCAGAAACAAAAAAGGCTAAAACAACTTTTCAGAAGTCTAGAAATTAAACAAAGCTTTACAACAATCTGGGGAGTATTTACTTAAGAAAAGCAATACAATCTCAGTAATAAGAGTAAACTTGGTGGTGAATATAATATAACAAGTTTTGAGGACACAAAAATGCTAATTGTCAGTGCACCATATCCCAATTATAAAAATTAAATGGTTTAGAATAGAAAATACAATCTCTAACAGAAACCAAGTAAGATTGTACACTGATTCTTATTTGTTTCCCCTCTCTCTCTCTCTCTCCATATGGGTCCCAGTGCATGAATTTGTGCATGGGTGGGGTCCAGCTACTAGTGGGAGGGGGACATGGGCTGTTGGCTGGCCTGCCTCCTGGTAGAACTCCCAGTCGAGGAAACAATTTGCATATTAGCCTTTTATCATATAGCATATACACTGAATGGCCAGATTATTATGCATTCAGAGATCATAATAATCTGGCCACTCAGTGTATAACTAATGATTCGATTTCTTAATATATATTTTATTGATTTTCCACAGAGAGAAAGGGAGAAGGATAGAGAGCTAGAAACTAGAAACGTCGATGAGAGAGAAACATCGACCAGCTGCCTCCTGCACACCCCCCACCGGGGACGTGCCCGCAACCAATGTACAAGCCCTTGACCTGAATCAAACCCAGGACCCTTCAGTCCTCAGGCCGATGCTCTATCCACTGAGCCAAACCAGTTTCGGCCAATGATTCTATTTCTAAAAGAAAGCATTACAATATTCATGGCTTTCCAGAGAGAAAGATAACTGTTGTCTACATATATTACTAATGACACATCATATAGGCAGCTACCTTATCTATCAATTTAAAACTAATTTTCTAATTCAGAAACAAAAATTCAGTTAAAGATATTTAATTATTAAAATCGTTTTCATAAATTAAAATTTCTAATAATTTTGCTTAATTCTGTATATACAATTTTATCTCAAGAGGAAGGAATTAAATCAAAATATTGTAACATACTATGAACACTTAGATATTTAATACTTCCTGCCTTAACCAATAACAAGATATTAAAAAAGCTTATAGACAGAAATTCCCAACTATACTAAATTCCTGTAGTGTAATATTGAAGCATCCATCTTATATGAAAACTGCTATTTGAAAATTTAACCTTGCTAATTGGCTTCTGTAAATTCTTGCTTGCTAAGACTACTCCCACTTCAGCTAAGCTATTGAACTTCCCCAGACAAGGTCATCAGTCTTGGCGACATGCGAAGCCTCTGTTTGAGGTCTCAAGGCCCCAGTAGACACTGGCTCTTTAAGAACTTGCAAAACTGGGTTGAAAACACTCTATATTTGGGAGACAAAGAGGGTAGGATTATATAAATAGTGAGAATTCCTGCATGTTGGGGCCTAGAATTTGAGATACATTTTCCTCTGGACCCATATATAATAAATGTAACTCCATCTCTCTAAGTATTGCTTTGTTCTTCTTCGGTTTTCTGTAACAGTATGTATTGTTTTATTTAGGCAATATACATTAATTTAGGTAATTGCCATTGAAAAACATTGCTACCACTAAAACAAATATCTCTATTACCTTTTCCCTTCCTTGTTGTGGGGTCCAAACCTGGGTTCAAAATAAGACCGCCGGAGGCTGATGATGAATTTAAAAAGCAGGCAAAGGTTTATTGAAATAAGAAAATACAGGGGGAAAAAAAACTGGCCAAGACAGCTGCCAGAGCACTACATGCAGGTAGACTCTATAGGACTGCTGGGTTCTAGGGGTAGGCAAGTCTTTTTAAATGCTCAAACCACAGGAATTTTCCTTCCTTTGAATTTTAAAGGCTAAATTCTAAAGACTGGGGATAGCCAGCAGGGTTGGTTCCCAGTCACATCCTCTGGGACATTGGAATGTGGTCCTATCTTGTGATAGCCCATACACAAAACAAAAGCAGAGCTCAGCGGATAGTCTCTAAAGGTTATCTACAATTTCTATCCCTGAAGCTACTGAGTCAGTGGGAATCAATTTCCTGGTTCTGGTCTCAGGCTCGGGATAATTGCCTTAGCCTCCAGGTCTCCATCTGGAAGCTGAGGTAAGTACCCTGTGTTTTAATCAGACTTAGCAGAGTTAGAATTCAAACAGCAGGCTTTATCAAAACATGACTTCTACCATATTTCATTCCTCTTCTATCCTTCATTATTTTAGGAAGGAACCCAAGTCAAGACTGAATAGTGAAAGGGAGTGAATGAGACTGCTATTTCTTCCCAAATATTTCCGCTAATTCACATTTATTTAATAATCAGTGAATAATCTTATTTGATTTTAAACTTTAAAACCATTTTAGCATTTCCTATATAATTAATATAAAAAATTTTAAATTCATTGCTAAATCACAAAGAAAAATAATCTCCATATAAATAAACAGGAAAGCATCTAATATTACAAATTAAGAAAATAAATGAATCAGGGTCATCTTAGTTCTTAAGCAAACCATCTTTAGTATAAACCATTACTTTGTATGCATATACTATAAACTATATAAAAAACTACACACACACACACACACACACACACACACAAACACACACATACACACACAGAAAATTAAATACAATTTGGGTCCATCTAAAAGTTATATTTTTATATTTTTCTCAGTTAATGGGTGTTTTAAAATCTATGTATGGTGAAGATAACCCCAAAACATGGTTATTCTATCATAGACATAATTTGGACCATTGGGTCCAGAAAATTCTTATTTTGTAGAAAAAAATACCAGCCCTATTCAGAAGAAAAGAAATCACAAAGAGAAGAATAAAAGCAAAGAAGCTCATTAATAAAACAACCATATTTATTAAAAAAAAGTATCTGCATATAACAAATAATATTTTAGCCTTCAAAAGGACCTACCTAAACTTGCCAGATAAAACTCAGTATTCCCAGGAAATGTGAATTTCAGGCAAAAGAGAAAAAAAAAACTGCCATGCAATGTTTGTAATATATACTGAAAAATTATTTATTGTTTATTCTGAAATTAAAACTTAACTGGTCTTCCTGTATTTCTATTTGACAAATCCAATAACCCCAAAGATGTAAATAGCTGAATCACTACTCTCATTTCTATTTGCTAAAGTATTTGCCCATAATTGAAAGGAATGCTGATATCTTTCCCAATTACAACAGGTACTATCTATTTGAACTTATTTATGAGAGAGGTATATTGAAATAGGAATTTTTAGGGATAGAATAGGTAGGTTGAGAAATTAAGGGGCCCCAAGGAAAATATACAGGGCTACAGAGCTTGGAAATGGTATAAAACAGAAGGGAGCCAGGTGCAGTTACATTTCCATAAGAAAAGGGAGACTGGGAGAAGTTACATTTACATTAGATAAGGGAACTGAGAGTAACTGAAGGTCTATATTTACTAAATAAAGAAGGAGGAAGGAAGCCCAGAGGAAATTGGAGAACAATGAGGGAGGTGGGC
This sequence comes from Vespertilio murinus, assembly GCA_963924515.1. Lineage (NCBI taxonomy): Eukaryota > Metazoa > Chordata > Mammalia > Chiroptera > Vespertilionidae > Vespertilio > Vespertilio murinus. Next base: position 64,398,730 of record OZ004710.1, read on the forward strand.
TCCCAAATGAGGTTTGGCTTTTGAGCTCAGGAGTTGCTACAGTGACCAATCAAAAGTAATATTGACCAATCAGAGAGTATATCAGGACACAGAACTTGCATTCTTTATAAACCATGGAAGGAGGGACTCAGTGGAACTCTCCTACTCCCCACAGAATCTGTGCTGTGTGATTCTTTTCCCTTCCCCACGTGGGAATCTATATTTGCTCTTCAATAAATTTCCACCTTTTCTATAACCATTTTCAATCCTTGGATTCATTCTTTGACTCTGAGGAACAAAGAATCCGGGGAACCATCCTGCCCTTGTGTTCCAATCCTAAAATTCTATATCAATATGAGAGCAAAATATTTTCCCAAATATTGAAGTTTTTCTTTTCCCCCGTCTTGTTCCAGAAAATGTATAATCCATGGATGAAAAATTGCCACCTTGTCCTATTGAATTCATGACAAATTTAGAAGAAAATACTGTAGATTCTTCGAGAGCAGGGAAATTGCACAAATGGTGTCCTTGGGTGACCAAGTGAACTAAATACTTTAATATATAAGTAGTGGCTCTTTTTTATTCTTTCCTATGGCAATTAAGCTGATTTGCAAAACAAAACAAAAAAATCCTACTTGGAGTTTAATATTAGTATATTAGTCCCTGCTAAGCTGCTTCAAATCCTGTCATGTATTTCTATAGATCTACACTGTAGGAGACTTTTTAAAACATTCCTTTAAAATACTGCCAAACTTTCTCAATATTAATTTTAAGATGCTTATAGTTATTTCATGCTCTTTCAGCATTAGCTCAGAAGCGGATCTTTTATTTCCAAATACCCTCAAAGTTCATTTTAATTTTTTCTCTTAAAATGTTGAAAGCTTGGCAAGAATATAAAGTAGTAAGAACAGAGATTTTAGTTTATATATGCTGATCACTCTGAAAGGTGCTGGATCTTTCAACTTTTAAAAAATCTTTGCTCTTTGGAAAATTAGAATGCTCACTAAGTCCCCTTTTCAAATAAAATATGGCACCTTTTGAAGTATCAGGAATAGAGGACATTATAGTTATGGAAGGGCAGATACAGTCAGGTTGCCACAAAGTGAAGGTGGGTATTGGGAGTAACAGGTGTATAGGAAAGTGGGCTTTAGAACAATCAGAAGGTAAGTAGTAAAATATGGTAGCAACCAGACTTGGGTAAAAACTGCTGTTTGAATTTTAACCCTGCACTTACTTAAATGTAGAGTAGTTGCCTCAGCTTTGAAATTGAGACCTGGAGGCTAAGGCAATTTTACCAGAAATACTGGAGATTGATTCCCACTGACTCAGTAGCTTCAGTGGTAGAAAATGTAGATAACCTTTAGAGATTAACAGTTGAGTTCTGTGTATGTATTCTCCTCAAGATAGGGCTACATTCCAATGTTCCCAGCCTTTAGAATTTAGAACAAAGAAAAATTCCTATGGCTTGAACCTTTAAAAAGACTTCCTACACCTGGAACAGTGCGGTCTATGGACTCCACCTGCGTGTGGTGCTCTCTCGGCATCCTGACCAGTTTTTCAATAAATCCTTGCCTGCTTTTTTTAATCAATCATCAGACTCTGGTGGCCTTATTTTAAACCCAGGGTTAGACCCCACAACATTAGGCAGTTTGGTCTAAGCTAAGGTGACCAGACATCCTGCTTTTGGCAGGACAGTCCCGATTTTTAACAATTTGTCCCATGTCCCAGATCCCACAGCAGTTTAAAAAAGTCCCGATTTTTGGAAAGAATAAACAGTAAGCTAGGGAATGGCAGAACAGGAAGGGAATATACGGTTTTCAGTGGCCATGTGACTATTTAGCCAGGGTATGAGTTTTATATTATTTTTGTTAATTTTATAATGTTAAACTTTAATAATAACAAATAATTGTTGAGACCTGATTATCGAGAACTGCTTATCAAAGTTCGCATTGTTGATCAGTTGTTAGAATTCGACCACCATTGTTTGGACTTAATGAACAATGACATTTTTGGGGATTGGCAAAGACAATTACAAAAAAAGCATTTTGTAACTGATTCTCAGACGATATACATCTACTGCATGCTAGTAAGCTAGTTAAACAAGTGATGTCATTATAAGTCAGCTGTTCAGATAATTTAGGTAAGTAATTTATTTATTTATTTTTCTTAAATTTAGCAGACATTAATTGGATTATTTACATTTTATAGTGGCAGCAAAAAGACTAGTGCTGGCCTTGAAAGTGACACAACTATACATAGTTTTTTTTTACTTATTATATTTGTAAAATATACTTATGTTGAAATTAAAAAAAAAAAATAACAATACTATTTTTGCGTCCTCCATATAGACCAAATTTTTAATCAAGAAACATCCCCCCCTCTGCCCCATCAATGGTGTCCTTTTTTTATCAATGTTAAAATCTGGTCATCTTAGTCTAAGCAGAGAAAGGACAGACAAGTTAGGTGCTGAGTCCTGATCTGTCTGCTTAGTGATTACAGGGAGCATCTTTTTCCCTTCTGGGTCTCTCTCTCTCCCATTCTCATTCTTCTCTTTATTTTTATGCCTCCATTCATCTTGCCTCCACTTATCTTTTTTTACAACTTGGCAGTAGCTTTGAGTTAAAATAATAACAACATTTCCTTGTAGCAATTTTGCTTTGCTCCCCCTAAGAACTTATCAATTTATCCGATCTTATAAAGAAGCCTGAGAGACAGAACTAAATCATCTATTACAATCATGCCTCACTGCAGTTAAAACAGAATCTTGTAAAATGTACTTTTTAGTTCTACCTTGATTTATCTTCAGTGCAAATTTACCAGGTTCTCCTGAGGTTCAGTTAACCAGATTATTAAAATTAAAATTTGCATTCATTCTTTTTTGTTGTCTACAAGAGTTTTTTTTAAATTTAATAAATCTTTATTGTTCAGATTATTACAATTGTTCCTCTTTTTTTCCTCATAGCTCCCCTCCACCTGGTTCCCACACCACCCTCTGCACTTACCTTTAACCCAGTGTCCTCATCCATAGGTGTACAATTTTTGTCCAGTCTCTTCCCGCACCCCCACACCCTTTTCTCCCTGAGAATTATCAGTCCACTCCCTTTATTTGCCCCTGATTGTATTATATTCACCAGTTTATTATTTTCCTCAGATTTTTAATTCACTTGATTTTTAAATTCATTTATTGATAGATATGTATTTGTTGTTCATAATTTTTATCTTTAACTTTTTTTTCTTCCTCTTCTTAAAGAATACCTTTCAGCATTTCATATAATTCTGGTTTGGTGTTGATGAACTGCTTTATCTTGTTCTTATTTATGAAGCTCTTTATCTGACCTTCAATTCTGAATGATAGCTTTGCTGGGTAGAGTAATCTTGGTTGTAGGTTCTTACTATTCATCACTTTAAATATTTCTTGCCATTCCCTTCTGGCCTGCATAGTTTCTGTTGAGAAATTAGCTGACAGTCATATGGGCACTCCCTTATAAGAAACTAGTGTTTTTCTCTTGCTGCTTTTAAGATTATCTGTCTTTTGCCCTTGGCATTTTAATTATGATATGTCTTGGTGTGGTCCCCTTGGATTCCTTTTGTTTGGAGTTCTGTGTGTGTTAAGTCTATCTCTTTCACCAGGTGGGGGAAGTTTTCAGTCATTATTTCTTCAAATAGGTTTCTAGTATCTTGCTCTCTCTCTTCTTTTGGCACCCCCATTATTCTGATGTCGGTATGCTTGAAGTTGTCCCAGTGGCTTCTTACACTATCTTCAAATTTTTGGATTCTTTTTTGTTTTCGAGTTGAGTGTTTTTTGCTTCTTTGTATTTCCAATCTTTGACTTGATTCTTGTGTTCCTCTAGTCTGCCTTTGGGTCTCTGTATAATAATTTTTATTTCAGTGAGTGTATATTGAATTTCTAGTTGGTTCTTTTTCATATCCTTGAGGATCTCACTAAATTTATTGGCCTTTTCTAGGAAATTCTTGAAAAACCTTATAACGGTGGTTTGAACTATATATCCATTCATTTGTTTTCCTCCATTTCTTTTGTTTGTGATCTGTTTCTTTGTCTCCCATTTTTTCTGCTTCCCTGAGTTGGTAGGGTGGTTTTGTGTGCTAGGTGTCCTATATGGCCCAGTGGGTTGGCTTCCCCAGTTACCTGAGGTGGACACTCTTGGTGCACCCCTTTGTGGACTGTGTGTACAGCCTTGTTGTAGTTAATTCTTGATTGTTATTGATATCACTGGGAGGAATTGATCTCCAAGACAATTGGCTGTGAGGATCAGCTGTGTCTATGCCAGGAGAACTTCTGTGATGGAGACAGTCTTATGAGATAAGACTTGCAAAATTGCAAATGCCTCTTTGTTCTGCTTGGATGGGGCAGAGTCTCAGGGCTAGGCAGACAGTCTTGGCTTCTTGTCAGCCCTGACCTATGATGCCACTGGGTCTCAGTGTCCCTCAGTAATCACTGCAAGCACTTCTAATAGTAAGCTTCCCTCAAGTTTCACCCGCTGCCAGTTTCATTTCTTCCCTATTGAATCTGGATCCCCAGATTCTCCGTCAGAATTGGAATTCAGCATAGTGGGAGAGCTTTATTTCCCACCTTCTAGAGAAAGCGAGCAGCATTCAGCAGTCGGTCCTCTCTTCACACATTTGTGGGTGTGCCTCCAGACCTCTGCCTTTTAGTGGCTCCCCTGAGTTTCTGCCTGACAATCCAGATTCCTCTCGTATAAGTCTGGGTCCCCAGGGTCCTGCTCAGAACTGGGGTTCCGTGAAGTTGGAACTGGGGTTCAGCACAGTCAGGAGCTTTTGTCTCCTTCCCATTAGAGAAAGCCAGCCAGGCACTCAACTGCTCAAGTGCGTGTCTCCGTACCTCAGCCTTTTGTAGCTCGTCTGATTCTCTGTGTGCTTTCCTGTTTCCTTCTAGTTGTAGAATTTCCACTTAGCCAGCTTTCCTGTGGTTCCTGATGATGTTCGTTTTGTCTTTTAATTGTAGTTTTGATATTGTTGTGCGAGGCAGCAGTTTAGGTGTTCACCTATGCCATCATCTTGTTTTCTCCATTATTTTTAAAATTTAAAATAATTTCATGTTGACGTTATTGCAGGAGCCCCCCTTACTTTAACCACTCCCATCTTTGTTCACTTCCACCTTCCCCTGCCACCCCTTTGCCAAATTATTATCTGTGTTCATGGGCATGCAATTTGATAAAGGTTGGGGTTTCAAGTGGATATTCCTTGAATGAAATCATTTTATGCATCATCATACATTTTGCCTAATAAAACTTTTAATACAAAATACTATGTTTCCCTCTTTACAAAGTCAACCTTATAGACCATACTCTGAGAACTAGTTCTTTTTGTGGTTTTGATGTACTTTTCATTGCATTTTCCAAGGCATAGTAAATTTACCAGATTGAATTAAATTAAAATAGGCACTAACAGTGTATATTTTTGCTGAAACTGGTTTGGCTTAGTGGATAGAGCTTCAGCCTGCGGACTGGAAGGTCCCAGGTTCGATTCCAGTCAAGGGCATGTACCTTGGTTGTGGGCACATCCCCGGTAGGGAGTGTGCAGGAGGCAGCTGGTTGATGTTTCTCTCTCATCAATGTTTCTAGCTTTTTATCACTTTCCCTTCCTCTTTGTAAAAAATCAATAAAATATATATTTTTTTAAAAAACAGTGTATATTTTTAACATGGACTTAATACAAATATTGGGAAAATTAATTTAAGCATACACAGACAAATGATTACTTTATGGGATGAAAATGTGGAGATCAGTTTTTCACTAGAAAGAATAGATAATTTTCTACTGTAAATGTTAATGTTTCATCTCTTGTCTAAACACTAGAAAATAACTATGGCTAGCTGAAGATTTACCTATTCTCCTGGTTAATAGATACTCTTCTCTATGTCTTACCTATTTTGAAAACTTTCATGTTCTGTCCTTAGAGTTTATTTTCATTTTTACCATCTTATTTGATGTATGCAAATAATACCAACCTTTTCCTTTCCTTTTTTCCATGAACAAAGAGTGAACAAAATCCAACTCTCTATCTGTTCAGATTGTGGCATTTACAAGAAATAGCAAGACAACAGAAAGGCTGTTTTCACCCTAAATAGCATTTACCTACCTTTGCCACTAACCCTAATTTTTTCCCCTTTTATTCATCCCTTGTAAACTAATACGTCAAAGCAATTGCTTGAAATAGACATGATATCAGGGACTTGTTCAAAAAATTAACCATTATCAGGCATTTCTGCCTCAATTCCAAGGATATCCTAATTTAGTAACCCAGTGAAGACTTCGGGAATAAGATAAAGGAAGGAGAGTGATTGTCATCAGAGGGAAAGGCTCCAGAGAGATATGGCAAATGGGCGTTTCTGAAAATGCCTCTCTTTACCAATCCAATATTACTAATTCAGAACTAATGATTCTTCCTATCATTACCATTTTTAGAAGATTGAATATGCTAGTGAAGGAGAATATAGGGAGCAATCTGGGAGAGGGGGGCTAACAATCTGAATATGCGCCAGTAATGCACATTCTTATTAGCCTATAATTAAGTCACTGCCCCTTCCTTAGGCAATAATCTGTTTTCCTAAATACTCCCAGTTTACAAGGGCCACAAACCCAAAACTTAACACTTAGCCAGAGGGAAAGTCACTGGCCAGGCCTTTAGCTGTAATCTTACTTCCTCATTCTAACTAACTTAAGTAGGGCTGCAAAAGTTTGCCACAAAAGCCCAGAAGTTATGAAACAAAGAATTTAGGAATATATACACTGAATGGCCAGGTTATTATGATATCTAAATGCATGATAATCTGTCCACTCCGTGTATATATATAATAAAAGGCTAATATGCAAATCGTCCCCTCCATTAGGAGTTCTACCAGCAGGCAAGCCAGCAAATAGCCCATGCCCCCCCCCCCGCTCCCCCCCCCCCCCCCCCCCGGCCAGGCTGGCCAGACCCTACCTTTGCACAAATTCATGCACTGGGCATCTGAGATATATATATATATATATATATATATATATATATATATATATATAGTGATTATTATACATTTAGAAATCATAATAATCTGGCCACTCAGTGTATAAGGAGTAATCTCACTGTAGAAGGTATTCATTCAGACTTTGGCTCTTGGAATCCCCTGAGCCAGCAGTGCTGCTCTTTTTCCTGAATCTCTGAGTACTCATTGTGTACTTTCTAGTCACCTTGTAAATTCTGCAACACTAGTGTCAGTGGCTCCCTTTTCCTTCCTACATGATATTCATACCAACTTATCTCCCTATTTTACTGGTAATCCCCATTAAGCTACACAAACCTTCATTTACTAGTTGGCAAATATAAAATAAAGAAATATATATATATATATATAATATAAAATCAAAAAACACAAAAAGAATTCATGCTAATCAAAGGCATCTAAAAGTAATCTTAAAAATGAAGATAATGAAAGACAAAATCTTATTAAGAAGAAACTATAGCAAGTGGGGTGTATATATCCAGTATTCTATTGACTCAACTTGAAGTTTCTGATAAAAAATTACCCTAAGCAAAATAATGGATAAAATATGTTTTTGTGTTATTTCCATTTGGAGATATTCCTGCCACTGGAAGAGTGGCTTTAAAATGATGCAGAGGAAGGATGTAGTTTGGTCAACATAGAAAAAAGAATCACAGAAAACAGCTGATGACTGTTCATAGAGAAGAAGAGATATTTTTCACTGATTTAAGAAAGAACGAAACTAGAAGGAAAAGGTAGAGGCAGAAACTACTGAAATTGCTATGTAAAACTTTTGCTGAGATAGAAAAATAAATACATAAAGTGGTCAATTTAATTTAAAGAGCAATGCATAAAACGAAACTTGGCAGTATTAAAAAAAGCTGAATATTAACATATTCACTTCTTAATTGTCACTTAATTCTGCATAAGCATACTATTTTTAAATAGCCTTTTGCACCTTGGATATACCTTTATTGCCTCGGTACATTGTGAGAAAATGAATGAAAAAATGAACTTATTTTTATGTTTAAGAAAAATTGTGTCTATCAGTAAGCATAGATTTAATAACTACTTATGTTTAACAGAAGTAAAGAATCAAGTGTGCAGGGGAATACTACCATGTTTCCCCAAAAATAAGACATCCTCTGAAAATAAGACCTACTTACAGGTTTCCTTCTGAGTGAAATATAAGGCATCCCCCGAAAATAAGGCCCCCAGGCTCTGTCTCAAAATGAAAATTAATTTACCATAAACTGGTCACTAGGGCCGCCCTGACTGGTGTCTAGCAACCAGTGACATTATGCGGAGTCCTGACGTCACTGCTATGTGAATGGAGAGAAATCAGCGTGGAAACTTTGTGAAACCTAAACTGCAACAAGTTGTGACTTGGGTGAAGAATTCATGAGAGAAAATCACTGACAGTTGCATTACAAATGCACTGCGAGCAGGCTACCTTGACAAGAAGTACTCATTTAAAGACAGTGCTATTGCTAAACATGAGAAATTTGGTCCACTCATTCTGAAAGAAATGGAGTCACAGGAAATTCACCAGGAAAATTTCAGGAATTGGATTGTTATGATGATGTTCCAGAAGATGATGACATTATTGTCATTGAATAAATTAGTAAATTCTTGATACTGTAGGATTCACAGTTTGTCTGGTCTGTGTTGACAACTACCGTACCGTATACAGGTAATGAATTTCCTTTATTTTCATTTAACAATAAATGTGTACTGTATTCTTCTTCATGGAAAAATAAGACATCCCCTGAAAATAAGACCTAGTGCATCTTTGGGAGCAAAACTTAATATAAGACACTGTCTTATTTTCGGGGAAACAGGGTAGAAGACAAAGGAAAAAGGTCCATTTCCTGATTGACAGAAATAAGGTGAGAAAGATGCTTTAGCAAAAAGTAAAACCAGTATGATAGGAAGAGGATGAATAGGGCATGAAAGTTACATCATCCTATACCCTTCCCTAAAACTTCAGTGTTCTCCACACAGGGCTGTGGATAATTTGGCCCTTTACTATCTCTCTAAACCTATGTCTTATTGGTCTTCCTACTCCCACTCAACATTCTAGCCATGGTCAACCCCAGTTCAAATTGCGCAAGTTGCTATCTCCTTTTGCCTTTCTCCTTTCTTCAACTAAATGGCTGGTTATCAATAATTAACTTTTTCTTCAGATCTCAATTAACCACAGGCCAGATTTGATTTGCTTCACATTAAACAATTAGGAGAGATAGATGATAGAGAGGTGATAAATAACATGTATCATTTATATAGAATATGTATAAATATATGAATCAGATATCAGGAATAAATGAACAAATATTCCTTTTTCTCAAACAGAAAATTTATTTTTGAAAACATATCTCCTTACTCTTATTGTATGATAGGATGGTGGCAGAGTACAGCTAGGAAGAAGATATAGTACAAAGAAATGCTTTTAACATATACTTAAAATAAAAAATTACAATACAGGCTTTGATACGTTAAATTTATTTGCTGAATTTTCAGAGTCCATTATTTTTACTATTTAAATTTTGCTGTAATTAAGGGCTTACAAGTTATTTCTTCTTTAATTTATTTGTTTTTCTTGCTAATTATAACAGTATTATTGTTTACCTGTTTTGTTTCCTAAAGTTAGAGTGACCAGACTAACTAGGAAATAGCTGATTTATTAAAAATACTTGGCTGGGAGACAAAATTCAAAAGCTTACAAATTCTAACTATACAAATAGTATCATTACCATATATTTTAAAAGTATAACAGAAATTATACTGAATTATCACATACAAATTGAAGTTAACCTATCATTTTACTTATCAGATTTTGTCACGAATTACTATAAGCTCTTCTACCCTGTTTCCCCGAAAATAAGACACCCTCCGAAAATAAGACCTACTTTATGGAAATATAAGACATCCCCTGAAAATAAGATCTAGCGCATCTTTGGGAGCAAAAATTAATATAAGACACTGTCTTATTTTCGGGGAAACAGGGTATTAATGATAGGATTCTGGAATCCCAGTGATATCCAGTTTTCATGAATATCTGAAATTCATTCAGGAAGATAGGAAATATTTTAACTAGTTGTGTTTTATTTTATTTATTTTAATTTCTTTATTGATAAACCTGTTACATAAGTATTCTTATTCCCTCATTACCCTCTTGTGTCCCCCACCCATACCCTTACCCCCTTGTTGTCTGTGTCCATTGGTTAGGCTTATATGCATGCATACAATTCCTTGGGTTGAACTCCTCCCCTTACTCCCACACTCCCCTACCTTCCCTCTGAGGTTTGAAGCTCTGATCAATGTTTCTCTGTCTCTGGATCTGCTTTTGTTCATAAGTTTATGTTGTTCATTATATTCCATAAATGAGTGAGATCATGTGATATTTATCTTTCTCTGACTGGCTTATTTCACTTAGCATAATGCTCTCCAGTTCCATCCATGCTGTTGAAAATGGTAGGAGTTCCTTCTTTTTTACCACAGCGTAGTATTCCATTGTGTAGATGTACCACAGTTTTTTAATCCACTCATACGCTGATGGGCACTTAAGATGTTTCCAAATCTTAGCTATGGAGAATTGTGCTGCTATTAACATAGGGATGCATATATCCTTTCTAATGGGTCTTTCTAGCTTATTGGGATATATTTTTAGTTAAGTTTATTCCTATGTATGTTAATTGTTTTTTTGTGTGTGCAATAGTAAATGGAATTGCTCTTTCTGTAATTTCATTATTGGTGTATAGAAATGTGATAGATTTCTTGGTATTAATGTGTATCCTGCTACATTGCCGAATTCATTTATTAAGTCTAATGATTTTTTGATGGAGACTTTAGGGCTTTCTATGTACAGGATCATGTCATCTGTGAATAAGTACAGATTTAGTTCTTTTCCAATTTGGATGCCTTTTATTTCTTGTCTGATTGCAATGGCTAATAATTCCAGTACTATGTTGAACAAGAGTGGTGAGAGTAGGCATCCCTGTCTTGTTCCTGTTCTTAGGGGAAATGGTTTTAGTTTTTGCCCATTGAGTTTGATGTTGGCTGTAGGTTTTCATATATGGCTTTTATTATGTTGAGCTATGATCCTTCTATTCCTACCTTGCTGAGAATTTTTATCAAGAAAGGCTGTTTGATTTTGTCAAATGTTTTTTGTCTGCATTAATTGTTATGGCTATGTGATTTTTATCTCTCAATTTGTTTATGTGATGCATCATGTTTATTGATTTGCAAATATTGTACCATGATTGCATCCCTGAGATAAATCCTACTTAGTCATGGTGTATGATTTTTTTAATGTATTGCTGGATCAGATTTGCTAGAATTTTGTTGAGAATTTTGGCATCTATGTTCATGAGGGATATTGGCTTGTAATTCTCTCTCATTGTGTTGTCTTTTCTGGTTTTGTTATTAGGGTGATGCTGGCTTCATAGAATGAGCTCAGAGGTGTTTCTTCCTCTTGAATTTTTTGGAGCAGTCATAGGAGGATAGGTTTCAGTTCTCCCTAGAATGTTTTGTAAAACTCCCCATGTGAAGCCGTCTGGTACCAGGCTTTTGTTTGCTGGGAGGTTTTTGATGACTGTGTCAATTTCTTCTGTAGTTATTAGCCAATTGAGATTTTCAGAATCTTCCTGATTGAGCTTTGGTAGGTTGTATTTTTCTAGGAATATGTCCATTTCCTCCAGATTGTTTAGTTCATTAGAATAGAATTGTTCATAATATTTTTAACAATCCTTTGTATTTCTGTGGGGTCTGTTGTTATTTCTCCTCTTTCATTTCTGATTTTGTTTATTTGGGTCCTCTTTACTTCTTCGTGAGCCTGTCTAGAGGTTCATCAATTTTGTTTATCCTTTCAAAGAATGATCTTTGGTATTGTTTATTTTTTATCCCTATGTCATTTATTTCTGCTCTGATCTTTATTATCTTCTTCCTTCTGCTCACTCTGGGCTTTTCTTGTTGCTCTCTTTCTAATTCTTTGAATTGTAGAGTTAGATTATTTATTACCTCTTTTTGTTTTTGTTTTTCCGGTGTCAGTCTGTAGACCTATAAACTTCCCTCTCAGGACTGCTTTCATTATGTCATATATTTTGGATTGCTGTATTTTTATTGCCATTAGTTTCCAGGATGTTTTTAATTTATTGTTTGATCTCTTTGATAACCCAATACCTGTCTAATAGCATGCAATTCAGCTTCCAAATATTTGAATTTTGAAGCCTGCTTTTATTGTAGTTTATGTCTTATATTATGCCATTGTGGTCTGAGAAAATGCTTGATATGATTTCAATCTTCTTGAATTTGGGGAGACTTTGCTTCTGACCCAATTTGTGGTCTATTTTTGAAAATGTTCCATGTGCACTTGAGAAGAACAAATATTCCATGGCTTTGGGGTGGAATGTTCTGAAGGTGTCAGTTAACTCCATCTGATCTAGTGAGTCATTTAGGATTGCAGTTTCTTTGCTGACTTTTTTTCTAGATGATTTATGCAGTGATATCAGTGGTGTATTAAAGTCCCCTACTATGACTGTATTATTGTCAATCTCTCCCTTACCATCTTCCAGGAGTCTTTTTTTTTTCTGATTTTTTTTTCTTTTGTGTATTTGGATGCTCAGGCATTAGGTGCATATATGCTTATCAGGGTTATAGCCTCTTGTTGTATGTATCCCTTTAGTATTATGAAATGGCCTTCCTTATCTCTTGTTATGGTCTTTACTTTGAGGTCTATTTTGTCAAATATAAGTATTGCTACTCCAGCTTTTTTTTTTCTTTTTCATTTCCATTTGTCTGAAATATATTTTTCCATCCCTTCAGTTTCAGACTATGTGAATCCCTGGTTCTGAGGTGGCTTTCTTGTAGACAGTATATATAGGTCATATTTTTTTTTTATCCATTCACTCACTCAATGTCTTTTGGTTGAAGTATTTAGTCCGTTTACATTTATAGTTATTATTGAAAGGTAATTGTTTGTAAAAATGTTTGTAAAACATTTTTATTTTTTGTGCCTATGTTCTTTCTTACCTTTTTATTTCTTTTTACACCAGTCTCTTTAGCATTTCTTTCATTGCTGGCTTGGTAGATTTATAAGCACCCCCCCCTTTTTTTTTTTTGTTAGTGAAGCTCCTTATTTCCCCTTCAATCTTGAATGATAGCCTTGCTGGATAGAGTATTCTTGGATTCAGTCCCTTGGCTTTGATCACTTTGTAAATTTCCTTCCATTCTTTTCTGGCATGATGTGTTTCTGTTGAGAAATCATTTGATAATCTAAAGGGAGCTTCCTTTTATGTAACTTCCTATCTCTCTCTTGCAGCCTTTAAGATTCTCTCTTTGTCCTGAACATTTGCCATTGTAATTATGATGTGTCTTGGTGTGGCTGTTTTCAGGCTCATCTTGTCTGGGGCTCTCTGTGCTTATGTGACTTTTTTCTTCCCCAGATCTGGGAAGTTTTCTGACATTATTTCTTCAAATAGGTTTTCTAACCCTTGTTCCTCTTCCTATTGTTATGGTATCCCTATTATTTGTATGTTGCTTTATTTCATGTTGTCCCATAGCTCCCTTAGGCTCTCCTCCTGTTTTTTCAATTTTTTTCTCCAATTGCAGTTCAGTTTTGGTGTGTTTTGCTTCCCTGTCTTCTAATTTGCTAATTTGGTCCTCTGCTTCTCCTACTCTTCTGTTGCAACTTTCCACGGTGTTTTGTTTTGTTTTTTGTTGTTGTTGTTTTTTTTTTTTTTGCAGCTATATCACTCTTCATTTCTTCTTGATTCTTACATAATTTATTGATTTTTTTCATCCATTTTTTTCATGAAACGTTTTCTATAAAAGTACTAAAAATTTCTATAAAATACTAAATATTTTAGCCTTCATGAGCCATATGATCTCTATCACAACTACTCATATTTGTTGTTGTAACATGGAAGAAGCCATAGACCATATGTACACAAATGAGTGTGTCTATGTTCCAAATAAAACTTTATTCACAAAACAGGCAATAGTTTGTATGTTTCTAATACAACACATATGGAAAAGAAAACTGGGGCATAAATAACTTAAATTATCTATAATCACACAACTAATAGATGATTAAATTGAATTAAGAGTTGTAGACATACAGTGGCCAACCCAGAAAATGTGTTTTGTTTGGTTTCACATAAAGTTATAAAAAATATTTGAATTTTTTGTTGATATGTAAAAATTGGGGGAATTAATATAAAATAATCTGGCTGCTTGAGTTTTCTTTTTATTTTTTTATAAATATATTTTTATTTATTATTTTCTTTTTCATATATAGAGAGGAAAGTAGAGTAATAGAGAAATAAAAACATTGTTGAGAGAGAAACATCAACTGGCTGCCTCCAGCACACCCCCTACCGGGGATCCAGCCCGTAACCTTTGCATGTGCCCTGACTAGGATATGAATCTGTGACCTCTTGTTTCATAGATTGATGCTCAACCATTGAGGAACACTGGCAGTCTCAGGTTTTCTTAAAAATTAGAACATACAGAACCACTGGACTCAAATTCCCACATTGCAACAATTGGCTGGAGCCAAGTGACTGCCATCCCATTAGACATAGAGTCAGCTCCACCATTTATTGTTACCCTGCATTTGGCTCATCACTTATGTGGGTGTATGACTTTACCACCATCGACTTAGAATCCAGTCCTTTTAATTCTCCAATTCTAGGTCTTTTCCACTTAACTGCTTTATCTGGTCAAGTCATTCTGATGTGGTAAATTTTAGGTTTTAAAACTTGGTTTCAAATTTGAAGAACTACTTTGTCTTTGAAGTATTTTTTCTCCTCTGTGGGTTTCTGAAGATGATGAGACTTTCTAATTTAATTAGTTTAGAATCCCTAAAAATGTAGTTCAGAGAAGTGATTTGTGACCAAAATTCTCCTTCTATTACAGTTGAACATATAAACTGGAATGCCTTTTGAGGAGATTTTAAACTGTGGAACATCTTTAATAAATATTTCTTAGCACCTAAGTTAGAAATATTGGAAGAGAAAGTGAACAAAAGGAGTGATTTAAGGGAAAATATTCTCTGCACACACTCTGCACATATATTATTAATACTTTATGGTCATTAAATTAATTTGGAAAATAATTTTTTGGTGCCACAACAGTGATAAATCCACATTCACTGAGATAACTTTGTCTTAATTTGAAAATACGTGAAAGCAATGACTTCCTTAAAAAATTATATCTCATGCACTGGGATTTGTATTTGACACAGCTTTCTTTGCTCAGGAATTCAAATCAACCACCTAATTGTGATTAAAAAAACTTCACTATACAAATTTACATAATACAACAAATCTCCCCCCCACACACACACACAGGTTTAGCTAATCCCATATCACAGATTGAAGATTATGAGTGTGAAAAGAGGGGAAAAATGAGAAATAAACCTAACATTATTTAGATGTTACTACAATGACAATGTGCTATGTGCTTTATAGACATTCACCCTCATTTAATTCACAAAACAGCCCAGAGGGTTAGGTGTATTTGTTATTCAAAGTTTATAGTAGGGAACAGAGAAGCTTCAGAGTGCCTAAGTACCCTGTCCAAAATCATATTGCTAAGTGGCAGAAGCTGGATGGTTTTTGTTTGTTTGTTTGTTTGTTTTATTTTATTTTATTTTTATTTATTTTTATTGATTATGGTATCACATAATTGTCCTTATTCCCCCATTCCCATCCCAAACCCCTCCCTACATATTCCCCCACCCCCTGTTGTCCATGGCCACTGGCTAGGCCCATGTGCATGCGCACAAGTCCTTTGGTTGATCTCTTCTCCTTACCCCCACCTTCCCCTACTTTCCCTCTGAGGTTTGAGAGTCTGATCCCTGCTTCTCTTTCTCTGGGTCTGTTTTTGTTCACCAGTCTATGTTATTCATTATTTCCTCTAGATGTGTGAGGTCATGTGATCCAAGAAATACCCTTGTAAGAACCTAAACTGCGACAAGCTTAATGGTTATGCTGAGAGGCAAATGAATCAGTCTGTAGTGAGTTCCTTTCTGGGCCAAGAGTTCTTTTGAGTGCTGGATGTTTTTATACAGGTCTGTTAGACACCTGCTTCGGAGTACACTGAAAGACAACAGTGGATGTTTGGCAGAT
This sequence comes from Vespertilio murinus, assembly GCA_963924515.1. NCBI lineage: Eukaryota > Metazoa > Chordata > Mammalia > Chiroptera > Vespertilionidae > Vespertilio > Vespertilio murinus. The sequence continues at coordinate 64,414,840 of OZ004710.1, forward strand.
AGGAAAATTAGAGAATATACTAATAATTAGCTTTCTATTTAGCTAACTAGCTTGACTAGATCAGAGTGAGGCCCAATTAAGGCTAAATGCAAGGATCAAAGATAAAATAAGTAAAGACTACCACATTATCAAAGGTATCTCTTTGTGAGGCTACATAGCGAAGCTACTGTTGTGCTCACTCTGGCAGTCAAACAAAAAGCCATGCTTTGGAAGCTTTGCTCACAGACTATTCCCTATTTGCAGAATTCTAATAAAAGGCTTTGAAACATTTCATTAATTCATTTGGAGCTATTGTGGCATTCTTTTTGTCAAAGATTTTGAAAGAGTTTGTTTGCCTGTGATTATTAAGGCTCTTGCAGAGGTATAAAAAGTAAACCCCCTTGAAAAAGAAATTAACTCATTAAATTCTGCTTAACCTAACACGCACATTTGCAACACTTACATTGTTCAGCACTCCCCTCTGGGAAAATTCTACTTGTCCTGCAAAACCTCTGGCAATTTGGCAGAAAAAAAAATGTCTAAGAATGCCCTTTGGCATGGTATAAAGTGAAATCTTACATGAAAATAAATGGAAAAAGAGCTATTTAAGCAGTTGGGTGCAATTTGCAACAGGATTTTGTACACATTGTTGCATGCCTAATTGAATGTGAAGTTGTATGCACAAAACATCAAATGTTCAAGAAAGATTTTTGTACACTGACATTCTTAACACCACCCATTCCATCATTGACATAAATGACCCACACAATTGGCAACTAGCTTTAGGTATGCTTCCTGTTACAGCCAGCTCCTCTTTACATTTAGGATTGTTCTGTGAAAAAAAAAGAAGAAAAAAAGTGGAAGGTCATCTGACAGGCTAGCGATAGTCAAATTATGACAATCATCCAATTACTTTTGTTTTTATCTCTATCGTCTTCTTTGTATATTGATTATATTTAACATTTTTGTAACTGTTTTCTACCCTTACTAATCCTCTTCATAATGCTTTTATTACATTAACAATATTAGAATAGTTAAGATTAAGCAAGACTATATATATATATATATATATATATATATATATATATATAGTTCTCACACTACTTTGTGGAGGCCATCATAGTTAACTGATACAATTGTTTTCAGAAAACTGTTTCATGAAAATTGAAATAGGGGAAAAACTCTATTCTTAATAATATCCTGAAATTAGGATGCGTGGACATTTTTTTGCATATTTGACATATTTAATGATGCAGAGTTTCAGAAAAAGTCTTGGGAAGTGTCCATCTATAAAACAAACAATTTGCTGCTTTGCACAGAGATTTTTAATACAGGAATTCTGTGCTTATAGAATCATTAGAAATATGGAGTAAGATTTAGATTGGGGACCATGAATAACTTCCAGAATAATGCAGAATTATCCATCCACAAGAGATGCATTCTACATTACAACCAATAATCAAGAAAATTAAGAAACCATTATTAAAAAAAAGTACTACACAAAAGCATATCACGTGTACTATGATTTCGAAATCAGAGATCTACTGGCAAAATAGTTAAATGTGGAACTACTTCATGCTCCCAGCAAATAGATGTTTCTTATGCTAGTGACTCTCCTAACATTTAATGCAGTTATGAATGCAAGTGTTGGGTGTATGCCTCTGATTTGGGGATATTGAAACCATAGCTACAAGTGATACTGAAAATATAACTTTTTACTTTTGTAGCATCTGCCATTCAGAAGGCTAATCTAAGATTTGAAACAGATAATTAATAAATCAGCTAAAACATCTGGTATACCCGATGACCTGGAGAAAACTTTAGCACAAATACTGGTCTTAAGAAAGAGAAAAGGTAAGGTTATTTTAAGAAGTGAGTCAATACATATAAAATTTTTAACATAAAAATGAATTTTTAATGAAAGCCCATTGCTGGCACATTTATATCTACCCTAAGTTGGTATATTTGAGAACTTTTTTTTTCAAACAATATTTCTTGAGCACTTACAATATTTAAGGAATTATGTGAGGGGACTCAGACATTGTCCCTGTCCTTGGAAAATACACACTCTAATCGGGAATATAAGAGCAATGGACAATTAATGCAAAGTAACATGTGGTAAGTACTGATAAAATACTGTCTGTACCAAAGAGGATTCATGGAACATTTCAGGAAAGATGTGGCATTTGAACTTAGCTTCAAAGAACGAGTAAGGCAAACAAAAGCTAATTAACACTTGTCATTTGACAGCACTTTTCAGTTGACAGAATACATTTTACATAGGTTTTCTCAGTTCGCTTTCCAAGCAATTCTTTCATGTAATTAGAGAAATGTTTTTATTTTTGTATTGCACAGATAAGAAAATTGAGGCTGAAATCATGCAGCTAGAAAACAGCAGAGATAGAAAATGACACTCGTGTGCTTCACATCAATCCTAATGATCAGCCATATCGCATTGACATTCTCAGAGGGATTTAGAAACATAGGAATTCCTATAAGGTGGGTCAGGACCAGATAGTAGATAATGTTGAATATCAGACTAAAGCATTTATAGACAATAGGCATCTAATTGCACTTTTAGAAATGTATTTCTAAAAATGCAATGATTTATAAAAAGACTTGCATTTGATTTGCAATGATTTAGAAAAGCTTGCATTTCATTTGTAAGATTATAATGTTGTGCAGGAAAGACTGAAGAAATGGGGAAATAAGGATCTTATAATTGTGTAGGTGAGAGCAATAAGGGTATAAGTTGCTAAATTGTGAATCAAGACTTCTATCTCTAGCAAAATGATTAACTACCGGTAGATATTTTGGCACACAGCCCCCAAAACCTCAAAAATGCAGAAATGATGGATCAAATCTAATACTTATGCTTTTCAAGTCAATACATAGCTGAGCTCATAGAAAAGTAAGGAAAATTCCCAGGGATTAAAACTGAACAGAGAGCTGGAAAACTAAATAGTATACTGAAGCTAAACCTACAAGAGCCCTGAAAATGTGTGTCAATCTCTTCAAATAATAGACCACTTAATATAGGTGACAGCTTTGGGCCAATTCAAGGTGGAGAATTCCAACAGAACTTCCTCATTTCCCAAAAACTTGAAATAACAATACTCAATGAATGAGTAGATTAGAGAGGAAAAAATAACCACCTGAAGACAAAGCAAAATAAGCATGGATCTGAGTAGATAAAAGCTTCCTGAGGATAGTATCTTATCAATAGGCCTGATTATACTAGTCTTCTAGTTTTAGTTAATAGTAGCTGAATCATCCAAGAAAACATAAACTGAGAAATTAAGTTAGGTTGGTAGTAAACTAAGGTGTCTTTCAGAGCCTAGCACACATTTATGGAGATATGAACCCTCATACCAGGCTTCCCAGGATTTCCACAGATAAAGTTATGCTGATCATAAATTCACACTCCAAGATTATCATACATCTTCTGATCAAGCAGGACATCTCATAGATAGTGGCAGAAGTGGAGGCACTGTGATTTTTAATATATTTTTTATATATATATATATATATAATTGATTTTTTACAGAGAGGAAGAAAGAGGGATAGAGAGGTAGAAACATCGCTGAGAGAGAATCATCGATCAGCTGCCTCTTGCACACCCCCCCACCGGGGATGTGCCCGCAACCAATGTACATGCCCTTGACCGGAATCGACCCCGGGACCCTTCAGTCCAAGGGCCGACGCTCTATCCACTGAGCCAAACCGGTTTCGGCAAGGCACTGTGATTTTTGCCTCTGCCTAAATTTGCACATATTCTCTCTCACATACATGCAAACACATACACACACACAGCAAATAGGCTAAAAACAACAATCCATAGATAGAAAATCCATGTGATGAGGTAGCCTGTTAAGGTACAGAATATTAATGAGTAGGATTAAATCATTTAGAAGAGAAAGACCCATGGAAAAACAGCAGTCGTATGGGAGCAAGAAGTTGTGTGGAGACAATAATGGGGACATTTGGCAATCTCAAGAGCTGGGGAACAGAGAAATCACCAAAAATTTTCACTCTCAAAGCGAGGCTTCTCCATTCAAGGTGGAACACCTTAAAGAAAGCGCTGAGGACAGTTGAAACTGGAAAGGATCCTTGTAGCCCCAACTTGCCAATGAATATAAGGGTACTGTAAAGGGTACAAGGGTGTTCTGAGCCCTCAAGGTTTGGAAATGCCCAATGAAAGAACTTGGCCGGATGATTGTAACCTTGTACCAAAAGAAACTGCTGGGAAGAGAACACAAATGTATTGGGGTAGGGAAAATATGAGTAAGAAGAGAGAAAATTCAGATATTAATGAGGGGAAGGGCTACAGGTGCAGGCAATGTATATATAGTACAGGAGATGTGTACACAGTGAGAGGAAATAATTTAATTACTTTAAAATAAAATAACATCAGACTTGTTTGACTGCAATTCTTTAAGCCAGGAGCTCCTAAAGTAATTTAAGAAAGTAAAAGCCTATGTCAAACACAAAGGCTGCAAGAACATAAAAAAGAGTGGGGAGAAGAATCAATGGTAAGTAAAATACTAAGTGTACCAGTTAATAGTGCAGATTTTTTTTTCAATAGATGGAGTTACACGTATGTTGATATATTTTTTTTTAATTGGGAGTATAAGGATATAACTTTAGATGATTGGTAAAGAAAAGAGAAAAAAGGAACCAGTTTATAGCTATTTGCAGTAATGCTTACAGTAAAAAACTAATAGAAAGTACCTTAAAAGGAAGATAAGATTAAGTATGCTACATAAAATAGTTAATATAATGGCAATTATCAGAACAAAAAATAAAGTCTTCCTAAATACCAACATTAATTTGCGAGACAGAGAGACCTCACAGCTAAAAGGACTTAAAATATAGAATTTGATAGAGAACAGAACTAAGGTTAAAAACTTCATACATACTATGAATATAAATATAAATGGTATCTATAAATATAAATGGTACTAATAAATATAAATGATATTGACTCACAGATTAAAAGAAAATATTTTAGATTAGCTGAAAAAGCAGAATCTGAACTTTATTACAAACTTCATACTATAACAAAGACATATCTGACAGAAAGATTCAAATGATTAAAAATAAAAAGATAGTCATTTTTATATAAATAAAATCAAATAAAAAGTGAGCAGTAGTCAAGATATTGATACCCGAGAAGGTAGAATTCAGACTAAAAAGCATTAAAAGAAACAAAGAAATACTTTATAAGGCTAAGACTACAATTCACAATCAATATTGTACAGGAAGCCTAGATTTTATTTGATATTATAAAGAATATATACTTTTTTTTTGCCTTTCAGACTAAAAAGCATTAAAAGAAACAAAGAAATACTTTATAAGGCTAAGCGTGCAGTTCATAATCAATATTGTACAGGGACCATAGATTATAATGAATATATACCTTTTTTTTTTGCCCTGGTTGGTGTTGCTCAGTGGTTAGATAATTGGCCTGCACACTGAAGGATCATGGATTTGGAGAATCCGTTGGATCACGGGCACTTACCTAGGTTGCAGGTTCAATCCCTGGCCTTTCTCTTTTTCTCTTCCTCCTTCCCCCTCCTCTCCCTTCCACTCTTTCTGAAAATTAATAGGAAAAATATACAGTGTGATAAAACTAAAACTTAATAATAATTGCTTTACAAAAGATCTTCCTATCTGAAAAAACAACAACAAAAAACATGCTATTGAATAACTCTTTGGCCAAAGTAGAAATATAAAACAAAAATTGGAGAATTTCTTATGATTAACAACAATGGACTATAGCAGAAGCAGTTATCAAACAAAAATTATGAAAATACTTATACTCACAAAATTGAAAAGTAAAAATAGATGAATTATCCAACAACAAAAAATTTGGAAAAAGTAAAAAAAAAAAAATAAACCCAAAGAAAAAATAATTTAAGAAAGTATAAGATCATATGTTAATGAATTGGAAAACAGAAAACTGCCAATAACTATGCCTGTGGACACTACACGGTTGGCAAGGAGATCATTGACCTCTTCCTGGACCCAATTCAGAAACTGGTTGACCAGTGCACAGGTCTTCAGGGCTTCTTGGTTTTCTACAGCTTTGGTGGGGGAACTGGTTCTGGGTTCACCTCCCTGCAGATGGAACATCTCTCCCTTGATTATGGCAAGAAGTCCAAGCTGGAGTTCTCCCTTTACTAGTACCCAGCCCCTCAGGTCTCCACAGCTATAGTTGGGCTCTACAACTCCATCCTCACCACCCACACCACCCTGGAGCACTCTGATTATGCCTTCATGGTTGACAACGAGGCTATCTATGACATCTGTCATAGAAACCTCTATATTGAGCGTCCAACCTACACTAACTTGAATTGGTTGATAGGTCAAATTGTGTCCTCCATCACTGCATCCCTCAGGTTTGATGGAGCCCTGAATGTTGATCTGAATGAATTCCAGACCAATCTGGTGCCCTACCCCTGCATCTACTTCCCTCCGGTCACATATGCCCCTGTCATCTCTGCTGAAAAAGCCTACCATAAACAGCTTTCTATAGCAGAAATCACCAATGCATGCTTTGAGCCAGCCAGCCAGATGGTGAAATGTGACCCTCACCATGGTAACCATATGACTTGCTGCCTGTTGTACTATGGTCCCCAAACATTTCAATGCTGCCATTGCCATCATCAAGACCAGGCAAACCATCCAGTTTGTGGACTTAATGTTTCTTGTAATCACTAAAAATCAGAGTAGGCAAGTAATCCATTAAAAGTACCACTGAATTAACCAATAATACATCTGAAAAAGGGTTAATATCCAAAATGTATATAAAAAAAACTTATATACCAAAGTTGGCATTAATTATCAGCCCACCACTGTGGTACCTGGCCAGAGTACAGCGAGCTGTGTGCATGCTGAGCAATACCACAGCTATTGCTGAGGCCTAGGCTCACCTGGACCACAAGTTTGACCTGATGTATGCCAAGTGTGCCTTTGTCCACTGATACATAGGTGAGGGCATGGAGGAAGAAGAGTTTTCTGAGGCCCATGAGGACATGGCTGCTCTGGAGAAGGATTATGAGGAAGTTGGTGTGGATTCTGCTGAAGGAGAGGGTGAGGAAGAAGGAGAGGAATGCTAAATTTAAAATGTCACTATAGTGCTGCTTTTATAGGGAAAGTTACTCTGTTTTAAACATTGAAAAGTTCTGGTCTGATCAGTTCATTTGTATGAAGAGCAGTGTACACTCTCATATAAAATTACTGGCCTATACTTTAAAACACAATGTTTTGTTACAGATCCAAATTGTCAATTTCTCTGATGGGTTTTGAATAAAGTATCCCCTGTCTATTAGATAACTTTATTGGGTTAAAAATATATGTTAGTGTTTAAGAAAATTGTAGTATTCATATCACTGCAACATGGTTAAATCAGCTGCATAATTCTATTAGCTTTAGGGCCTCCTGAAGCCTCTGTAGTCTTTTTAGGGTTCTTGCCACTACATGGTGATGCTGAGGAGCAAGAACTTCAATAACATCTCTAACGACCACTTTCCACCCGTCAATTTTCATCCAATTGTAAATTGCTTATCTGTATTACAATAAATATCACTGTGTTGTAAGTAACCAATTAATGTCTAGAACACGATTGAATATAAAAATAGCAAAAGGAGCAAAGAGTTATAAAATAATCTGTTCATTATTGACTTCCTTTTTACCTGACTAAAGATGCTTTTAGAATTACTGTTTCTAAAAAAGATAAATGTATCTATTCAAAATTTAAAATGATGACTCATAAAATAAGCAAGAGGAAAATTATTTGGGGGAGTGGGGTGGGGATGAAAAAGAATCCCAAGTCAAATTTAAAGAGAATATCTCTGTATTAACTTTTGGTCGAGAATATGTTTGTATAGTTTCAGAAAACAACTCTGAGACCACCTGGAATCCAGTAACAGAGAGGAATAGACAGAAGTGCTCCAGCCATGAAGACAGAAGAGACAATTCAGAGATGGAAGATGCTGAGGACGCCTCACCATACCAACAGACAGCGGCTGCCTATTGCTGAAGGATACCCACGATCAAACAAGAGATGGTCGGACCTGCATTACCACCATTTGTCCACCAACCAGATCTGAAATATCATGGCTGACATGTACACACAAGGAACTATTTGACATTGAAACTGGGACTCAAAAGAACTGCTGGCCCAGAACGGAACTCACTACAGACTGATTCATTTGCCTCTCAGGATAACCATTAAGGCTTATCGCAGTTTAGGTTTTTATAAGGGTATTTCTTGGATCACATGACCTCACACATCTAGACGAAATAATGAACAACATAGACTGGTGAACAAAGATAGACCCAGAAAAAGAGAAGCAGCGATCAGACTCTCAAACCTCAGAGGGAAAGTAGGGGAGGGTGGGGGTAAAGGGAAGAGATCAACCAAAGGACTTGTGTGCATGCACTATGGACAATAAGGGGGTAGGGGAATATGTAGGGATGGGTTTGGGTTGGGAATGGGGGGATAAGGACAATTATGTGATACCATAATTAATAAAAATCAATTAAAAAAAAAAAAAAATAAAAAAAATAAATATAAAAAAAAAAAAAAAAAAAAATAAATAAAATAAAATGATGACTCATTTTGAAGTCACATTGAATCTTTAATGGCTCCCAATTTGCATAAGTCCTCAAGTGCTGTAACCGGTATCTACTGGCTGCCACCCAATGTTAAACCATGCAAGTTGAGTAGGAATATGAGCCAATTAGGCGTATAGCTGAACATTATTTATTCTTTTAAGTGGACTTCTGTTTTGATGTGTTTGGTCTCATTTAGTAAATAGTTGAAGCTATGTGATAAAACTTAACTGTATTTCACTGGCTGCTAGAAAATTATATTGACTGTTACGGATCTGGAGCAAGGTTCTTTTACCCTCTCTTGTTGCCTCCCTTTCATATCATTCAGACATTATTTGACTGGATGCACTATTCCCTCAGATATTAAGTCACTGCTTGATATACACCTACCTCTGCATGGTACTCATGTGCAGAATAATAGCCAACATATTTTAAACAAATAGATGTTAATATTTTATCATGAAAAAGGTGCTTCTCTCTTTTGAAGAGTAGAAAATATATTTTACATTAAATAACTTTTCTCTTAAACTTGATGTTTTATTGTAATTTTATTAAAGCCTCAATCAGCAAGCAGAAGTAAAGTGATGTGATGGAAATAAACAAGCAAAAAATAATTAAACTAATAATTGATTATAAAAATCTCCCAAGCATAAGAGAAATTAGTACTTCTGGTTTCAAGCTATATCCTTTCTCTCTCTCTGATAAGCTTGGCAGCTAATGAGAGGAGCCAAATGTAAGTAAAATATCAAGACTGGGTGACTGAAACATTATTCACAAATTATCTGAAATAGCCAAGCAGGTTTAGAAAACAATTTGACTTGCTATTGGTGGCAGGTTGATCCTTGAAAATGTTTCTGAAAGAGAGTAAAAGAGCCTCCATATGAAAATATTACCCCAAAGAATAAGTTCTCCTATAAGATGGTCATTATTGACAGACTATTCAGAATATCCAATACTCATATGAATATTCTATATTAATGGGAGGAAGGTAAATATTAAATGACCTTTCAATTACTTATTCAGTACCATACTTAATGTTTCTTGTAATCACTAAAGATCAGAGTAGGCAAGTAATCCATTAAAAGTACCACTGAATTCACCAATGATACATCTGAAAAGGGGTTAATATCCAAAATTTATATTAAAAAAAAACCTTATACAACTAAACACCAAAAGAACAAACAATCCAATTTTTAAAAATGAGCAAAGGACCTGAATACACACTTCTCCAAAGAAGACATACAGATGTCCAGTAGGTATCTGAAAAGATACTCAACATTACTAATCATAAGAGAGAGATGCAAATTAAAACCACAATGAAATATCACCTCACACCTGTCAGAATGACTGCCATAAAAACAAAAACAAAAACAAAAAACAAACAAACAAACAAAAAACACAACAAACGACAAATGCTGGTGAGGATGTGGAGAAAAGGAAACCCTCATGCCCTGTTGATAGGAATGCAGGTTAGCACAGCCACTGTGGAAAACAGTATGGAGTTTCCTCAAAAAATTAAAAACGGACTGCCATTTGACTTAGTGATTTCACTTCTAAGAATATATCCTAAGAATTCTGAAGCACCCCTATGTTCATAGCAGCACTATTTACATTAGTGAAAATCTGGAAACAGCCCAAGTGCCCATCAGTAGATGAGTGGATAAAAAAAGTTGTGGTTCATTTACACCACGGAATACTATGCAGCTGTAAAAAGAAGGATCTCTTATCCTTTGAGACAGCATGGAGGGACTTGGAGAATATTATGCTAAGTCAAATAAGCCAGTTGAGAAAGACAATTATCACATGATCTCATTTATATGTGGAATCTAATGAACAAAATAATCTGTCAAACAAAATAGAAGCACACTCATAGAACAGACTGATAGCTGTCAGAGGGGAGGGGAGTTGGGAAGCTGGGTGAAAAATGTAAAGGGATTAATCAAACAAAAATCAAACTTCATAGATACAGAAAACAGTATGGTGACTGGCAGAGGAAAAGGTGAGTGGGAGGTAGGAAAGGATATAGGGGGAATAAGTAGTGATAGAAGGAGACTTGACTATGGGTGGTGAACACACAATACAACATACAGATGATGTGTTATAGAATTGCACACTTGAAAACTATATAATTTTATTGACTAATGTCACCCCCAAAAAATTCAACAATTTTTTAAAAAATAACACTGAAATACTTTTAATATTGCATGACTTTGAAGGGAAATATTGACCTTTTGAATTAAATCAAATGAATGGTATATAAAGAACATTCCTTTTTTTGTCTTGACATTTTGTGTCATCTTTTGCTATAGTGAAATCCATTAATTTCTATTTGCTACAATAGCTAGGGATGGCATTATCTTTATACAATTTCCATATACACTGTTTTGGGCTTACTAAATGCAACACTTAAAATTTGGGGTGTTTATTAAAATAATGTCACAAAGTTCCAGACTACTGCTCCCCCAAATAAAAAGCTTACCTCTACGGTTTAAAATTTGTCTTAGTATTCCTCCTAAAGCTTTATCAAAACACTGCCTCTAAAACAGAAAGTTGCCTTGATGTTGATTTTCCTAATTAAGAATTTAATTTCTATATTTAAAAAGGCATGCAAATTTTCTCAACCATGAACAAATAGAGTGAACCTTATCCTAATTTGATTGGATTGGATTTTAAAGGTAAGCCCAATAGACAGTAGTAATTTTCCTAGAGTCACACTATCTATCATTGTCATAGCAAACGGACAATAGATGATGCATGGCACCGATATTATATTTACACTCAACTGTGTATAACTTTAAGAAGTGAGATAAAGTCTGTGTGTCCATATATTTTCAAGTATAATTTTTGTGATTATAATAATGATAGGTTTATGATGATGATAAAAATAACTCATTCATTAAGCATGTTATCAATGTACCAGGCACTAAGCAAAGTACTTGGCATCTGGTACCTTATGTATTTGGAGGCTTTTTCTCCTGTCACAACAGTAGACCTGCCAGAATTTTGTCCAAATTTGTCTGCATTTTTTACAGGAAACTCATCATGTATTTTATTTTTCCTCATTATTCACTTCAGCACTAATGACATAAGGTGGGTTTGTCTTATATTCTATGTAAGTAGGTTATCTCATAAGAAGAATTAATCTCAAACCAGCCTTTTAGGACCACACATTTTTTTAAATTTCAAATTTAATTTTCTTTCTTTTTTATTTTATTTATTTTTAATTTAATAAATATTTATTGTTCGGATTATTATAATTATTCCTATTTTTTTCTCCTCATAGCTCCCATCCACCCAGTTCCCACCCCACCTTCTGCTCTTACCTCTCCCACATTGTCCTCTTCCCTTCCATAGTTGTAAGATATTTGTCCAGCCTCTTTCCAAACTCCCCACACCCTTTTCCCCCTGAGAATTGTCATTCCACTCCCTTTCTATGCCCCTGATTTTATTATATTCACCAGTTTATTCTGTTCATCAGATTTTTAATTCACTTGATTTTTAGATTCATTTGTTGATAGATAAGTATTTATTGTTCATGATTTATATCTTTACCTTTTTCTTCTTCTTCCTCTTCTTAAAGAATACCTTTCAGCATTTCATATAATACTGGTTTGGTGGTGTTAAACTTCTTTATCTTATTCTTATCTATGAAGCTCTTTATCTGACCTTCAATTCTGAATGATCTGAATTCAGAATTGCTGGGTAGAGTAATCTTGGTTGTAGGTTTCTTGCTATTGATCACTTTGAATATTTCTTGCCATTCCCTTCTGGCCTGCACAGTTTCTGTTGAGAAATCAGCTGATAATTGTATGGGTGCTCCCTTGTAGGTAATTCACTGTTTTTCTTTTGCTGTTTTTAATATTCTCTCTTTATCTTTTGCTCTTGGCATATTAATTATGATATTAAAATGTGTAGTCTTAGTGTGGTCCACTTTTCATTTCTTTTATTTGGGGTTCTGTGCACTTCCTGGACTTGTACATCTATTTCTTTCACCAGGTGGGAGAAGTTTTCAGTCATTATTTCTTCAAATAGATTTTCAGTATCTTGCTCTCTCTCTTCTTCTGGCATCCCTATTATTCTGAGGTTAGTACGCTTGAAATTTTCCCAGAGGCTTCTTACACTATCTTCAAATTTTGGATTCTTTTTTCTTTTTGCTTTTCTGGTGGAGGGTTTATTGTTCTTTTGTATTTCCAATCTTTGACTTGATTCTTGCATTCCTCTAGTGTGCTGTTGGGTCCCTGTATAATATTTTTTATTTCAGTCCGTGTATGTTTAATTTCTAGTTGATCCTTTTTCATATCCTTGAGGGTCTCACTAAATTTACTGGCCTTTCCTAGGAAATTTTGAAAAATTCTATAACCATGGTTTTGAACTCTATATCCAGTCATTTGTTTTCCTCCATTTCTCTTATTTGTGACCTGTTTCTATGTCTCCGCATTTTAACTACTTCCCTGAGTTGATAGGGTAGCTTTGTGTGCTAGGTGTTCTATATGGCCCAGTGGGTTGGCCTCCCCAGTTACCTGAGGTGGACACTCTTGGTGCACCCCTTTGTGGACTATGTGTACAGCCTTGTTGTAGTTAAGTCTTGATTGTTGTTGGTATTACTGGGAGGAATTGACCTCCAGGCCAATTGGTTGTGAGGATCAGCTGTGTCTACACCGAGAGACCTCCTGTTCTGGCAGTCCTCTCTTTGAGTACTCAAGCACGTGCACCTCCAGGCCTCTGCCTTTTGCATCTCCCCTGAGTTTCTGCCTGACAGTCCAGATTCCCCCTGTATAAGCCTGGGGCCCCAGGGTCTCGCCCAGAACTGGGACTCAGTGCAGTCAATACTGGGGTTCAGCACAGTCAGGAGCTTTTTATTTCTTCCTGCTAGAGAAATCCAGTGGCACACTCTCTTCGCACACTCACGTGCACACCTCCAGACCTCTGCCTTTTGCGGCTCCCCTTAGTTTTCACCTGACAGTATGCAGTTGGACCTGGGGTTCAGTGCAGTTGGGGACTTTTGTCTCCTTCATGCTAGAGAAACCAGCCAGGCACTGAACTGCCCACACACATGTTTCCGTACCTCGGCTTTTTGCAGCTCCTCTGAATCTTTGTGTGCTTGCCTGTTTCCTTCTAGTTATAGAATTTCCACTCTGTCAACTTTCCTGTGGATCAGGATGATGTTCATTTTGTCATTTAGTTATAGTTTTGAAATTGTTGTGGGAGGCAGTAGTTTAGGGGTTTACCTATATACCACTATCTTGGTTTCTTCTCAAATTTAATTTTAATGCCATGAAATTCATTAATTTAAAGTGTACAGTTTGCCGAAACTGGTTTGGCTCAATGGATAGAGCATCGGCCTGGGGACTGGAAGGTCTCGTGTTCGATTCCAGTCAAGGGCATGTACCTTGGTTGAGGGCACATCCCCAGTAGGGGGTGTGCAGGGGGCAGCTGGTCGATGTTTCTCTCTCATCGATGTTTCTAACTCTCTATCCCTCTCTCTTCCTCTCTGTAATAAATCAATAAAATATATTTTTTAAAAAATAAAAAATAGTCTACAGTTCAACATCTTTTAGTAAATTTATGGAGTTATACAACCATCACCACAATCTAATTTTAGAATATTTTAACATTCCAAAAAGTAACCTCATGCATGCCAATTAAAAGTCACTCACCACCTGGCATAACCCCTCAGCCCTAGGAAGCTACTAATTTAATTTCTTTACATATAGATTTTCCTCTTTGGGACAGTTAAAAAAAATGAATCATATAATAAGTTGTCTTTTGTTATTGACCTCTTTCACTGAGCATAATGTTTTCAGGGACCATACACATTGGACCATTTATAAGTGATTCATTTTTTCATTGCCAAATAATATTCCATTGTATAGATATGTCACATTTTTGTTTTACATCAACATTGTTCTTTTGTGTGTGTTTCCAAATGAGTGTGACTTTTTTGAACTTCAAGTTTTTCAAAAGACTTAAATGGAAAAATGCAATTGAAGAATGGTGATGTCAATTAATATACTTTTCAAGGTCTAACAAAAAATACTATAGGAAGATTATATAGGACAAAAAATGAAAACTTTTAATTAATGTAACCATCTTCTAATTTCCTTGTTTTCTTCCAAGATGACATGGAATAAATATTAATACAGGGTGTCTTCCAAAAAAAAAAAAAAACCCAAAACAAACAAACAAAAAAACACGTATACACATTTTAACAGCTGATAGTTCAATTTTGAAAATGAAATTTTAAAAATAAACACTGCCTTTATAGTTATTCTAAGTGTGTGTATATATTTTGGGACACCCTATATATAAATATGTACTTATATACATTTAAGATTTTTGAAGAACAAACTATAATTACTATATAAATATATGACTCCATCAGAATGTTTCACATGAACATGACTTTTATTTTGATATTTGAAAATTAAGTTTTGATTTTCTAACTGTTATTAAATTTGTTCTTAAAAGATTTTTCTATATGATGAGATCATGTGAGGCATCTTCTAATCTTTATTGAATGAGTAACGTTTTAATCATAAATGAAATTATATATGAATGATATAAATATATAACAGGTAGAAAACATGCAACATAAATTGAAACATAAGTGCTGTTATTTTCTATTTAGACTGTAATGTCCTAAAAAGAGATAATAACATGCAGAGATAATGAAAAAAAATCTAGTGTTTTTTAGTTGTAATAAAAACCATGTTCTTTTTGTATCAAACTCTAGATCAGACTAGAAAATTATATATTTAAGAAATAAATATAAATTAAAATAATAATAAAGAAAAATGAAAATATTATTATATGAAATTATGTAAATTTTAAGCCAAAGTTTACACACAAAGAAATACATGGACAATGCATTATGAAAAAAGTAAATGAGCAAGTTAACACTATAGTGCTTAGGGAAAACACAACATATGAATACTTTGTTTTTTCTAGTGTTTTTTTTCTTTCTTTTATTGTGTGTTTACAAAGGCTTGTTGCACGCAATTTAAGAACTTCTATTATATCCTTAGGATATCTCTTCTTTCTATGAAAGAGGCTTTTTTTCATTTTTATAAAATATCTGATATCATTAATATCCTTTTGGCTATATATTGATTTTTAGGAGTAGAGAACCTAACACTGTTTAGAAAATAATAGATTTAGCAACCTAAATTTTACCTTTATTTTTCAATATACCAATAAAAATATGTCTCTTAATCTTTTCCTTTGTTCCAGTCTCAAAAATTATAACCTAGTTGAGTTATTTCCAATATATATTTTATATTTTAAAAATTCTTCAAAGTAATTTACCCCTGCAGGTATACACTTTTATGTAAAATAAACATAATCCCTAGGACAGTGTTTCTCAAAATTGGCTGCACACTGTCAACACCTGGAAAGTTTTAAAAATTTATTAGTAGGTGACTTCTTCACACTCTCAGAGAGTCTTGTATAATTTGTGTGGTGTGTGGTTTGGCATCCAGAATTTTCATTGCATCTCAGGTGACTCACATTTACAATCAAGGCTCAGAACCACTGCTCTAGGAATTTACATAAAACAGAGGCAATTTTCTAGAGCAACTTTCATGAGGAGATATGATAACAATATTGCCCAACTAGTCCTTATATTTTGGGGCTTCACCATAAAGAGGAATTGAAGTTGGAAAGTTTAATTTTTTTCTAAATGGAATCATTACTTTGCTAGAAGAACCAGAATTTCAAAAAATACTGAGTAGAAGTGAAGGCTTCTGTTGTTGCTATCTAATTCAATAAAATTAAAATGCTTCTTAAAGAACAGAGAATTCTACCTCATAATTCATCAATATAAAGCTGTTGATAGCAATTTCTTGGTTGGATTTATAGGGCAAATTTTAGAGAATTTTATTACTTCCTATGTGTCATCTGGAGATATGCCACCAGATGGCATGTGGGTGGCAGTGATCATATGATTTAAATAGAAAATTCCAAATGAATTTTAGGTAACTAAAGCACAGAGAGTATGTCACGTTTTCACAGACATTCGTGATTTCTCTGTTGAACTAGAACTATATTAAGTTAAGCCTAGAAAAAGCATAAATCCTAATAATTTTAAATTTTAATTTAATTAATTTATTTAAAACAATTTTTTTCAAAGTATTTAATAAGTTTGCTCAAATGTAAAGGGCTTCCAATAAAAAACAACAGTTCCTACCCAGAATGTACCACTTTAATTGTTCTTTTATTAATTTGTACAAGTAATAGATGTAGATTTAGAGTGTTTTAAAAGAAAAGCAAACATGAGAAGTTAGTAACATTTTCAGAAAACTTAAATGGCTGTCAACTGCTGTTTAAACCCAACATTAGCTCTATTTTTAAACTAGAGAATAAATTATCCTAAATTTTATATAGGGTGTCCCAAAACAATGTATACAGACTTTGAATAATTTTACATTCCAACTAGTGGCCCAGTGCATGAATTTGTGCACATGGAAAGGAAATTAGTTAGAAGAGAGATTCGTGTAGTAATTATGTTACTGTGGAAAAATTACATGTCAAAATAGTATATATAATATCTAATCTAATAAAGAGGGAATATGCAAATTGACCATCACACCACAACAAAGATGACAGTGCCCCTTTTAATGTTCATGAATTTCATGCACCAGGCCACTAGTAGTATTATAAAATTAAAACATTCATGTGATTGGTGCCACTGACACCTTTATATATTTATCATGCATGAACAAGTCAACGTTTATTTTAAAATTGCTAGTGCACGTCATATATACTGGCCAATCAGTTGGATGGACAGTAGATCACTTAGCCTTTTATATATATAGATGGGTTAAATCTGAAAAGAAAGAAACTTCAATTGAGCTATCAGCTGTTAAAATGTGTACATATTTTTGGGGGACACCCTATATTAACATTTCCATGGTATAACTTTACTCCTTGAAAACTGATTGCATCTCTGAGGTATTAAAGTACTACAACACTTCTACTATGGGCAGAAGTCTTTTGACTACCATAGACTTCCTTTTTCTCTGCTAACTGGTGTCTGAATTTTATAACTAAGTATTAGTAAATATCCTCTGCTTATTTAGCTAATGTTTATGGGAAAAATTACTTACAACAGTTAAGTCTCAGCCATTTACCTGTGAAATTATTCTATCTTAAAGAAGCAAGAAAAAAAAACCACAACAACATCTAGGCAATATTATTAAATCAAGTCAACTTTTCATCATCCATTTCAACAGTAGTGCTAACTATCAAAAGAGAGAAAGAATTAACATATTTAAAATACTTAAGAAAAATAAACCAATGATTTTATATCTAATCAAAGTGATTTTTCAATTTATAAAACATACCAACTGTTATGTAGAACTGTTATGACTAGATAAACATCCACATAAAGATTGGTGATGATCTTTAAATTTATGTTTACCATTAAACTAAGATTGAATCATATCATAAAAGAATAGAATTTAGTATGTAATATCTATGTGTTTCAATAATTTATAGTACAATTTCAAAGAATAATAAAACAATGGAGAGAACCTATGAATAGTAGATAATTTTAATAAGCATGTTAACTCCCATATAATTTTGACCATGAATAAAATTATATAACTTTAAATTAAATTCTAGTCTAGATAGACAAGAAAGAAGAGATTAGAATAATAAGGAACGAAAAATCAGACCTAACATTATTATATAAAGAGGCTAATATAAAGATATAAATTAAAAACAAACTCTACTAAATATTCAAAATATACTTTACTCGTATTAAAATAAACAATGGAAGGATAAATCATAACTTTTAAATGGTTACTTATAGGATGACAGAGGAAATAAGATGAAAGGGAAGAAATAAAGGTAGTTTTATTTTTATTTATTTATTTATTTATTTTTAAAAATATATTTTATTGAATTTTTACAGAGAGGAAGAGAGAGGGATAGAGAGTTAGAAACATCGATGAGAGAGAATCATCGATCAGCTGCCTCTTGCACACCCCTCCTGGGAATGTGTCCGCAACCAAGGTACATGCCCTTGACCGGAATCGAACCCGGGACCTTTCAGTCCACAGGCTGATGCTCTGAGCCAAACCGGTTTCGGCTAAAGGTAGTTTTAAAAAGTACATCTTGTTTTCTATATTTGTTTTTAGATGAAAAAATAAATAAATCACGAACTGGGATAAAATATTTGCAAACCACATATTCAAAAAGAGACGAGAGTTTAAAATATATAAAAATTCTCAAAACTCAACAATTAACATAAAGAGACAATTGTGCTATATTTCTTCAAAAAAGAAAATACTATAGCAAATAGACATATGACCCTCACTAGCCATTAGGAAAATGCAAATGGAGACCACAATGACAAACCAATAGCTTAAGAATCAATAAATAGCTCAAATAAAAATAGTGACAAAAAAAAGTGTTGGTGTATATGTAAATAACTGGAACCACCCTACTGTTTGGAATGGAAAATGGTACAGCTACTTGGGCAGTTTTTTTGTTTTTTTTAACTAAACATGCAAATACCATATGACCCAGCAAATATACTCCTGGGCATTTTTTCAGAAACAAATAAACACAAAAACTCATGTTCACATAAGAATCTATACATTAATATTTGTAGTAGCATCCTTCACAATCATCAAGAACTGTAAATAACCCAGATGTTTTTTCATGGGTAGATGAATAAACAAACATTTTTATATCCATTCCATGGAGTACTAACCAGCATAAAAATGAACAACTTATTGATATAGTTAACATCTTGGATGACTCTCCAAAAATTTATATTGAGTGGAAAAATCCAATCTCAAAACCTTACTCACTGTATGATTTCATTTTTATAGCTTTGTTGAAATAATAAAATTTTAGAAATATAGAACAGATTGTTCTACAATAGATTTTTCTAGAACAGGTGTCGGGGTTAAGGAGGATTTCCGGGCAATAGGGAAATGGGTATGGCTATAAAAGTGCAAGAGAGGAATCCTCTGGTGATGGAAACTTTCTGTATTTAAATGTACTAATGTCAGTATTCTGCTTGTGATATAATATATAGTTTCACAAAATATCACCAGTGGAGGAAACATAGGATCTCTCTGTGTTATTTTTACAACTGCATGTGAATCTATTATTACCTCACATAAAATACATAATTTTTAAAAAGGAGTCTAAAGAGATATTTTTCAATTGCATTGAATGAGCCTTATTTTCTCATGGAAGCAAACATAAATAAATGTATGCCATTGGTAACACATTTGGAAATTTGAACACTGATTGGACTTTTGATTATATTAAGAAATTATAATTTAAAAGTCTAGTTGCGATAGTTTTCTTTTATGTTTAAAAAGTTTTATCTTTATAGATTAGTACTATAATATTTATGGCTATAAATACATAATACCTGGGTTTTCTTCAAAATAATATGTAATGCATGGCTCAGTGTTGAGCTTCAACCTGTGAATCAGACAGTCACTGTTTGATTTGCAGTCAGAGCACATGCCTGGGTTGTGTACAGGGCATGCAGAAGGCAGCCAATCAATGATCTCATCATTGATCTCTCTCCCTCTCCCTTCCTCACTGAAATCAATAAAAATATATTTTAAAAAATAATATGTAATGGAAGGTAATGACTGGAACAAGTACAAGGTTGATCATGAGTTGCTGATTGCTGAAGCAGAATGATAGGTACATGAAACTTTCTGTACTTAATTGTATTAATGTCAGTATCCTGCTTATGATATAATACTATAGCTTCACAAAATATTACTAGTGGAGGAAACATAGGATCTCTCTGTATTATTTTTGTTAATGTTAATAATAGTTTTCTAGATCCTTTTGTGTATGTTTAAATATTTCCATAATAAGTAGATGCAGTTTTAATGGACTACAAGCAAAACATTTGATAACAAAAATCAAGAGTTTTTTTTAAAATAATCAATAAGGCCTTGCTTTACTTTCAATGAGTCCTGTCTTGTGAAAAATCAAACACAAACATGGACAAAATATAATTAAAAAAATGTTCCATACAAAGTAGTCTCTTTCTTGTTTCTTATAAATACCAGGTCAGTCCAAACTTTCATAACTTATTTGCCTACCTTTCACATCATACCACTTGCTAAGTGACCAATTACCCAAATTATAGTCATCTTTCTTTATTCATCTTAACAAAGAGCAAATATGTCTATTGATAATATTCATAGTTAGTTTAGTATTAAAGTAATAATAACAACAGTAACAGCAAGCTGTATTGACACTTTTCTTTTAATCAAAAAAATGTTGCTAGGGTTAAGGAAGGACCTACAGCCAAGATATTCTGAGTCACCCAGTTCATATTCTTTTCAGAGACTTGGAACTACTATGCCAATCTATCACACTGAGAGGGTTAATCAATTTAACTCTTCTAAGGCAATGAACCTACTAAAAATAAACAAAAGATAAGGCAATAAAATATTGCTTGTGGTGAAAATGCTAAGGTGACATTTTCACTACAGAGCTAAAATCAAGTGAGTCACATTTCATATCCTAGAGGAATATACAATTTTATCCTCATGAAGTCTATATATTTGGATGAGAATATTTATCAAGATGTGAGCCCTTCTCTATTGTTTAACTTGAGATAGTAAGAATTTAGTATGCATATTAAATAACTAGAGGCCTGGTGTGCAAATTCTTGCAATAAGAGGGTTCCCTTGGCTTGGCCTGCTGGATCAGGCCAAAACTGATTCTACGACATCGCCTGAGGGGTCCTGGATTGTGAAAGGGCACAGATCAGGCCAAAGGACCCTACCAATGCACAATGGGGACTGGGGAGGGAGGTGGAATGTTGGTCAGCCAAGGAGGAACCGCAGGAGGGCTCCAGGGCATGACCAGCCCATCTAGCTCAGTCCTGACTGGCCAGATCCAGCAGCAAGCTAACCTACTGGCAGAGTGTCTGCCCTCTTGTGGTCAGTGCACATTATAGCAAGTGGTTGAGCATCCTTAGCATATCATTAGTATATTACACTTTGATTGGTTGAATGGCCGACTGGACGACCAGACACACTTAGCATATTAGGCTTTTATTATGCAGCATAACATAAAATGATCTCTGTGTGTAGGGTTAGTAAATCCTCCAAAATGGCCAGAGATTTTTTTTTAAGATGTTGAGTCGTACTAGTATGTCTCCTTTAGAGAATTTAATTTCTAGCAATTCTCTGTATTATGCTTCAATGATGAATGAAGTTCTCCAAATGTTTTACATTCAGAAAAACACCAGCCTAGCCAGAAATTTAGGAATGGGTTGCCAAGGGAAGTAAAAATCTTGAAAACAGATTCTATGAAGCAAGAAAACACCAAAAAGGATAAGCAAAGAATATGAGTAAAAGGCTCCAATGTGTCCCAAGTGCAAGATGAACATAGCAAAAGTTAGTGACCTTTACTAGGATAAAGAAATCCATGTTATTAATGAAACCTGGAGAGAACTAGCTAAAAACCCATTGCCAATTACCACAATTAGCTGATTCTTTATTGCAAAACAAACAAAAAAGACACTGAGTTTGTGAAAATGAATTGTAAATGATCATCAAAGATAAGGAGTGCGTAAATCTCTTTCTCACAAAAGGTAATACAAGTCACACTTTGAAATTCAAGAACTCAGTCTCAATAACTCAGTTATTTAACCATATCTCTACTTGTTCATATTCTTTCTTTTTTTTTAAAGATATATTTTATTGATTTTTTTACAGAGAGGAAGAGAGAAGGATAGAGAGTTAGAAACATCGATGAGAGAGAATCATTGATCAGCTGCCTCTTGCACACTCCCTACTGGGGATGTGCCCGCAAACAAGGTACATGCCCTTGACGGGAATAGAACCTGGGACCTTTCAGTCCGCAGACCGACGCTCTATCCACTGAGCCAAACCAGTTTCGGCCTGTTCATATTCTTTCAATGTACTTTGCCATTTCCGTTGAATGTACTCCTACTATCCCCTAATTGTGTAATAGGCTGTAAAAGATTTATCAAATTATAAAACTAAAAGTTTGAAAACATAGTTAGCAACAACTTATATTGGTTCCAGTCTGAGTAGATGCATATCCATTCAATGGATTCTCAGTGCCTGGGCATATTGGGTTATTCTGGAGTGAATTTAGGCATCTCTGGGCCCTTGTACCCATACCAACTCATTTAATATAGTTAAAATTGCATAATTAGGATAAAACATCTCCTCTACACAGGGCAACCAATTTTGACATTTAATTCATGCCCATGTAATATTATCAAGGCAAAAAACATTTCCAGTCAATCAGTATATCTGTTTATTGCACTTCAGACCTTAAGTCATCCTTTTGCTTTTACTGTGAAAGGCTCAAAATACATCTTGTAGCTTTTAAATTTGTTTCAAATCACCTACATAAACATGACAAGTGTTAATCTGTGGATTAAAGTACAAATCTCTTTTCAGCACATTACCCATTTTTTAATTAATTTCTTCAGTATTATATACTCTAGTCTGCAGTTATTAGTAACTGGGGATACCAGTGTTATAATTTTTTTCTACTAAGTATATCCTTGCATCAACTCTGACTTTGCCAGAGAACTGAATAAAAAGGAATACCATGAATAAAACATGATATAATTAAACATAGTTTTGTGTGGAAGCAAAATAAAACAACAATCCCTGAGAGAGGCAGTGTGGGCTGATGTTAAAGCAGATGTCATGTCAGCATGTCCAGATTCTAACCCTGGATCTTTACAACTAGCTTTTTCATCATAAACACTTTTCTTTTTACCCTTAAGGTCTGTCTGCATTTGGAAAGTAATGAAACTAGATTTCCAAACCCTAAATTTTTATAAATTTGGGGATGTTATGTTTTGACAATATTGGATCTGCTTATTCTAACATAGAAAATATGCCATTTCTTAAGTCATAAGGCACTATCATTTGTTTCATCCATGTACTAGAACGTTTTCACCTGAAAATACTTATTAAGTCTACTGCATGCTTTGGCTTTGTGACTGACATAGAAAAAATTAAAAGAAGCATGAGATACAGACCCTTCCCTTAAGGAGGTTACATAGTGAAATATAACAAAGGAAAATATAAATATATACATTTATAAAACATTTCTACTACAGGATAAATGAAGATAATCATCATGAAACAAATAGAAACAAAATTCTATGGAAATAGATAACAAGAAGAAGTTTCTTTCAGCTAATAAGATCATTCAGGGCTGCCCAGAAGGAGTGGCTCAGTGGTTGAGCATCGGACCAGGAACTAGGAGGTCACGGTTCAATTCCCAGTTAGGGCACCTGCCCGGGTTGTGGGCTCAATCCCTAGTGTTCTTCTCTGAAATCAATAAAAATATATATATTTAAAAGATTATTCAGGGCTCCATGGAAAAGGTGATATTTGAGCTAGGGATTGACAGAAGAACTGGGTAAACAGAGGAAAAGGGTTAAATCACTGGGGTGCAGTTAAGATTGTATGGAGTGCAGTGAAATTTTAGTTCAGTGTGTTGAAATTGTTATAACAGGAGAAAATGGAAGCATGGAGAGCAGTTATTTTCATCAAAAGCAGAAGTTTTTGTTTTGTGGATTATGATTCATCAATTCCCTACAGAGCATGTACAAAAATTCTGGGCACTCCTGTGTTAGTCTTTATTTGTATATGTTTAACTTTATTATTTAAAAGAAACTCTACTTGACATTCATACATCCATTATTACAAAAATAAACATGAATGTTTGAATAAATAACCACTTCTTTCATTTAGTCCTTTAACAACTAAATGTTATTAAAAAATGGGGTAAGTATGTAAAGGCAATTCGAATGCCATAGATGCTTTATAAAACAAAGCATATTGTTTTTCTATGTTGTCGTGTGGAGTGTTATTTAGTCAATTGTATGGTTAAAAATATAATTTGCTGTAAGAAGGAATCAACTGAATGGGAGATGATCTTTATAAACACCTCCAACAAGGGATTAATATCCAGAATATACAAAGAACTCATACAATTCAACAACAAACAAATAGTTCAATTACAAAATGAGCAGGGGACCTGATCAGACACCTCTCCCAAGAAGACATACAAATAAATGACCAACAGATATATGAAAAGATGCTCAACTTCATTAGCCATTAGGGAAATGAAAATCAAAATTACAATGAGATACCACCTCACACCTGTTAGAATGGCCATTATCAACAAGACAAATAGTAACAAGTAATGGAGAGGTTGTGGAGGAAAAAAAAGAGTCCCCATACCCTGCTGGTGCGAGTATAAACTGATACAGTCACTATGGAAAACAGTATTGCGGTTCCTCAAAAAATTAAGAATAGAGTTACCATATGACTCAGAAACCCCTCTTCTGGGTATGTACCTCAAAAATTTGAAAACATTTGTTTGTGAAGATATATGCACCCCATATATTCATTGCAGCATTATTCATGGTGGCCAAGACATGGAAACACAAAGTGTCCTTGTATAGAGGATTGGATAAAGGAGATGTGGTACATATATGCAATGGAATACTTCTTAGTCATAAGAAAAGATGAAATACTGCCATTTGCAACAACATGGATGGATCTTGAAAATATCATGCTAAGCAAAATAAGTCAGATGGAAAAAAGTCAGGATCCAAATTATTTCACTCATGTGGGATATAAAACAGAAAGCAACAAATGAACAAACAAGAAAATCAAACAAATAAAATATCATAGACACAGACAACAGTCTGGTGATTATCAGAGAAAAAGGGGGTGAGAGGTAGTAAAAGGTGGAGGGGTCAAATATATGGTGACAGAAGGAGATTTGACATTGGGTGATAAATATATAATGCAATATACAAATGATGTATATAGAACTGTACAAATGAAACCTACATAATTCTATTAAATAATGTCAACCCAATAAATTTAAATTATTTTTAATTAAATACATAATTCACATCACCATAAAAACAATATCATTTGCTGTTTTTTCTCTTTTAAAATGTGTTATTCCTCTTAGTTTAAAAAATACTTAGTGGTACAGATTTTTTGGAAGTTTGCAATTTAGAAGCTTTAGTCATTCTGTTTCTTGGCACACCAAAAAGTTGTCTTCACTTGAGTTAAGCAGGCGACCTCAAAGGTTAAGAGAAACACAGTCAGCTAACTAAAGTTTAAAGGATATCTGATATATGATTAATTGTTTTGTCTTGGGTTCCATTAGGCCTAGAATTAGGGGAGCTCTCACTTTCCATGATTCTTATTTCCCACAATTCTTTTGGAGATCTGTTATTCTACATACACTCTATATTCAGTAAGAACTAACCAATTCTAAGGCATATGTAATTTTGTTCCACTCCCTTTAAAAGCCATTTAATACTGCTTACTTTATTCTGGTTGTTAGGTCAAATAATTTTGTAGGACAATAAGATAAATGCCACCTTCTCAAATGCTAATAGCCTTCACTGCAAGTGTGTGTCTGTGTGTGTGTGTGTATGTACGTGAGATGCATGGCCCTCTTTGATCAGTTCCTTTCTTCCATTTAACCACAGAACCTTAAGTCTTGTTTTAAAGAGTACAACTTCAAAATTCCTCACATGGTTATTTGGATGGAACTGTACTACATTCAACACAAAATAAAACAATAGGGGTTAAACAGAGGTGGTATCTATACAAAAAGGATATTAATCTTGTGGTCCAAAATCACCTCTACATTATTTGATGCTACAAACTACCGAGATTGTAGAGCAGAGTCCTCTAGAAAAAGCCACTTTATAGCGACTTTTATTTTCAACTTTTGTGGAAACTGAGGCCTTCCAGAATGAATGCTGTAACCTGTAAATGTCTCCAAGGATTGGATAACTCACAAACGGTAGCCAGGATGATCTGAATTTAGGTCAGAGTCTCTTTTTTAGAGAAGATGCATTTTTTACATCTCCTTCATATTGTTTTGCCAGACTTTAAACCATTAAAATACTTGGCATTTAAAGTGACAGATGTTATAGAAACAGATTCTGAGAAACTCATGTATCCTCTTTAAATCACTCTCTTCTGACTAAGGTTGTATTCATTGCTGTATTAAAATAGATGCTGCCCAGCCAGTGTGGCTCAGTGGTTGAATGTCAACCTATGATCCAGAAAATCAGTGTTCGATTCCTGGTCAGGGCATATGCCCAGGTTGTGGGCTCAATTCCCAATGGGGGGGCTTGCAGAAGGCAGTCAATCAATGATTCTCTCTCATTATTGATGTTTCTATCTCTCCTTCCCTCTTCCTTCTTCTCTGAAATCAATAAAAATATATTAAAAATGGATGCTTACTACTTGCTCTACGTATTTATTGGAACAGTTCAAGTGTTACATTAGTGACAATTCAGAAACTATTAAATTCTACTTGTGTGCTTCTCAGGACCCTATGGCAGTTTTTAAAAGTCTTAGCCACAGAAACAGGTACCTACTGAATGTCTGCTAAGTGAAAAGCATTGATCTAGACACAGAGGTAGAATGATATGAGATTAATTTGAGATGTAGCAATCTCTCCATGGGAACTTACATTCTAAGTGCAATGATAAGGCAAAACTATCTGAAAGGTAGTTATCATTTTTACTAACCATAAGATCTATTGGAGCTTTGAAGAGGCAAATATAGTATTAAATAAAGCTTGAGTAGGCTTCAAATAGAAGTTTAAGATGAGCCTTGAAGCATTTGATAAGGGCATATAGAAGAATGGTTGTCCTTGGTGGTAAGGGTATTGTGATAGGCAGTGTCTATATGGCTCCCAATGATGACCATCTTCCAATATTCATCCCTTTACTACCGCGTTTCCCCGAAAATAAGACACCCTCTGAAAATAAGACCTACTTAATGGAAACATAATACATCCCCTGAAAATAAGACCTAGAGCATCTTTGGGAGCAAAAATTAATATAAGACACTGTCTTATTTTGGGGGAAACAGGGTAGTAATATAATACCTTCCCTTGAGTATGTGCTCAACTTATTTGGCTCATTTTAATTAATAGAATATGACAGATGTGATAAGATGTCACTTCTAAGATTAAGTTACAAGAAAACTGTGTCTCCATCTCTGATACCCACTCTTGTCCTGGAAAAAATTACCTTTCTTGATGTGAGAAGATCCATATCTATAAGGCAAGAACTAAAATTCCAGCCAACAGCCAGTGAGTAACTGAGACCTTCCAAGAGCCACATAAGTGAACTTGGGAGTAGATCCTCCCTCTGTTGAGCCTTGAGATCATTGCAGCTTGGCCAATACCTTGATAATAGACCCATGAAAGACCTTGAGCCCGTGGCATCCAGCTTAGCCATCCCCAGATTCTTGTCACAAAGAAATATAGGTAATTAACATCTGTTGTTTTAAGCTCTAAATTTTTAGATAATTTGTTACACAGAAATATATAACCAATATAAGATAACCAATATAAGATAATTTGTTACACAGAAATAGATAACCAATATAAGATTGGGCTTGTAGTTGCTTAATGCAAGGTTCAGGTACTGTATACTATCACAGGAATGTAGTATAGCACACAGAGACTATAATATAGTAATAACTTTGAATGGTGTTTATAGTTAATAGAATTATGTGGTGATCACATGGTAATGTATAAATGTCAATTCACTATGTAATACTAATACACAATTCTATGCCAGCTATACTTCAATTAAAAATTTAAAATTTACACCCAAGGGTCAGAGGTTTAAAAAAGGAAAGAAAACAAAGGAAAAATAACCTTCCCTACTAGGCTTGGCATTGTGAGGATAACAGCTTTTGTTTTATTTTTTCGTTGTTTGTTTGTTTGTTTGACTGGGTACTTGCATGCAAGAGAATAACATAAAGTAGAAACAAATATATTTGTCCTAATTTATTGATATAAGGAAATAAATTGACCATGAAAGCAATTTCAAGGCTATGGATTTAATGAAGCAGATTCAAATTTTGTGAGCACTTAGATATATAATGGTATCGAGTTTGCAAATATTGGTCCTAGCAGATTTGGCTTAGTGGACCTGTGGACTGAAGCACCGTGAGCCTGTGGACTGAAGGGTCCAGGGTTTGATTCTCATTAGGGGCACATGCCCGGGTTGCAGGCTTGATTATCAGTAGGGGATCAATGATTTTCTCTTATCATTGATCTATCTATCTATCTATCTATCTATCTATCTATCTATCTATCTCTCTCTCCCTCTCCCTTCCTCTTTGAAATCACTAAAAATATATTTTAAAAATAAAATAGATGGCATTCTTATTCAAAACAAAACATTTGCAAATACTGAAGCCCAGTGTAAATAATGATCAGGAGGCATAGAAAGCTTTACTCTTTTTGCACAGTTAGGTTTATATTTGTTCATTAAGAAAAAAACTGAATATTAATTTATCTTTAAAAAATTGCTAAAGCACATTTTGTTAAATATTATATTGATAACCACTTTTTGCCAGCACCCACACATTCACAGGTAAATTAAATGTTTTAAATTTTTTCTTAATGCTATATCTTAAAAGAATTAAACAACTAGGCTCAGGAAAAGAGTGAAATTTAAAAGAAGGCTCTCTGAATAAGCCAAGTTAAATTTTTGAATGAAATCTCTTAGGCTGTTAAGATTCTCTCACCACCTTGAGATAACCCTCTTTCTACTTTATGGCCAACACCATAGCACAAAGTGCCTATATCTGCTTGGCAAACTGTGATTTCAGCAAATGTGATCACATTAAAATTTCCATTAAAAGTAAAAGTATATTTAGCAAAGTTTAGACCCAGTGAGAAGTCTACAAGAGGCAGGCAGGTATTTATTGAATCCTGCTTTTATGTCTTGCTAACCGCTGGTGGTGTTATGTTTCCCCAGTTTAAGTTAGAGTACATTGATTTTTATGTTGTGAACTATCTGATCCTCAAAGACAACAGTGTGACAGAAATTCAATTATATTTCAAATTGATGACATATTTTTGGAGAAAGCCTTGGAAACATGCCTTATTTGTCTCAAAAGCAGCATATTGCAGAATGTAAAAGTTTAGAAGCAGCTTGGTTTATTTACATTTCAGACATGAACAAGATTTTTTAGTGTATCTACCACTGGTGTTGTGATTCTTAAAAAAAAAAAAAGAAAAGAAAAGAAAAGAGCCGGAACTGGTTTGGCTCAGTGGATAGAGCGTCGGCCTGTGGACTGAAAGGTCCTGGGTTCGATTCCGGTCAAGGGCATGTACATTGGTTGCAGGTATATCCCTGGTGGGGGTGTGTGCAAGAGGCAGCTGATCAATGACCCTCTCTCATCGATTTTTCAAACTCTCTATCCCTCTCTCTTCCTCTCTGTAAAAAAAAATCAATAAAATATATATTTTTTAAAAAAAAGAAAAGAAAAGTTTAGCTCAATTTTCTCCAAATACTCGCTTCACTAAAATTTAGAAACTAATAAAGGATAACTTTCACTCTTTCCTTCGGGCCCCAAGTACAGCAAAAATCCCCAAGGCATAGGAAAGATTATTACAATTCAATGTTCCTCTTTTGCTTTATTTATTCCCTTAAAACATATGTATGAATCTTTAACTGCAGGTACTGTATGTTTTCTGCAAACTAGAACACACTGAATATTAGCAGTAGTTATTGGGTTAAACTTGCATGTATACAATGTCCATATCTATGTAGATAATTATGCATTATATCACTGTTCTTCTCATCCCTGAGAATAAAAAAAGAAAGAAAGAAAAAATCCCTGTTCTTGCATTTCTATATATGTTGTCACCAAGGCATCTAAATCATGATAATTCTCTTCTTATTAATTGGATGAAACACATAATATTGCAAAAAAAAATTTAGAGTTTTGAGGTTGCTGTTCAAAAACTTTCTTTAAAAGTATTCAGTGGCCCTGGCCAGTTTGCTCAGTGGATAGAGCATCAGTCTATGAATAAAAAGGTCCAAAGTTCGACTTTGGTCAAGGACATGTACCTCGTTTGCAAGCTTGATCTCCAGCCCTGGTCGGGGCTCGTGTGAGAGATAACTAAATAATGTGTTTCTCTCATATCATTGTTTCTCTCTGTGTCTCTCCATCTCTCTTTCACTCTCTCTAAAAAATCAGTGGGAAAATGTCTTTGGGTGGGGATTAAAAAAAATTGACCAAGTGATCCTCCTAAGGTTATAGAGGGGGAAACTGAGCTTCTGGTCTGCATTCTGACTCATTTAATTACATTATTTTCTATTACAAATTATTTAACAGTTAACTAATCTAGAATTTATGAAATTTTCAAAAACCATATTATTCCATTAATAACTCTCAGTCTGTCTTTCCTCAGGCTACTTTTTAAATTGAAACATTTAGCAGTTTTCTCATTTATTCATGCACTCATGCCACAAATATTTATTAAACCACAATTTATGAGATAGTTAATGTTTCTGATACAGCAGTAAGCAAAGCATATTCCCCTGCCTTATGTATTTTTTATAATAAATGAATGGTTGTTTTATCCAATTTTTCCCACCAGCTTTTAAAGCCAGTCAGAGACAAACACCATATGATCTCACTTATAAGTGGAATCTAATGAACAAAATAAATTGATGAGCACAATTGAAACAGGGGCATGGATACATCGAACAGACTGACAGCTGTCAGTAGGGAAGGGGTGATTGGATGAAAGAAGGTGAAAGGATTAGTCAAAGAACATATATGCATAACCCATAGACAGACAACAGTGTGATGATGGTCAGAGGAAAGGGGGTTGGGTAAGGTTGGCAAAGAGGAGGGAATGGGGACATTTGTAATAGTGTCAATAAGAAAAAAATTTAAAAAGATTATTAAAAATAGAAATGTTCTGGGAGCTTCTAAAGATCCAAGTTGAAATATTTGGCTTTCTCCTATGTTAGAATAGCTAGTATCAAACAGACTCTTGTGAGAATGGAATAGAAATATAAATGGCTATTTGAAAACTTAAGAGAAAAAGAAAACTAGATCATAGGGGTTAAATTACAGAAAGAAGAAAATCACATTAAAGTGATCATTGAATTCTCAGTGTTGGTTTTTTTGTTTGTTTGTTTGTTTGTTTGTTTGTTTTTTCTCAAGTTAATTTCCAATTAAGTGTGTGGTATATAGAAGCTAAATGAAAAGTCCTAGATTATGTGGCATTCTCACTGATATCTAAGATTGTGTCACCAGTATCATGTAAGGATAAGACAAAGGATAGAGACTAAAAGAATTACCAAGTATCAATGACTTAAAACTTCCCAAATTTAAAAAAGACAAAATGTATAGATTCCAAAAGCTGAACAAATTTCAAACAGGAAAAATTAACACACCCAGATATATCATAGTAAAGTTATTGAAAATGGAAACAAATACAAACTTTAAAAAGCAATGAAGGATCCCTGGCCAGGTAGCTCAGTTAGTTAGATCATCTTCGTCCTGATATACCAAGGTTGTGGGATTGATCTTCTGTCAGGGCACGTACAAAATGCATATGAGTCTCTCTCTCTCTCTCTCTCTCTCTCTCTCTCTCTCTCTCTCTCTCTTCCTCATCAATCAATATTTTCTTTACAAAAGCAATGAAGGGAAAATAATGCCTTACTATAGCGGAAATAGCAATTTGAAACAGTGCCTATTTCATTGAAAACACTGGAGAACAGAAGGAAATGGCACAACAGTTTTCAATTGCTGAAAAAAAAGAACTGTCAATCCAGAGTCTTATATCAAGTGAAAATATCCTTCATGTATTATGGAAAAATCAAGATTTTTTCAGATTAAGGAAAATTAAGATAAATTTTCATTAGCACACCAATATTTTTTAAAATGTCTGAAAGAAACTTCCTAAAAAGAAAAAAAAAACTTTGAGAGGTAAAAACTTCCAAGTTTAGAAAAAGGAAAAAAAGAAAACAGTAAGCACAAATATAGGTTAAATAAAATATATATTCCTTCTCCACTTGAGTTTTCTAAGTAACATTTCAGGGTTGAATTAAAAATTATAATACTAATGTCATTTTAAATATAGGTAGAGGAAATAATTAATATAAATATAAACAGAGAAGGGTTGGTGGATATCAAGGTCAGAAGGTTTTCTGTATTTCATTAGTGTTTGTCAAATGACACCAATAGACCATGATAAGATCTACATATATAAAGTGAATATGTGCAGCAACTACTAAAAGAAGCCATACAAATATATAAGCTCAGAACACTACACATAAATGAAAATGGCATTCTAAAAATTGTACAAGTAACAGAAAGACAATAACAAAAAAGAGAAAAAATAATAATGGAAACCTTAATCCCTAATATATCAATCAGTATATTAAAACTAAGTGTCCAAAATGCATTAATACAAAGAAAGATTTTAAAAATATATTAAAAATGACCCAAGTATATGCTTTCTATATTAAACTCACTTCAAATATAACCATATAGGCAGAATGAAGGTAAAAAAAACCTACAAAATATAGATATCATGAAAATATTAATCAAAAGAAAACAAAAGGAAAATATTTGTGTAATGGTGTCAAAAGGGCTTCACAAACTTTCTTATCAATGAAAAAACCATTAGCTGATACTTTTTAAAAACAAACAAATAAATAAATAAACAAGAAAGCCTCTCCCTGAACATTAACTTAAAGGCATTCAGCAAGATGGCAGGATAAGAGATTTCAGCGGTGATACCCCTAACAGAAATGCAGAATTTCAATAACCATCATGGACAAGAATACTTCTGTGGGAACTCAGAGATCCAGTGGAGAGATTCCAACACTCTGTTTGAGAAAAATTCAGAGAATAGCTGCAAGACTTTAAGAAACATGTAATAAAGAACATAATTAATCACTTTACCCATGTCACCTCTCCTGTAAGATAGCATAGCTCAGTGCCAAGAGAGATAAACTTAGTCTGTAATTTCTGGTAAAGGGAAAGTGAGAGCAGCATAAGCACAGGGCTTCACCAGCCTTATGAAACACTAGCTAAGAAGCCACTTTTGTTTTGCCACAATCACATCACTAAGGAGATCCACATGTCTGAGAGGAGCTAGGAACAGGGGAAAGGGAAGCAATTTCACAGCAACCAAAACATGGATGTGAGAAATGGACCACAAATCCTATTAAATAGCTCACATACTTCACCAAGAGGTCCTCCCATGTACCCTATGAGATACCTTACTTGCAGACTCCCGTAACTGGCTGACATGTACCTCCAGTGCTCTGCATATGATGGAGACAGCACAAGCGAACTTCTTCATTGCTCCCACACATGATGTTCACTAGCCTCCACAGAGTGTGAGCGAGCTCTCCAGAGAACAAACTCTTACAGAAAGCACGTTGATATCAGAGGTCGGTTCAACTCTTAAAAATTAGGAGAAAGCACAAAACCCTGAGGAAAAGAAATGGGAGGCTCTCAGCACCTAGCCTAAACTTGCTAGATTGAGGGAAGGCACATAAGCCTAAAGCTTTTTCCCCACAGAAAGAGCAAGAAAACTGGGGCATGTGCATTCATAGAAAATACCACCAAATTTAATCATTTTCTAAGTATAGAACATTTAAGAGTAATTTACCTATCATTCTGAATTTATACCTTCAAGGTACAGATAAACTGTAAAAGCAACTTGTTATTACAACATACAAAAGAGGATTATTACTTCCCAAAAGATGCTTAAAATATTTTTGGCTCCACTAAGTTCAGTTTATACCTTGGAATCTCCATTGTTCTTAATCGAAAACTCTAGTTTATCAGAATGGTTTTAGTATGCTAAACCCCGAACATGGTTGGTCCTGGTAAATTCATTTAGCAAGAATATAAGATTAAATAATTTCCTCCATCTTCTCCACTCAAATCTCAATTCATTTAAATTTGGATATAAAATTTGAAATAATAGGCATTTCATTGAACATGTTGTTCATTTATTCCAATCTCTAATACCCTTAATCTTTGACAATATATCTCGGTATCCTGTACAGGTAGAAATGATCATTAGAAATGGTGTAAATAAGATGAGCCTATATCAAAATAGTAAATAAGCAATTGGTGTTGAATTTTGACTGAATTAACTACTTCAGGTCCATTGGGAATAATTTTCCTTTAGATGATTCTTATATATTTTTTTGCATTTGTATGCCTTTTGCAACTGAATGAATTTTCTAGTCCTGAATGAATTACAATAGTAACTCATATTTATCTATTAAAACATAATGTGCCATCTTCTTAGGAATTATTCCATTCAGGTTCCTATGGGGCAAACTAAAATAGGAAAAGGGATTTGGCAAAAGCAAGAAAGGATGAACAAGATCAGATCACCATGCAGTTCCAACACTGCATTATGTTGAGGTTTCTTCATTATTATTTCTATAAATAATATATTACAATGGTCCCCTATGGAGAAGCCTGAAATTATAGTCATTTCCCAAATAGAAGTCTATAAGGTAATGTTTTGTTTATTAATGGTAAAAATTCTTTTTAAAAGTAAACATAACATTTGCTAATGATCACTCCCTGAGTTAGACAATTTGGGTAACTGAAATCCGTTGGCTTCGATTTATGTGTCAAAGCCATGTGGCTGATAACTTAGGCATTAATTCTGATTTCTACTTTTTCTGCTATTCTTCTTACAAATATTCTATATTTGCATTGCTGCAGAAGTGTTTAAAATATAGCCCATTCATTTGAGTATTTGCCGTTAATGATGTATATTGCTTGACAATGGAAAAATAATGAAAAACTGTTTTCCAGGAGTATAATTACTTCTTTAAAAAGATGCATGTATTACTCACTACAAAAATTGAAGGCATGTTCACTGTGTTAGATTAACTCAAAATATGATTAATTAGAAAGCATTAAAAATAATCGATAGAAATTAGCTATGGAAAATTTTAGAAATCAATTGAGTTTCATTTGGTCTCTGCTTGGAACATTTTTGTAGACTGATTGTGAGTTTATGTTGATTCATTGGCAGATCATAAATGTGTCCCTACAAGAACTTGTGTACCACCCATGCTGAGTTTGAAATGTTAACAGGATTGTCCTTCACTTCAAGTAAATAGCTAAGAAAGTCAATTAAAATTACCACTTGCCAGAAATGCAGGCAGCAAGGTTGACTAGCTGTGAGAGAGCCAGAATTATTCAAGTGGATTGTACTTAGCAGGATTGTTGGCTAAGAAAGAAAAAGGTAATGCCAATTCTTAAAACATTATTATATGAATTGGCAGAGAGTACTACCAGGTAAAAAGTATAGAGAATTAAACATTCCCATGGTGCTTTCAATTGCAGCCTTTTAAAATTGGGCATTATTTTTCCTGGACTTGCAATAGCAGCCTAGTGGTTAATTCTGAAATAGCTGTCTCCTAGAGTCCTTTCCTGGGAGTATATGTCCCTGTAATCACCTGTGCTGTGCAGAGTCTCATTGATAGAACACTACAATTGGGCAAGGAAGAAAGCCAAACTCATATGTACATGAAATTGCTATAGGGACTAGTAGTTCTCAGGAGATTCTTACTTAATATAACTGAACAGATGCAACTCTGCAATTAGAAATATCTGGAAATGTCCATTAATTCCAAATAAACCACAATTAAATATCAAAGAAAACATCCCTGTAAAATAGTGCTTTGAAATCAGATTATTGATTTCAGGGACTTATTAATAAAGCATTTATCCAATTCCTACATTTTATAACTTAAATAATTTATCATGAACATGTAGTTTATCGCATGATTAGATTGATTTTGACACAACTGTGTCCAAGATTTTGTCTCTATTCATTCCCAGCTTGACACATAAAATAAAAACATATGCTACAAATGAAATTAAAAGAAATTTTTTTTATTTATGGTGTGTGGTCCAAAGTCCACCTTGTAGAATAAAGAATCTGAGTTATGCCCTAACCAGTTTGACTAATTAGATAGAGCATCAGTCTGTGGACTGAAGGGTCCCAGGTTCGATTCTGGTCAAGGGCATGTACCTTGGTTGCAGGCACATCCCCAGTAGGGAGTGTGCAAGAAGCAGCTGATTGATACTTCTCTCATAGATGTTTTTAACTCTATCCTTCTCCCTTCCTCTCTGTAAAAAATCAATGAAATATATATATATTTTTAAAATCTGAGTTATTCATGAATTCATTTTGAAATATGCAACAGAAAACAGGTATGAATACTGCCAAAGTCATCATTTGTTATTTTTAAAGAGTTACAAAGTACTTGTTTCAAAGGTACACTTTTGTACAATTTGTTTTGTTTGCAAGGCTTTACACTGCATTGCTGTTTTCAGTTTATATAAGTATATGATTACCAACAAAATGACTATAGTGCTTACCAAAAGTCAGAGAGAAAAACCAAAGGTCTAGTGAAACTTTATCTCAAGATCTTAACAGGTTTTCATTTTCTATTTTTGATATGTGTGGAAATGTTAGCAAGTAAGATAATCAGAATTCACAAACGTACTGTTAAAGAAAATAATAGCACCAATCTCTGTGTCTCTTCCCTATGTCTCTGTCTCTCTTTCACACCCTACCCCAACCACACATACATAAACCACATACTATATATACTCATCACCATAATCACACTCATAAACCAATCCTACATAATACTATCTAATAAAATAATAATATGCAAATTAACCATCACTCTGCTACACCCATAAGCCCCGTGCACAAGCTATGGCCACCAGCCAATCAGAGTGAATATGCAAATAATCCCAACCAAGATGGCTACAGCCACAGGGAGGAGGAAAAAGGCTTAGGTTTCCCAGGCAATGGAGGAAGCCAAGCTTTCCACCTGCCCTTGCCAGCCTAGGCCTCCACTCAAGGCTATAAAGTTTCAATTATAGAAGGTAAACAAATCAAAACCGAAATGGTGGCAGCCACAGAGCTGGAAAGAGCGGGAGTTTAGGGTTGCCCCCAGCAATGGAGGAAGCCAAGCTTTCTGTGCACCCTGGCCTGCCCAGGCCTCCACTTAAGGATACAGTTTCAATTATAGGAGGTACATAAATTCTAACAGAAATGGCTGCCAGCCACGGAGCAAGAAAGAGGCTTGGCTCCACTCTAGGCTACAAAGTTTCAATTGTAGAAGATAAATAAACCCCAGATACCAGGGCCTCTGCTTGGGTCACCAGGGGGCATGGCAGGCCTGCAAACCACCACAAGCCCCTCACCCAGGCTGCCCCATGCCCCAAGGGAACCCTCACCCTGATCCGAGACATCTTTCAGGGCAAACCAGCAGGCCCCCACCCATGTACCAGGCCTCTATCCTATCTAATAAAAGAATAATATGCAGACTGACCATCACTCCAACACACAATATGGCTGCCCCCATGTGGTCAAAGATGGCTGCCCCTATGTGGGTTGTTGTGTTTATAACAAGATGACCACCACAAGATGGCCAGCAGGGGAGGGAAGTTGGGGGTGACCAGGCCTTTAGGGAAGGGCAGTTGGGGGGACCCATGCCTGCAGAGGAGGGCAGTTAGGGGTGGCCAGGGCTGCAGGGGATGGCAGTTAGGGGCAAACAGGCTGGCAGGGGACGGTAGTTAGGGGAAAACAGGCTGGCAGGGGAGCAGCTAGGCATCAATCGGGCTATCAAGGGAGTGGTTAAGGGGTGATCAGGCTGCCAGGAAGAAGAAGTTAGGGGCAATCAGGAAGGCAGGAAGGCAGGCAGGCGAGCAGTTGGAAGCCAGCAGTCCTGGATTGTGAAAGGGATGTCTGACGGGCCTAAACGGGCATTAGGATATCCCTTGAGAGATCCCAGATTGGAGAGGGTATAGGCTGGGCTGAGGGATAGCTCCCACCCCGTGCACGAATTTCATGCACCAGGCCTCTAGTAAAAGACTAATATGCAAATAGACCAAATGGCAGAATAACTTGTCTCTGTAATGTGCACTGACCACCAGGTGGCAGACACTCAATGCAGGAGCTGGCCCCTGGTGGTCAGTGTATTCCCACAGGGGGAGCACCACTCAGCCACAAGCCTCCACTGCAGTGCTAAGAATGTCCAACTGCCAGCTTAGGCCTGTTCCCCACAGGGTTCCCAGTCTGCAAGAGGGTGCAGGCCAGGCTGAAGATGCCCCCCCCACACACCGAGTGCACAAATTTTGTGCACTGAGCCTCTAGTCATTTATAAAAGTGGATTTTAGAATCCTGATATCGATGGGAGATTATTTTGTCACTGGGATATTTTCAATATATCTAGAAAACTAAGCCAAAATTCTTGATTTTCAAAAAACAAATCAGTTCAGAAAATTACATAGTTTATGTTATATAATATATATTGCCATAGAACAAAGCAATATACTAAAATATAAAGATGAATTTCAATTTATTTTTGCTGTAAAGATAATCATATTCTTCATTAATATTCCAGATATAGATAAATTTAATTTTGTAAGACTTTGTTATCCTATATGCCACATTTTGAAATTCCTTGTCCAAACACTGTGGGAGTTCACTAACCACCAGGGGCAGCTCCTGCATTGAGCATCTGCCCCCTGGTGGTCAGTGCACATTATAGAGACAGGTTGTTCTGCTGTTTGTTCTATTTGCATATCAGTCTTTGATTTCTAAGGTATTGATTATTTTGGTACTCACATGAATAAATGAATGAAAGACTACTTAAGGGAGTCACCTTTCCCCCCTAAATTCTTAGATAAATGTTTTACCTTATCTAGATGTAGTAAATAATTTGAATCTGCTCCCACTACAAAGAAAACCCAAATTTTCTGTTTCTGAAGATTTAAGTGTGTCATAGTTTATATGGGACATGCCTATAATTTCGAAATCATCAGGACTATATAATGGCAAAGAAATATTTGGGGGATGTATTAACAGTTTTAAACAGATTTAATAATAAAAATTCAGATATGGAAATTATTTCACAACAATTCTGCTATATTTAAAGGAGTGTCTCAAAAATTATACCTGGCATGGTTGTTAGTAGGCCAAGTCATATTCACATTCTGAAATATTTTGTTCTAACTCCAGATAAAGAAACAGTGATGAGAGAGAATATTAACTAGATAAAACAATTTTGTTAGAATGTGTTGACTTCATTTGGAAAAGCTAAGTCATATAAATTCACATCCCAGCACTTCATCTGTAGGTTAACACTGTTGCAAATGTTGCTAATTGAGCCCAGAGGACCTTAATTTTCTAAAATCCTACCTGAGATTATTATACTAATCAATAACACAGGTAAAAGTTAAAAATGTCTTGAGAAAAGAAAATTCCCTGGGGTGTTTTTTTTTTTCTTTCTTTTCTGAATTTGTCGTTAATTTTTAGAAATGTTTAGGTTGGTTCAGACAGAATAATATCAGCTACGCAGGGAAAAGCCAAATGATCACCTGAAGATGTCATAGTGTCATAGTTGTTCAAGCCAGAGCTGCAGGCAGGTGGGAGGAAGGAAAACAGAAATCAAACGTCAGGTTTTCCTATTTATCCTAGCAACCTTCTGAATAATTTAATATAGACAGCCACAAAATCAGTATGAATCGAGGGATTCCTATTAGTGTTAATTAAAAACTAGCTAATAGAAATATAGTATTTTGATACATTTTTTAAAACCCTTCAGCTTTTTAATCAGAGATTCATTTTTTTTCAAGCATTTTTTTTCTTTCTATCTGTTTAAAACAGTTTCTAGAATATGGTTGACACTGTTTGTGAAGAGATGTCTATGATGTGTGTGTGTGTGTGTGTGTGTGTGTGTGTGTGTGTGTTGTTTTGTCTCCAGCATCACTCAGTGTGGGTTGGCAACTACAGAGCCAAATTATCTTTCAATGAAATCCTGCCAACTAAACTATGTTTCTAGTCAGCCTTATGTTCTAGCTTACTAGAATGTTCAAACACCATTGCATAATTCTCAAAATCATCAGTTTGCAATTATTTCATGCTATCCACTAATGTAAAAGCTCAAATGTGTTTTTTTATTATTTATTTCATAGAGGAAGGGAGAGAGAAATATAAGTAGAGACATCAATGATGAGAGAGAATCATTGATCAGCTGCCTACTGCATGACCACAGTAGGCACCGAGCCCGAAACCTGGGCATGTGCCCTGACTGGGAATCGAACCATGACATCCTGGTTCATAGGTCAATGCTCAACCACTGATCCATGCCGGCCAGGCAAAGCACAATATTTTTTAAAGTTAAAATGATCAGAATCCCCTCATATGTGATGACACTACTGGGAGTAACTCTCATCAGTGTTTTCTCCTGTGCATTTAAAAGTTGATAGCTTGGGCTTATGACTCACAACAGGAAGAAATCAAATACTTAGCTGGACTGGGTGCTAATGACAATGGTTGTGGTGATTATCATTAATGAAAGGAGTTTCATTTGTACTGCTCAACAGTTTATGAGGGAATAGGTTTTAACAATAGATTTTAATAACATTATATCCTGGTTTTTTATTAATAGTTTGAACTATGATGTTAAATAACCTCTTTTAATTCCTTGATAAGAAATCACCCTTCTTAGTTAAGTGACCTATTGGTTGCTACATAAAAGCACATCAATTTCCTATGATAACATTTTGAATTTGGTAACTGATGATAAGAATAAATCTATGGCGAATCAAGACTTGTCAGGGGCCAAAAACAAATTGGGAATTTGCATGTATAAAATAACCTTTAACATGGAATAGACTGACAACTGGGGGCGGGGGAGAAGGAGGGACTAGATGAAAGAAGGTGAAGGATTTGCCAAAGAACATATATATATAAAATGACCTTTGGAAAAAGGTAAAGATAAAATTATGAACAACAAAGTGACAACAAATACATATCTATCAACAAGTAAATCTAAAAGTCAAGTGAATAAAAATCTAATGAACAGAATAAACTGGTGAATATACTAGAATCAGGGGCATAGAAAGGGAGTGGACTGG
Source organism: Vespertilio murinus (assembly GCA_963924515.1). NCBI lineage: Eukaryota > Metazoa > Chordata > Mammalia > Chiroptera > Vespertilionidae > Vespertilio > Vespertilio murinus. The sequence continues at coordinate 64,456,239 of OZ004710.1, forward strand.
GTGGACTCAGTCGGATCGGATGGACCTGTTCTGAACCTAGTCCCAGAGCAGATAGAAGGAGCACATGAGAATCGCTCAGGGAGTGTTAGTTTGCAAACTGAGGGGTGGCAGAGCTGTAGGAGAAGATGGGGGGGGGGTCTGCTGGACAGGATTCCCTGACCAGACAGTCCACACTGCAGTGGGAACTTCTCCTGGACCTATGGGCTCAGAGGGAAAACTACGCCATCTTACAAATAAAAGAGGACTTTACCTGAAGCCTGAAAAGTCCACAACTGTGGAGTCCACTGAGCAGTTGCGATGCCCCAATCGGCGCAGACAGGTGGATTCAAGGAAGGTCTTTAATCACCCACGGAAAGGTCAGAGTTTGCCGGGGAGAACATGGAGGTTCTGGGTTCCTACTGCGGTGGTGGCGCCTGTAGCAGCTGCAGGCCAGAGCGGGCTCCAGAGCGGCTGCAGTGGCTGTGAGGCCAGAGCAGGCTCCAAAAGAGGCAGCGACCCCAGAGAGAATCGCAGGCTACAAGACCCAGTGCCGGTTTGGTGTGATCTTCCCAAAAATCGGGACTTTTTTTTTAAACGCCAAGGGGCGCAGGACAAATTCTTAAGAATTGTGTCTATCCTCATAAGCGGAACATCTGGACACCTTGGCGCAGAACCATCCTGTGCCTGATCCCCTTCGTCCCCTGGATTTTGAGGACTAGGGAAGGACTGCCCAGTTTGGCATATCCTGGGAGACTGCAGGGGGAAATTGCCTTCCTGGAAAAAAAGGGAATCTGAACAGGCCACAGGAGAGCCATAGAGAAGACCACCATAGAGAAAGAAAGAAGGCTAGAGGAGCCAAAAGACGGGGGAGTCAATCCAGAAACACTGCCACCTAGGGGCTGATATACAATCTGACTTTTTTTTTATTATTACTTTTAATTAATCAAAAGTAAATGACCAGGACTGCACTTTTTTATACTAATTTTTCTATATTTTGCTTTATTTTCATTTTTTACATCTTTTATTTTATTTTCATTTTTTTACATCCTTTACTTAAGAAACAACTTTTTTTTTCTTTTTTCCTCATTTGATGTTACCTCTTCAATAATTACATTTTTTAGTCATAATCATCATTATTACTACTGATATTTTGCACTTTTTCCTTTTTCTTTTTTTAAGTACCATTTTATTTTCTCTTTATTTTACACTGAGATTAGTCTTCATTCCAGTTTCATCCCTACTATAGCATCGTTCAACCTTATCTCAACTCAACATTTACTACATCACTCTAACACTAATCTATCCCCTTTTCATCTCCTGTTTATTTTAACCCTTTCCTGCTTTAGTTTTTCCCTTTTCTTTCTCACCCTACTTATATACCTAATTTCCAACTCCCTATTCCAAGTGTATAAATACCACTCTCTTCACTATATTAACTAGTGAAAAACCCAAAACAGTCCATCAAATAACTAATAGACTTAATAAATGAATTTGGCAATGTAGCATGATACAAAATCAACGCCAAGAAATCTTTGGCATTTCTATACACCAATAGTGAACTTACAGAAACAGAGACTAAAAAAGCAATCCCATTTACCATCACACCAAAAAAATTAAGATACCTAGGAATAAACTTAACTAAGGAAGTAAAAGACCTATATGCAGAAACCTACACAACACTGCAAAAAGAAATAGAGGAAGATGTAAACAGATGGAAGAACCTACCATCTTCATGGATTGGTAGAATCAACATCATCAAAATGTCCATACTTCCCAAAGCAATTTATAAGTTCAATGCACTCCCCATTAAAATACCAATGGCATACTTCACAGACCTAGAAAGAACTCTCCAAAAATTCATTTGGAACAATAAAAGACCCTGAATAACCTCAGCTATGTTGAGAAAGAAGAGTAAAGTACAAGGGATCTCAATACCAGATTTCAAGGTGTATTACAAAGCAACTGTTCTCAAAACAGCCTGGTACTGGCATAAGAACAGATATATAGATCAATGAATAGAATAGCGAATCCAGATATCAACCCAAATCACTATGTTCAATTAATATTTGACAGAGGAGGCACGAGCCTACAATAGAGTCAAGACAGTCTCTTCAATAAATAGTGTTGGGAAAATTGGACAGATATATGCAAAAGAATGAAACTAGATCACCAACTTACACCATACACAAAAATAAACTCAAAATGGATACAGGAATTAAACGTAAGACGGGAAACTATAAAAATACTAGAGACATCCACAGGCAGCAAAATCTCAGACATATGCCTAAAGAACTTTTTCACTGATACTGCCCCTAGGGCAATGGAAGCTAAAGAGAAAATAAACAAATGGGACTACATCAAAATGAAAAGCTTTTTTACAACAAAGAAACCATCAACAAAACAATAAGAAAACCCACTGTATGGGAGAACATATTTGCAAATGATATCACTGATAAAGGTTTAATCTCCAACACCTACAGACAGCTTATACAACTCAATAAAAGGAAAATAAATGAGCCAATTAAAAAATGGGCAATGGACCTAAATAGAATCCTCTCAAAAGAAGATAGAAGGAAGGCCAAGAGGCACATGAAAACATGCTCAAAGTCACTAATTATCTGAGAGATGCAAATCAAAACGACAATGCGGTACCATCTCACACCTGTCTGAATGGCCAACATCATCAAATCAGCAAACAACAAATGTTGGCGAGGTTGCGGAGAAAAAGGAACCCTCGTGCACTGCTGGTGGGATTGCAGGTTGATGCAACCACTGTGGAGAACAGTATGGAGCTTCTTCAAAAAACTTAAAATGGAACTCCCATTTAACCCATTAATCCCATGACTAGGAATATATCCCAAGAAACTAGAAAAACCAATCAGAAAGGATATATGCACCCCTATGTTCATAGCAGCACAATTTACAATAGCTAAGATTTGGAAACAGCCTAGGTGCCCGTCAGCAGATGATTGGATCAGAAAACTATGCCACATCTACACAATGGAATACTATGCTGCCATAAAAAGAAGGAATTCTCATCATTTGCAGTAACCTGGATGGAATTGGAGAACATCATGCTGAGTGAAATAAGCCAGTCAATAAAAGAGGAACACCACATGACCTCACTCATTTACAGATAATAAAAAACCTTATAAACTAATGAAAAGAAAGATAGATATAGTGACCATAAAACAATAAACAGACTGTCAAATTACAGCGGTGATGGTGGGGCTATCTGGGGGAGATAAGAGATCAAAGGAAGGACTGGTATGCATGTATATAAGCACAACCAATGGACACAAAACTCTGGGGAGGGCATGTATTGGAGGTGGGGGCGGGGGAGCAATGGTAACCTATGTACACATATAATACCTAAATAAATTTTAAAAGAGAAAAAAAAGAAAGGGAGTGGACTGACAATTCTTGGGGAGAAGGGATGTGAGGGTGAGGGAAGAGACTGGACAGAAATTGAACACCTATGGATGAGGACAATGGGGGGTAAGTGTATGTGGTGGGAACTGGCTAAAGGGGAGCTATAGGGAGAAAAAAGAGGAACTGTAATAATTTGAACAATAAAGACTTATTAAAACAAAGAAACAGGGGAAATTCTGGTTCCTTGCTGGGAAATAATAATAGAGGGAATCAATCAGGTGAGGATAGGGCTAGATAGGGAGCTGACTTGTAGCAAATATATTCCCCTAAACTAGAAGGCTTCATGGGCTACTATTAATTGTGCACCCTCTCCATGCAGAGAGTCTGAAAGCTTACTATAAATTTATCACACTTTTGCTGCAAAAAATAAAATAAAAATAAAATGACCTTTGGAATGGTAATAGTGAATAAACTATTCTCCTTTAGATACAAGATATTTATAAAAAATATATTTTTAAGAAAAAGTAAATTTGATAATTAGAAAATAATTTGAATCTGCTTTTCTCACTACAACTGAGAACCAGGAGTCCTGAATTTGACAAATTCTAATTTTGGTTTTTCTATGTATATACCAAACTTCAGAAAGAGAGCAAACTGGTTAATACAAGATTTGGCCTTACATATTCTGGTCAATAATAGTCGCTTTGTTTGCTTACCAGACTATCTAAACTTTTACCATAAATATTAGTTCATTATTGTGGAGGACTAGCCTTCAGAAGAACTGAATTTAGGTTCCTGTTTACTACTCATGAATTTCATGAAAGTTATTTAATTTCTTTAAACATGTAATTTCCTTATCTGCTATGAGGAAGATATCATATGTAATCATTTTTTTACAGAGTATAAAATGCAATAATAAAAATATCAGGTTACATTATCATTATTCTTTTGGGTTAAGACATTTTAACTCCCAGAATCTTAATCCTTACAAACGGATCACATTTTACTATTACAGGTCATTAATGATTGTTACCAATATTAACTATTTATGTTGATATCAGGCCTTGTACATACCTTACTACATTTAATCTATTTAATCCTCACCAAAACTACATGAGGTTATACTATTATTATTGTCACTTACTACTAAAAATAAAAAAATCAAAGCTTTAAAATACCAGGCAGAAAGAAAACTGCATTTGAATTTAAGTTTCTTGATAATTGTTTAATGCTAAACAGTAATTTAGCTTTCCTGCACTTGAAAATAGATTTAGCAACACCTGCATAACATGGTTTTGGAAGAATTAGAAGTAAAGACAGCTAGAGGTTTTTAAGAGCTGTATATTAGTAGTAGCAATAACAGTAGTCAATTTCATAAGGATTAACCCTACTAGTCCCTTTCTTCTTTCCTGCCAAAGGTTCTAGAAACAGTACTGCCCAATAGAACTTACTGCAATGGTTCAAATGTCATATATATGCACCATCTGATACAGTAACCATTAGCCACTTATGGTTATTAAGTACTTAAAATGTAGACAGTGCCACTGAGGAATTTACAAATTTTAATACCCACATATAACTGGTGGCTACCATATTGGGCAATACAATTCTAAAGTATATGAGATTCATTATTTCAGAAACAAATAAAGTAAGTCTCAGTTTTCAAAAAAATACATTTGAAAAGGCCTGTATATATTACAGATACAATAACTGTTCCCTTATACTTTTTTCTTTTATGTCAACTAGATAAGTAAGGTATCATCCTATATAATAAAAGTCTGATATGCTAAGTGTCCAACCATTTCTTTGACCATTCAACCAGTTGCTATGATGTGCACTGACCACCAGGAGGCATATGCTCTAACTGGTAGGTTACCTTGCTGCTGGGGTTCAGCCAATCAGGCCTGGGTTAGACGGGCTGGACATGTCCTTGAGCCCTCCCTCAATCCCTCTCTTGCCCCCATCATGCACTGGTGGGGTCTCTAAGCCTGGCTTGTGCCCTCTCACAATCCGGGACCCCTTGGGGAATGTCAGAGAGCTAGTGTGGCCTAATTCCTGCAGGCCAGGCCAAGGGACCCCACTGGTGCACGAATCCATGCACCGAACCTCTAATAATGTAATAAAAAAGGCAGAAGACCAAAAAGAAAATGCCTGGGTCTTACTGCCAGATCTGAGATCTGGCACAAAGTAGCCACATGACCCTGAACAAGAATCTCACCTTTCCAGGCTTTAGTTTTCTATGTCTACTTTTTTAACTAAAGAAAGATCCTTCCAAAGACAAAATTTTATGTTTTTGGACTAATTATATAGGGATTGGTTGTATTTTTACAAAATACTAATACACATTATTTTTCTTTTTAATCAATCCCTCAAAACACCATGTAATACTCCAAAAATGGTTGTCTCATTTTTGTTTTTATTAACTTCTGGAGTATAAAGGTTAGTATTCCAAGTTCCAAATGGGCTTATAAGCAGAGAGGTTTATAATTTCTACTGGACAGCTATAAAAAAGGAGCTATTACCCTTTGGGATAGCATGGATGGACTTGGAGATTATTATTCTAAGTGAAATAAACCAATCAGAGAAAGACAAATGCCATATGATCTCACTTAATGAAAAGTTAATGAATAAAATAAACTGATGAACAAAATTGGAAAAGATATATATACACCAGTATATATACACATACACACACATATCTATGCCACATAGACACGGACAACAGAGGAAAAGTGAGGTAGGGGTAAGGTGGAGGTGGACAAAGAGAGTGGAAATGAGGATGGAAAGATACTTTGTTTTGTGTGATGGGCACACAATGCAATGTGAAGATAATGTTTTGTCAAGCTGTACATTTGAAACCTGTATGGTTTTGTAAACCAATATCACCCCAATAATTTCAATACTAATAAAAAAGTAAGACAAGTGGACATAATATGCCTTGGTCCTTTAGAATTATATATTTTTTAAAAAAAAACAACAAAAGATAAAGAAAACATATCTGGGGAAAGAATTAGACTTACAAGTCCAGGAAGCACACAGAACCCCAAACAAAAGGAATCCAAAGAGGACCATACCAAGGACACATCATAATTAAAATTCCAAGAGCAAAAGACAGAGAATATTAAAAGCAGCAAGACAAAAACAGGTAGTTACCTATAAAGGAGCACCCATATGACTGTCAGCTGATTTCTCAACAGAAACCATGCAGGCCAGATGGGAATGACAAGAAATATTCAAGGTGATGAATAACAAGAACCAACACCCAAAAATACTCTTCCCAGCAAAGCTATCACTCAGAATCGAAAGCCAGATAAAGAGCTTCACAAATAAATTTAAGCTAAAGGAGTTCATCACAGCCAAGCCAGAATTATATGAATTGCTGAAGGGGGTTCTTTAGGAAGAGGAAGAAAACAAAGATAAAAATTATGAACAACAAATACGTAACTATCAACAAGTGAATCTAAAAACCAAGGGAAGAAAAATCATGATGAACAATATTAACTGGTGAATATAATAGAATCAGAGGCATGGAAGGGGAGTGGACTGAAGATTCTCGGGGAAATGGGGATGGGGGGGGGGCGGGAAGAGACTGAACATAAACTATACCTATGGATGAGTACAATGGGGGATGGGGAAAGGGCAGAGGGTGGGATGGAAACTTGGTGGAGGGGAGCAATGGAGGGGGGAAAATGAGGAAAATTTGTAATAATATGAACAATAAAGATTTATTTTTTTAAATTAGAAAAAAGAAAATATAGTAAAAAAAAAAAAAAAGAGAGAGAGAGAGAGAGATCATACCAAACCTCCCCCCAAGGGAACTGACTATTTAATAAACCTAGAGAAGTTCAGGCCCCAGAGCACTAAAAAATATTAGTTCTTAGGTAAGAGCAACAAGCTTAATTTTATGGCAGTTGGTTTACTAAAGAGAGCTATGGAACAATACAGCTTAAAAGAGCCCTTCTTGTTTCAGAAAAACAAACAAACATACAAACAAACAAAACAAAACAAAAACAAACAACAACAACAAAAAACCCTAAAAAACCCTTTGCCACTTTACAAGTTTAATTGGTTGAAGTTGTAGAAAATTTATACCCCAAAACATTATCAACAACAGAGAAATGAGCTGGGAATTAGTGAAGTAACTGAAGCAGATATCTGAAAATAGACATCAGTGAAAGAGACAGAGCTAAAGCCACTATTGTGCCATGATGACTCTGTGCATGCCCAAGCTTGTGCTCTTTGAGAAATGACAAGGAAGGTTTCACATGCAAAGGAAGTAAATTTCACTAAAATACCCTACCCAAGTAATTAAACAACAAAAACCAAAAACAAGAAAACAACAGCAAAAATATTCTCCTGAAAGAAGAGAGGGAAATAAGAATGCATATTTTCTACATTACCTAAAATGAATAATTTTCAACAAAAAAAATATAAGAAATGCAAAGAATCAAGGATGTGTGAGCATAAAAGGGGGGGGAGGGAGGGAAGCAGGGATTGTAATTTTCCTATTCAACTCATAAATGAGTTCATCAAAGTTGCAAGAGAAACCATCAATAAAAAAAATCAATTGTGTTGCTGCAGAGTATCAATGAACTGATGATGAATATAATAAAACACCAAATTCTCCCAAAACTGATCTACAGATTCAATGCAATCCTTATCAAAATTCCAGTGGCCTTTTTGGAAAGACTTGACAGTTTGATCCTAAAATTAAATGGGGAAAAGAATACCCTTTTCAACATATGGTATTAGCACACTGGATATCCACTTGAATAAAGTTGGACTCCCCCCTTCCTCGCCTCACACCATATACAAAAGTAAACACAAAAGGAATCAAAGATCTAAGTCTAAGGGTTAAAACTATACAAATCTTATGAGAAAATTTAGATATAAATCAGCATGACTTTAGATTAAGCAACTGTTTCTTGAATATGACATGAAAAGCACAAGCAAGAAAAGAAAAAGTAGATAAATTGGCCATCATCCAAATTAAAAACATTTGCTATTCAAAGATCACAATCAAAAAAGTGAAAAACAAAACCAATGATTGTAAAAAATGAAAATTATATATTTTTTTGTTTTGTTTAAATTTCTTTATTGATTAAGGTATCATATATTTGTCCTCATCCCCCCATTCCCATCCCAAATCCCTCCCCAAGCAAAATGGCTACAAACAAGTACCTTTCAATAATAACTTTAAACATAAACAGAGTAAAAAAGACATAGAGTGGCTGAATGGGTAAAAAAAAAAAAAAAAAAAAAAACACGACCCATATATATACTGTCTACAAGAGACCCATCTCAGAAAAAAGGACTCATACAGATTGAAAGTGAAGGGATGGAAAAACATCTTTCGGGCAAATGGAAATGAAAATTATATCTAATAAGATATAATTGAGAATATATACAGAATTATTTCAACTCTAAAACAGGAACAAAATTAATCAAATATGGATAAAGACTTGAATAAATTTTAACTAGAGAAGATACAGAATAGGCCAATAAGTACATAAAAAGATGATCAACATAGTCACTTATCAGGATATGCAAATCAAAACCATAATAACTAACACAAGGTCATCTATAAATTTTTAAAAAAATCGAAACTAACAAGTATTGAAGAGTATATGAATGAAAGTAGATTCTAATATTCTGCATGGTGGGAAGTAAAATGAGACAGACACTTTAGAAAGCAGTCTGACCATTCTTCAAAATATTAAAGTTTTATCATATAATCCAGCAATTCCACTCTGAGATACATACCCCAGAGAAATGAAAACATAATCCACACATAAGCTTATACAAAAATGTTCATAGCAACATTATTTATAATATCCCAAAAAGAAAAAACCAAGTGTCCATCAAATGATCAATGGATAAACAAAATATACCATATCCAATACAAAGTAATATTACTTGGGCATAAAAAGAAATGATGTACTGATCTATGCTACATTATGAATGAACCTTGAAAACAATGTGCTACATAAAAGAAGCCAGTCACAAAAGACAATATATTGTGTAATTTCATTTATAGGAAATGTCCAAAATAGGCCAACATAGATGGACCATACACTAACTATTGCGTTGGGGTGGAAAAAGGAAAAATGAGGGTAAAGCTAAAAGGTACATGATTTCTTTTTGCAGCAATGAAAAGATTCTAAAATTGATTATAATTCGGTTTGCATGACTTTGTGTATATACTAAAAAATAAATGTGCACATTAAAAGATCGAGTTATATGGTATATAAATTATATCTCAATAAAGTTGTATTTTTTTAACTTGAGATAAATAAAAACACTAGCCAAAGACAAAATGAAATCGACAAATGAATAGAAGCAATAAAGAACAAAATAATTCAAATATTTCTGATCTCTATAATTTACAAACGACTGGAGAGTTTAAATATAGTTACATGCCCTAAAAATATAGATGCAACTTCTAAGGTATAAATTTACATGACTGACAATGCACTTCTTCTCCAATATCTATAAAATTTGTTGCTTATTTAACCACATTTTACTTGAATTTTTGCATTTTCCCTCATTACTTCACCTCCATTGCCTTTATACCACCATAGTTGGTACATGACAAATTAGCAGAAATAGTTATTATAATATTTAGAAATACTAAATGTAAGGATTGTTTTGCATTTATGATTTCAGAAGTGCTAGAGCTGGGTTACTTTTATAAGTACATTGTCATTCATGTTATCAAGGGCATCCTAGGCAAAAATTGTAGTTATTATTTAAAACAGAAATCTCAGCACGCACTGTGAATGTCAGGTCATAAAATATTTGCTGCAGCTACTGCTTTGCTGTTGTTAGCATTTTACCTTATTTATAAAGTTCTAATTAAATTTTTATAAGCCACTCAACTCCTTACTTCTTTAATCTGAGACAATGATGGAATACTTCAAATAATTTAAGTAATACTTAATCATAAGTTTTAATTCTGATTTCTCTATAATTATATGCTATTTTAATTGTTTTTTCAATTTATTCCTAAACCACCACTGCTTTCCTATTCAGATATCCTGTCTTAACTTGACTAAAAATTTATACTCTCATTCTTTTATGCACATGAGAAAAGTAACAGGTACACATTTAACAGGCACTGTTAAAAGTCATTTTAATTGGCTCTGTACATCTAATGGATTGACAGTGCATAGGTGGTTTTTTTCTTAAATCAATGCCTTTTTGACACAAATGCAAACATTTGTTGAACTATAATAACCCAAAGTGTAAATCCATTCTCTTATCAAAAATAAATCTGCCATATTTGATGTCAAACAAATAGCTAATTTGAGTGGTGAGAAGTCACTTCAGAATCTTAACTTACTTTGATTTTACTACCATAACATTTTGCCTAAAAATCACTGTGTTTAAAGGCATGTTTCCTGGTCAGAGACATCAAATCCTGAAGGAGAAATAATCTAGCAGTCAGTTAAAGCGTAAAAAGTCATTAATTTTTCACAAAAGCAATCACAAAGGTGTCAGTAAAAGTCAAATAAATATCTGGGAACCTTTGGCAGAAGGAGGGGCAGGCAGGAACTGAGGCGAGTTTGAGAATGTGGGAAAAGAAGCCAATTTAAAAAGCTTTCAGTCAGAAAGAGGAGAAAGGAGTATGACAGCTGGAGAAAATTGAATTAGCCTTACGGTAGGTAGGTGACTGTGTCAAGGTACTTATGTTCTGCTTCTTCAAGAAGCTCCTAGAATGGGAACTCTCGTCCTCCTCAGAGAATATGGATTATCACTTCTAACATGTTTAGAAAAGTTTGAAGCATAAGGACAAAATGCATAATAAAGCAGCCCAACAGTATTTTTAGGTTTCGAGCAATTGTAAGAAAATGAGGCAAATGGTGAGAGTAAATCAGCACTCCCTGTCAAACACATCAAAGAAACTGTATCAACCACCAGAAGTATAAAAAAATCAATGAAGGGGGAAAAGGGAAGTGAATACATTTTTTCAAAGATTAGAATGAAGAATAAATGACAAAGTGCACTTTATTTTTATAAGCCATGGAATTTGATAAAGAGAAGTTGTGCATTCTGTGATATCACCTAATAATGTGTATTTTTCTCTCTCACATACTAAGGTACAAAGAAAACACTGGTGACCTGTTTTCATTGGGGCATGCTCTTTGACCTGTTTTCCAGAAGTAAATTATTTGTACTTGTCTTTTTAAAAAAATCTTTATTGTTCAGATTATTACAGGTGTTCCTCTTTCCCCCCTTTTTCCCCATAGCTCCCCTTCACCTGATTCCCAACTCCACCCCATGCCCTTACCCCACCCCTGTCTTCATCCATAGGTGTAAGATTTATGTCCAATCTCTTCCTGCACCCCTCAGACCCTCTCCCCCCTGAGAATTGTTAGTCCATTCCCTTTCTATGTCCCTGATTCTCTTATATTTACCAGTCCATTTTTTTTCATCAGGTTTTTTATTTACTTGATTTTTAGATTCACTTGTTGGTAGGTATGTATTTGATGTCTTTTTGTTGTTCATGATTTTTATCTTTACCTTTTTCTTCTTCCTCTTCTTAAAGAATACCTTTCAGCATTTCATGTAATCCTGGTTTGGTGGTGATGAATTCCTTCAGCCTTTTCTTGTCTGTGAAGCTCTTTATCTGACCTTCAATTCTGAATGATAGCTTTGCTGGATAGAGTAGTCTTGGTTGTAGGCTCTTGCTGTTCATCACTTTGAATGTTTCTTGCCACTCCCATATGGCCTGCATAGTTTCTGTTGAGAAATCAGCTGACAGTCCTATGGGTACTCCCTTGTAGGTAACTAGCTGTTTTTCTCTTGCTGCTTGTAAGATTCTCTCTTTGTCCTTTGCCCTTGGTAACTTTAATATGATGTTTCTTGGTGTTATCCTCTTTGGATTCCTCTTGTTTGGGGTTCTGTGCACTTCCTGGACTTGTAAGTCTATTTCTTTTACCAGGTAGGGAAAATTTTCTGTCATTGTTTCTTCTAATAGGTTTTCAATATTTTTTTCTCTCTCTCCTTATGGCATCCCAAAAATTCAGATGTTGGTGAGCTTAAAGTTGTCCCGGAGGCCCCTTACACTATCTTCATATTTTTGGATTATTTTTTCTTTTTGTTTTTCAGGTTGGGTGTTTTTTTTTTGTTTCTTCATACTTCAGATATTTGGTTTGATATTTGGGGTCCTTTGGTCTATAGTTGAGTTTCTGTATATTCTTTATTTTAGACAGTGTATGCTTTATTTCCAACTGGACCTTTTCCTTTTTTTTTTTTTTTTTTTTTTTTTTGGCATTCTCATTTAGGTCCTTGAAAGTCTCATCAAGTTCCTCAGTGGTTTTTAGAACATTCTTGAGTAACCTTGTAAATGTAGTTTTGAACTCTATGTTATCCAGTAATTTATTTTTCGTCGTTTCTATCATTTATGACATTTCTTTGTCTCCGAATTTTGGCTGCTTTCCTGTGTTGATGGAGTGGCTTTGTGTGGTAGGTGACCTATGGGGGCTAGTAGCTCAGCCTCCCAAATCATCTGAGGTGGATGCTATTGGTACACCTTTTTGTGTGGGCTGAGTGCAAAGTCTTGGTGTAGTTAAGCCTTGATTGCTGTTGGTACACTGAGAGGAATTGACCTCAAGGCCAATTGGCTGTGAGGACCCACTGTGTCTATAATGGAAGAAGTGCTATGTTGGAGACTCACTTATGGTGCAGGACTTGTTTCAGTGGGGCTTTCATGGTCACTTAGTCTGCCTCTTGAATGTGTCTCTTATGGATGTGAGGAGTTGAAATCTGGTGTCTCACACTGACCACTAGGTACACTGGCTTCTGGATCTTCAATGGGGTGCAGGTCAGTTACTCTCTGAGGCCACCCAGCTGGAGCTTCAGCAAGAACTACAGTTTTCTCCTCTCTGCTTGGGGTTTGGAAGTTTTGGAGGTGTCTGACCAGGGCTGCAAGTTTGCTAGATTAAGCTGTGATAGGGAATGCATTCATATGCAAAAGCTGCTGATTGGAGCTTGTGTGGGTTTGTAGGTTGTGCAGGGAAGAATCACAGGTCATCACTATGCTAGGGCGTGGCAAACAGTGATGGTTGTTGGTCAGCCATCTCTGCATCTTAGACCATGTCCCCCTCCGAGTCCCCGGATATGTCCCCGTGTCCCAGCACAGTAAACAAATTTTCCTGCATGCAGCTCTGCAAACAAGCAACCCTCATTTTCTGACCCTATGTTAGACAGTCCAGCTTCTCCCCATAGGAGTTTGGGTCCCCCACGTCTTCCAGAAACTGGATTTCAGAGTAATTAGGAGCTTATCTCCCTTTGGGTTGAAGAAAACAATGCCCACCACCAGCCTCCATACCTCAGCTTTTCAGCTGTGCACATTTCAATTATCTTTCCTCTTTCCTTCCAGTTGTAGAACTTCCACTCAGCCAGCTTTCCCATGGTTCTGGGTGATGGGTGCTTTGTCTTTTAGTTATAGTTTTGAAATTGTTGTGCAAGGCAGCAGTTTAGGTGTGTACCTACACCACCATCTTGGATTCTCTGTACTTTTCTTAACAAAATATTTTGCTCAATTGTTCTTGCTATCTCTTCTTATGGAGGCTACCAAGAGTTTCAATTCAACCTGGAGTCCAGGGCTACTATAGCTCTTAAATTTATACTACTTGATTGGCAATTTTTATACTATTAATGATTATTGTATTTTAATGCTGTTGAAGGATAGAAACTAAGTATTTTGTCTAATATCCGCAAGACCCAGTTATAAGGCCTAAATTAATTTTATATAGTGAAGAGGAATAATAACAGAGACTATGTAGAAACTATAAACATGACATTTCATTAGTCTTATGATCTAAATTGCAAATTGAAGAGTCACAGGTAAGCTTATGACTGGCCATATGAAAATCCAAGCCATTATCTCAGGAAATGTTGGTTGTCTAGACCAATAATATGGCTACTAAAATATCTGTACACCCTATTATTCCCTAAAACATGTTTTATGGTACTGAATAATCCCAATAATTACTTGAAATCTTCATTCCATTTCTCATTGCACAATATGCATAGGAAAAGGTCATCCTAAGCATTTACAATAAAGTTGAAGCACTATGGCTCAAAAAATAAAGCTCATAAAAAATTAATGGTAAACCCAAGATAACTTTTAAGGCAGTAATTTGAATCTCAGCTTGTTCAAAAATACCTTTCAAGCCTGGCCAGAGTGGCTCAGTGGAGCTATGAACCAGGAAGTCACAGTTCGATTCCAGTCAGGGCACCTGCCCAAGTTGTGGGCTCAATCCCCAGTGGGGGGCTTGCAGAAGGCAGTCTGTCAATGATTCTCTCTAATCATTGATGTTTCTATCTTTCCCTCTCCCTTCCTCTCTGGAGTCAACAAAAATATTTTTTAAAAATACCTTTCAAACAAGTATCTGATTCAGAGTTACACTTCCTAATTTGATTGTTCAAAAAGAAACATAAAATTTTCCCAGAACACCTTTACCTTAATCTATAAATAGTCACAACCATTTACCAGTTAATGCAATAGATGTCAATAGATAATTCCAGCTAATTAAATGTGCATTTGTGTCAGTAAACCTCTCAATAGTAAGAACAGTGCAAATCATCTACCAATCAACATGGTCAAAAGGCCAACAAAGTTAAATTCCCGCTTTGAAACTGTGCATCCTCTGCAGCTGAGTAGCCATTTTATATGATGTCATTATTTTTCTGCCCTTCTACATAATTAAAATTCTTAATTTAGAAATATATGAATCATTTGCTTTCAAATATTCTATAAAGCAAAGAAAATATGACAAGTGAGATTTGACATATCTGAAGAAAGAAAGCTGACATCTATATATATAAAAGACTAATATACAAAGTGTTCCCTCAGGAGTTCCATCAAGAGAATAGTAGTTCCATTGCTTGCTATAACGTGTGCTGACCACCAAGGGGCAGCACTGAACATGGTGGGTGATCAGCAGTAGAAGCAGCATCCTTGCTGAGGAAGTAAGGGAAGGGGGAGATGAGGAGGCGGGGATTTAAAGGTGGGAGAGAAACACGTGATGGTAGTGCATGGACAACAAGGGAAGGAGGAGGCAGGGAGACAGAGAACCTGATCATCCCTGACTGCTGGCCAGGCATAAGGATCCTACTCATCCATGAATTTCATGCACCAGGCTGCTAGCATATGTACTCCTCACAAGTCTATGATATATAGACTAGAGGCCTGGTGCACAAAATTCATGCAAAGGGTATGTGTGTCCCTCAGTCCACCCTACACCATCTCCAATCTGGGATCCCTCAAGGGATGTCTCACTGGGATTGGGCCTAATGGTATAGTCAGACATCCCTCTCAAAGTCCAAGATTGCTGGCTCCAACCACTCACCTGCCTAGCTTCCTGATTGCCCCTAACTGCTTCTGCCTGCCAGCCTTATCACCCTTAACCACTCCCCTGCCAACCTGATTGATGTCTAACTGTTCCCCTGCCAACTTGTTTTCCCTCAACTTCCCTCCTCTGCCAGTTTTATCACCACTTATCTGCCTTCCCCTGCTGGCCTGATCACCCATAACTGCCCTCCCTTGCAGGCCTGGTCCCTCTCAACTGCCGTCCCCTGCTGACCATCTTCTGGTGGCCATCTTGTAGAGGCAGGACATTTGACCACATGGGGGAAGCCATCTTGTGTGTTGGAGTGATGGTCAATCTGTATATTACTCTTTTATTGGATAGGAGAGAGGCCTGGTGTATGGGTGGGGGCCAGCTGGTTTGCCCTGAAGGGTGTTCTGGAATGGGGTGGGGGTTCCCTTGGCGTGTGGGGCAGCCTGGGCCAGGAGCCTGTGGTGGTTTTCAGGCAGGCCAGGACTTCTGGCCACCCAACCAGAGGCCCTACGATCTGGAATGTATTTATCTTCTACAATTGAAACTTTGTAGCCTGAAGCAGAGCCAAGCCTTCTGCTTGCTCCATGATGGCAGCCATTTCTGTTGGAATTTATCTTCTATAATTGAAACTTCGTAGCCTTAAGTGGAGGCCTGGGCCAACCAGGGTGTTCAGAAAGCTTGGCTTCCTCCATCGCCAGAGAAACCCAAGCTTCCCTCCTGCTCTCTCTGTGGCTGCAGCCATCTTGGATAGGTTAATTTGCATACTTTCTCCTGATTGGCTTGTGGGCATGGCTTGTGGGTGTAGCAAAGTGATGCTTAATTTGCATGCTATTTTTTTTATTAGATAGGATCGTTTAAGTTGTTTTTATTTTTTGTTAAGTTCTGATGTTCAAAGCTTTCTGCTTTATATTCACATTCAGTTCAAGAATTAAAAATACTTAGCCGAAACCGGTTTGGCTCAGCGGTAGAGTGTCGGTCTGCTGACTGAAAGGTCCAGGGTTTGATTCCGGTCAAGGGCATGTACCTTGGTTGTGGGCACATTCCCCGGTAGGGGGTGTGCAAGAGGCAGCTGGTCGATGTTTCTCTCTCCTCAATGTTTCTAGCTATCTCTAGCTCTCTCCCTTCCTCTCTGTAAAATATCAATAAAATATATATAGTTTTTAAATACTTAAACTCTTGTTATTTATTTTCACATCAACTCTGGTGGCTCTCAAAAGCATGAAGTGGTTAAGATATCAGAAATCAAAGCCCAAGATAGCAAGAAAGTTTGTTTATTCTATATCACTTCCTCAATTTCAATCCCCAAATAATAGAAACATAAATAAAAGTTATCTTCACTCTATTTTGCTACACTATAGGTTGTTTACATTGTTTATTCAACTACAATAGCAAATAAGCAATGAAGGAAACTCCATACGTAAAAAAAAATAAATGTTTCTATTCCAATGAAGGAACTCTTGTCCACTACCCCTCCCCATCATGATGGAGGGTAACTGACAGATCCTCCAAGATACAGAAAGAGCTTGGGATTGGTAACTGTTATATGTATATTTACTGTGGACACAACAAAGATGATAACTAGAAATGTCTTGGTGACTGAAAATTTAGATAATTGAACACATGCAAAATATCCATCCCTGCTACCAAAACCAATTTTTGTTATGAGTTATTTTGAATAACATCTGAACTAGATGAGGATAAAAGTTGACTGGCTGCCGAAACCAGTTTGGCTTAGTGGATAGAGCATTGGTCTGCGGACTGAAAGCTCCCAGGTTTGATTCCGGTCAAGGGCATGTACATTGGTTGTGGGCACATCCCCAGTAAGGGGTGTGCAGGGGACAGCTGGTCGATGGTTCTCTCTCATCTATGTTTCTAGCTCTCTATCCTTTTCCCTTCCTCTCTGTAAAAAATCAATAAAATATATAAATTTTTAAGTTGACTGGCATCTATTACAAGAATAATTTTGTCCATTTGATTATTGAAATCTGCCTCTGAATTAAATGCTTTGTAGGGAGAATTCACACAAGACATAAATATCCACATATTTGTGACCATTCTAAAAGGTCCATATAATTCCTTTTTCCCAATTCTCTTGTCAGCAATCCTTTAATCTTGTTCTCTTAAGCCCCTGACCACCTGGTCATTCTAGTAGCCCTTGTTAATAAATTAATGTATATCTATTCTTTAGGCTATTTTGTCCTTCAGGCAAACTGGACCTCCAGATAAACACTGGAACTGGGAGCTCTGTCCTTGGATGATTGTCCTTTCCCATTACTCTACCCCCTGAATGGGGTTATAATGTGGCAGTAATCCACTTCTGCCTTTTGATAGTGTACTGTTTGATAGAAGAACCTTCTATTAAGCAAATCTTAGTTTTCTTCTCCTAAGCAAAATGTTCATGGTGATCTCATGAAACCATAGAAATGGATAGAGGGTCAAGTAGCAGCCAAGAGAACTAAGTGCTATTAGGATATCATTAGCATGCTTGTGCAAATTATTTGGGACTTCAGGACCAATTTGAGAGTGACCCTACATATTCCACTACCATTGGATGATGGAGAACTTGTACACATACCTAACTTTATGGCTAGTGTATCAATTATTATCTTTTTAATGATGGGAAGCTCCATGTGCATACTTAAATAATTATACCAGGTCCTCAAATAATGTCATGTTAAACAGCATTTTGTTATAACATTGATGAAATGACTTAGGAGCTTAATTCTCATGTATATCAATTGTTTATGGTAAAGTTGGATTTATTATATGTTGCTTCACTCAAAGCAACTATCAAAAACCTAAAGTGAGGACTTACTGTACATAGTTATGTCCAATAGTCAGGCACTCCATCTCTACCAAAGCATAAATGACATAAAAATTCTGAAAGTACCTTAAAACAAATTCCTTATAATAGATTTTAGCAAACCAGTAATATATAATATGGCATTGTTGAAGTCCTTCCATTATTTGAATAGCTTTTCCTTTAAGGTTTTTATAGATTAAAATTATAAATTAAATAATTATTCACATTAACAGCAAATAAATCACTGTAAAATATCTATAAGCCCAAGAGCATATTGGATTTCCTTTAATGCACTAGCCTATGTAGTTGTTTTCATAGATAAAACTAAGTTGAGGATGCATGTAGTCTAAAATGGAAAAACTAAACACTATCTTGTCCTCTCAGAGGATATCTTATCATGAGTAGCAATCTCCTAGAATAAATTTAATTAAGCACAATGGCTGCACTAGTTAATACTCAAAATTTGACAAGTAATACATATTTACTTCTGAATAGGTGAGTTTTCCAAGACACTTTTGATTAACATTTATCCATCATGACATGTTGAGGAAGACTCCCTGATGAGATAAGAGAGTAAGATATATATATATATATAGGACAAAGCATTATATGAAAACAGTGGATATCTTGATGGTTATATAATTCAGAAGCTATTCTTGGTTTCATATTTTACATTCATATGTAGTTCCGTGATTTTTCTAAATGAAAAGTTGTGGTTTTGAAAACCAATCTTGGTCCTTGTGTTTCCCAAATCTTGTTTTAATGTATGGAAGCAGAAGAGGAATAAACAAAAAATTTTCAGTTGTATCACCACTATGAAAAACTGGTCTCAACCCAAGTTTCTCAAAAAAATTATTCAATGTACTCTTTGCCTTTATGTGTGAAGTAAATTATTGATGTGTGGAAAGAGAAAAAATCTTCAGCATCAGTCATTCTGGCATCCAGACTGAAAGAAATGGCTTTTGGGGTAGCCCCTAAATATTTTCTTAATTTATACTAACTTCCTTACAAAGCATGCCACATCAAGAAACCCCAGTGGGTATAAATCTGTTGTGAGGACAGGAAAACTCCCACTGGTCCAGTGGATGCTTGCTTGCAAATAGAAAATTAATTGAGAAAAAAAAATCTCTTTTACTGAGTGACTTTGCATCAAGGAGAAAAAAATTGTATATTCTTTGACTGTGCCAATACAAATGAAAGTGTCAAACTTATCTTGTGGCAATGTAAATTTACTCTACAGGCAAATAAAATGCAATAATATCAATGGGGCTCACATAAACTGAAGAAAATGGCCTTCCTGGATTCATATATGCCAAGCCTGATTCAGAATGTGGCATGCTGCCTTGGAACTGTTTTTGTCTAGGTGTCTGTCCTTCATTCACAATGGTTAGCTGCACGTACTTTGACAGAGATACTCCTCAGTACGTGCAGGGACACTTAATGATGTAATGACAAGCATAAATTATAGATCCAGTCAAAGAACTTAATTTTACTGGAATGCTAAGGAAATAGGGTGCTCTGAATTTAATTCTGATTAATAAACAATTTAATAAAACATGTTTTGTGAGGGCCTTATAGCTATAAAGCTGCATATTTATTATAGCTTTCTGAACTATGATGATTCACATTCTTGTCCAGCAGGCACATGGTTAATGATTCTGCAGGACTTTCTGATTTCTGTCAATGAGTCAATCATTTTGCCAACCACCCCTTTTGTACTGAGACTTCCTTCTGAGAACATAATGAATATTAATTCACTTTCAATCTTCACAAATATTTATAAAGCAGGCCTTCCCATAAACCACATTTTACAGTTTAGGATACTGAGACAGGGAAAAGTTAAATATAAGCGCTTTATATGTAGAGCTCACATTCTTAACCACTATGCCACGCTGCCTCAAAACCATAGCACATAATCACTTACATTTCGAATATTGCATATCTTTGTTTATTATGCCCTTGTTTTCAAAAACCTGTTTTCAAGTCATAATCAATCCCATACTGTCTTTTAAATTACCATTGCTTCTTACTACTAAATTCCTGGACAATGTCACATATCTCCAGAACAAATATGAAATACTAGTATTCTAATTGACTGGTTCATTTGTCTTCACTCTTTACCTCTAATTCATCATTACAATGCTACAAGATTAATCTTTCTGAAGCACAACCTGACTTATGTGCCAATACACTTACTTGTTCCTTCCTGTAAAATAGCAATCCCTTGATGTAGTCAACCTGTATTCTATTCTATCCTAGCATCTTGATCAGTCAGCCCATTTATATCATTACACTCAATTAGAATGACTTTCTCTTTTCTCTCTATCTACTGGAAACAATCACCCATATTTCAGGTCACAGTTTAAGGCTCCCCTAATCCCCATAAAGAATCTCAGCCTATATCTACTATTTCATTTCCCACACAAAACATTTGGCAACCATTCAGCATAAAACCTCTGCTTTCACGATGTAGATAAAAGCTGTTTTGATAATGTTGACTTGAATATTAATCGATCCCAAAATATTCAGCAAAAAAATTATTTTACTTCAATTTCTTCTTCTAAAGAACAGAAAATTCCATTTAATTTACAATTAAGATATTTTGAATCTTGTTAAAAGAATTACTGTTTCACCTATTCAAAACTCACTTATTTACTGCATAAAAATTATTTGGTATTAGAAAATATTTCTTTAATAGTCTCCTTTTAAAATTTAACTGAATCTTTTAAACATTTTAAAATTGCTAGCAGTAAATTCACTCAGTGCTATTGTTAATACAGGGGAGTGGGCCTCAGCTTCCCCAGTTGCTAATGGAAGTGGGGTTCTGGGACAATCACTGGAATAAGAATTTCCAGAGGCCCCTACAGAAGGATGAGATATAATAAAAAGCTTTATTTCCATGGAATTACACCTCTGAGCTAACAAAGACCTATTTCCTTTTGCCCATTCATAGAAGTGTAGCAGGGGATTCAGACCTAAAATCAGTTTCCTTTCCATGTTGGAACCAGGTCCGGTCCAGCATCAGACTAGCTTAACTTGTGTTTCCCAATAAGATCTATTAGTCCATTACATGTGTGGTCCACATGGCCATGCATCATGGAGGTGAATGCAAGGAAGCAGGAGCAAAAGAGCCCCACAAACCAAGAGTCACGTGCAATAAGATTCACTAGTCCAGTGTGCCAAGAGAAAGAATTCCTTACAGTGGTTCTCAATCTTTTAATGTTGCTACCCTTTAATATAGTTCCTCATGTTGTGGTGACCCCCAACCATAAAATTATTTTTGTTGCTACTTCATAACTGTAATTTTGCTACTGTTATGAATTGTAATGTAAATATCTGTGTTTTCCAATGGTCTTGGGCGACCCTGCTAGCGGTTCCTTGTGTTAGGCCTGTAATACTATTAATTTCCCTCTACTCACAGGTTGAGAACTGCTAGCAGGGTCGTCTAAGACCATTGGAAAACACAGATATTTATATTACAATTCATAACAGTAACAAAATTACAGTTATGAAGTAGCAATGAAAATAATTTTATGGTTGGGGGTCACCACAACATGAGGAACTGTATTAAAGGGTCGAGGCATTAAAAAGGTTGAGAACCACTAGTTTAGGGGATTATGTACCCCAAATTTTTACAGTCTTGCATTGGCTCTGCCCATTCTGGCCTATGATCTCGCTCCCCAGGTTTGACCAACAACAGGCACCTTCCATAGTTCCCTCAACTTTATTAAGCATGCATATATTTTCCCTTTGTTGGATTCCTTCTCCAAATGATTTGCAGTGAATAGGCTGGTGGTTCCATGGGGAATGCAAAGTTGTAGCTTCCTGGTGAAGCTGCTCAGATGGCCTTTCCCCTTTGCTCTTTTCTTATTATTAATAACTAGCTAGTTGCAACAGTATCACTATGAAAAATACCCATTACCTAGAAAGAGTAGTCTCTGGAAATATGAATGCTTTCAGATTTGAAAATGACCATAATATCATGGATTTTTTTAATGTGTATATTTGGGATAGGGATGGGGCATTGAAAGAAGTGATGTAAAACAAGTGATTAAAAACAAAACAAAATATAAGCAACATTCATTTCCAAATCTTGTGTGTAGAAGGATCATTTACTTTGCTTGCATATGTAATCATATTTTAACAATTTTAATCCAATTATAAACAAGACATCCACAAACTTATAAAACTGGTTGGTAAAAAACAGCAATATAAAAATTAGGGCAGTATTCATTGTTTCAAAATAATTTACCAAGAACATATTTTAATACTGGGAATAAGTGAAGTAAATCTCATAAACAGATGGGGGAAGGTTCAATACAATGCAACCCCACTTTCAGTGAAAAGTTGAAATGGCATTGAAAAAGCTTTTCTTTAAAGGAAGCCTTAACTTAGTGTAAATGTATGCAGTTAAAAAAGTAAAATTATTTAATAAGAGGTTATCATAGAAACATTGACAGAAGATTGAAATGCCACCATTATCTAATGAGGTCTTCATACCTGATGACAAAAAGAAGTAGTGATTAAAGTTACATTCTCAGAATCATCTGCCACTCCCAAGGGTTAACAATTTTCTCATGTAGTAGAAAATGCCTGTGAAAAACAGATTTGTCACACATCAATTAAAGAAAAATAAAGATAAGAGTCCTCCAAAAATGTGCTGGGGGGAAATTAACATGTTTTGCAATTTATCATTAACAAAATTCACATTTCTTTTCAGAACTGCCAGGAAAATAATGAAAAGTGCTGTGTGAAAAAATTGGTCTTTAAATTTGATTTCCCTCTGATGTGTTAATGAACTTGGGGGGGAAAGTGTAACAAAAGGCATAAGGCAAGTTAAAAAAGGACAAGATGTATTTAATAACATACTTAAATAAAAGGAAGAGTTACTCTTACTATTTTCATTACTGAAAATTTTATAAAGGTATTTTCAATTAACAATAAATCTGCCTTCTTTGTCCACCATATCCTTAGAATTTAAAAAAATTTACCCAGACTATTAACAGCCTTTCCTTGGATAAATAGAAATCTCATGCTGGTATTCTTTTCTTTGTGTAATAAATGTGCAACTAAAAGCATAAATGTTTTTTCTTTTTTAATTTCTCACTAAAAAAGCAAGAGGAAAGTCCTAACTGGTTTGGCTCAGTGGATAGAGCATCAGCCTGCGGACTCAAGGGTCCCCGGTTCGATTCTGGTCAAGGGCATGTACCTTGGTTGCAGGCACATCCCCAGTAGGGAGTGTACAGGAGGCGGTTAATCGATGTTTCTCTCTCATTGACATTTCTAACTCTCTGTCCCTCTCCCTTTCTCTCTTTAAAAATTAATAAAATATATTTTAAAGACAGTAAAAGGAAATATGCATTTAATCATTTTATAAGGCAAATTATTTTTCTTTCAAGTTTTCTTTTAAGTTTTCATATAAAACAATATCCCTTAACAAATAGGAAGCTTTTAATTGATAGAAATTTTCCAGAAACCTTGTCAAAATGAAATAATATAGGAAGTACAAAGATTCATAGAATATTTTCTCTGATGGATGCAAACATAGGCATTATTTTTTAAGTGAATTATAAATTAAAAGCATGTTTTTCTACTTAGGAATTCAACCACCTCATGATATCTTTTTTTCAAACTAGGAAGATACTTTTCACTCTATTTTTCCCCCCACACTATTCTTAATTGAGAAAACAAAATTCTCTTCTTCCAGTGGTGCTTTATGTAGCAGTTATTTGCTTGCCTTCATTAGACACTTAAATTATTTTTGCATATATTATTTCTTATTTACTCCTTGACAAGTTGTTGACAAAAGATATTAACTCAGCAGGAAAACTTTGAAACTTTTTTAAATTTCTTGAACAGTGGGGAGAGGATGTTCAGCAAAAAAGGTTATGGAGTTTTAAAATGAGCTTATGAGGCAGCTTAAAACAGACTTGCAATGGTGGAAATTAATTAGTTTCAGATTTAAGAAAAAAAATCTTTAAGAAAGTATGAAAGAACTTCAAATGATATGAAATGAGTAAAAGTGACCTATATTTCCATACATAAATCAAGTTGCATTTAGGTATTTCTTCTAAAATATTTGCACAGTTGCCAACAATTAATCCAAAATTAGGTTGCATTCAAATATATAAAGCATCCGGACCATGAGTTGCAACAATTCCATCACAAGATGGTCAGATCACATCTGCAACATTATATGCAATTCTTAGCACCATATTTTAAAAACAAGTATTTTTTTAGGCAACCAATATGGTGAGAAAGCATGAAATCCCACAATGTTTAGAGTGAAGAAGAACTTATGGAACACTTGATATCCATTTTTAAATAAATTGCCTACTATATAAGAAAAGAAATTACTCTGTGAAACTCCAAAAAGTGAATCTGAGAAAAATGGTGACTTATTGTGAGGAAACATTTCATGAAAATCAAAGGCACAGTTTGTCTAATGAGGTAGCTAAAAATTCACCACAGACCATGATCTAGAAGATTAAAAGACAATCCATCAGAAATGCAATGCTTCAGTAAGGTTAATGACACTTGGTTATTGTTTTAAATGAGGTAAATTCATAGGACTATATATAGTATTGCCATAAAAACTTCCTAATGATCTCATATGATTTATTAACCTACCAAATCCTCAAAATCCCTTCCCAGTATCAGAGAGTAAAAAAAGTATATTTTATGAAAGTGAACATAAGTAATTTGCAAAATTACTCTGAATCATTTTTTGTTTTCAAATTTCTTCTTTTGGTAAAATCTGAATTTGTACAAATTAACTGTTTTTTAAGCCATGTGCCCTTAGTGCATGAATTCACTATTTTACTTAGTTATATTATATTTATATTAAGAAATTTCTTAATTATTAAGAATGTAAAATGAGGAAATGATGGGCTCTTCAATTAGTGGTTCTGAAAAACTGGGTAGTCACATGCAAAAGAAGGAATCTGGACCTCTATCTTACCATTCACAAAATCTGGAATCTGAACCTCTATCTACCATTCACAAAAAATCAATTCAAAATGGACTAAAGACTTGAATATATAAGTTCTGAAGCTATAAAAAGCCTAGAGGTGGTGGGAGAGAAACACACAGAGGGATAAGCTCTTTCACATAGGTCTTAACAATGATGTTTTTGTATTTCACAACAATGGCAAAAACAAACAAGTGAGTGTACATCAAACTAAAAAGCTTCTGTATAGCAATAGAAACCATGAACAAATGAAATGAAAAATCTACTGAATGAGAGAAAATATTTGTAAACCACATATACAATAATGGGTCAATATCCAAAATATATAAGGAACTCACTCAACTCAATAACAAAAAACCAAATTACCCAATATTTTAAAAAGGCTAAGGACCTGAGTAGACATTTTTCCAAAGAAGACATACAAATAGCCAACAGGCACATAAAAAGGTGCTCAATATCATTAGTCATCAGGGAGATGCAAATCAAAACCACAATGAGCTATCGCCTCATACCTGTTAAGATATATGTCATCATAAAAAAGACAAGAGTTAACAAATGCTGGGAAGGAGTTGGAACAGAAGAAGAGGCTGATAAAAGAATACAAACTTTCCGTTTTAAGATTAATAGGTCTGAGAATCTCATCCTATCCAATAAAAGGGTAATATGCAAATTAACCATCACTTTATCACCAAGATGATGGCACCCATAGCCACAAGATGGCAGTGACAAGTCCTCTTAGCCCCCTGGAGTACCCCAGACCGGTGTGCGTGGCCTGGTGGAATGCTTGCTTCCTTGTCGCAGTTATGAGACAAGCATTCCATGCTCGGCAGCAGATGGGCCTCTAGGCTGTGGAGAGCTTCTGGGCAGTGGGTGTGGAGCGACCAGGCCCCACAGAGAGCTCCTGGCACACCAATTCATGCGCAGAGCTACTAGTGTACAATATTATGGGTTGATAACACTGTATTGCATAATTGAAATTTAGTAAGTTTTCTCACCACAATAAAGTAAATATGTGAGGTAATGCAAACATATATCAAATCATCACATTGTACATTTTAAATTATTACAATTTTATTTGTCAATTATACCTCAATAAAGGTGAAAAAAATAAGGATAATGAAAAATTGAGTTCTGAAGTAAAGAATTTCTCATCTGTACAGAATTAAGTAAATCTTAATTCTCTCTTTGTCTTCAAGCATTCTAAAATGTTTTCAACTAAGAATTTTTGACAAGTTCTTCCAAGAAAGTTTACTTCTCAGCTTGCTAGAGGCAGACTAATCTTCATGAGTCATATCTAAAACCAGAGCCAAGCACTGCATGGGAAAAAGTACCCTGATTTACAGCTTTGCTTCTAGAATTGTTTCTTCAGTTGAGCTAATTGGTTCTTCCCATTGACCACTGACACCAGGGTAAATAAACATCATCATGAAACTTGAAGAAAGCTGTGAAACTATATGAATCCCAGAGTACATGAAGTTTAGCCTCCTCCAACTATTTAACACATTTCACTTGACTGATAATATTAATAAACATATTAAACTTCAACTATGTGCTAGATTTATCCAGACATTGAAGATACAAAAGTGACCAATGTACTGACTGTCACTATGCCCCATGCTATTCTGTCTAGTGAGAAAGACAGACAGGTGATAATTGCGGTATGGTACAGTATGTTCTACAATAGAGGTAGTTACCAAGGGACCATGTAAGCATAAAGAAGGTAGGAATGTGGACAGTTTGTTACAATAGAGATGATATTTGAAAATGCTTGAATAGATGGACAGGCAAAGAAGAAAGTTCCAAACAAAAGGAACATGATACTTGAAAGAAGATGATTTGTTCCCATAAGGTGTGTGAAGTTTCAATGGAGAGGTGGTGGGAGATAAGGCAAGAGATATAGCCAAAAGTTATAGCAACAAGGAAATTTTTAAAAACTCATAATTAGCATTTTTAACTTTATCCTATACAGCAGTGTTTCCCAAACTTTTGACATATGTATACCCCTTCTATAATTTTTGTAACACTGAGTACCCCTCATCAAAAAAAGGGGTATATTTTAATAACAATCAAAATATATTTATTTTTCTTTTTTTGGTACATACACAAAATAATAATAAATGAAAAATAAAATTATTCATAATAAAATATAAATAAAAGTTATATTATAAATAACATTTATTTGCACACCGGACCATCTCACGCCTCACAAGACTATCTTGACTTGACTCATGAGAACGTAGAATTAGGCGCAGCTAAGCACGGTACAGTGCATATCCCCAACAAACTCTGGGGCAACGCATACCTCCACCAAACTCTTCCTGTACCCCTGGGGGTATGCGTACCACACTTTGGGAAACACTGCTGTACAGGTAAGCAGGAGCCATTGCCAGATTTTAAGCAGCAAAGAGTGATAAAGAAATTCAAGTATTTGAAAGGTCGTTTTTGAAGCAACTTGAAGAGATGAGACTTGAAGAAGTAAGAAGTGCTTGGAAAATGATGCATTAATAGTCTAGGTGAAATACAACATGTTGCTAAAGTAAAGCAATGGCACTAGAGAAGAAAGGGAAAGAATTGATTTGATAGATTTCTGAGTGTTAAAACAAGAAATCATCCAAACCTGTAAAGAATTTTTGTGAATTTATTTGAGCCAAACTGTTGACAATTGCTGGGAAGCAGAATCTCAACATATTGGGATAATGCTATGGAAAATGGCAGTTTTTCACCTGCTGTATACATTACAATCAAAAGAGGAGACAGAAGAGGATTACATGAAGTCCACTGGTGATAGACTAGAGAAGTGGGAGAAAGCAAAGCAGGAAGATCTCTGGGACTGGATAAAAAGTAAAATGATAGACACATAATTTTTTAAAGTAGATGGGTACAGATAGTTAAATAGTTAACAATTAACATGATAACAATAACAATGAGGGAATTTATGGTCTCTGAAAAGAACACAATAGGCTAAGTAAAGATTGAAGTTGGTCTTTGTTAGAGAAGATACTGGCCTAGGACATGATTATTCATGATAAACTGCTTTTTAATTAAAGGCTTTCATTTCAGACCATGCTTTGTAGTTACTTTAGGTCTCTTGAGTTTAAAAGGCCACCATGCAGGCCTTCCCTGAGTTAGGTTAGCATGTGGTCCCTTTTCATCCACATGAGCTAGGATTTATAAAACAATTAAAAATTTGGGATGAGCTGTTTACAAATCATCAGCAGAGAAGTAGCTAAAAAATCTGTGGTACATTTACACAATGGAATAAATACTATAGGGTAGTAAAAATAAAGGGACTCTTACCATTTGCAACAGCATGGATGGATCTGGATAGATTTTATGCTAAGTGAAAAAGCCATCAGAGAAAGACAAGTATCGCATGATCTCACTCATATGTGGAATCAATGAAGAAAATAAACTGATGAATAAAATAGATCCAGAGACATAGAAGCATGAACAGACTGAGGAATTTCAGAGGAAAGGTGGGGGTGGGTGGGGAGAGATTAACTGGGGAATTTATATGCATGTATGTATAGCCCTAAGACATAGCCAATAGTGTAGCGAAGGCTTGAGATATGTGGGTGCAGGGAGAGAGGGTTCAATGGGGAAAAGGGGGGGGGCATCTATAATACTTTTAGCATTACAGATAAATTTAAAAAAAATTTAATTGAGGATAAAGAAAAGGATGATGAGATGATGTCAGGTATGACTCATCTTTCTCTCTTAGGCTATTGGGTTGATAGGGAAAAAATCAATTCAAGATAACAACTGACTTAAGAAAATTATAAATAATTTCAGTTTTCAAAAGGCCTTTTTAGGTTTTGAGGCCTTTGTAAGGTAAGTATTTTGGTGAAACTGTCCAGTAGGAAGTTGGGATTACAGATCTGGAGTTGAACATTCCTTCCTCAAAGTGGCTTCTTTTTGAAAAAAAATATTTTTATTGATTTCAGAGAGAAAGGGAGAAGGAGAGAAAGATAGAAACATCAATAATGAGAGAGAATCATTGCCTCCTGCCAAGCCTGTAACCCAGGAATGTGGCCTGACTGGGAATTGGATTGTGACCTCTTAGTTCATAGGCTGATGCTCAATCACTGAGCCAAGCAGGCCAGGCCAAGTGGCTTCTTAGATACCTGGTGTTGGTGTAGTCAAATAGCTGTATAGGTTAATGCATTTGCTATTCTGAAATACATTTCCTACTTCTGATGATGGCAGATTGCAATTAAACAAGATATTTATTACAATAAAATGTGCATAGAATTATAGGGCTGAAATCAGCTGCCACCTGTATGTCTCCATACTGGGGATCGAGCCCACAACCCAGGCATGTGCCCTAACTGGAAATCGAACAGTGACCTCCTGGTTCATAGATTGACACTGAACCACTGAGCCACGCTGGCCTAGATGAGTACACACTTTAAATTTTAACTGAATTATAAGTTTGGCAATATGTATGAATTTAAAGCATGACAAAATAAACTAGATTCATCACAATATTTTTCCAAATGCATGGAAGTGTGATAAATCAATGCTCAGATTTCTCAACATCAAAGGCTCAAAGCACTGTCTTTGAAATGATGTTCTATAAATAATAAAATGATTAAATATTTTAGATAAACTATATGAAAGTATTTTTAATCCACACAGATCTCAAATGAAATGGGCAATTCTAAAGAATGAAAATAAATCACTATTTGCATTCCTAGTTGCAATATTAGCCACCCACAGTCTTCAGAATCACCAATATTGTATCCAACTATAAAATTTATTCATACTAGAAATTTGTCTTTTAAATGAAATATTAATATATTATAATCAGTAATTTTATGTAATTCCAAAGGGTAAATAAATGTGATAGTTGTTTGAAGTCCTAAAAGTTGTCTTTATTTATGCTTGTTCATCCTCACATCTACCTACAGATTTCAGGGATAGGTAATAAAGGGAAATAGAAATGGGAGAGAAAAATGAATTTTTACTTAAAAATAATTCCTTTCCTATATATAGCTCTAACTAATGAGTGTGAGTAAAAATATTCCCAATTTTCTGAATCTGACTAGAGGTGATTTTCCTAAGAAAATATAGTTATCTGGTTATTGTTAGCTAAAGTTGGCCACTTCCAACCTGTAGCCAACTTAAACTCTTACTTCTGGGAAACATAAATCTTATGGGTAACCTAGTTAGAAGGTAGTAGTTTTTGTTTTATTTTTTTTTAATTTATTTTTTTCCATCACCATTTATCCCCTCTATGCTATCTTCCACTTCCAGCCACCCACTTCCCCACCCGCCATCACCTTTATAGAGGTGTACTATAAAAAGACTGAACTATAGTGCAGATGTTTCCTTTTCAAATGTCCCATGAACCAAAAGGCCACATGTAAATCAAATGCATACACCACCAATATAAGAAAGTGTAGGATGAACTTACCTGGTATAGGAACTTACTATCTCTTAAGTGTAGGGGAGAGAAGAGAGGGATAAACAAAACCAGGAAAAACCCATCAAAGAAACACAGTATCATGGCAACTAGTCCTAAACCTTTACATGATTACATATGTCTAAGATTCACCAAACAGCCTCTATCAAGTCCATTGCTTTAAACGTGTCTAAGAACCCCTAACCTGGAGTAAGATAGGCCTGGATTTATAATTCTGGTTCTACAATGTACTTCCTAGTCAAGTCACAAACTCTAATCTTTGATTTCTTCATGCATGAAAGGAGGATAGGACCTATCTTATAAGACCATGTGGTGTCTAAATGTTATAATGCATGCAAAATGCCTGGCTAAATTGTTATAATTATTACTATGGCTTCATTGCTATGTTATCAATCACACTGTTCCTAATTAGTTTTTGCTGTTTAATTAGCACTACCCTTTCCAGTATTACATTATGATTGCAGTTTTCTTGAGTACACTGGCAACACATCAGCTCATACACAAATACCTAGCTCTTAATATAATGTTTTAGCAATACTCCTATATATATCTGCTAGTATATTATTTCCTGTAGAGGATGTTTATGTGTGTAAATTAAGAAAAAGACTTCTGAATTCTACATCACACTTAGAAGTAACCAAACTACCACAGCTCACAGTACCTACTAATATGAAAAGAGTAATAATTAACTGCATGTTTTAACTCCTTTTTAAACTGCCCTGCAAATCTGTGATATTTTTAGATTGACAGTTTATGTCTACTGATTCTATTCAATTTATCAAGCTGGCATTGACAGAACTAGCTCAGTATCATTTCAGTGGAAACAGAGATGAAAAATCACAAGTGGAACAGTATGTAAACTATTGATTAAAGCAACAAACACCACATACAATATTTCATAAAACATCAAAGCTATTGAGTGCTCCAAATTCCTACTCATCACTCAATTCATATTATATTTCAATGTACTAAAGAACAAGTCCTAAAATAATTTAATATTCTTAATATTATACTAAATTTTTATGTCCTAGAAATCCAAACCATCTCTCCATATGTAATAGACTAGTCTATAATTTAACAAAGATGATGTTGTTAATTATAGCCATATGTTTTAAGGTTACCATCAGTATAACAAAGGAAAAACAATTACTAAAATAAGCTGCTTTCTTTATGAAATCTTCTAAAATTCATGTCACCTATAAGTTGCATTTTAAAATTTAGAAACCTCTGGCAAATCTTTTCCCCTGGCTTTGCTCTACTAGCAGTGTAAGCATTCATTACTCTCCACCAAAAGATCATCTTATGAAAGATTTTTGCTATAATTTCCCTCCTAGTGACAGGAAGACTCACAGAGTAAAATAATGTCACTTCAAAAATCAAAAGGTCAGAAAATAAATTTTGACTCTAGGACTCTAGTTACATAGCAATGGACATTTAATCTTGGTTGCATTGGCTTTGGTTTCCAATTAAAATCTACTTTGAAAGAATGAAGGATTTCTATACTTGTCTATAAACAAAAAGTATATAAAATTTTGGTTATAAAAATACTTTTTTCCTCCACTGAGGTTATTTTTATTGATTTTTAGAGAGAGGTGAAGAGAGAGAAAGATGAGAAAAAGAGATGAGAGAGAGAGAGAGAGAGAGAGAGAGAGAGAGAGAGAGAGAGAGAGAGAGAGATGGATTAGTTGTCTCGCACATGTGGCCCAATAGGGGGCCATGGAGGGAATCTGCAATGTAGACAGTGCACTGACCTTGAATGGGACCCATGACCTATTGATGTACAGGACACTGTTCCTACCAACTGAGCCACACTGGCCAGTAAGAAAATATTTAATTTTAAGATTTTTTTCTTTACCCTTAAAAGACAGGACATTTGCTATCATTTACTTTCAAAGCACCATATTGAGCAATTTGTGTGGTTGTAGCCTTTGAAATGTGCAGAAATTTAGTCTTCAAATTTGTTGTTGAGGAAAAAAGAAAATTCTTTTTTCATTGGTATAATGTTATAATCTGTGGCAGAGACTGCTTTGTATTTGCCAGTGCAACCTGATTGAGACATTTTATTCAATGAACACAGTTAATAGATTATTCATAGTAGGACAGGAAGGGAAATATCTTTCAGTATGCTCTATTTGCATTAATCAATCCGATGTTGATAAACTGATAAGTGAGGCTTTTTTCTTTTTTCTTTTTTTTGAGGAGGGGTCACTTGGATTGAGGAATGATGTAGATTTTAAGTTTATGGAAATATGTCATGGTGAGAAGAGAGAGAAGCAGAGTCTGATAAACAGAAGAAAGCCATTGTTATCCAATTATCAAATCAAATTGGTGCTCATTAATCAAATAAGTGATTCTTGTTGGTCGGTTTCCCAATAATGATAATGGAAAAGATGATAAGACTGGTGGTGGTGGCTATAGTGGTAGTATAGTTTTACTATCTGGTTTGGTTCTGCTAGGCTCAATCTGGTGTCTTCAATATATATTATTTTTAGGAGATGACAGATATTAATGATTTACCAAAAATCCTATGGTGGAGAAACCAAGATGGTAGCGTAGGTAAGCACTTAAACTACTGCCTCGCACAACAATTTCAAAACAACAACTAAAAAACAGAACGGAAATAATCCCAAACCACAGGAAAGCTGGTTGAGTGGGAAATCTACAATTAGAAAGAAGGAGAGAGGCTCACAGATCAGGGGAGCCACAAAATGCTGAGGTAGGGAGATGTGGGCGCAGAGAGGAAGGGCTGCCGAGTGCCTGGCTGGTGGGAAGGGAAAAGAAGCCCCCAACTGCACTGAATCCCAGTTCCAACTGCACTGAACCACAACCCCGGCTGAAACTCCGTGGACCCAGGCTCATACTGGTGGAGTCTGGACTATAGAGGAAGGCCCCCAGAGACTCAGAGATTGGGAGACTCAGGGGAGCTGGGAGCCGCAAAAGGCAAGGTATGCATGAGTGAGTGCCCGCAGAGAGGTCTGACCTCGGAGGTTGCTGCAACCTCTCCATAACGGAAGGAGTCGGAAGCTCCTGACTGCACTGAATCCCAGATCTAACTGCACTGGGATTAAAAATATTATACAGAGACACAACCCAGTTCCAGGCGAGCCCTTGGGGCACCCACACTCTTACAAGGAGAATCTGAACTTTCAGGTGGAAACGCAGGGGATCCATGGAAGGCAGAGGTCTGAGGCAAACGCACAAGGGCAGGGCTGACAGGAAGCCAAGATTATTGGATCAGCCCTGAGACTCTGCCCCATCCAAGCTGAGCTCAGAGGCTTTTGCAACTTTGCAAGTCTGATCCTATAAGACTGTCTCCAATACAGAAGGTATCCCAGCATAGACAGAGCTGATACATCCAATTGGCCTGGAGGTGAATTCCTCCCAGTGATGCCAACAACAAGCAAGACTTAACTACAACAAGGCTCTACACAAAGGGGAGCACCAAGAGTGTCTACCTCAAGTAACTGGGGAGGCTGACCCACTGGCCCATATAAGACACCAAACACATAAAGCCACCCTACCAACTCAGAGAAGCAGCAAAAATGGGAAGACATTGAAATAGATCTCAAATGAAAGAAATGGAGAACAAAAGACTGGATATAGAGTTCAAAACCATAGTTATAAGGTTTTTCAAGAATTTCCTAGAAATGGGCTGATAAATTTAACAAGACCCTCAAGGATGTGAAAAAGGACCAACTAGAAATTAAACATACACTGACTGAAATTTTAAATATATATATATATACAGAGACCCAACAGCAGACTAGAGGAATGCAAGAATCAAGTCAAAGATTTGGAATACAAAGAGGCAAAAGACACTCCTCCTGAGAAGCAAGAAGAGAATCCAGAAAGGTGAATATAGTGTAAGTAGCCTCTGGGACAACTTCAAGCATACCAACATTAGAATTATGGGGGTGTCAGAAGAAGAGAGAGAGAAAGATACTGAAAACCTATTTGAAGAAATAATGACAGGAAAGTTCCCCCACCTGGTGAAAGAAATAGACTTACAAGTCCAGGAAGCTCACAGAACCCCAAACAAAAGGAATCCAAAGAGGACTACACTAAGGCACATCATAATTAAAATGCCAAGAGCAAAAGACAAAGAGAGAATTTTACAAGCAGCAAGAGAAAACAGTTATCTATAAGGGAGCACCCCTATGATTATCAGCTGATTTCTCAACACAAACTACACAGGTCAAAAGGGAGTGGCAAGAAATATTCAAATTGATAAATAGCAAGAACCTACAACCAAGATTACTCTACCCAACAAAGTTATCATTCAGAATTGAAGGGCAGATAAAGAGCTCACCGATAAGAAAAAACTAAAGGAGTTCATCACCACCAAACCAGGATTACATGAAATGCTGAAGGGTGTTCTTTAAGAAGAGAAAGAAGAAGAAAGGGGTAAAGATACAAATTATGAACAACAAATACATATATATCAACAAGTGAATCTAAAAGTCAAGCGAATTAAAAATCTGAGGGACAGAATAAACTGGTGAATATAATAGAATCAGGGGCAAAGAAAAGGATTGGATTGATAATTACCAGGGGGTGCAGGAAGAGACTGGACTAAAATTATGCACCTATGGATGAGGACAAGGTGGGGGTGGGGGGTGGACAGGGGCAGAGGATGGGGTGGGAACTGGGTAAAAGGGAGCAATGGTGGGGGGAGAAACAACTGTAATTATCTGAGCAATAAAGATTTATTAAATTAAAAAAAAACTTATGGTGAGTTTAATATCACAGATAAATTAGAACATGGGATATTGATTTTATAAACCATGTTGTCCAAGTGGATTAGGTAAACTCAATTGATTATGTTGTTTATTGGAGAAGGTATGGATATTGATCAAAGCAAAAGTAACATAGCTGTGTGGATTCTGTTGTGAAATTTACTATTGCTTAAAATGTTATGTTTAAGATTTTTGTTAGGTAACATCTACAGTAAAATATAAACTTCATTATTTAGATTCTTACCAAATAAATATACACAAAAAGGAAAGTTTTTTATTTATTTCAAAAATACTGAAAGTATTCAGTAAAGGATTTTAGGGGAGGTTAAGTACCATATTTCAAACTTATTAGTGATAAGTACATGTCTTTTATCTTTGTTATCCCATCTGTAAACTGTTAATAATACTCAAAAGGGACTTAAAAACTCAAGTTTTCCCCCCTCATTTGAGTCATACATTCTAGTTTAAAGACCTCTTTCCTACTTCCCACCTTTGAAATGTGTGCTTTGCTCCCATGTGTATTAGTTATGCTGCATGTCTGTTTAGTGTATAATGTATTTATTGTAGCCTCGGGGAAATTAAGAAACAACAACTAAATGAATTAAACTTAACTTTACCTCATACTGAACAAGTGGCCTCACTTGCAAGGCCACTGTATGTGATAAAATTATTGACCTCCAGAAAGTATCTTTGAATTTAAATTTAATCTTTAAAGAATCTAGCACTACTGAGCTAATAATGAATATAATAACTCTTGGGACAAGAATATAAGAATCGAGTCAAATAAATACAAGCAAGTCACTTGGTTATACAGTGCATGATAAGGTACATATTTCCCAAACTCCTTAACTCCAGATTCTGAGCTTGAACTGAGTATGGTCTGTAATTGATTATTTCCCATTTATCATATCTTGGTGAGCTATATCACAAATTCTGACATAAAACAATAGTTTAATCAGAATTTAGTTCAAAGATTTTTTGTTATGACAGTTAGCCTGAAATTCTTGCTAAATTGTACAGTTCCATAAAAATGATTAGTAGGGGAATCAAAAAAGCTGTCAAAAACATTATTTCTAGGTGTCCTTCAATTTGCTCTCCATGCTGGTTCTTGCTGAAAATTTTCTTTGTGCAAGTCTCAATAGTTTTAGGTAAAAATGCTCACCTATTATGTAAGTTAGTCAAAAGCACATTTTCCATTTGTTTAAAGGTAACACTTAATTTGTATTCATTAAATTTCCATAGTAATGTGTAATTTAATTTACATATTTTAATCACACCCTGATAATTTAAACATTTGATCAGTTTTATATAGTATTGTAGGCCTATAACAACTTACAGGTTGAGGTTTCAGTCCCTAGTCCGGGGCACCTATAGGAGGCACAACCATCTATGTTTCTCTTTCACATCAATATTTCTCTCTCTCTCCCTCTCTCTTTTCCAGTCTCTAAAATCAATTAACATATATTCTCAGGTAAGGATTAAAAAACGAATTCCAATATTCCAGCATAATACTTTGTGTTCATGATAATAAACTTTCCAGAGCCTATTTTCCATGGAAGTCATTAGGTAGCAAGTAAATCCAGGCTCAACAAAAGTGTCTTGTAGAGTTGCTAAGAAGTTACTTCTTTCCTACATCAGTGCATAACTTCCTCAGTCTTTGTTTTTCAGATGTTCAATATTCTTATAATTATATTGAGACAGAATTTTTGGATTCTGCAAGGTTTAGGATTGGAAAGAACTTTAAATATAATTTATTAGCTACTTGTCTCTTTATAACATTTCCACTGTGTGATTAACCTCTATAGAGTTGAACATTCCAGTATTAGAGAGCTTGATACCTTCATGAACAGCTCATTCCACCTTTAGCCAGTTATGTATGTTATAAAATCCTCCTGTAGAGCCAAAATCTGTAGGCTCCACCATTAATTCTAGTTTTATTCTCTTGTGTTAATAGTTCTTTTCGGTTCACAAATATTTATTGAATGCCTAGTTTGTGTCAGACACTGTGTCAGGCACTGAGAAAACAAATATAAATAATATATGCATACTGATTAAATCTTTTTTCCCATAAGAAAGATCATAAAATATTTAAAGTCAGCTAGCATATGTCCCAAAGTATTGTCTTCCAGATGATATGAAACTATAGGGCATCATAGAACATGGTTCAAGCCCATACTGACTTGAACATTCTTATGGATGAACTCTACTTAATTACTTTATTCTTTTTAAAAATATATATATTTTTATTTTATAGAGAGGAAGAGAGAGGCATAGAGAGTTAGAAACAGCGATGAGAGAGAAACATTGATCAGCTGCCTCCTGCACACCTGCTACTGGGGATGTGTCCACAACCAAGGTACAAAGCCTTGACCAGAGTTGAACCTGGGACCCTTCAGTCCACAGGTGGACTCTCTGTCCACTGAGCCAAACCATTTAGGGCTACTTGATTCTTAAAAGATCTCGCTGGAAGCCTAATTATATCCTGACCCTTTCTATAGGAGTTGAAAAAGTACAAGATAAAATTAAGTTTCCTGGTAATTATATCACACTAAGAACTTGTTGATCCTGGTGCCAACAAAAATCCACCAAATGTTTCCTTGTTCTGTACTGAAATTTATAGAGTTTGTTACCCAATGTTCAGCATCTCATAAGTATTCCTATCAAGTTTTGCCCTGGTCAGTTAAATTGTCGTGATCTCTTCTTATGATGGGTCAATTTGGTAAAATACCTTCTATATTCATTTCAGGCAATTGAGTAATTCAGGTTTTAGCAATCCTAACCTTCTTGACTTTTCATCCTAACCTCTTTTGTGCCAAAAATTAAGAGTTATCATTGTTTTTTATGTTCTTTATGCCCAGTATTAGCATAAAGGAGAACATAGGAGAAGAAGAAAAGTATATGACTAAATCTTTGCCCTTGAGATAATTATAATTTGGTTGAGGAAGAAGTTCTTCCAAAAAGAAAATAAGAAATTAAATAGCACTGCTTGATAGTGAACATCATTTAAAATAATGTAATGAGATCGATTTACAGACCAGGAAAACTAAGCCCATCACTGTAGAGATGACTCTCACTCAAGCAAATGTTTTATTTCATAGTACAAGCCATAATTATTACAGGAATATGGAGTAGAGCTCTAAGTGGTCTGCAAGAGTAGACATAGGAGGTAGCAAGGCTTTAGCTAGGAATGAAAGAGAAAACACTGTTGCTTTGATCTTTCAATCTAGTATAATGTAAACAAAAGGTCCTAGTTGGCATCTTTCTCATCAGATGCTGGAAGGATGAAATGCATGCCCATAATATAAGATGCATTCATCATAGCGTAAATGTGCTCCATGACAACACAAGTTTCTCTTAGGTAGCTTCTCCTCCTTGGTGAGACTGCTAGATTCCATGTTCTTCCCTACTCAAACCCACCCACACCCACCCACCCACCCACCCCCACACACACATATAAATATTTGATTACTAGAAATCACAACTATGAGAATGAAGGTCATATACAATTAAGTTAATCCAATAACATTAGTTTAACAAAAAATAAGCACACATTTTAAGCCTTGATTTACCTTTTTACTCTGAGAAATGGCACAGAATAAGTCCATGGGACCTTTCAAATCATCCCAAAAGGTTTTCAGTTTCTTTTTCCTCCAATTGATCAAGGTTACAAAGAAACAGAGTTGGTTATTGTTTTTTGCTAAAACAGGGATCTTTTTAAAAAGAAGTTGCACTCAGAGACTGGCATGATCAGAGACTGCCCCCTGCCTTCCTACACAGCACACAGAGTTCAACTGCTTTGTGTGTGTGTGTGTGTGTGTGTTTTTTAATTAAGAACAGTCCTACTAACTTTGAAAAGATTTTGTGTATAATAAACCATGTATATCTAAAATTCCTCCCCCCTCCAATGCAATGTCTTCAGAACTGTAAGAGAGAAATTTGCTTTATAAAATAAAATAAAAGTTATCTTTTGGTATGTCATGTCTCAATGAGAAATATTATAGATATGATCCCGAGGTTTTTTGGTTAAGCAAAAATATGAAATGATGAAAATATCATTTGATTTTACAAAAAGAAAACAACCTCTGGTTATCAGGGTCTGCTTTAAAAACAAACAAACAAAAAAGCAAAAAAAAGGGGGGGCATGGAATGATTATCAAAATTCCTTGCATTTATGTCCTATGGTAAACAAAGGGAGGAAAAAAAATGCCAGTGAAATGTCGGTGTGGCTTCTTTTGCTCTGCAAAAATATCTGCCTTGGAATATTTTTCTAGAACCCGGTAACTCATTTTTAAATCAGTCTATAATCTTTTAATGTTTATTTTATTTTTTTTAAAAAGAGCTCTCTGAGAACTAAACTTTCCCACTGGGCTCCTATTATTTATAAGGAAGTCCCCAAAGTCTTAAACGATGAGGAACTTTTCCTACTTAGCAATATTTTTTTAAACTTCCTTCAGGAGTTTTTAAATCTGTAATTTTGGAGAGGTACTATTTGAGGTAGGGGAAAAGCCCCCTGGTATGAAAGTGGCAAAGGGATATATCGACATTCTTAGAAAACTCGGGGAGTTTTTGGAAATGGAGTTCCCAGGGGTGCTGGAGATTCGCACCAAACCCAAGGATTCTACCGTAAATGACTCCTCTTCCCAGGCGCAACCTTCATAGACCCAAGGAAGTGCAGGAAAAGCCGGGAAAACCTTGGGCTCATTCCTCGGGACACATTAAACAGAAAAACCTCTCAGGCGACTACAGAGCGAGCCTGCATGTACTTATTTTGAGTTTGCTAGCATGATCTAAAAAGTGCGCCCTAAATTTCTACCTACAGATATACCTTAGGCTAGTGTTGCCCAAACTTCCAAGCCCGTGGAGTCCCCCAGGGCTGGGTCAAGCCGCCGCCTAAGGAACCCAAAACGGCCGTATGCGCGCCCAATGCTGGGAAAGCGGAGCCGTGCTCCTGGCCGAACCTGGCGCCCCGAACCCTACGGAGTCCTCGGCTCCGGCTCAGCGGTCTGGGTTCCCGGCCGCTGGGCGAGCGCCACTCAAAGGCGCACTTGCCTGCCTGTGTCTCCCCGAATTCGGAACCCAGGGCACGCTGCAGCCTTCTCTCCGCAGCTCAGGGAACCTTCCCGATTCCCGAGCGGGCTGCACCCCGTTCCTTTGGGCACTTTTGCTTCTCTTTGGGAGAAGGGAAGGACAGCCTGAAAGGCGAAATATGTGACAGTAATAGTAATAATTATCATTGTAATGATTATTATCACTTTTATTATCATCACCATCACTCTATCCTCATTGTGGTTATTATGGTCAGTAGCTCTAAGCCGGTTCCCCAGGAGTCTGTGAGAGTGCGAGGTCCCCGGCTTCTGAGGATGCTACCTCAGGCTCTGGGCTCCGCAGAGACCATTTTGCCTTCGCGATCACATCCCAGGGATTTATATTTACATTTTAAAAAGCAAAGCCTATGTCTCAGCCTCCAACAAAAGAGATACAAGTCCTGCAAGTAAAACCAGGATGCAGTATCCCGCGCTTACGGAGCAAGGACATTGAGGATTTATTTTCAAAGTAGACTGCTTAATTATTTAAAAAAGACGTACGTTTTCTCTTCAATATTTATAAAGAACGGTTCGTTAACAGAGCATTTCTAAAGATGCGCGCCGGGTGCAGTTAGTGGACTTGGCAGGGCTGTTGCCGCCGCCACCTGTGCAGCATCGCACAGTAGCATTCAACAGATGCTTTGAGAAAACTGCGATGGGCTTTTGTTCTGCGAAACAGAACTCTGGTCTGGACAGTTAGGTTCGCTGCCGAATTAAATTTGAAAACCGGCTAAGCGTCTGAGTTCAGTGGGGATGGAGGGAATCGAGGATTGGAAAGTTCCTTTCACACATCGAGAAATCGAGGCACAGAGAAAAGTGACACAGAAGAAGGAAGGACTGGATCCTTATTATTGTTCCCACTCCCTTCCCCTTTTGGAGCTATAGAGACAAACCCTGGCCCCAGCGGTATGCTCCCTTCCCCTAAGCTCTCTGTGGGGTTCTCTGCATGGTTCCCCGTAGCATCTTCCAGATAATTGTAGCTCTGCCTTCTGGTGCCAAGTAGCTGAACCACGTCTGCATCTCCATCTTCCACCCAGCTACCTCGGCCTGACGGAGCCAATCCGATTCTCCCACGGGGCCCTAGCTACCGTGCTGTGGAGCCCACTCCCATTACATCGTAGGAGAAAACTGCTCAGCTACATTCTTGGTGGGAACAGGGACCGAGACCAAAGTATTAAGCTTGGTTTTGGTGTCTCAGAGGCGTCTTGGCCAAGGTGGTCCCAACTGCCCTTGTCTGCTCTGGCAAGCAGGACACCGCAGGCACCTGCCAGGCGCAGGGGAGTCCTTGGGAAGAAGCCTGCTTGCCGGGTTGCAGCTCCGCATCCTGTACATTAGTTGCCGAAAGGGAACTTTTATGGTTTGCCCTCTATCCCTCTGCCCTAACCAGGCACTGCAGTCCTCGCAGCCGCTGGTTAACCAACTGGCTGTGGCCCGGGCTCTGTGCTA
The DNA here is from genome assembly GCA_963924515.1 of Vespertilio murinus. Lineage (NCBI taxonomy): Eukaryota > Metazoa > Chordata > Mammalia > Chiroptera > Vespertilionidae > Vespertilio > Vespertilio murinus. Next base: position 64,498,404 of record OZ004710.1, read on the forward strand.
GAGAAATGCGGGCAGCCCTGCCTCAGAAAGCCTCAGGCGCGGCCTCCGGGTGTCATTCTAAATCTAAGCACTCAGCAGGGGGTCCGGTAGGGTCAAGAAGGGAGCTACATTGTGCCCTCTTGAGCCACTAAGTCCAAGGGCTTTCCTTACTCCTCTGCATTTGGTGCTGGGGGCAAGGGTGAGATCACCCTTTGCACACTAAACGCATTTGACCCCGTGGGTGCCTCAGTTCCTCTTCTTGGGCGGGGGGGGGGGGGAGGACAGGAGACCCTCTGAGGGAGTTTTCAACCTCCGTGAAACTTCTAAGATTTGAGACGTGTTTATTGAACTGAGATGTTCAGAGGACTCTGTGTATTGGGGGAGAGATATTCTTTGAATCTTTAAGGGTGCATTCCTGAGACAGCCCCCCACTATGACTGACCCCAGTTCCCCCTAGTCTCCAGGCCTCAGGAATCACAACAATCACTGCAACCACCACTGTGGGGTCTCGCGCCCCCTGCCAGCAGACTCGAATTGCACTGAAAGCGGGGTCATCACAGGCCGCGGCCGGGGTAATTCTGAACGCTGATTGGCCGCTCTTGGCTCCGCCCCTCATCCCTCTTTGCCCAAGAGCCCAGTGCGGCTTCACCAGCGCTGGGTAGGCGCTCTGGTGCTCGCCGAGGAAGCTCCTTCCTCGGGTGCACTAGGCTTGCCTTTGGAGCAGCTTCTCGGAGCCTGCTCCATCGGCTCGCTTGCCCTTCACCTGAGATCGCATACGAACTTTCCTTACCTCTTCTTGAGATCGTGGTTGGAGTCGTCGAGATCGACGTGGTGCTCGCGTGGTGGTCTTCGTCCGCTTAGAATAGTGTAGTTAGTTAGGGGCCATCGAAGAAGAAAGAAGAAAGCGATTAGCGCGGAGATGCTGGAGGCGATCAGTTACTATGCCAGAGTGAGATAGGAGCAAGAAGAGCCAAACCTTATCGGGGCAGCACGGTCGCCCTGAGGAGGTTGACTCGCCGGCGCTTCCAGCCGAGCCGAGCTCCCTCCGTTCCTCTGCCGAGGCGCGAGATTGCGGCGCGCAGCGCAGAGCAGGACTGCCCGGGCTCCGCTGGGCGATTGCAGCGGAGTCCGTTTCCCTTCTAGCTGCCGCCGCGGCGACCGCTGCCTTGTCTTTCTCCCGGACGCTTGTGGTAAGTTGCAACCCCGGGCGGCATTGCTAGCCGTAACCTTAACGGTTTAGGAGGGGAAGGTGGGGAGTGTGGGGGAAAGGGGAGACAGGTCCCGGCTGGTTGCAACCTGCAGAACCGCACTGGCCAGGGCGGGAGGTGGTGGAGGGGTTTGGGGAGTGGGGAGGGGGTGAGTAGGGCGGGACTTTGAGAGCGCGGATGGCGGAGAGACGGGGGTCTCTGGGAGAAGAGAGGGGTTTAGGTTCCATGGGAGGGGCATCAGAGTCTCCAAGGAGGTTGGGATTGGGGACTGGAGCTGAAGGCGCAGGGAGGAGGCGGGGATCTCGGAACCTGACTCCTGAAAGCGGAGAGAGAAATGGAAGGCGTGCAGAGGGTCTCAAGAAGTAAGCTAGGGGAGAGGAAGATTGAATGTGGGTGTCTGAACAAAGGTTCGGGTTGCGGGTGGTGCACCTGCATTGGGGGTACGGGCTACTGTTTTTAAGAAATCTTATCTAGGGCAAGTGAGAGGGGGGCAAGGCTTGGGACGGTGGAAACAGAGGGGGGCAAAGGATCCTCTATTGTTATTCTCATTGAAAAATTACCCTACTTTTCGGAGGGTGTCAGTGAACACTGGTAACTCCCGGGAGATAAACACTGCGGATCTGTGTCTTGGTTTAACAGCTGTTGGCTGAATTTGAACAACGCTGCTGACGGTCACGTAAGTTTAAGAGGAAAGTATAAGGGCACACAGTGGACCTTTTTATTAGCTTACCTAAGTCACTTGGTGACCGTTTTATATTTTGAAAGGGATTCTTGCTGAGGCTTCTCCAACGCTGCCTTTTTATTTCCTGTTCCTTACTCAGCTTAACCCGACAGGCTTAACATCTTACCTCGGAACTGCTAAACATGAGAACAGGTTGCCATTCCTGAAGCCACATAAAGTTCATCATTGCAAAACGTGTCTATGTGTCTGTTTCTTTACTGCCCCGCGCCCTTTCCTTCGCTTCCTGTAGGGTAATATGAGCCCTGAGGCAAAACATATTTTGTATTGTGTTCGAGACCCCTTTATTTTAAGCTACAGCTCTCCTCCACTCAAATTCAACGGGTGAGATTTGGCACTTAGAGAATATCTAATTTGGTTGAGAATCACTGCCAGCACCGCAGCTTCTTCATTAATATTTAGCATCACAGGTCCCATGCAAGGACGCCTCTGATTACCGAGCTACTAAGTACATATGCCCCAACCACAGGGAATCTCCCTCTAAGGAGACATAGCATTCAGAAAAAAAAATGATTGGAATTAGGGGGGACACTGCAGAGTGAGTAACCCCTGAGCTCCTCAGTTTGCAGACGTTTGTGACACCACACACACACACACACACACACACACACACACACACACACAGTGGTGCAAAAGGACATCTGGATTCCAGAATTTAAATTTTGATCAAGAAGTTTACATATCAGCTATTCTGACCATCAAAAATAAGGACATGGTAGAAGCAAGGTGACTGTATTTGACTACGTATGTGTAGCCACAATGAAAAAGGCTAACTGACAGGCCACACAGGGGGGAAAAATGATTTCTACTATGATCATTGCATTTCTTTTTCAGTATTTAATACTGAATATCATCCTTTTGGAAAAGTATAATTTATTTGCACCATGATACCCTGATCTTTGGGAGTTATCTACTACCCCCCCCCCCCAGGGTGGGAGAAATGAAATATTTTTTTTCTATATTTTGGGGAAGTAGGTTATATAATATTTAATTATTTTTTTCATTACTTAAAGATGTTCTTCTGATCACTCAGAGGAGGAAATAAACTATTTATTTGTTTTATCCACATGATTTCTTTTCTAATAGCTTTTATCAGCTACAGCAACAAGCCCAAGGCAAGTCCTGAAATTTGGAAGGTGGGTAAGGCTTGTGATTGCAATATCAAGGTAGGATTTGGGGTGCTTAAGCCAAGCCTGACAGAGTTTTTAACCCTTCCTATGCTTTCTTGAGGGGTCTAAAATTAGAGCTGCCATGGATGATGGTGATGACTTTTTCAGATAATAACATGACAGGCTTTGATGCAGTATGAATTCATGGGAAGAGAGGTGAGAACTGACATTTTTGCAAACCTCCCGAATGCCAGGCAGGCCTGGAGCCAAGAGCTTTACATATATACATTATTTCACAAGGTCTTCAAAGCAAGCCTATGAAGAGGAAGATATTGTTGCTATTTTACTGATGCCATTGGATTCTTTTTATTTTTCCAAGTATTCTTCCAGATTAAGGCAGTGGAATAAGAAATATTTCTTTGTGCTTTTAAGTCTACCTGAAATAAACACATTTGGGTGGGGGTTTTTTTGTTTGTTTTTAGCAATGAAAGTAAAATCTAAAAAACTCAGTATCTCTTATATAATGCTAGGTTAATCCACTAAGAGTTTAAGCAACATGGGCATCTCACCCACAGTGGTTTACAGATAGATTTATCCTCTGGAAAATAAATTCTAAAATCCTGTTTGATTTGTAGGATTATCACTACTGTTCGAAATTTAATTATTTAGGAATATTTCTGCATTTAGCTGGTAAATACTTAAATAATAATCTGAAGCCTGCATCAAACCTCAATTATTTTACTGTTCCATTTATTTCCTTCAGGTAAGAATTATTTCTCTTCAACTAAGGGGATCACAAAAAATTTTTTAAAAGACGTGAAGGAGAGCATATCAGTAATCAACATTAAGTATTCTCAGGCCTGAGACTGATGAAGGTGGCTGCTCTCTGATCCTGCTACCAAATAAAGTCACAAATTATAATGGCTCCAGAAGCTTCAGACTAATTGGCCAGTATCATTAAAGAACTTCTTACCATGTTATCTTTATAGCCATGGAATACCGCACAAAATGAGAATATACAACATTTGCATTGAGATTATATTAATAGAGTATCTGGTAAAACTTAGTGTTAACAGAAGAAATAGTAAACTATGTCCCACTAATGGCTTGGATAGCCATGCGAAAACTTGACCATACTTTGGGGTTAATAACATTATACTATTGTACTAAAACAATGCATTAATATGTTATATGTTAATATAATATGTTACCCTCATTTGATTGGTGTAAAGCACATTAACATCAAGCATTTTAGAAACTTAAAATTAGTGCACAAAACCCTATTTAATATTAGTAGTAAACATTCATTTGTCACTATTTCAGGATACCTATGTTATTTCATCTACAACTTATATACTATTGAATCTCGGGGGAAAAAGGTCAACCACCAGCTTAATAAGTGTTACATCAATCAATCGCTCCATCATTGCCTTTCTTCAAAACATTTTAAGGCTTCCTCACATATGACATTGTTGCAAAGTAATCTTCATTTTAGACAAATAACATTAAAACCAACTAAGAGGTTAAGCTACACTGTTAGTTAGTCGCTAGCAAATTTCATACTAGTGCTCATATGCAACAATTCTTCTGGCAGTCACTTCTGACATTTTAATGCACACATGATATAGTAAAAACAGGATTTCAAATAAAATGCACATGAGCTGGAATCTTCATTATGTTTTTGTCTCCCTATACCCAACATGTCTACTTAATCTTGTCTATTCCTCATCCTTTCCTCCTTTCAGCTATGTTTAAGGCTGTGCCATGTAGAGTTTACTAAGATACTTGCTTATTACATTTACATGCAGTTGACATTTAATAAAGTCAATCTTGTTCATTAGGGTTAACCTTACTCATATATGACCACTTATGTGGTCTAATTTCAGAAGCACTAGAAAGGCCTTTTGGCCCCCAAAGTAGTAGCCTCCATGGTTTTCCATAGCACTTGAATTTCATTATTCAGGAATTTTCTCCTTTAATCTTATTCATTGTCTTCTTTAAATACAAATATCCACTTAGAGAGATAACATTATCATTACCTATTCATAACTAAGTCGAACTTTACTGACAGTTATCAGAAAGCCTTTAGAACTATATTGTCCAATACAATAGCCACCTGCCACACGTGGCTATCTAAATTTGAGTCTAAATTAATCAAAGTTGAATAAAATTACAAGTGCTGTCCTACAGTCTCGCAGATCACATTTCAGCTACTGAACAGCCACATGTGGCTAGTGACTACCTATTGGATAGTGCAGATCTAGTCCATCTCCATCACTGCAGACAGTTCTGTTAGACAGCAATATATTAGGGAGTAGGGACCCTCAACTTTTTCACTGAACACTATTGCCTTTACCACAATTTGGATTTCTCCTACTAGTATTACTCCTACAGAAGCTTTTCTACTCCCTCACAGATCTATCAAGTGGAGAAAAATCAATTCTTTTATCTCTCCCCACTTCATTAATTTTATTGCTCCTCCATATCTAAGGGCTTAAAGTTATTGTTGAAACTCTCCTAGTTCCTTTTTTTTAAACTTCTAACACCCTAGAATATGTCTCTTCTACTTTTATTTAAACAATCCTTTATTGAAGCTTACACCATTTCAACCTCTTTTGTCTCTGCTGCTTATATTTTCATTAAACTTTTTGGCACACGGCTCTTTCTTACTGTCCACTTTTAATCTTGCCATTCTCTGGAGACTTCAGTATCTGTGAAGATTGCCAAATAACAGTCTAACCTCATCATTTCTTGACCTCTTTTTTCCATTGTGCTCAGCTTGAGGCCCATTAGCACACATAAAATGCATCAATTTCTAGAATCTGAAGTTCAGAAACACTCCCCTCAGATTATGACATTTCCTACCCCCCACCCCCTTTACCTCTGCTTCCCTTGGACCTGCAATATATTAGAAAGTATGGACCCTCATCAAGATTACTTGGGCCCTTCCAGAAGTGGTTAGTTATAATGCCCTCATTCAGTTTCACTTTATTTTCTTCCTAGTATGACCTTTATGTCAGTCATATCAATGTATCTCATTATTACCAAATATACATTCTTCATTGCTCTTCCACAGCCATCTTTTACCTCCACTATTTTGGGTTAATTTATCCCATTTTCCATTCTAATGGCTGAGCATTAATGAGAAAAGTAACAAAAGTACACATTTATGGCCTCAAATCTCAGCAATCCTTTTACATGCAAGTTTTACATATTAACTCACTTTCCTATATTCTTAGACACATCCACACTTTTACCACTCTTCTCAACTTCTCAATTCCACTCCCATATCCCCTAATTTCAGCAGTCTCACTTTCACACTATACAGGAAAAACAGAAGGTAAAAAGGTATGTAAAGAAGAAGTCATCTTTACTAGCTTATCTCTCCTCTACCTCTAGACTTTTATGACACCTATCCCACTTGCTTCACCTCAGAACAAAAAGTACCCCTCCTCTTCTTCAAAGTTAACTTCCACTGTATTCTGGATCCTATTTGCTTCAATATCCTGAAGATCTCATCCACAATATATATTTCTCTTTCTGCAGTGTCTTTTTTAATTTTTAATAAATCTTTATTGTTCATATTATTACAAATGTTCCTCATTTTCCCCCCTCCATTGCTGCCACCACCGCTGTGTGCACCGCCCACCCGACCTGCCCACCCAATCCACTACGCCTGCCGCCACTGCCTCTGGGGCCATGCGCTCTGCAGCTGCACACCTCGCCCCGCCTGCCCTGCATGCACTGCCAGTGCATTCCCTCCAGCAGGCGCAGCCACCTTGCTTTCCACTTTCCCTCCCTCTTCCTTCTATGCTGTGTTCAGTCTCCACTCCAGCCTCCTTCAGCATGAGCTACTGCAGAGACTGTGGTGGAGGTGGCCATGGGCGGGGTGGTGCAAGTGGGATGGGCGGGGCACGCCCAATCTTGTGCACAGTAGCGGGAGAGGTAGTGGGGCGGGAGAGATGGGGGTGGCGTGAGGGAAGCCCATCAGAAGTCTTGCAGGAGTATTCTTACAACAGGTGCCTAGTCCTAATATATGAAAAGCCAAGGGCCATCACGACCAAAACAACCAGGCAGACAACCAAACAGCAGGCTGTGTGGGACGACCAGGCTGGCAGAAGGGGGCATTTGGGGGTGACCAGGCCAGCAGTGGGGGCAGTAAGGGGTGAGCAGACTGATAAAGAAAGGCATTTAGGGGAAACCAGGCCAGGTGGGAGGGGCAGTTGGGGTGACCAGGTGGATGGGGGTGGTCAGTAAGGGGTGATCAGGTCAGCAGGCAGAGGCAGTTAGGGGAGACCAGGCTGGCAGGCAAGTGAGCAGTTAGGAGCCAGCGGTCCTGTATTGTGAGAGGGATGTTTGACTGCTGGTTTAGGCCAGATCTCTGAGATCTCTGAGATCAGGCCTAAACTGACAGTTGGACATACCCCAAGGGGTCCCAAATTGGAGAGGGTGCAGGCTGGGCATGAATTTTGTGCATCAGGCCTTTAGTCCTATGTAATAAAAGGCTAATATGCAAGTTGACTGGTTGCTATGACATGCACCTACCACCAGGGGTCAGACAATCAACACAGGAGCTGCTCCCTGGTGGTCAGTGAGCTCCCACTCACAGAACACCACTCAACCAGAAGCCAGAGTCATGACTGGTGAGCGCCGCATCGGTGGTGGATCCTCTCCCACCTCCACAGCAGCACTAAGGACCCCTTGGGGGATGTCCATCTGAAAGAGGGCACAGACATGCTAAAGGACCCACCCCCATCCCCAGTGCATGAATGTTGTGCACCAGGCCTCTAGTAAATAGGTAAAAGTACAGAAGTACTCTGGGAAAAGGTTTTCAGAGTATAAATTTAGAGTTAAATGACTTGGGTTCTAGTCTTTCATGAGCCTCTACGTTCTTAGCTGTTAAAGTAAATCAGGCTGGATGGTCACTAAGATCATGTTAAAAGCTACAATCTTATGAGAATACTGATAGTTTACTATTTCTAAAAATTCACTTTAAATAGTAATGCTCAAGTAGTTGATTTTTATAGCCCAGAAAATAATGGTCATGATTCCTAAACTACTTTAAGAAATCCTTGAACAAACTAAAGACATTTCATACTTTGGGCCTTGATCTTGTCAATTTCCATTAATTCCCATGCGCTAAATGTGTAAGAATTCATTATTTAAAAATTAGGAATGAATAAAAATGTCTCCCCTTTTTGTATTTTCTTCTTTTAAAAAATATATTTTATTGATTTTTTACAGAGAGGAAGGGAGAGGGATAGAGTTAGAAATATTGATGAGAGAGAAACATTGGTCAGTTGCCTCCTGCACGTCCCCTACTGGGGTTGTGCCCGCAACCAAAGTACATGCTCTTGACTGAAATCGAAACTGGGACCCTTCAGTCCACGGGCCAATGCTCTATCCACTGAGCCAAACTGGTTAGGGCCTTTTTGTATTTTCTTACTTAAATTTAAGAAATCATTGGCTATCAATAACAAATTAAACATAACCATTTTAAATTAACCTGTCTGTAGATATAAATCTTCCATAATATTCATTAATATCTTACTGAATATTGTTATCAATGCTTAGTTTATAATTGAGCCTCATAATTTGTATACATTTTTGGGGACTACCTGTATATTCTTAGAGTTAATTGGATATATAACCTACTACTTTGTAGAAGGTTTAAAAAAAAAAAAGTAAACTTGTGAACAAATAATTCACCTAAAGGGCTTAAATTGCACTTCATATGATATTTTCCTCTGAACCAGAACTTTTTTTTATGAGAAGAATTCAGTTTAGCATATTTGTATTTGTACTCAAAACTGATCCAGCCTGTTCAGCTGTTTGATCCGGCCCGCGGAGCCGAAAGAGCCAAGGGTTTTCTTGCTCTCCCCTCCACTCCTTCACCAGCAGCCCAAGATGAGAGTGCCAGAATGGTCAGATTGCTTTTGTTCCAGCCCTCTAGTCCTCAGGTCCAGTTTAAGAACCCATGTGGCCCTCGAGTCAAAAAGTTTGCCTACCCCTGCCCTGTCAGCCTGATTTATGTCGAACTACTCTCCTGCCAGCCTTTTTGCCCCCAACTTCCCTTCTTTGCTGGCCTGGTCATCACTAACTACCCTCCCCTTCAGGCTTGATCACCCCCAGCTGCCCTTCCTTGCAGGCCTGGTCCCTCCCAACTGCCCTCCCCTGCTGGCCATTTTGTGGTGGCTATCTTGTATCCACATAGAGGCAGCATCTTTGACCACATGGGGGCAGCTATCTTGATCTTGTGTGTTGGAATGATGGTCAATCTGCATATTACCCTTTTATTAGATAGGAAAGAGGCCTGGTACATGGGTGAGGGCTGGCTGGTTTGCCCTGAAGGGTGTCCTGGATCAGGGTGGGAGTTCCCTTGGAGCATGAGGCAGCCTAGACAAGGAACCTGGGATGGTTTTCAGGTCAGCCACACCCCCTGGTGACCCAAGCGGAGGTCCTGGTATCTGGGATATATTTATCTTTTACAATTGAAATTTTGTAGCCTGGAGTGGAGCCAAGCCTTTTGCTCGATCATTGGTGGCAGCCATTTCTGTTGGTGTTTATTTGCCTTCTATAATTGAAACTTTGTAGCCTGGAATGGAGGCTTAGGCTGGCCAGGGCAGGTAGAAAGCTTGGTTTCCTCTGTTGCCAGGGGCAACCCTAGCCTGCTCTCTGCAGCTCTGTGACTGCTGCCATTTTTTGGGGGGGGGTGATTTATCTTCTATTATTGAAACTTTGTAGCCTTAAGCAGAGGCCTGGGCCGACCAAGGTGTGTGAAAAGCATGACTTCTTCCATTGCCAGGGAAACCCAAGCCTCCCTCCTGCTCTCTCCATGGCCGCAGCCATCTTGGTTGGGTTACTTTGCATAATTGCTTCTGATTGGTTGGTGGGCGTGGCTAGTGGGCATGGCTGGTAGTGTAGCAGAGTGATGGTTAATTTGCATATTACTCTTTTATTAGATAGTATATTTAAGATAATGGTGAAACACGCACCATCAGATATTCTTTGGGTAGCTGAAAATATGATATTAGATTTTTTGGAAAGATGGCAAGCCTAGAGGGAAAAGAATTTGGAACAATTCATACTACTCAGATTTAGCTGTATTTCAAAACTTTCTGAATGAGAGAAGGTGTAGAGAGAAAAGAACAGAAGTCCAAATATTAAGCATTGACCACTTATTATTGACTGTTAAGATTCTACTCTGTGCAAGACATTTGACTGTTCACTTGGAGGCCTCTCAGGAGAAAACACAATATTCAGATCTCATCTCCAATAGTTGGGAGTCTAGTTAGAGATCCAGTATATGAATTCTACATAAAGGATTTGACATAAAAGCAAGGTCACTGTTAAACTTAGAAAAATTTCAGAAGGAAAAGTAGATTAAAAAGAGATTGAATGGGATTAAAATACTATCTAATAAAAGAGTAATATGCAAATTAACCATCACTCAGCTATGCCCACAAGCCATGCCCACCAGCCAATCAGGGGAAAATATGAAATAAACCCAACCAAGATGGCTACAGCCACAGATAGCAGGAGAGAGGCTTGGGTTGCACCTGGCAATGGAGGAAGACAAGCTTTCCACATACCCTGGATGGCCCAGGCCTCTGCTTAAGGCTATAAAGTTTCAATTATAGAAGATACATAAGTCCCAACAGAAATGGCTGCCATCATGGAGCAAGCAGAAAGCTTGGTTCTACTCCAGGCTACAAAGTTTCAATTGTAGAAGATAAGAAAAAAAAAAACCTCCAGATACCAGGGCCTCCATTTGGGTCACCAGGGGATGTGGCCAGCCTGTAAAACAACCACAGGCCCCTTGCCCAGGCCTCACCACACCACAAGGGAACTCCCACCCTGATCCAGGACATCCTTCAGGGCAAACCAGCCAGACCCCACCTGTGCACCAGGCCTCTATCCTATCTAATAAAAAAAGTAACATGCAGATTTACCATCACTCCAACACATAAGATGGCTGCCCCTATGTGGTCAAAGATCTTGCCCCAATGTGGACACAATATGGCCCCTATAAGATGGCCAGCAGGGGAGGGCAGTTGGGAGGGACTAGGCCTGCAAGGGAGGGCAGATGGGGGTGATCAGGCCAGCAAGGGAGAGCAGTTGGGTGGTACCAGGCCTGCAAGGGAGGGCAGTTGGAGGTGATCAAGCCTGCAGGAGAGGGCAGTTAGGGGTGACCAAGCTGGCAGAGGAGGGAAGTTGGGGGTGACCAGGTCTTCAGGGAAGGGCAATTGGGAGGGTTCCAAGTCTGCAGGGGAGAGTAGCTGGGGGGGATCAGGTCTGCAGGGAAGGGCAGTTAGGGGTGGCAAGGCCTGCAGGGGAGGGCAGTTAGGGGCAAACAGGCTGGCAGAGGAGCAGTTAGGCATCAGGTTGGCATGAAAGTGGTTAGGGGGTGATCAGGCTGGCAGGCAGAAGAGGTTAGGGGCAATCAGGAAGGCAGGCAGGCGAGCAGTTGGGAGCCAACAGTCCTGGATTGTGAGAGGGATATCCCTCGAGGGTTCACAGATTGGAGAGGGTATGGGCTGCGCTGAGAGACTCCCCCCCCATGCATGAATTTTGTGCACTAGGCCTCTAGTACTGATATAAAAAAACCTCATTGAAAAATAAAACCTATAATAAACCTCTTTGATCCAAAATTCATAGAAAGAATATGAATTTGGACAGGCTCTCTCAGGTGCCCTTTTCCACTATTACTTAAAATCTACAGTAACCAAATTTTTTGACTGACTCACAGAAATTCTTAGATGGATATTATTTTTGTTAAAAAATACACTCCACGAGTCTGAAGTCACTCATTCTCAATCCTTTTACTCTTAACTTGCTTGAAAAATAAATCAGAAAACTAGTCCAGTAGCCTTTGTGTGTCTGGTTAGTTAAATATCAAATGGAAATAGTAAGATCCTTACAGGTATAAATAATGTGAATTCTTTGTTATCAGCAAATCCTTAGATATCTAAAGTATACCTGGATTCATACTACAAGTATGTTAATAATGACCTATAAATTCAACTCTCAGATAAAATTGTCTGGTTAGCAAGTGACTATTAGTTCCCAACTTTATTTTTTTTAAATATATTTTATTGATATTTTTTATAGAGAGGAAGGGAGAGAGATAGCCAGAAACATCGATGAGAGAGAAACATCGACCAGGTGCCTCCTGCACACCCCCCACCGGGGATGTGCCCGCAACCAATGTACATGCCCCTGACCGGAATCGAACCTGGGACCTTTCAGTCCGCAGACCGACGCTCCACCACTGAGCCAAACCGGTTTCGGCATAGTTCTCAACTTTAAAAGTCATTCATTTTTGTTGGATCATTTATGTAGGTTAAAGTTATTAGGAATATTAACAAAGTACTTTATAATTTTTAAATGCATAGATGACATTATGAAAGCAACAACATAGTAAGTTGTAAGCATATTAATAAAACAATAGAACTAAAGTATACTAATAACATTTGTAATAGACTTAATATAGCTTCTGCTTTAAAGATGAATAAATTAAGCATAGAGAGGGTCCCTGATTTATTCCAGGTCACACAGCTAATTATTGGCCAAACTTAAAAAGAGAACCCAAATCTACTAAATCTGAAAACAGGTTCTCTTCCACCATGGCCCACTGCACCTGGAAGGCTATGTGGCATATTAAATGAAAGTCTTTCAAAATTTGACTACATTACATTGTCCTTGAGAATCATGTCATGCCTAATAAATTCAGAATGGACAGAAAGTGAATTTATATTGTTGGCTTCAGTAATTAGAAACTTACTACAAGGTTGTGAATACTTTCAAGATAATGAATTTTATTATTAATGTCATGTACGTAAAAGATGTTTGTGATATGATATATATTATATATATTGACAATGAGAGAAAAATAATCTTATAAAAGATAAGTAATTTTTTTGAGGTTTAAATGAAAGGACTGACCAGTTGACAGCCCTGTGCACTTATTTATGTTAGCCTTTATTTCTTAATTTGTTGGAGCAACTGAATTCTGAAACAGCTCAAGGCTGGATGCTTCCTTTCTATAAATTACATCTGTTAAAATGTATAAATGCAAGCATGAGTCACTAGCTACAGAATTCCAGCTTTAATCCATTATGTCATTTTTATAAGGAAACAAACCAGTGACCTTCATGTGGTTTTAAAGACAATGAATCTGTGAACTACAGAATATGTACGAGATGAAATCATAACATGAACAATCAAATGAGTTTAATGGCATGATTTAGAAGGTGAAATAAAGTACATTTTATAGAATGAAGTCTGTTTACTTCTGTGCTTCTTCCACTATTCACTTGCATGTACGCCTTACATATATTGTATTGATTTAATACCAAATTCAGTCACATAACTTGTAAGCATATTTTTTAATATCTATGAAACAGTAACCTGAAGGAAAATGCATAATCAAAAAAAATTCAATGTATGTTTGGTTGAGAGGTTTCAGTAATTTCTTTATTCAATATTTTGTCAGAACTTTTAAACTATAGTATTACTGAAATTGTTATTGATATTTACCATTCAATCCAGTATATGTGAAACAAAATTTCAGGAGTATGAGGGTTCAGGGAAGAAATTATTGGTTTCTCTAATAAAAAGAAGACAGGAAGGACCCTGGCCAGGTGGCTCAGATGGTTGGAGCATCATCCACTATACCAAAAGGTTGTGACTTCAATTCCTGGTCAGGCCACATACCTCATTTGCAGGTTCAATCTCCAGTTGGGCACATGAAGGAAGCAACCAATCAATGTTTCTCTCTCACGCTGAGATCTCTCTCTCTCTCTCTCTCTCTCTCTCTCTCTCTCTCTCTCTCTCTCTCTCTCTCTTTCTCTCCCTCCCTTCTCTCTTTATAAAAAATCAATGAAAAAATATCATTGGGTGACGATAAAATGAGAGACAGAGAGATGAAAGAAAAGAAATTAAATAGCATTTAATGCCCACCATATCCTAGTCAGTGCATTTGACAAAGTACATGAATTATCTTATGTAATTTTCACAACAACCATAATAAATAAGTATTGGAGAAATAGAAAGGTTAAGCCATGTGCCCAAATATTTAGCTAAGTATGAAGTAGATCCAGGAAACAAGCTTAATTTCTTCTGATTACAATGGTTGTGTATGCTTTTACCATTGCACCTTGATTAACAGCCTTAAGTTTTAAAATTATGTCAAACACTTATGCACAAAATAAACTGCTATTATAACATTAACTTAGTCACTGACAATCCCAAATAACTAAATAAATGGAAGGCAAGTCAGGAGACTTTAATCATATATCACCTTCTATATATTAAGAGTGTATGTATTTTCAAATACCTCAGCTCATTATGAAAGGTCAGGGAATTATTACTAATAGAAATAAAGATGAAAATGTATGCAAAATGTTATCTAATAATAATAACTGCCAATTACATAAAAAATAAAATAAATAAATCATAATATTTAAAACAGATACAAATTATTTAATTAGAGGTCTGTGATTAAGAGCATTTGGAGTATGTAAATGTAAAAAATTAATTTTTTTTGGAAAATGTGTTTAACATTAGATGAAGAGTATTGTTACGTTTGGACTGTTTGATATCCTTAGCTATGTACTCTTTACCATATAATAAGGAAGTGTCCTAGGGGTAGTTTGAGAAACAGTTTAAAGAGCAGTTTAAATATGTTTTAGAGTCTAAGCTTTCTCATCTTAAAAAACATGAGGGTAATAATTTGCGCCTGGCAGGAGTGCTCCAGATATGTATTGTATAGAGTATATGTAGAACCTAACACATAATTAACTATCAATACAAATAAAAATCGATCAGACAGATTCTCCTCAAGTTCCCCCAAACTTCATTTACTTGGGAAAAAAGGCAGTCATAATAACACCAGAAACATTCACTGCTATTCTAAAATATTTCATTCTGCCTTTGTATCTTCATAACAGTAAATGCTTCTATTGTAATCTAACTTCATATACACTTAGTGGACAGATTACTATGATCTCTGAACTCATAATAATCTAGCTACTCAGTGTTTGCCCTATATAATAAAAGGTTAATATGAAAATTGTCCGCTTGACCAGGAGTTCAACCAGCAGGCAGGCCGGCCAACCACCCATGTCCCCACCCCTTGGCCAGGCTGGCTGGACCCCACCCATGAACAAATTCATGCACCAGGCCTCTAATATGTGTGTGTGTGTGTGTGTGTGTGTGTGTGTGTATATATATATATATATATATATATATATATATATATATATAATTTTTATTTTATGTTTTATATATACACTGAGTGGCCAGATTATTATGCTTTCAGAGATCATAATAATCTGGCCACTCAGTGTATAAATAAATTCTATTTATATCCTCAAATATATATTTTAATCATTTTCTGAAGTGTGTGTGCTCTACATACACTAGAAAATAACTTTTTAAATTTATTTGCACTGTGCTAAATATGAGAATGTGTTAAACAATGTACCATTTTGTATTTTAAAGCTTTTCCCAGTGGTTTTGACTTTTGTAATTGCTTCCATAGTACACTGAGTTGCTCTCTTTGACATGATCCAGTAATTTTAAAGGCAGTATCATGTTAGACAAATATTGAGGTGTTAAATAATCCATGGTAACTTGAACAGAAAGTTAAGAAATTTAAGTTAGTAAATCAACAGAACAAGGCAAGGATATATGTTTGCAAAAACTACGGTACATTTATACAATGGAATACTACGCAGCTATAAAAAAGAAGGAACTATTGCCATTTGCAACAGTATGAATGGCTAAAGAGTATTATGCTAAGCAAAATAAGTCAGTCTGAGAAAGACAAGTACTACATGATCTCACTCATATGTGGAATCTAATGAGCAAAATAAATTGGTGAAGGAAATAGATCTAGAGACATAGAAGCATGGAACACATTGTCAAACCTCAGAGGGAAGGTAGGGGAGGGTGGATGGGTGGTAAGAGATCAACCGAAGAACTTGTATGCATATGTGCATAACCTGTGGACACAGACAATAGTATGGTGAAGGCCTGGGGTGGAAAGAGGGGTGGGGGCGAGCTAGAAGGTATCAATGGGGGAAATAAGGGTACATATATATTACTTTCAGCAATAAATATATTTTTTAATAAAAAAAAGACCAAGTGAAAGAGAGAACAATGTTTTAACCTAAGAGTAGAAGAAATAGACAACAACAACAACAAAAAACAGTGTTGTTCCATTTATATGAACTTCTAGATCTGGCAAAAATAATCTACAGCAATAAAAGGTGGTTGCCTGGATTTGGGAGGGGAGCAGGAAGATGAAAACATTCTATATCTTCATTGGTGTGGCATTTACACAGGCGTGTATAGCTTTATCAAAACTGATCAAACTCTGTATTTAAACTGTACATTTTATTATAATAAAACTATACTTCATTAATATACAGTTTTTAAAAATCAAAGTAAGCAGTAAAGGGTACCATTGGATTTGAATGTGGTGATTTAAAAATATTTATTTTTATTGATTTCAGAGAGGAAGTGAGAGGGAGAGAGAAGATAGAAACATCAATGATGAGAATCATTAATTGGCTGCCTCCTGCCCGCCCCCTACTGGGAGTTGAGCCCACAATTTGGGCATGTGCCCTGAATAGGAATCAAATCGTGACCTGGTTCATAGGTCGATGTTCATCCATGGAGCAACACCTGCTGGTGTTGTTTTAATCCTGAATGAAAGATTACTCTCTTCTTTTTAAATATTGAATATCCATGTAATTCCAAAGAAGTACATTGTTATTTTGTAATGCTGGCATTTATTTCTTCTCCTCACAATTTAGTATTGCCATTTTACTGATGACTTTTAGCCATAGTAAATGTCTGTGATAGACATTCCACTTAAATGCCTGTTCTTTTTCTAGTGTTTCAACTGATGAAAAATAAAGCAGGAAACTTAACCATTAAATCTTCACAGAATTCTTAGTGACTTGGAAAGCACAATTTAGAACTGAAAGTATTATCTTATACTATCCTTCCTAGGGAAGGCTAATAGCAAAATAAGTAACTTTTGTAAGAAAAGGAGAATAAAATTTATCTTGAACAATAACAAAATTACCCTTAATGTCACTTTATAAATCAGTTATAAATACCATCAGAGGTAATAGGATTGCACATGTAACTGAAAAATATTATATGCACTACTTTTGTAAGAAGGAATTAAATAATGTTTAGATTAATGTATAGAGCCAGGCTGTGGTCAGGAGTATTTCTCTTTTCTATCTAGAGTCACTGACTTGCAAAGGAAAAACAAAAAATAAAACATCTATGGAAATCATGTGGGAACTTAAAAAATAACAGTTTGATAAGATGGGTAAATACTTGAAATGACAGAAAGTTGATAATAAATTATATCTCAGATTTATGTATAAATAGCTGAGGAATAAAGGCTAGAAAAGGAGAGCATATGATAGAGGCAAAATATTAATGTAAAATTTTTCATGGTCTTGGGGGAAGGGTGAAGCAAGTGGGGTTAAAGAAAGAGACATAAATTAAGAAAATATATAATTTCACTTAGGTATTCCTGACTTTTTCAAAATTAATTAAAATTTTAGAAATGTACAGTAAAATTTTAGAAACATTAGAAAATATATTTTCAGTTGATGTTTTAAAGAAAAAGTTTAAACTATCAAATTACTTGCTTTTTAATGAAAGAGCAGAAATGCTTCATTATAAGATATCTCAATCCTCCCCCAAGGGGTGAGGGTGTGTACAATAAATAAATCTTTCATGAATAAATGGTGTATCAATCGCAGCTCACATTTGTTCTGACTGCAATTTTACAGATAACCATTAGGGGGAAGTAATTGCACCTGCAGCTGTTCTCTGACCACAAGTTTTATTCCCTGGAAGGGTGCTTGTACAATTAGGTAAAATTAAGTGGGAGCTACAGCAAGTAGAATGGATCACTATTGTGTATTAAAATTATTTCATGCTTTACTATAATTCTATATATAATTTTTAATGTACAGACTAATAACTTGGCCACCAGCTTCTTCAATGAGCATGAAGTTTCATCATTGCTCAATGATTGCTATTTTATACCTCTGCTTCTTTAAACATGCTAGGTGGAACCAGTTTTATGTCTTTTTCATGAAGAAATTATTTTTATTTGCTATAGATCCCCTACCATTTCATTAAAATAGAAGATTAATGTGATAATATATTCTCACATATTTATTTCAATAAATCTTTGTATTATTTGGAGCTGTAAGAGAAATGAAAATGATAGTTCAAATTTATAATATTAAATGTATTTTCTGAAACTTAAAGTTGCAAGACTTTTACCCAAGTGGGTTTTCACTAATTTGAAGTAAGAAGTTATTTTTATTTACTGTCATAAGGAATGAAAAATAGAAAGATTTATTGTTATAAATTCATTGTATGGATAATCCATTGTTGGCTGATTAATGGAGTAGTTGCATTAAAAATTTTAAATGTAGCTTTAGAATTTATTACTTGTGTTTTCCATTGTACTTCAATTATGGTAACATAACTTTGTGAGATAATAAAATATTTCAATGTCTTCAAATAATTTGATAATTGACATTTCCGATGTATTTTCCATAACTCTAATGGTTGCTAATCACTTCATTTTACTCACTTGGATGAATGGAAGAATTAACTTTTTAGGGGAGGAAAAGCTTTTTCTCTACCCTCTTGGTTTCTGTAACTGAGCTGGGCAAATTAAACTGACAAAAGAGATTAATGGGTGATAAAGGTTTGTTTCATATGTATATGGTAGTCAAAAAAGAAAGGAACTGGCTTGTCTAATTGTTCAAATTAAAGGCTTATATACATACCTCCTTAGTGGTGAGGGGGTGGGGAGTGAGGAAAGTTTTCCATTGGAAAAACAAATAGATTTCTTTAGGAAAGACAAATGAGTTTTTAAAAGAACAAACAGGAGGTAAGTTTTGTCTGTACAGCTATGAGCTTTCTGTCCCCTTCAGAGCTATAAAATTCCCCTGGAGAAGGGATTTATGGTAGCCTCATTTTCCAGAAGTTGCTGCTCTTAGTCAGATTAGGGAAGCTCTGGCTCCTCCCAGCCCCGTCCCCCTATCACATGGCATCTGTTGAATTTCAAAATGTCTTCAACTTAAAATAATCTTTATAGCAACTCTACGGCTCTGTGTGGGTTCCCACAGCTTTATATTTTAAGAAAATCATTGTATTTAAAACTTTTGGGTTATATTTTATGTGCTTTGGGAAACATTTTATGATGAAAACATATTAATGTGGTTACACCTAATTTATTTTTCCTACTACATAAATGTTGCCGGCTAATATGTTTTGTTTTCACATTCCCAAATGTATGATATCAATAGACACTTTAAAAATAATTGGTACTGAAATGGTGATTCAGATGTTATTTCCCCTTCTAGCTTCTAATACTGTTTTAATACCTATTGGTAAATACCATTTAAGTAATTCTGGTCCGTAATTATTTTATGCAAAATAATGTTTTCTCTTAATATCAGATTTAGAATTTTGCTGATTCTTACATAATACTTAAAAATATTTTAAATTAAAAAATAACAGTTTGGTAAAGTTCATTTCCACTTTAACTGAAGTGTTGACACTGGCATAAATGAGACTGTCTTTGTTCAGGTATTTACGGATATCAGCCTCATTACTCTTCAGTTATGCTTTATATGTAAATAGTGTAAATTGTTATCCTAATAGCACCTTACTGATAGAGTTCTTATTGTATTTTTTTAAATGTTTGCTTTTAGGGTTATCAACTAATCAATATCCACGAGCATCTATAGGCCAACCATCAGCATCCTTCAAAAATAATTGTAAGTATACCCATACACATACACATACCCATACAGGACTCTTATTTTGAAAAAATATCAACCATTATATTTAAAGTATTCCTATTATTTTGCAGATGTAGACCTACTTTTGAACCAGTAAAACATTTGCCATTAATGATTTACAATATTTGAAGGATATTATTTAATACAACCTAAAAAATCTCAGGCTCATTTATTACCATATAATGTGTTAAACAGACATTCTTGCCAAAGCATTTAGCCACTATTCTGACTTTATTTGAAATAAATATAAAACAAGATAACATAAAAAAGAACAATTAAGTTAATGAAGACAAAATGCGAATGTTCGGTTTTCTCCTTCAGAAACAAACTCATATCCAAGATTGGGGCATAGGAAATCCAGCTATTGTTTTTCTATTATAAATTTTAGAAACCAAAGCTCTTAAAACTAATCTTCATAAATGGTCCTAACAAAACTCAGAAGAAGTAGGAAGGAAGACTTATAACACTGTTTTTAAAAAAGAGGTTATCAAGTTATAAATGCTGAACAACACTGATGCAGAGAATTGACAGCTTTGAATTCTGTAGGCTTCCTGAGCATGATATTACAAGTTCAGCAAGGTGTGTCAAAATGGAATCCCAGAGGGCATAGGGAATACTTAATTAAATCCTTGATTGTTCTTAAAGTCATATACATATATCTAATACTACAGAATGTTTTTAGAATGATAGCGCTGAAAAAAAGAACTGATGAGATCATAGAGGTTAATTTATTTTGACAGTAAAATTTTAATAGGTTCTTTTAGTATAAAATTAATATATATCATTAAATAAAATATTACATAATACAAAAATAAAAGGGAAAGTGGAAGTCTATCAAAATTGGAGAGAGGTTAGGGATGGAATAGATTTGGGAATGTCTGTTATACACATTATTAATGATAAAAAAAGAAAAGAAAAAAAGTGATTTTACATCAAGACAGTTGCATCAAATTGGTTGCATTATAATGTAGCCATTATAATGTTAGGATGGCCAGCATCAAATTGTCCTGCTATGTTATTTATTGACTCACCATTTAAGATGATGACAAAGGTTACACTTTCTTTGTTTAATATGTACTGAAAAAGTTCATGATGCTATAGGCACCTTTCCATGGGGGGAAAATGAAATTCAGAAAGTGTAAAATGTACAATTTTAAAGAATCCCAGTAGCTGTTCTGAGCATGCACAGGAAGCCACTTATTATAAGTCTGTGAAGATCTGAGTTTGCCTGCAGATGTTTTCTGTGAAACAGGTTAACATGGACATGAAGGTAAGTTCACACTCAGGCTTCAAACAGTGTTCATACAAGGCCGTCCCACTTATGTCAATGGCATAGTAATCCCTGCCTGGTAGTAAAAACCAAGGTCAGCTTTAGTAGAATATGAAAACCAATTTCATCTTTAGTATCTTCCTTTTAGCACTATCTATCTTTACCATATTGTTTCCATGATTGTTCCTTGCTCTTCTCCCAGGCCTATGCACTCCTTTTTATATACAGGCCTGTTGACACCTTGCTCTTATCCACCTGCTAATTGGAGAATATTTGATACACAAATTTATCCCAAGGGGGAAAATACCTAACAAGTCTATCCCATTCAGAGATAGAAACACATTTTAACACTGAATTCCAAAATGGGCCGAAAAAAAATATGCCCCAAATCTCATCATGTAACTATGTAAGGTTGTTCTTTTTTCACTTCTCCACAAGGCTGGCATCTCCAGGAAATGTTAGTAACATGAAAAATTTATGCACAGTGTATACTTAATTAGAAACTGGTTATTTAAGGAGAATAATTACTAATGGCATTGAATGTGTTCATTTTCACTATATCAAGAGCTTTACTATAATGGCTATACATCTACACCTGAAATTCCTCAAATGTTTAAAATGTGAGTCCCTGGTGATTTCTGTGGCTATTTTAAACTATGTAAGATTCAATTGATCTTAAAAAATAAGTCAGTTGACATAATTGGTTTTAGCTATCACTCAAACTTAGTAATACCTTCCCTTAAGCTGTAATAATATTACCTATGCTACTATTATATATATATATATATATATATATATATATATATATATATATATATATAGTGTGTGTGTGTGTGTGTGTGTGTGTGTCTGAGTGATATTCCCATAAAGTAATAACTTAGGTAATTCATTCAAAGTCTCCTGTGAAAATGATCACTTGGACAGCTGTGCTCCTCCTGAGCAGGATAAGGTTTGTAATATCAGTAAGTATTAAATGTAAACATTAATTTTCCCCCCCAGTAAAATCCTATGTAAAGCTTCTTCACAGAGAGGGCGGTTGTAATGAAGAAATGGAGTACATACATTGCCTCTACAATGTCATGGCAGGATTTATACTTGTCACTCCTGTACACCTATATTAACAAAATTTTATTTTTCTATCTTTTATTTATGTGGCTTTGTGTTACTACAAATAAATACAGCTTTACTTAACAGGATTGTGTTTCAATATGAGTTCTCTGATATATACCTGAGTATATCAGAGATCTTTGTTCCAGGTTACTAAATAAGTTTAAGACATAGATTCTAATGAAAATCAAATATTGCCTACATTGATAGACTTTTCCCTTATTTAACTTTGCAGCACATTTTAGTTAATTTCTTCCTTCACAAATATTTTAATTCTTGGATTTAATAAAAAGTAAATATATTTTATTGCTGTTCAACTCTGTTTGGTTAAGGTAAATAATACATAATCAAAGCTCACAAAAGATATACAGAATTTGTATTAAATAATATCATAGTGTATCCTGTCTAGCGTATATGCCGTTTATACCACCTATAGGAACTAACAGAGTGTCTTGCACATAATACATATTATTAACATATTCAATATTAGTTCAATAATAACTATGAACTAAACATGATAAAATAATTGCACCTCTAGAAGAAAGATACCCAGTCTGGCACGCTTTTTAGTAAATGAATATAAACACACATTTAAAGCATAGAAAAATCTAAAACTTAATAAGATAATTTAACTTTTTTCTTTTATTAATATTCTAAATATTTAAGTGGTCCTTTATAATAATCAATTGAACTCTAAAACATGGCATTAACAATGTACCTAAAGACACTTTTATTGGAATTAATAATCTAATTGAGCCAACTAATAAGTTGAAAATTATATGCTGTACATATTTTTCATCTGAGTAGCTTGCACCAAAATCCAACAAGGCAGATAATATAATTTTGAAGGCACACATTCTAAGATATTTCAACTTTTCAAAATAAGTGAAAATTACTTTATTTTGGAAACATAATTAATCAAATAGTTACAAAGTAGAGTTATATGTCCATCTATACTACATAATAGGAAAATAGTTGTATGTGTTTGTTTTTTGTTTGTTTTTAACCATATGCCTTTAAAAATATGCTTGAACTTTTAAATTATACTTTTCAAAACATTTATATCACCTTAAATATAAAATATGGGTATGACTTAAGTAACTGCAGCAAGTAAATCAGCATGTTGTATAGTGATAAAAAAGAGTATGACACAAACAATATTTTTTTATTTCACTCTTTAAAAATATTTATTAGTCTTAACTTCAGTACATATTGCTCTAATTAAAAAAAAAATAGCCCAGCCCTGGATGATGTGGCTCAGTTGGTTGGAGCATTCCCCAGAACACCGAAAGGTCACAGGTTCAGTTCCTGGTCAGGCTACATGCTTAAGTTGTGTTTTCGATATCTGGTTGGTGTGTGTACAGGAGGCAACCTATCGATATTTCATTCTCATATCAATATTTCCCTCTGTCTCTATCATGTCTGTCTCTCCCTAACTCCTCTCTCTAAAAAAAAAATCAATGAATATGTCCTCAGGTCAGGATAAAAAAAAATAGCCCATATCTTTTAAATAAAATACAGATGTTTTAATGGCTTGGGAAATTTTTACATGTATAAAATGAATATTTCTGTATTCTATCTCATTTCACTCTTATTTAAAAACTATTTTCCCTACCAAAATTAATTATATGGCCCAGAAAAATAATACATTGCATATATCAGCTTGCTAACATGGCTTTATGAATTATTTCCGCTTTGTATATTTATGTAGGTTTGTTTATTTAGCTTCTTCAAAACTATCTTTACTTATATTTTTAGAGATACTAATATACTAATATGAAAATCAAATCCTAATTGTGATATGCTTGTTAACTGTAAACATCAATTAACATGTATATATAATTAATTGCATTCCACTGAGTACCCTCATTGACTTCATAGGGTTTAGATTATATGAGAACATGTTATCAATGTGTTGCAAGTTTCTTAGCATCACTGGTAAAGACACTGTCATTTAATTTGTCGGATCAAGCCAGAAACTGTCAGAAATCCTAGAACATCTTTCTATCCCTTATGCCCCCAAACCAAATTCATCACTAACTTCTGTCAGCTTTATTTTCTAAACATTTTCACTCCATTTCCACTCTTCATACCAGTTTAGCTTTCCATCATCTTTTTTCAGAGCACTGAAGCAGCCTTCTAACTAATTGCCCCATTTACACATGTGCACTCTCAAATACATTCTCCCAATTCTTATTGGTTTTAAAATAAATGCCAAGACCTTTATCATGTTTTATGAAAGGCAGCCTGATCTGGCCCCTATCTACCTCTTCAGCAGCATAGTTTGCCCTTTTCCCTCACCCCCCACATGAATGCTTCAGCTACACTATCTGTTCCTTGAACACATCATGCTCTTTTCGCTGTTTCTAGTACTTCCTTGCGTTTCCTACCTATCCTGACACTCACATTACCAGTTTACTCATATTAAACCTCCAGAGCACAACCTAAAATATACTTCTCCTGGGAACAGGTACACCTTTCTAACTGCCCCCCCCCCCCAAACCTCCAAGACTAGGTCAACTTCTTTTGTTATATGCTCTCATAGATAACACTGTGCAACTTTCCTCATAGCACTTACCGCAGTTTATAATTATACATTTATGTTTGTGATTAGTTGGGGATTGCCACCTCCTCCACTAGATGTGAACTCCACGAGATCAGGGATGATATTTACTTTCTCTTAATATTGCATTCTTAGCATCTAGCATATGGTTCAGTAAATATTCATTTCACTGAATAACTGAATAAACAAATAGGTACTATTAAAAAGTCATTTGTGTGACTTTTTGAGGTGGTTAATATGTGGTTGTTCAATTGCAGAGGATATTTTTCTACTCCCCGCCAAGTGGTAGCTGTAAATATTGCAGCCTGGTCAAAAAATTGAGGCTTGAGTTACTAAGACCTTAACAAAGGATTGCAGTTGTAAGCCATCAACTAACTGTGACAGAAGTAAAACTATTGCTATGAATTTAAATGTAACATTAACTAAGCAAGCAGTTGACACTTACAAATGCCTCGTTTGAATTGTTGAACAGTCCAACAGGGATTTTGAATAAATTTTTCTTGCTCTGTTTCATGTACCAAGTACTTCATGGTCAGGTAACCAAATCATATCACTGTTATGCATTATTAAACAAGCAAATTCAAAATTGTGAAAACTGAATTATAGCACAATATATAAAGTATTTAGAATCAAAGCATTGTTTCATGCTTAAAAAGTAGAATAGATATAATATAGTGTAAATATATGACTATATGGACTCCATAGCATAGACATGAATATAATTGAAATGTGATGTTACTGAATAAATACATTACTAAGTGATAACAATTTTAGCTGATAGTTCCTCTTGGCAAAAATAAAAAAAATGAATGAATCTTTCTTATTTCTGCTTTAATATGATGACATTGTATTTTATTTTTAATGCTTTTATTAATTTCAGAGAGGAAGGAAGAGGGAGAGATAGAAACATCAATGATGAAGAGATTGTTGATTGGCTGCCTCCTGAACGCCCCCCACTTGGGGATTGAGCCATCAACCCAGGCATGTGTCCTTGACCAAAATTGAACCTGGGACCCCTTAGTCTGCAGGCCGATGTTCTATCCACTGAGCCAAACCAGCTAGGGCTGTACTTTATTTTTAGTACAATGAATTACACTGTTATTTTGCAGTGATCCAGATGTGTCCTAAATCACATATATCTTCCATAACTCTTACATTTTAATATCCTGGTCATATTTTTTTACCTGTTAAATATTAACAAACAATTTTAAGACAACACAATGAGTGCTAGAAAATTGTTCTTCAAACCTATTGTGCATAGAATCATCTGGGGATACTGTTCAGATGTTGATATTAATTCAGTAGGTCCAGGGATGGGTCGGAGACACTGTTATTAACTAGCTCCCAGGTGATGTTAGGCTGCCAGCCCTTGGACTATACTTGAAGTAGCAATGTAAAAAAAGCAGAGATCGACAAATTTTCTGTACAGGGCCAGATAGTAACTATTTTGATTTTGTGGACCATGTAGTCTTTTTCAACTACTTAGCTTTGAACTTGTAGCCTGAAGTCAGCCATAGGCAACATATACCAGTAAGTGCATGGGTGTGGCTGAGTTCCAAGAACTTTGTAAACACTGAAGCTCCATATAATTTTTACATAGTGTGATATATTATTCATCTTTTGATTTTGGCCAATCATATAAAAATGTAAACACCATTAGCTCATATGCCATACAAAGACAGTCTGGAGTTTGCTGACCATTATGCTAGAGCATAAAATATCAATGGATAACTTTGCCAGAGGCGGGAGGTGTGTGATGGGAGAAGTAGACTCCGAGGGAAAGATTGCAATTGAGCTAGGGCTTGAGGAAGTAAAGCTTTTCTGAACAGAGAAGTGGCAAACGGTGAAGGAGGTATAGGCAAAAACTTAGTGTTTTCCAAACTGAAAGTGTAGGAATGTGGTATAAGAACTAGCCTTTCTGTTATGAGTTTATTGATATTCAGGGAGAAATTTTACCCTGATAAATATATGTCTCTATTTTTATCAAATATTTTAGACTTTGAGAGCACAAATAATATTTTATATACCTTCATGCCATAGACATTTACATTTATAAGACAATATTAACATGGAAAATAAAATGTGTTTTAAAAAGAAAAAAAACTAGCCTTTCTGGGTTGACAAGGTTTAAATAAAATGGGGATTCCTTCTGTGCATATTTAAATGGTTTAAAGAAATAATGGTTTCAAATTTTAATGAGTTGTGGTGTTAGTTGAGCATACATATGAGAATTGGGGGGATGCTTCTACATTTCTGCTGAGAGGAAGAAAGAGAATAAAAATGATTGAGGGCAGGACAGGAAAATACATTTGAAAGGTCAGGACTCTCTGCAAGTGACTGCAGACTATTCTCCTGTGAAAGCTTTGTGGAAGCATTTATATCAATGATCAGGGCTTGAAATTCATTGATGAGAAGTGAAATGAGTATCACAGAGCAAGGCAATCAAGCCACTTGTCCCTTGTTACAAAGCACACAGCAGCCTAAAAAGGAAACTAAGAGCTGAGGATTGAAGATTAAAAGATAGTCTCTACAAATGTTTCAGCATCTGACAGACTTTGCTGATGAGCTACAGAGAAGGCACACATGCTGAGAAGTAAAATAAGCATAGGGTTTTTTTTTTAGAAGATGGTTCTATTATTTCTCTGTAAGTGGCATTGGAGTGAGATGATGGAATATTATAAAAAACATCAGAGTTGGGAATTATGAAAGAAGGAATATCAAATATAAATTTAACTCAATCTCAATACTTTTTGGAATGTTCTACTAATTTTCTTTACATTTTTCGACTCATCCTTTTGAAAAGGACTTTGTCTAATTCTTTTGGAGTAATGTACGTGTCATTGGAATACTGAAAATGAATCAAGATTTTCTGAGAACTTATACACAAAAGATTTCAGGATTTTTTTTTTTTAGTTCTCCAAACAATCTAATAAATGGGAACTTATTGCCACCACTTATTTATCCAGAGCTCCCCCCAAATTGGAAATGCATCTACCAGTAGTTGTGCTTTAGTCATAGCCCACAGGTAAAAAAAATGGGAGGGAAGACAAAGGGAGAGTTTCCATTTTTCCACAATAGAAGGAAAGCTAAAATTTTGGTCAGAACATTTTAGGTGATTTTTACATATTAACAAACCATGAGAGGAAAAGCAGCATGATTTTATTAATGGAAATTAGGAAGAATAGCAAATGTAAGCATAGGAAATTATAAGCTTTTGTTTTGTTTTGTTTTTACTATTCAAAGGACCTATGACCAGATTTCTTATTAAAAGAGGATACATGATCTATATAGTTCAATATGAACTTCATTTTTATTGAACATCTCAATGCTAGGCAATGTGCTGAAATTTATACAAATTAATTCCATTCAATTTTTACGTTCCAAATGAAAGTGGTTATAATTGCCCACACTTAACATGTGAGGCTTCCAGGGCTTAAATGAATTATCCAGGTTCTCTGGGACCTATGGGGCTTGCCAAAGAAAAACTACTATTGTGTAAGTCTTGTAATATTAAGTACCTAGTGCATATCAAATGCTAAACAAAAGTTATCTATTGTTGTTTTCTTGCTATTATTGTCACTTTTACTTAACTCCTCAAAGCCTTATTTATAACAACCATAACATGGAAGTCAGTACAAAATAAATTTGTCAGAGGGATTTCATGAAGCAACCCACTTAAACTTTCTGGCATATAGATGCTACTTAATAAATGTCAAAACCCTATAAATTTTCTCTTAAAAATATATGTAGATGTATATATATATATATATATATATATATATATATATATATATATAATTGATTTCAGAGAGGAAGGGAGAGGGAGAGAGAGGTATAAACATTAATGATGAGAGAGAATCATTGATCAGCTGCCTCCTGCATACCCCTTACTGGGGATCAAGCCCGTAGCCCATGCATGTGCCCTTGACTAGAATCAAACCCAGGACACTTCAGTCTACAGACCAATGCTCTATCCACTGAGCCATGCCTGTTAGGGCTAAATTTCCTCTTGAAGAATGCTTTTTCTTTTCAAATAAGGTAAAATAAGCCCGGCTGATGTGGTTCAGTGGTTGAGTGTCAATCTATAAACCAGGAGGTGACATTTTGATTCTCTGTTAGGGCACATGCTCAGGTTGGCAGGATCGATCCCCACTAGGGGGCGTGCAGGAGGCAGGCAATCAATGATTCTCATCTATGTCTCCCTCTTCCTTCTCTGAAATCAATAAAAAATATTTTTAAGTAAGTAAAAATGAATTTTGATACTTTCTATTATTTAGTGGCATGCTTTTGTGTAATGAATTTGACAGTTTAGCTTCTGAAAACAATGTTTCACTAGGAAAAAATATGACTGGCCTAAGTGCCTGGAAACAGGAGGGTAAGAGACATTATGGCTGAAATACTCAGTACATACGTCAAAGTTTCTGAGATTTTTTTCCTGTCCCATTCATTATTTATTATACTTTGTATCTTTAAAGACTTAAATAAATATTTTAGTATTCTTATATTTAATAAAATAGTATTATTTATAATGGTATTAAAATATTCTAATTCAGTAGGAATATTTGTGCCTCAGTTCAAAAATTGTATTTTAGTAGTTGAAGCAATGTATATTAACAGTAAAGAAGTGCTCCATAAATGTGTCCAAAAAATGTTGGATGAAAGAGTGAATGAATGGCTCATTTCCATTATTTTTATTAAATTTATTAAGGAATTATATGTGTACATAGCTTACCATTGCCCCCCCTACCTCCCATATATGCCTCCCTCCCCAGAGTTTTGTGTACATTGGTTGTACTTATATGCATGCATACCAGTCCATCGACTGATCTCTTATCTCCCCCAGATCACCCTAACCTCCCCGCTGTCATTTGACCGTCTGCTTGTTGTTTTAAAGTCACTATATTTATCTTTCTGTTCATTAGTTTATAATGTTCTTTATTATCCATAAATGAGTGAGGTCATGTGGTGTTTCTCTTTCATTGACTGGCTTATTTCACTCAGCATGATGTTCTCCAATTCCATCCAGGTTACTGCAAATGATGAGAATTCCTTCTTTTTTTTTGGCAGCATAGTATTCCATTGTGCAGATGTAGCATAGTTTTCTGATCCAATCATTTGCTGATGGGCACCTAGGCTGTTTCCAAATCCTAGCTATTGTAAATTGTGCTGCTATGAACATAGGGGTGCATATATCCTTTCTGATTGGTGTTCCTAGTTTCTTGGGGTATATTCCCAGTAGTGGGATTACTGGGTCAAATGGGAGTTCCATTTTCAGTTTTTTGAGGAAGCTCCATACTGTTCTCCACAGTGGTTGCACCAATCTGCAATCCCACCAGCAGTGCACGAGGGTTCCTTTTTCTCCACAAGCTCGCCAACATTTGTTGTTTACTGATTTGTTGATGTTGGCCATTCTGACAGGTGTGAGATGGTACCGCATTGTTGTTTTGATTTGCATCTCTTGGATAATTAGTGACTCGGAGCATGTTTTCATGTGCCTCTTAGCCTTCCTTCTATCTTCTTTTGAGAGGATTCTATTTAGGTCCATTGCCCATTTTTTAATTGGCTCATTTATTTTCCTTTTATTGAGTTGTATAAGCTGTCTGTAGATGTTGGAGATTAAAACTTTATCAGTGATATCATTTGCAAATATGTTCTCCCATACAGTGGGTTTACTTTTAGTTTTATTGATGGTTTATTTGCTGTAAAAAAGCTTTTTATTTTGATGTAATCCCATTTGTTTATTTTTTCTTTAGCTTCCATTGCCCTAGGGGCATTATCAGTGAAGAAGTTCTTTTGGCATATGTCTGAGATTTTGCTGCCTGTGGATGTCTTTAGTATTTTTATAGTTTCCCATCTTATGTTTAAGTCCTGTATCCATTTTGAGTTTATTTTTGTGTATGGTATAAGTTGGTGATCTAGTGTCATTCTTTTGCATGTATCTGTCCAGTTTTCCCAAAACCATTTATTTATTATTAGTAGTAGTATTTTAATATATTTTATTGATATTTTACAGAGAGGAAGGGAGAGAGATGGAGAGCTAGAAATGTCGATGAGAGAGAAACATCAACCAGCTGCCTCTTGCACAACCCCTACTGGGGATGTGCCCACAACCAAGGTACATGCCCTTGACTGGAATCGAACTCGGGACCTTTCAGTACCCAGACCGATGCTCTACCACTGAGCCAAACCAGTTTCGGCCCAACACGATTTATTGGAGAGACTGTCTTGACTCCATTTTATGCTCGTGCCTCTTTTGTCAAATATTAATTGAGCATAGTGATTTGGGTTGATATCTGGATTCTCTAATCTATTCCATTGTTCTACATGTCTGTTCTTATGCCAATACCAGGCTGTTTTGAGAACAGTTGCTTTGTAATACAGCTTGAAATCTTGTATTGAAATCCCTCCTACTTTACTCTTCTTTCTCAAGATTGCTAAGGCTATTCGGGGTCTTTTATTGTTCCAAATGAATTTTTGGAGAGTTCTTTCTAGGTCTGTGAAGTATGCCATAGATATTTTAATGGGGAAGGCATTGAACTTACAAATTGCTTTGGGAAGTATGGACATTTTGATGATGTTGATTCTACCAATCCATGAACATGGTAGGTTCTTCCATCTGTTTACATCTTCCTCTATTTCTTTTTTCAGTGTCGTGTAGGTTTCTGCGTATAGGTCTTTTACCTCCTTAGTTAAGTTTATTATTAGGTATCTTAATTTTTTTGGTGCAATGGTAAATGGGATTGCTTTTTTTAGTCTCTATTTCTGTAAATTCACTATTGATATATAGAAATGCCAAAGATTTCTTGATGTTGATTTTGTATCCTGCTAGATTGCCAAATTCATTTATTAAGTCTATTAGTTTTTGATGGAGTCTTTTTGTATTTTTAATGTACAATATCATGTCATCTGCAAATAGTGACAATTTTACTTTTTCTTTTCCAATTTGGATGCCTTTTATTTCCTCTTCTTGTCTAATTGCAATGGCTAGTACTTCCAGTACTATGTTGAACAGGAGTGGTGAGAGTGGACATCCCTGTCTTGTTCCTGTTCTTAGAGGGAATGGTTTTAGTTTTTTCCCATTAAGCATGGTGTTGGCTGTAATTTAATCATATACAGCTTTTATTATGTTGAGGAATGATCCTTGTACTCCCACCTTGTTGATAGTTTTAATTTCTTCCTTGATTTCCCTGGTAATGCAGTCCTTGTTAAATAGCATGCTATTCAGTCTCCATGTGTTTGATTTCCTTGGATTATTTTAATTGTTGTTGATTTCCAATTTTATGCCACTATGATCTGAGAAAATGCTTGATATTATTTCTATCTTCTTGAATTTGAAGAGACTTTGCCTATGTCCCAACATGTGGTCTGTCTTTGAAAATGACCCAGGTGTACTTGAGAAGAATGTGTATTCTGTGGCTTTGGTGTGAAATGTTCTGAAGATGTTGATCAATTCCATCTGGTCTAGTGTGTCATTTAGGGTTGATGTTTCTTTGCTGATTTTTTGTTTAGATGATTTGTCCAAAGGTGACAGTGGGGTATTAAAATCTCCTACTATGATTGTATTGCTATTAATCTCTCCCTTAATGTCTTCCAGCAGGTTTTTTTTTTATGTATTTAGGTGCTCCTGTATTAGGTGCATATATGTTTACCAGGGTTATTTCTTCTTGTTGAATTGCTCCCCTTAGTATTATGAAGTGGCCTTCATTATCTCTTGTTATGTCTTTCACTTTGAGATCTAATTTGTCAGATAAAAGTATTGCTGCCCCAGCTTTTTTTTTCCCCATTTCTCTTCACCTGGAAAACGTTTTTCCATCCCTTCACTTTCAGTCTGTGGGTGTCTTTTTTTCTGAGGTGGGTTTCTTGTAGACCGCAGATGTATGGGTCTTGCTTTCTTATCCAATCCATTACCCCATGTCTTTTGATTGGAACATTTAAACCATTCACATTTAAAGTAATTATTGATAGGTAGGTATTTGATGCCATTTTTATTCTATCGCCTTGTGTTCCTTCTTTGTTTCCTTTTTTATTTTTATTTTTACAGTAGACCCTTTAGCATTTCTTGAATTGCTGGTTGGTTGGAGATAAATTCCTTTGGTCTTTTTTGTCTGTGAAGCTCATGATTTCACCTTCAATTTTGATTGATAGCCTTGCAGGGTACAGTATTCTTGGATTCAGACTCTTCCTTTGCATGACTTTGTATATGTCATCCCATTCCCTTCTGGCCTGATGAGTTTCTGTTGAGAAATCAGTTGCTAGTCTGATGGGGGTTCCTTTATATGGAACTTTCTGTCTCTCTCTGGCTGCTTTTAAGATTTTGGTTTTGTCAATGGTTTTTGCCAATTTAATTATAATGTGCCTAGGTGTTGATCTTTGCGGATTCATTTTGTTTGGGACTCTGGGAGCATCTTGGATTTGTGTGGGTTTTTTCTTCTCTCTCTCAGGAAAGTTCTCTGTCATTATTTCTTGAAATACTTTTTCCATATCTTGTTCAGTTTCCTCTCCTTCTGGGACCCCTATTATTCTAATATTGTTTTGTTTTGTATTGTCCCAAAGCTCCTGTAGGCTCTCCTCTTGTTTTTTTTTTCTTTCTTTCTTTTTTTTTTTTCTAGCAGCTGCTCTAATTGGGTATTTTTTTCCATCTTGTCTTCTAGTTCACTGATGAGGTCCTCTGCTTCTTAGAGTCTACTCTTGATGCTTTTTATTGAGTTCTTCATTGTAGCGATGTCATTTTTCATTTCTTTTTGGGTCACCATTTCCTCTTGGTTTTTCTTCAGATCCTCTTGTTCTTCATTTCCTCTTAGGTCTTACTCATATTGTCAAATTTGTCTTCCATTCTTTTTAGCCATCTCATGATCATTACTCTGAATTCTTGCTCTGGTAGGTTGCTTGCCTCTAACTCGTTTACTTCCTTTTCTGGTGCTGCCTGATTTTCTTTCATGGTCGGGTTGCTTCTTAGCCTCCCCATGATCTCTGTTTTTAGGATGTCTGGTTATGTAGTTCTCTCTCTCTCTCTCCTGCTTATATTTAAAGGTACAAAATACAGCACAACCAGGTACAACACACAAGGCACTGAACAGAAATGTGTTTACAATATTAATATCCTCCAATAAAGATTACTAGATCCCAGCTAACAAAATCATACAATCAAATAAAAAGAATAAGCAAACCAATCTTACAAAAAAGCATAAAACTTTGTTATAGTTAGCATTCAACATACAACTACAACGGGGTAGAGAGAAGGATTTTTTTTGTTTTTATTTTTGTTTTTAGGACAGCGACAAGGTAGGTATGAATGGGCTTGGAGTAGGGGGTTAGGAGTTAGATATACACAGGTAGGATGAAATTTTAGGAGGGGGTAAATAGAAAAAATAGGGAAAATCTAGAGCAGTAAAGGGTTAAGATAAGCAGGACACCAAAGGGAAAGTGTTAGGAAGAGAGTGATGGCATAAAGGTAGGGTTGAATTAGAATAGAGCATTGGAGAAGGAAAGGTATAAATAGTCTGTAGACTAGGAATCTGGAAGGGAGGAAGAAGAGAAAAGAAAATTAAAAAAAAATGTATATAATATGGCAATTAAAAGATAATAATCAAAATGAACAAAAGAAAATAAGATAAAAAAGATAAAATAGTAGTAGTAATTATATTGATTACATATAAAAATGAATTAATTAAAAAGGTAAAATCAAGTGAGGGAAGATGAAAAAAATAACTTCTTGAGTAAACTTTGCAACTGGTGTAAATAAAAAACAAAACAACAAAAAATTAATCAATTAGACAATCAAAATAAAAAATTAAATAAAATTTGCAGTAACGAAGGTCATTCACTTCCTCTGTTGTTCTGTCTAGCTCACCAGTTCCCAGTCTGGGCGGTATTTGCAGTTCTCTGTCTTTTTTCGGTGTTGTAATCAGGTCCTGATTTTTAAGCGGTTCTAGAGTCCATATGTATGTTAGCCTCTGGGTGGTAGTGTTTCTGGGTTGACCTCCAGTGTTCTGAAGCCTTTCTAGCTTTTTTTCCCCCTCTCTGTGTCCCTGATCTATGGAGGGGTGTGGATGGGGCAGGAAGAGTCAACCGCATTCCTTGTAACTCCCTCTCGGTCAGATCTAAACATGCTGTTCCTTAGATATCCCCCCACTTAGGAGCCCTGTCCACAGTCAGGGGCACCTCCAACCCAAAACGCTGGGGTTCTTGTAAACCCAGGCCCAGTCCTGCAGCCCCCTTGTACTTGGAGCACACGTGCTGCTGCTGGTGCGCTCTGGCAACCCACCAGCCAAGCCGTGGGGGACTCAGCGGATCTCTGAGAAATCTGACTTTTAGCTTTGGGTGGAGTGCTCCTTTGAGTCCAAGCGTTCACACTGATTGTGGTCAGTGTTTTGGGGCTCACAGCTGCTTGGTGGTCTTTGCGGCTGTGGATATTCAGGCCTCTGACACTAACCTCTTCCCGTCAAGATGGCGAGATTTCCCCATCCACGCAGGTAGGTAGGTCCAGGAAGGGAAGCCAGCTGTGGGTGCTTAACTGCCAGGGACACCCTGATTAGCCGACCTCCAGTTTCCCTGGGTGTTTGCCTTTCTCTTGGCTTACTGACAAGCACTCCCAGCATGACCCTCGGCTGCTCTGTCTTTCCTCTTTGGGATCAGGCTCAGACCCTGACTACCTGTTCTTCCGCCGTTTTCTGGAGGATCCTTGTTGAGAGTTTTTATCAGGAAACAGTGTTGGATTTTATCAATTGCCTTTTCTGCATCGAGTAATATGACTATATGTTTTTTATCTCTCAGTTTGTTTATGTGATGTATCACGGTTACTGATTTGTGGATATTGTACCATCCTTGCATTCCCAGAATAAATCCTACTTGGTCATGTTGTATGATCTTTCTGATGTAATGCTGGAGCCGATTTGCTAGAATTTTGTTGAGGAGTTTGGCATCAATGTTCATGAGGGATATTGGCCTGTAATACTCTTTCATTGAGTTGTCTTCATCTGGCTTTGGTATTAGGGTGATGCTGGCTTCATAGAAGGAGATTGGCAGTGTTCCTTCCTCTTGAATTTTTTGGAAAAGTCTGAGGAGGATAGGTTTTAATTCTTCCTTGAATGTTTGGTAAAACTGTCCTGTGAAGCCATCTGGCCCAGGGCTTTTGTTTGCTGGAAGCTTTTTGATGACTCCTTCAATTTCTTCCAAAGTCACTGGTCTATTGAGAATTTTAGATTCTTCCTGATTGAGATTCAGAAGGTTGTATTTTTCTAGGTATATGTTCATTTCCTCCAGGTTGTCCAGTTTGTTGGAATAGAGTTGTTCATAGTATTTTGTAACAATCCTTTTTTTTTCGGTGGGATCTTTGTAATTTCACCTCTTTCATTACTGATTTTGTTTATTTGGGTCCTCATTGTTTCTTCATTAGCCTGGCTAGAGGTTCATCAATCTTGTTTATTCTTTCAAAGAACCAACTCTTGGTTTTGTTGATCTTATATGTTGTTTCTTTGGTCTCTATGTCATTTATCTCCACTCTGATTTTTGTTATTTCCTTCCTTCTGCTTACAGTGGGCTATTATTGCTGCTTTTTTTCTAACTCTTTGAGTTGTAGGATTAGATAATTTATTACCATTCTTTCTTGTTTTTTGTAATAGTCATGTAATGATATGAACGTCATCTCTCTTTCTGTGTCCCATAGATTATGGTTTATTGTGTTTTCATTGTCATTTGTTGCCATGATGTTTTAAATTTCTTCCTTGATTTCTTTGATAACCCAGTCTTTGTTGAATAGCATGCTATTTAGTCTCCATGTGTTTGATTTTTTGGATTATTTTTATTGTAGTTGATTTCCAATTTTATGCCACTATGATCTGAGAAAATGCTTGATATTATTTCTATCTTCTTGAATTTGAAGAGACTTTGCCTATGTCCCAACATGTGGTCTATCTTTAAAATGACCCATGTGCACTTGAGAAGAATGTGTATTCTGTGGTTTTGGTGTAAAATGTTCTGAAGATGTCGATTAATTCCATCTGGTCTAGTGTGTCATTTAGGGTTGATGTTTCTTTGCTGATTTTTTATTTAGATGATTTGTCCAAAGGTGACAGTGGGGTATTAAAATCTCCTACTATGATTGTATTGCTATTAATCTCTCCCTTAATGTCTTCCAGCAGTTTTTTTTAAATGTATTTAGGTGCTCCTGTATTGGGTGCATATATGTTTACCAGGGTTATTTCTTCTTGTTGGATTGCTCCCCTTAGTATTATGAAGTGGCCTTCATTATCTCTTGTTATGTCTTTCACTTTGAGATCTAACTTGTCAGATATAAGTATTGCTACCCAAGCTTTTTTTTTCATTTCCATTTGCCTGGAAAACCTTTTTTCATCCCTTCACCCTGAGTCTGTGTGTGTCTTTTTTTCTGAGGTGGGTTTCTTGTAGACAGCAGATATATGGGTCTTGCTTTCTTATCCAATCTGTTATCCTATGTTTTTTAAAATATTTTATTGATTTCTAACAGAGAGGAAGAGAGAGGAATAGAGAGTTAGAAACATCGATGAGAGAATCATCTATCAGCTGCCTCTTGCACACCCCCTACCGGGGATGTGCCCCCAACCAAGGTACATGCCCTTGACCGGAATCAAACCCATGACCTTTCAGTCCCCAGGCCGAAGCTCTATCCATTGAGCCAAACCAGTTTTGGCATATCCCATGTCTTTTGATTGGAGCATTTAAACCATTTCATTTAAAGTTATTATTGATAGGTAGGTTTTTGATGCCATTATAATATTATACCCCTGTGTTCCTTCTTCGTTTCCTATTTCTTTCTTTTTACAGTAGACCCTTTAGCATTTCTTGCATTGCTGGTTTGGTGGAGATAAAATCCTTTAGTCTTTTTTGTCTGTGAAGATCCTGATTTCACCTTCAATTTTGATTGATAGCCTTGCAGGGTATAGTATTCTTGTATTCAGGTCCTTCCTTTTCATGAATTTGTATATTTCATCCTATTCCATTCTGGACTGATGAGTTTCTGTTGAGAAATCATTTGCTAGTCTGATGGGGGTTACTTTATATGTAACTTTCTATCCTTCTCTGGCTGCTTTTAAGATTCTGGCTTTGTCGTTGGTATTTGCCAATTTAATTATAATGTTCCTTGGTGTCCGTCTTTTGGGATACATTCTTTGGGGGCCTCTGCGAGCATCTTGGATTTGTGTGTTTT
Organism: Vespertilio murinus; assembly: GCA_963924515.1. Lineage (NCBI taxonomy): Eukaryota > Metazoa > Chordata > Mammalia > Chiroptera > Vespertilionidae > Vespertilio > Vespertilio murinus. The sequence continues at coordinate 64,536,424 of OZ004710.1, forward strand.
GTTTTTTATTTTCTTCTCTATCTAAGAAAAGTTTTCTGTCATTATTTCTTGAAATACTTTTTCCATATCTTCCTCAGTTTCCTTTCCTCTGGAACCCCTATTATTCTAATAATGTTCTGTTTTGTATTGTCCCAAAGCTCCCGTAGGCTCTCCTCCTTTTTTCAAAAATTTTTTTCTAGCAGCTGCTCTAATTGGGTATTTTTTTCCATCTTGTCTTGTAGTTCACTGATGCGGTCCTCTGCTTCTTCTAGTCTACTCTTGATGCTTTCTATTGAGTTCTTCATTGTAGCGATGTCATTTTTCATTTCTTCTTGGGTCACCTTCATTTCCTCTTGGTTCTTCTTCAGATCCTCTGGGTTCTTCTACATTTCCTCTTGGTTCTTACTCATATTGTAAATTTTTTTCCATTCTTTTTAGCCATCTTATGATCATTACTCTGAATTCTTGCTCTGGTAGGTTGCTTGCCTCTAATTTACTTCCTTTTCTGGTGATGCCTGATTTTCTTTCATATGTGGGTTGTTTCTTTGCCTCCCCCATGATCTCTCTTTTTGTGATGTCTGGTTATGTAGTTCTCTCTCTATTGCTTTGATTTAAAGGCACAGAATACAACACAACCAGGTACAATACACAAGGCACTGAACAGAAATGTGTTTGCAATATTAATATCCTCCAATAAAGGTGACTAGAGCCCAGCTAAAAAAACATACAATGAAACAAAAATAATAAGCAAACCAACCTTACAAAAAAGCATAAAACTTTGTTATAGTTAACATTCAACATACAACTACAAAGGGGTAGAGAGAATGATTGTTTGTGTGTGTATGTTTTTGTGTGTGTGTTTGTGTGTGTGTGTTTAGTTTTTTTATTTTATAAGACAGCGACGAGTTAGGTGTGAATAGCTTGGAACAGGGGGTTGGACATTAGATAGACACAGGTAGGGTGAAATTTTAGGAGGGGGTAAACAGAAAAAGTAGGGAAAATCTAGAGCAGTAAAGGGTTAAGATAAGCAGGACACCAAAGAGAAAGGGTTATGAAAAGAGTGGTGGTATAAAGGTAGGGTTGAGATAGAATAAAGCGTTGGAGAAGGAAAAGTATAAATAGCCTGTAGAATAGTAATCCTGAAGGGAAAAAAAAAGGCAAATAATATGACACTTAAAAATAATATTAAAAATAAACATAAGAAAATAAGATAAAAAAGGTAAAATAGTACTAGTAATGTTGATTACATATAAAAATGTATTAATTAATAAGGTAAAATCAAGTGAGGGAAGACAAAAAAATAATTTCTCGAGTAAACATTGCAACTAATGAAAATAAAAAACAAAAATTAAACAATTAAAAAGTAAATAAAATTTGCAGTAATGAAGGTCATTCACTTCCTCTGTTGTTCTGTTTGGCACGCCTGTTTCCCAGTCTTGGCAGTATTGCAGTTCCCTGCATTTTGTTGCTCCTGAGTGTTTTAATCTGGTCCGGCACTAGGGTCAATATGTGATTTAGCCTCTGGGTGGCAGTGTTTTTGTGTTGACTTCCCAGGTTCTGATGCCTCTCTAGCTTTTTTCCCCTCTCTGTGTCCCTGATCTGTGGAGGGGGTGGTGGGGGGGCAGGACGGAGCCAACTGCACTCCCCTGTAATTCTCTGGATATGCCTCAGATCCAAACCTGTTTCTCTTTAGATATCTCCGCTATTAGGAGCCCTGTCCACAGTCAGGGGTGCCATTAGCCCATTACCGGGGGGTTTCTTGTAAACCCCGGCCCAGTCCTCCAGTTTCCCTGTGCCTGGCGTGTGCAGGCTTGTCTTCTGCTGCCACCACAGGGGACTCACAGGATCTCTGGCCTTTTTGGAAGGAAATCTGACCTTTTTGTCGTGGGGTGGAGGGCTCCTTTAAGACCAAGTGTCCGTGCTGACTCAGATCAGTGTTCTGGGGCTCACAGCTGCTTAGTGGTAGTTTTGGCTGTGGATATTCAGGCCTCTGACACAAACCTCTCTTCCCTTCAAGATGGCGAGATTTCCCCATTAGCACCCATAGGTAGCTCTGGGAAGGGACCCAGCTGTGGATGCTTAACTGTCAGGGACACCCTGATCAGCAGACCCCCAGTTTCCTCTGGTGTTCGCCTGTCTCTTGGTTTGCTGACAAGCACTCCCTGCATGACCCTTGGCTGCTCTCTCTTTCTTCTTCGGGACAAGGCTCAGAACCCGCCTAGTACTTTAGAACCCGCTCTTCTGCTATTATCACTCCTCCTGGTTGATATTTCTTGAGGATTGAGTAAAAGCAAGCATAAGAAAGACATTTTGTGTTTCTATCATATATATAAAAGGTCTGTATTGACTATGGATAGATGACCTTAGCATTAGACCATAGTGACAATCTGAAAGTACAGCTTGTAGACCCACCCCTTAGAGAAGGGGTAGGCAAACTTTTTGACTTGAGGGCCACAACAGATTCTTAAACTGGACCGGAGGGCCAGAACAAAAGCAACATGACCATGCTGGCACTCTCATCTTGGGCTGCTGGTGAAGGAGCGGAGGGGAGAACAAAAGGACCCTCCGCTCTTTCTGCTCCACGAGCCGGATAGAACTGCCGAACGGGCCGGATCCTGCCCGGGGCCATAGTTTGCCCACGGCTGCCCTAGAGGGTGCAGCAGCACACAGAAGTTAACTCTCACAACACTGAAGAACCAAAGTAAAATTCTGAATGTGTGGTGGGTTCTGAAAACAATTTTAGGTCACTGGTCGGAATCAATTAACCAAGACTTATAATATCAAGGTTTTATAATGCCAGCAGATAACTTTTCCTATTTATATCTGTTAAATAGTCTGCACCTTTAAGAGAGTTTCTATACTCTAACCAGTTAACCAACAGTTTCTAAATAAGTCTCCTTTATGGAAAAAACAGAAACATGTTAATTAATATTTCTTTTCAATTTGCCATTATCCTAGAATTGTAAGCAAGAAAATATGTAACAAGTCAAAGGCAAGCATCTATATCAGTGGTTTTCAATGTGGGGCAATTTCCAATGTGCCCCCATAGTGGGGCAATTTGATTTTTAGGGAGGCAATTTGACAATGATTTATTATTATTATTTTTAATTAATTTCTTTATTGATTAAGGTATCACATATTTGTCCTCTTTTTTAAATCTTTATTGTTCAGATTATTATAGATTTCCCTCTTTTTTCCCCCCATAGCTCCCCTCCACCTGGTTTCCACCCCACACCAAGCCCTCATCACCCCCTGTCTGCATCCAGCATCCATAGGAACTGCATACATGCATTTAAGATCTTTGTCAAATCTCTTCCCGCACCTCCCCTCACATGTTTCCCCCTGAGAATTGTCAGTCCACTCCATATCCATGCCCTTGATTCTATTACATTCACCAGGTTATTCTGTTCATCAGATTTTTTTTCTTTCGGTCCTTTATTTATTTTTTATTTTTTATTTTTTAAAATAAATATTTATTGTTCAGATTATTACAGGTGTTCCTCTCCCCGCCCCTCTTACCTCCCCTCCACCTGACTCCCAACCCCATCCCACGCCCTTTCCCCTGCCTCTGTCTTCATCCATAGGTGTAATATTTTTGTCCAATCTCTTCCCACACCCCTCAGACCCTTTTCCCCCTGTGAATTGTTAGTCCAATCCCTTTCTATGTCCCAGATTCTATTATGTTTACCAGTCCATTTTGTTCTTCAGATTTTTTTTATTCTTTTGATTTTTTGATTCACTTGTTGGTAGGTATGTATTTGATGCCTTTTTGTTGTTCATAATTGTTTACCTTTACCTTTTTCTTCTTCTTTCTCCTCTTAAAGAATACCCTTCAACATTTTATGTGATCCTGGTTTGGTGTTGATGAACTCCTTTAACTTTTTCTTATCTGTGAAGCTCTTTACCTGACCTTCAATTCTGAATGATAGCTTTGCAGGGTAGAGTAATTTTGATTGTAGGTTCTTGTTCATAATTTTGAATATTTCTTGCCACTCCCTTCTGGCCTGCATATTTTCTGTTGAGAAATCAGTATGGGTACTCCCTTGTAGGTAACTAGTTGTTTTTCTCTTGCTGATTGTAAGATTTTCTCTTTGTCTTTTGCTCTTGGCATTTTAATTATGATATGTCTTGGTGTGTTCTTCCTGTTTGGGGTCCTGTGCGCTTCCTGAACTTGTAGGTCTATTTCATTCACTAGGTAGGGAAAGTTTTCTGTCATTATTTCTTCCATTATGCCTTCAATATTCAGCTTGATCTCTTCTTCTGGCACCCTAAAAATCCAGATGTTGGTACGCTTTAAGCCGTCCCAGAGGCTCCTTACACTATCCTCACACTTGTGGATTCTTCTTTCTTTTTGCCTCTCTCGTTGGGTGATTTTTGCTTTCTCAAATTCCAGATCTTTAGTTTGATTTTTTGGGCATGTTGATCTATAGTTGAATTTCTCTACATTCTTTATTTCAGACTTTGTATGCTTAATTTCTGGCTGGTCCTTTTCCATTTATTTGGTATTCTCTTTAAGGTCCTTGAAGGTCTCACCAAGCTTCTTGGAGGTCTCATCAAGTTTCTCAAAGGTTTTTAGAAGATTCTTGAATAATCTTATAAATGTGATTCTGTACTGTGTGTCATCCACTAGTTTACTCTCCTCCACCTCTCCCATTTGTGTCATGCTTCTGTGTTTCCTCATTTTAGTTGCCTCCCTGTGTTGATGGAGTGGCTTTGTGTGATCAGTGACCTATAGGGGTCAGTAGCTTAGCTTCCCCAATCACCTAAGGTGGTCCCTTTTGCTATATCCCTTAGTGGGTTTAGTGAAAAATCTTGATGTAATTAAGCCTTGATTGCTGTTAGTCACTGGGAAAAATTGACCTCAAGAGCAATTGTCTGTGAGGATCCACTGTGTCTATAAAGGAAGAACTGCTGCTCTGGAGACATGCCTTGTCTCAGTGGGTCTTTGGTGCTCATTGAGACTGTCTCCGAATGTGTCACTTATGGGTGTGAGGGATTGAAACTGAGCACAAGAACTCTGGTTTCTGGGTCTCAATGAGGTACAGTTCAGCTACTGTCTGAGGCCAGTACTGTCGCAGAAGCTACAGCATGAACCACAGTTCTGTCCTCCTTGGATCTGTTTGTCCCAGGTTGTAATTTTGCTAAATTGCAACAGAGAGGGCCCTTTATATGCAAAGTCTGCTGCTTGGAGCTTGCATGTGTTGTGAAGTGCGGAGTCTCAGGGTGTCATTAGGCTGGGGTTGCCTTCCGTGGCCTCTCCAATGGCGTCCCCGCATCTCACACCACACCACAGCAAAAATCTCAGCTCTTCAAGCAAGCCAGCCTCACTTTCTGACCCGATGGCAGACAGTCTAGGCCAGGAGTAGGCAAACTTTTTGACTCGAGGGTCACAATGGGTTCTTAAACTGGACCAGAGGTCCAGAACAAAAGCAACCTGACCATGCTGGCCCTCTCATCTTGAGCTGCTGGTGAAGGATCGGAGGGGAGAGCAAGAGGACCCTCTGCTCTTTCGGCTCAGCGGGCAAGATAGAACAGCCAAATGGGCTGGATTGGGTCCGTGGGCTGTACTTTTCCCACGGCTGGTCTACCCTCTCCCCAGAAACTGGATTTCAGAGAGATTGGGCGCTTGTCTCTCTTCAGGTTGAAGAAAACAATGCCCTCCACCAGCCTGGATCCGCCGCCAGCCCTTATCGCGTCCCGGCCCCCCTACCTCAGTTTTTCAGCACTGTGCCCTGGATTCTCCTCTTTCTCTTTCAGTTGGGTTATAGGGCTTTCTCTCAGCCAGGATTTGTTTGGTTTTGGGGAGATAGAAGTTTATGTTATAGTTTTTTTTGAACTTGTTTTGTACTGCAGCCATTTAAGAGTGTTTACCTACGCCACCATCTTTGTTCAAGTCTGTTCATCAGATTTTTTATTCATTTTATTTTTAGATTCACTTGTTGAAAGATAATGTATTAGTTGTCACTTTGTTGTTCATAAATTTTTATGTATACCTTTTTTTTTTCCTTCCTCTTTTTAAATAATACCCTTCAGCATTTCATATAATACTGGTTTGGTAGTGATGAACTCCTTTAGCTTTTTTCTTTTCTGTGAACTATTTATCTGACCTTCAATTCTAAATGATAGCTTTTCTGGGTAGAGTAATCTTGGTTGTAGGTTGTTGCTATTTATCACTTTGAATATTTCTTGCTACTCCATTCAGGCCTGCATAGTTTCTGTTGAGAAATCAGCTGACAATCGTATGGGAACTTCTAGATAACAAACGGTTTTATTCTTGCTGCTTTTAGTATTCTCTCTTTGTGTTTTTCCCTTGGCATTTTAATTATGATGTGTCTTGGTGTGGTCCTCTTTGGATTCCTCTTGTTTGGTGTTCTCTGCACTTCCTGGACTTATAAGTCTATTTTTCTCACCAGGTAAAGGAAATTTTTTTGTCATTATTTCCTTAAATATGTTTTCAATATCTTTCTCTCTCTTCTTCTTCTGGCACCCTCATAATTCAGATGTTGGTATGCTTGAAGTTGTCCCAGAGGCTCCTTACACTATCTTCATATTTTCGGACTATTTTTTCTTTTTGCACTTCCTGTTGGTTGGGTGTTTTTTGCTTCCTTTTATTTCAAATATTTGACTTGATTCTTGGAATCCTATAGTCTACTGTTGAATCTGTGTGTATTATTCTTTATTTTATTCAGTGTATGCTTAATTTCTGACTGGTCTTTTTCCAGTTTTTTATTTTTTGTTTTTCTTGGCATTCTCACTAAGATCCTTGAAGGTCTCACTGAGTTCCTCAGAGGTTTCTTAGAAGATTCTTGAGTAACCTTATAACTGTGGTTTTGAACTCTACATCTAGTAGTTTGACATGGCCAAAAAAGTAAAGGTTGGGAACCACTGCTCTTTATGCACTTTAATTTTTGGTGTTTACTTTTTGTGGTTCTCTTAAAATGGGTACTACCTACTTTTTTTTAAAGTAAATCTTTATTTTTCATATTATCACAAATGTCCCTCATTTTCCCCCACCCCCCCATCCATTGCTCCCCTCCACCAAGTTTCCATCCCACTCTCTGCCCTTTCCCCATCCTCCATTGTCCTCATCCATAGGTGCAGTTTATGTTCAGTCTTTTCCGGCCCCCACCCCACTCCCCATTTCCCCAAGAATCATCAGTCCACTCCCCTTCCATACCTCTGATTCTATTATATTCACCAGTTAATATTGCTCATCAAGATTTTTACTTCTCTTGGTTTTTAGATCCACTTGTTGATAGTTACATATTTGTTGTTCATAATTTTTATCTTTATTTTCTTCCTCTTCTTAAAGAACCCCTTTTAGCAATTCATATAATTCTGGCTTGGTGGTGATGAACTCCTTTAGCTTAAATTTATTTGTGAAGCTCTTTATCTGGCCTTCTATTCTGAGTGATAGCTTTGCTGGGTAGAGTATTTTTGGCTGTAGGTTCTTGCTAGTCATCACCTTGAATATTTCTTGCCATCCCATCTGGCCTGCATGGTTTCTGTTGAGAAATCAGCTTTCAGTCCTATGGGTGCTCCTCTATAGGTAACTACCTGTTTTTTTCTTGCTGCTTTTAATATTCTCTGTCTTTTGCTCTTGGAATTTTAATTATGATGTGTTTTGGTGTGGTCCTCTTTGGATTCCTTTTGTTTGGGGTTCTGTGTGCTTCCTGGACTTGTAAATCTATTTCTTTCACCAGGTGGGGGAAGTTTTCTGTTACTATTTCTTTCGATATGTTTTCGGTATCTTGCTCTCTGTCATCTTCTGGGACCCCCATAATTCTGATGTTGGTTCGCTTGAAGTTGTCCCAGAGATTTCTTACACTATCTTCAACTTTCTGGATTTTCTTGTCTTCTTGCTTCTGCAGAGGAGTGTACTCTGGCTCTTTGTATTACAAATCTTTTACTTGATTCTTGCAATCTTCCATTCTGTTTTTAGGACACTGTATAATATTTTTTTATTTCAGAGAATGTATTATTTATTTCCAGTTGATCCTTTATTATTTCTTGTTGATCCATTATTATTAATTGTTGATCCTTCATTATTTCTAGTTGATCCCTTTTCATATCCTCATAGGTCTCATTTATTTTATTGGCCTTTTCTAGGAGATTCTTGAACAACCTTATAAGCATTGTTTTGAATTCTATATCCAGTCGCTTTTTATCCTCCATTTCTTTAGTTTGTGATCTGTTTGCTCGTCTCGGCATTTTCGCTGCTTCCCTGAGTTGGTAGGTTAGGAGGATCAGCTGTGTCTATGCCAAGAGACAGCCTTATTCCACTAGACTTGAAAACCTGCAAAAACCTCTGTGTGCAGCTTGGAAGGGGCGGAGTTTCAGGGTGGAGCCTACAGCCTTGGCTTCTGGTTAGCCCTGCCTTCTGAGGTTCCTGAGTCTCAGTGTACCTCAGTGTCCTTTGGTATTTTAGCTGCAAGCACCTCTGCGAGAAAGGCACCTTAGAGTTTCGCACACTATCAGACATTCTAGTATCTCCCCCAACTCACCAGCAACTGGGGTTCAGTGCAGTTGGAAGTGGGGTTAAGAGCAGAATGGAGCTTATATCTCCTTCCTGCTAGGGCAATCCAGAGGCCCAATCAATAGTCTGTCCTCTGTGCGAAATGTGCGGGACTCAGGGCCTCTGACTTTCACCCCTTTCATGAGCCTCCACCTTACAGCCCATATTCCCTCTGTATGAGGCTGGGGCCCAAGGGTCTCGCCCAGGGTTCAGTGCAATCAGAACTGAGGCTCAGCACAGTCCTGAGCTTTTGTCTCCTTCCTTCTAGGGCAATCCAGCAGCTCAGTGAACAGTCTGTCCTCTGGGTGCAATGTTTTTGACTCCGGGGTTCTACCTTTCACTGCTCCCCTTAGCTTCTGCCTTACAGCCCAGATTCCCTCTGTATGAGCCTGAGACCCCAGGGTCTTGCCCAGAACTGGGGTTCAGTGCAGTCGGAGTTGGGGTTTAGCATAGTCCAGAGCTTTTATCTCCTTCCCGCTAGGGAATGCCAGCCAGGCACTCAGCCACCCCCTCCTCTCAGGCTCCATCCTCTCTCCACGGGTGTGCAGTGTCTCTCAGTGCCTTAGGCTTTTACAGCTCCTCTGATTTTCCTTCTGGTTTTCTCTTTCCTTCTAGTTGTAGAATTTCCAGTCAGTCAACTTTCCTGTAGTTCTGGATAATGTCCACTTTATACTTAAGTTGTATTTTTTGAAATTGTTTAGTGAGGCTGAAGTTAGGCATGTACTTATGCCACCATCTTGTTTCTTTTCTCTCTCGGTACTACTTACTTTTAAAGCGTTTTCTTTCTTCTCAGTTTTTAAAAATCTTTATCCAAGAAGGGCCTACAATATCACCTGTGGTTCTCCTATTGCTATGGAAGTTCTGGTACTTGTTTCCATTCTGTTTGAAGTGCCTAGGAAAAGTTGTAAATCTCAGCATTGGTAAAGAAACTTCTTCATCTATGGAGGGCAGGCAAGAAAGAAATAGAACATTTTATACCGATTGTATTGATAAAATTTAAACATTTTTGAAAGAACTAGTCATTTGAGGAATTGTGAATCTACTGAATTTCTTATTTCTTATTGGCAAAAGTGTACATTTGTGCAACTATTTAGAAAAAAGTTGGTATTATATCCTAAAATTGAATTATTGATTAATAAATTATATCAAAGTAGCCATATTTGGTGAGATTATAATGGTGATTTGCATACCAAGGTTTATAATTAATCCAGCTGTATGCACTTGAGGCCAGACTAATTCCAGGATGGCTGGGCACCCAGATGGGCATCATTTGGTAAGGCTAATCCAAAACTAGGATTGTGGAAAAGGCTTGTTTTAATCAGAACAATGTACATTTAGAGTAGTCTGATTCATGGAATTACCAATTACTTTATCAATCAAAAAGTGAAGAAAGAAGTAATAATTATTTTCCAGTGGTTATTTAAGGTGCAAGATTTTTTTTCCTTTTCTCTTTTTTAAAAAATATTTTTTATTGATATTTTTACAGAGAGGAAGGGAGAGAGATAGAGAGTTAGAAACATCGATGAGAGAGAAACATCGACCAGCCGCTTCCTGCACACCCCCACCGGGGATGTGCCTGCAACCAGTGTACATGCCCTTGACCGGAATCAAACCCGGGACCCTTCAGTCCACAGACCAATGCTCTACCACTGAGCCAAACCTGTTTTGGCAAGGTGCAAGATTTTTAATGATAAACAAAATAATGGGGATGGAGAGCACATCAAATGGAGTTTTCTGCTTTGCATATTTGGGAGAATGTGAGTTCCTTCCATATGGACAGGAAAAGTATATCTGTCATTCACATAATTCAAGGATAATAATCTTACAAATTCTCATCAGAAATATCAGAAATCTTTAGGCAATTTTAAATAGTTGCATTCAGCTAACATAACCAATTACATATAAAGCACTTGGCTTTTGTAAGGAAAAATTATAAGACCAGTAGAAAGAATTTAGAATCATTAACTAAAAAAAATAAAACCAATGTTTTTAAACTTAGTTCCTCACAAATAATAATTTTAAAGACAAAGAGAAGTGCCATTAGCAAGAGGAGAGATGTTTCATTGTGATACCAGCTAGTATTTATTGTACATCTACTAATGTCAGATACTAGACTGGACTCTGTAGGTTATTTCTTTTAATTCTTACAACAATCAACAGCTAATGAAATAGTTATTATTGATTCAATTTAATATATGAGGAAACACAGGCCCAGAGGGCGTAAGTGAGTTTCCAGAGATCCACAGCTAGTAAGTTACAGACTTACCTGATTCTAAACTCACATTTCCTTCCCCGAGGCTGACCCATGTATGCAGTAGCCATGTTACATGAATGAAGCAATGGGTCCTAAGATGCTTCAAGTCTCCTATCCACCCTTTTCCTCTAAGCTGGTTCTTCTACACAGAATGCAGGGTCCCAACCCTAGCTCTGCTTTTTAAAGCACTGGCAAGTGACCCACTGGTCTCCTCCTTGACCAATTGGGTATCAAGCAGTGCAAAAGTAAATCCCTCCGTAAGCTGGGAGAGTCATTCTGTGGGCTACTCCTGCATGCAGGTGGGTACATTGTCTTCTGGGTCCCGGGACCCTGCCTAAGAAAATCAAGGGGGTGAAAAGATTAACCAAACAGCTGAGTATCTGTGACTACTAGATAAGGGTGACCATATTTGTATCAGGTTAAAAGCAGCTACTGAAAAAATATTGTTATACATTATCATCACCATTATTCCTAACTGCTCTTGGCAATTTACATTAACCCACTTAGACTCAAGGTCCTAGAATAAAAAATAAGGTTGACACTACTGTAATGACCTAAGATTGCCATGATGCTTACATTAGGAGATAAATTCATTTATGTTCCCGAGCAAATTACTCATTGTTAGTAAGATAGTAGAAATAAGTTGTTTTCACTTTTAAATGTGATAAAAATGAGATTATAATTATCTTCCAGATGTTGGCTCCTGTGTATTTTATTTCCCCACAGTCCTACAAAGCTTCCTGGCAAATGAGCCTTCCCTGGCCTCTTAATTCCCTCCATTTAACAATCTGTTTACATCTAGTACTGATCAAATTTCTTTTCCAATTATTTCTTATAATGTATATCTACATTCAAGAACATTCCAGGCTCTTCCCTTTCTTCATAATATCTTTAAATACTCAAGTCCACACTAATCTCTCCCTCCACTACAAACTTGGCAATAAACAGTTTTACATTTTTTGTTTTCATTTATGTCATCCTATTTGTTAAGTTGTAAACTCTTGGAAAGCAAAGACTCCATCTTCTGATACATCTTACTACTTACTATAGCACCTAGCCTGTGCCTTGCATAAAATAGAAGCTCAATAAATAATTACTGTTGGATAAATTCATGTACATTATCTAGGAAGTCAGTCATTTACTTTTATAAGTAGAACTCAAATGAAGCTCTAGAAAACTGAATACCATAGTTTTAACATTATATAAAATATGGCACTGTTTTATGTGGTAAATAAAATTAGGACTGAAAAATTCATTTAAAATCCAGAAAAGATTAGTTTGTGAGAGATGAATTCATTATAAGTTATTTAAGTGGAAATAATTATTTTAAAGAAAGACCTCACACTTTTTTTAGTCTGGTAAACTTGCCTTCCTGGAAATATATTTAGAACCCTCAGCCAAAAAGGACATTGGGCTCATAGGTCTAACCTCAATGTAAAAAAATATACACAACTTGTAGCTCATTATAATCTTACTAATTTTAGACAATTGAGTTGAAATATATCAGTAAAAAACTTATATTGAACTAAATAAATTTTTGATTGAAATACAAAACCCAGTAAAAAATATGACATACTTCTCTTGACAATTGGCAAGGACCATTAGAAAGACTTCTTCAATGTGATATATGTTTTTAAATTATTGTTTTTTTAAACTATCATCTTTATTGACACTATTGAACCAAGGATGAAAAATTTGAACATCAAATATGTGGGTGATACAAAATAGAAGTAGAAAAACAAAAATAAAATAGTAGAAGAAGAAAAAACCAAAAGAAAAAAACAAACAAAATAGAAATAGAAAATGAGTCATGTGCCTCTTTTTAAACTGCCTTGTCTTTAGGTTTTAGAAACTGGCCTCTTTTTGAAAATGAAATAAATATTTTCTTCCTTAGAAACATGGTAAGAAAGAATGTTTATAGGACTTACTACCTTTTGAATAAGTGTGGTATTATGATACAATTTTATTATTTTGCCCTTATTATTTTAATGCAGAATAAACGGTCTTTGAAATCCCCCTACATCTCCCCAGCCACACATACAATGAGTGGCCAGATTATTATGATCTCTGAACTCATAATAATCTGGCCATTCAGTGTATATCCTATATAATAAAAGGCTAATATGCAAATTGTCCCCTTGACCAGAAGTTCGACCAGCAGGCAGGCCAGCCAACTGCCCATGTCTCCTCCCCCTGGCCAGGCTGGCTGGACCCCACCCATGCAGGAATTCATGCACCGGGCCTCCAGAGATCATAATAACCTGGCCACTCAGTGTATTTTACACTGAATACAAGATGTGGTAAGGCAGTCTTTTAAATAGATTTTTAAAACTTAATTTATTAAATTACATATGAACCTAACCAGTGGTCAAGGACAATAGGGGGGTGGGGGTATGAGTGGGGAGGGGTGGGGGATTGGAATGGGGGGTTGAGAACAAATATGTGATACCCTAATCAGTAAAGAAATTTTTAAAAAATCTGGCATACACCTACCCCCCCAAAAAAAATATAATATAGCTGAGGGGCTTATCTTTGAGGTCCATGTGGGTAGGTGAGAATCTGTCAACATAATGTCTGTTCTCAGCATTTTTTTCTAAGGGCAACATGCTATTTTGTACCCCATGTCATTATTTTTGCTTGTTACACCCTTGCTGGTATACTTTAGTTTACTTTAAAACTTTGAGGATGGAAAAAGTATGATTATTTACATTCTCTCATTATATAAAAAGAGTTTTTCTGATAAAGACTATGAATTCATAGTCTTTGATAAACATCTGCTTAAACAATATAGTACTCAAAAGGAAAAAAAAAGCAATTTATCTAAGAGATGCTTTTCTCTCTTTGTATTTACGCTTTAGCCAGCTTGATGAATCTGTATTGCCTATGTGTTCTTTGTTACTGTTGAGGCAGCAAATTTTTATCTGGAGCAGATGGTGTAACTGTCATTGTTCAAATGCTTAACATTCATTCTGCTGTAGGGAAATTTTATATCGTTGAACTTCTAATTTAGCAGTATTAATTAATTGAAAGTATGAGCTATTCTGTCTGGGACTATATATATATATATATATATATATATATATATATATATATAGTGGCCAGATTATTATGATCTCTGAAAGCATAATAATCTGGCCACTCAGTGTGTGTGTGTGTATATATATATATATATATATATATATATATATATGAGGCCCGGTGCATGAATTATTCTTGCATGGGAGGAATCCAGCCAGCCTGGCCAGTGGGAGAGGAGATGGACAGTTGGCTGGCCTGCCTGCTGGTTGAATTTCTGGTCAAGGGGACAATTTGCATATTAGCCTTTTATTATATAGGATATACACTGAGTGGCCAGATTATTATGCATTCAGTGATCATAATAATCTGGCCACTCAGTGTGTGTGTGTGTGTGTGTGTGTGTGTATTGAAAATGGTATAAAATCAAATCAATGTAAATATTTATTTTATTAAGTTAGTATGTATGTATATAGCATGATAATGAATAAATGCTATAAAATATTAGTCATTAATTGTACATGTATTTATCATGGACTTTACTTGTTTCCTTTACTAATGTCTCCATAATTTATCCTCTTCAAAATTAAAAATAATTATGTGTCTCAATGCTTTTTGGACAGAACGTTTAAATATAAACCTATTTTTAAACTTCAAATGTAAGCACTTTTGCCCAACCTTACCTACCCTACAAAGAAAGCCAGAATAGTTCATATTTTACCATGAGGAAAGAATTAGAGAATGACATTTTTTCATGCTTGGCCACATACTCAATATTGGAATGATTAAAACTGGACCAATAAAAGTTTTATATTTAACTTAATACAACTTTTAAAACTAAGGCAATGAGTGAATATTTATCAGAATATAACAACTTTTAAAAAATAACAGAAGTATTCAGTATATAGAATTTCACATGTCATGGTTTTCCAGTGATTACTACTTTTAGAAATAATTTCACTCACTATAGGGTAAATTGTAAACAGTATCCCATAGTTAGACAATTGTACAATCAGCAACGGAATAATTCTAATTGATCACATGTTGAGCAAGTCAACTATTGTTAGAGTGACCATACATTCCAGTTTGTCCAGGATAGTCATAGTTTATACTTATTGAATACATATCAATAATATTTATTTGACTCTCAAAGATATCTTAGTTTGAATGCTAAGCTACATTCTTATTCTATCCTTCATGCACCCATATAAACCTAAGAGTTACAGGGTGAAATGCATAAAATAACTATAAGCAAATGGTCCTTACCCAAAGGAGCATGCAATTTATGACACAAGAAGTATTACAAAATACTCCATAATTATTTGTTTTAAAGTTCCAAATGTGTGGGAATTCAGAAAATAGAGAAATGGATATGGACTATAGTGATTGAGGCTAGCGTAAGTAGTTGCTCTGCTAAAGAATCTTGCAAACAGGAGGTCACATGGACAAAAAGTTCCAGAGATAGAAATAATTATAATTCACAGTTGATCAGTCAACAGTGGAAATGACTGAATAGAAACAAGGATATGGTGGAAAGAACAATTGACAAGGACTTAACATTCTGTTCTCTTGTCCTAGCTCTCACACTGGCAAAGTTTGTCACTGAGTAAATTACTTCTCTCTTTTTTTAATTTTTTCCCACCATTTTTTAAATTAAGGTATTATATGTGTACATTGCTTACCATTGCCCCCTCTTCCCCCACCTCCCATACATGCCCTCCCTCCTCAGAGTTTCGTGTCCATTGGTTGTACTTATATGCATACATACCAGTCCTTCAGTTGATCTCTTATCTCCCCTAGATCACCCTCCCCTCCCCGCTGTCATTTGACAGTCTGCTTGTTGCTTTATTGTCACTATATCTATCTTTCTGTTCCTTAGTTTATAATATTCTTTATTATCCATATATGAGTGAGGACATGTGGTGTTTCTCTTTCACTGACTGGCTTATTTCATTCAGCATGATGTTTTCCAATTCTATCCAGGTTACTGCTAATGATGAGAATTCCTTCTTTTTTATGGCATCATAGTATTCCATTGTGTAGATGTACCATAGTTTTCTGCTCCAATCACCTGCTGATGGGCACCTAGCCTGTTTCCAAATCCTAGCTATTATAGATTGTACTGCTATGAACATAGGGGCTCCCCCGGGGTCGCACTGCCCCCCCCCCCCAGGTCACACGGGTCCCCCGGGTCCCATTGCTCCCGCGGGACACACAGCTCTCCCGGGACACAAGGCTCCCCCAGGGAACAAGGCTCTCCCAGGGCACATGGCTCCCCCGGGTCCCACCACTCCCCTGGGGCACACGGCTCCCCCTGGTCCCACTGTTCCCCCAGGGGACTACTCTCTTTTGACAGTAGTTCTTTCATCTATAAAAAAGTGAGTTAACTAGATTTATCCTTTCATCAGTTATTTGTGAGATTACTCTGTGCAAGGCACTCCATGGAAGGACTATGCAAATGATCTCCAAAGTTCAATTTCTGCTCTAACTTCTATGGCAATCACTTTTATTCCCAGAGCTCCCAGTTACATAGTTATAGCCTGTTTTGTACCATGGGCTTCTCTGTCAGAAATGAACA
Source organism: Vespertilio murinus (assembly GCA_963924515.1). NCBI lineage: Eukaryota > Metazoa > Chordata > Mammalia > Chiroptera > Vespertilionidae > Vespertilio > Vespertilio murinus. The sequence continues at coordinate 64,552,765 of OZ004710.1, forward strand.
TTTCTTGCAGGTAAGTGAATACAAACCAGCAAATATTTGGTGTGTTAAATTGGCTTGAAACATACTAGCAAGTGCCCTTTTCTAATTGGATTGGGATCATATTTTTCTTTCCTTGTGATAATGATGCAACCCCAGAATGGTAGGTGGTTTTTCTAGGAGAAGCTGGAATAGCCATTATGCTACAGAGGCTACAGCTGACTTGGCTGAGAAGCATGGGAACTGTGCACTGGTCTTTGTCATTCTCATAACTGAGGCCTGTTTTCTGATTGTTCTGCCACTCGAAAACATGTATAGAGAACAGGTTGAGAGGGAACAATAAAATAGCATCATGAGAGTTCAATACTATGTAGAAATTAATAATTTAAGAACAGAATATGTTTATTATAACACCTTTAAATAGGGATTTAACAGCATCTGCGGCTATCCATTTTAAAAAAATATTTTTTATTGAATTTTTGGAGAGAGGGAAAGGAAGATGGAGAGAAAAACATTGATGCGAGAGTGAAACACTGATCGGCTGCCTCTTGCACAACCCCTACCCCAGATCAAGCCCACAACCATGGACATGTGCCCTGACTAGGAATCGAACCAGCAACCTTTCTGTGCACAGAAAGAAGCCCAAGCAACTGAGCCACACCTGCCAGGGCTGTGGCTATTTATTTTTGAGATGCAGAGGCATAAAATGTTATATTCTCTGAGACTTTCAATTAGTAAACCTATACAGCAACTGTATTATAAATAGAATCCTTGAACCACTTTAAAAGTGATTATATGTAATACGTGTTTTGATCATTATGTGATACTAGTGACTCAGTGCATGAAATTCGCACCTGGGGGTATGGGGGGGGGTATTCCTCAGCCCAGCATGAACCCTCTCCAATCTAGGACCCCTGGATGGATGTCCTACTGCTGGTTTACAGGGATCGGGTCTAAACTGGCAGTCGGACATTCCTTTAACAATTCAGGACTGCTGGCTCCAGCCACTCACCTGCCTGCTTGCCTGCCTGATTGCCCCTAACCACTCTGCCTGCCGGCTTTCTCCCCTACAACTGCCCCCCCCACCAGCCTGATCATCCCCAACTGCCCCCCCCCCCTTTGCTGGCCTACTCACCCCCTCCTTCCCTTCCCACTGGCCTGCTCACCCCCAACTGCCCTCCTACTGGCCTGCTCACTCTAAACTGCACCCCCCCTCGCTGTCCTGATCATCTCCAACTGACCCCCACTGATGGCCTGCTCACCCCCAACTGGCCCCCCTACTGGTCTGCTTACCCCAACAGCCCCTGCCATCCCATCCTGGCCTGATCACCCCCACTCCCCCCTCCCCTGTAACCCAAGGCCCCAGCCCCTCCTTTTTTATTTTATTTTATTTTATTTTATTTTCAGCACCTCCTTGAGCAGAGGCCAGGGCCGGCTGGATGCTTGGCTTCCTCCATTGCCAAAGCAACCCAAGCCTCCTGCTTGCTCCAGGTTTGTGGCTGGAAGCCATCTTGGCTGGGTTAATTTGCATACTTGCTCCTGATTGGCTGGTGGGTGTGGCTTGGCATAGCAGAATGATATTAACTTGCATGTTTCACTTTTATTAGTGTAGATTATCTCATTATGTAATAATATGTCAACTGTTTCAATAATATTCTAAGGGAAGAATGAATATTCTTTCTGATTTTTAAGATTTCTGGTTTTGCTTTTGCTTGAGCAGCTAAATGAATATTTATTTGGTACATTATTTTTATTATGAAAAGAAAAACAAGCTTCTCTTGTTATCTCTTGATACTGTTGTATTTTAACCTAAATACTTTGATCTAACTTTTATTGATTCATATTCATCTGATAAAACAATATGAAATAATATCTCAAATGTCATTTAGTGGTGGTTAATTTGCAAATGTTGTTCAATTTCATTTATATATTCTTTGAGGAATGTGCTTTTTAAAGAAAAAACATCATGATCAGAGTATGGATGGACATGTCACGCTTATTTAGGGGACTCCTAGCCTTTCTCTGTCACATTATAAGTAATCCTTCCTGGTTATTTCAAATAATATTTTCAATCTAAAATCTAGGAGGCAGGTGCTCACGTGTCCTCATCCAGGCTTGAAAAATACAGGGAGGAGGACATGGTGGCAACTGTCACCATGATTGATTTCCTTGGAATAGACGATTGACCAGCTGGTTGTAATCTAGGTTGTGGACTCTCTCAGAACAGTGAAACTCTTACATTAAAACTCCTCAAAGTAGAAGAAAGAAGAAATGCTTTGAATTTTAAAGATTTTGAAGTGCAAGTACCTTTTCCATGTTATTTCTTCTTCTAAACAACATAATTAATGTTAAAGCCATGTGTTTTTCACAGATTATAATGTTGCAATGATAAATGTATATCCAAAAGATGATAATAGTAATAAAATGTCAGATTCTTCATTTTAGTTTTGTAGTAAACTTGTGTAATGCTTCATTAGAAATCTTTGTACAATTATAAATAGATATGAGATTAATATATGATTAACATATTTTTTACAATCTTCTTGTCTTTGAGTATGAAGTGTATAACAGATTAATCATAAGCCAGCAAAAAAGAATGTTTATAGGACTCCATAACTCTCAACATTGATATGTGAAGTAACTGTGGTATACCATAATAGCAAAATAATAGTAATTATAAAGTAAATATAATAATAATTTAAATAAAAATACATCATTAATTTATTTATTCAACAAATATTTACATAACACCTAATATGTACAATGTATTTTCCATTCATAATCTGTCCTTCATGATAATCATCTCAGCCACTTAGTAATGGAAGTACTGTAGTATTATCAATTGTCTTATTGATAATGCATCCCTGAATTATGAAAAGCAGGACCAGATGTTACCACTCTCTAAATTTCTTCTTAAATGTATCTTATAATCTCTTTAAGTGGAAAGATGGAACACACATATTAGGAGTTATTATTGAGTAGGAATAATCAAGGGAAGTTTCGTACATGACATTGTTCTTTAAACAGAGGTGAAGTAGGGCATTAAAGGCTTTGTCAATGTTCTTTTCATTTGCAAGAACCCCGATAGAATTTTATCCACATTATTTTGTTGTTATTTTATTTATTTATTTACTGATTTCAGGGAAAGGAAGGGTGAGGGAGAGATTGACTCAATGATAAGAATCACCTATCACCCCACTCCTACTGGGGATTGAGCCTGCAACCTGGGCATGTGCCTTTACTGGGAATCGAACTGTGACCTCCAGGTTCATGGATCAAAGCCCAACCACTGAGCAGCACTGGCCAGGAAGAATTTTATCCACATGCTGATCTTATGAGCCTCAAATTTTATTAGAGAATGTGAGTGTTACAGAGTTTGTCCAGGCTATGCCATGGCACTATTAAGCTTGACAGTAAATGTTTAAGAGTTGTATTTTTGGTAACAAAGTATACATATTTAGAAATTATTGAAACTCTTTATATTTCAATGCAATCAAAAAAACATCTTTTGAAGTCTATGCTAAATGCAATGAAGACAAACACAAATCCTGTGCACTCAAGTAGTTTATATCCTAGGGGTAGAGATATCCTAACACCTTTTTAAAAGTAGAATTCTTCTACCTTATGCATTTGACCATAATCTTTCATTTTATTATGCTTTTAGTTTCTTCAACTCAAAATATTAAGTATACATTGGTAGTAGATTTTCTGCTTAAGCAGATGTTACCTGAATACATTGATCTGTAAAAATTACAAATAGATTGAGATATTCTCTAACATAAAACTAATTTCTGCTTTTTGCTGAGTCCTTATCCTATATAATAAAAGCCTAATTTCAAATCAATTGAATAGCAGAACAACCGATCACTATGATGTGCACTGACCCCCAGTGGGGAAATCGCTCAATGCAGGAGCTGCCCACAGCCCATAGACCCCAGGTTGGACAAGGCAGATGCTAGCAGGGGATCCCCAATTGCCCCAGCTGTTGCCCCATAGATTGGCCCTGATCGCTGGCCAGGCCTACGGACCCTACTCATGCACAAATTTTGTGTATCATGCCTCTAGTATTTAATAACATAAAACCAGGGCCCTTGTACTCTGTTGGAAGCTCTTCTTATGTTGATACCTTGGTTAGTATATTCTCATTTCTGACTAGTTCTTATATTTAAGTTTCTCTGTGTTTTATCTTATTGATTAGCTTTTGGAAAAAAATTTTGTCATTCCAAACTTGATTATATATAGTCATCCATATAAGAGCAACAGGGAAAATTGAATTTTCTTTGAGTAATTACTTTTCACATTTTATTTTTTTCACTTTAAAATTGCTCTCAAGAGCAGGGAAGGATGGCTATATTTCCTACCAGACGATAATGAAACATGATCATTGAGAAAGGATATTATGCCATTTCAACAGGATGTCGTCTTGGTTTAAGAAATGATAAAATAAACTGCATTCGTTTCTATATATCTTTAGAAATATCAAATCTACATTTTCATAGCTTCATTTTTACTACTGTATCCTACATAAAAAAGGTGCAAGCCAAGCAAAAAAGTGGAAGTTGCTATAAATTATGTGAGATTTTCATTAATACTATGTGATATCTGTATCAAAACTTAAAAAAAAAAAACACCTCAAGAAAATGTCTCACTTTGAAACTATTGTAGGAATACACAGCATTTTTACAAATAACATGGGTGGGATAATAAATGGGAAATTAACTACCAATTTTTTGTATATTGCTGTTACAAATAACTCAGAAAAATATTTTGGTAAAGCAGAAGCTATTTTCAAGAAAATAATTAGAAACTAAGAGACATCATTTTTTAAAATATATTTTTTATTGATTTCAGAGGGGAAGGGAGAGAGAACGAGAGAAACATCAATTATGAGAGAGAATAATTGATGGGCTGCCTCCTGCACACACCCCCTCAGGGGATCAAGCATGCAAACCCAGGCATGTGCCCTGATTGGGAATCAATCCGTGACCTCTTGGTTCATAGGTCTATATGCTCAACCATGAAGCAACATTGGCCAGGGCAGGAGACATCATTTTCTGAAAAAGTAGAAATAGTGTTATTATTAATGAGGTGGCTGTGAAATTTTTGATGTCACATTACTTTTGCTTTCTTTATGAGTTTTGTTCTATATCAGTGAGGTTCCTGGATAAATGAGATTTTGCCATTTACAGAGCATTTTTTAAAATTTATCTTTATTGTTGAAAATATTATAGATGTTCCCTTTGTTTTTTCCATTGACCTCCTTCATTCCACACCCACCCCTCCCAGGCCTTCATACAGAGCATTTAAAAAAATATCTCTCTGGTTCACAAGAAGCTAGAAGCTAAGTTACTGATTTGTGTTTTAGGAGAAGTAGATAGAACAGTATTAATTACTTTGTAGTCTCTATTTTGTCTTTGTTAATGTAATGCAAATTTCTCATTGCCATATTTTTTTTGTTAGTCTTCACATATTATTTGTTAACATCTTGATTTTTTAAAAGTAAAACTATAAATCACAAATATATTGGGTGAATAGTACAAGGTAGGAAGAAGCAAGGAGGTTTTGAGCTTTGAGTTTCGGTCCTCATTGAAAAACCAAAACTAATTCGTTTTAAGAGGATAAATCCCTCAGTGTGAAAGTACTTTGCTAAGAAATTATAAAAATACTGATAATTAAAATACAAAGCTACTGTCATAGGCTGACATTTATTTATTTCATGTTCTTGAGTTGGCTCAATTTCAGGCACTTCACTGCTAAACAAAGAAATGTTTCTTTTAGTTTTATCTTGAAGAGCAAAACAATCCCTCATAGCTCCAACTGAGAAATAACTGTTCTATAACATGTAAAGAAAGCAGATTTTAGATTTAAATTTGTGAGCTAATGTTTTTGGAGGTTTATTCCCTTTGCTATATATTGCAACTCTGATTATAGTTAGTGGAACAGTTTGGGAGCTCATGTGCTTGCCTAAGTGAATAGCCAAGACTGTTCAAAAATCCATGTAGCTTGTTGGAGTTAGCCTTATTTTAGGCAATAGACATATTTCTGAGAAATTTTATTTAATGGAACTTTTACCAAGTAAGTCATATATAAGTATGTGGAAACTGTTTAAATTACCTCATAAGCCTTCTGGATTCACATAGGAGGATGACTAGCAATATTGCATTGTTTCCTTTAATCTCCCCCTCACACTTTAATCAGATTAGCATATTATTCTTGCAAATTGGATATGTCCTTCCTATTTAAGGCGTTTTAAGTTGGAAGATCATCTACTTATGGGATCTGAAGGTTTGCTACTTGAGCCTCTCTGTTGATAGGAGTTGCATGCCTCCACTAATAAAATAAGTACTGCTAGAGGCTTTGAGGTAATTATTTTAGTGGAACTGAAAGTATTAACAACTGGTGGCAGCACACTGTGTAAATATATTTAAAGTAGCATGCTAAATAAGGTCTTACTTCTCAAAGCTGAGTTTCTTAATTGTGTTTGGGCCATAGTTGAGAAGTAAATGGCTGAGGGCCTCAGGGTATGGGTTAGACACACAGAGAGATGAGTCAAGAGATAATGGTGCCTCCAATAACCACCCAAATATATTCTCTATGAAAAACATTTCATGGGGAGAGAATCAGAACACAGCATTTTTCAGGAAGGGACTGTAGCTGACTACAGGGGAAACACACATGAAAACAACATAAGGAAAGGCAGCACTTAATACCTCCATTGGGGGCAAATGGAATTGCTAAACTGGTGACAATAGTCCCATATGACAATAGTTCTATTAAGCCCCGAAAAGCTACTTAATTTAAAAAGAGGGGTAGAAGAGAAAGCTCATGAGGAAAAGAAATATAAATATCAGGGGGTGACAAGAATGGAAAATATGAAAGAAAATAGGTACTTTAAAGCTCACATAAAGAAAAAATATCTCAAGAATACAGTATGAATGCAGCAGCTTTGTGGAGAAAGGTAGAATCCCCCCTTATCCTTCTTCAGTTCTTATGGATGGACTAATAATGAGTAATAAAATTGACACAAGAGTAGATTTATGGGAGTAAAAGCAATTTAATATGCATACACAGGAGACTCATGATATTCAGATCATAAAATGAGGCCCAGAGAAATGATGATCCAGCCAGGTCTTACACTTTTAATTTATTTTTTTATTTAAACATTTTTTAAAAATTGATTTTACAGAGAGAGGGGAAGTGAGAGGGAGAAAGAGAAAGAAACATCAATTGGCTGCCTTCTGCATGCCCCTACTGGGGATTGAGCCAGCAACCTGGGCATGTGCCTGACCTAAAATCAAACCAGCGACCTCTAGGTGCATAGGACAACACTCAACCAAGTGAGCCACACTGGCCAGGGCAATATCGAAACAATAAATTTATAAGAAATTGAAAGAGGGGGTAGTGCTAATTGGAATCTATGTAAAGTTTGGATATTAATTAATGAAAAATTTAAACAAAGCAAATGAGAAGAGACAATAAACTTTGTTTATATAGACTCCAGTTGTGAGTTGTTTAAGTATAGCAATTAGTTCCTTTCTAATGTCTCGACCCACAATTGAGAACCACTAGCAGGATCATCTAAGACCATCAGAAAACACAGATATTTACATTACGATTCATAACAGTACCAAAATTATAGTTATGAAGTAGCAACTAAAATAATTTTATGGTTGGGAGTCACCAAAAAATGAGGAACTGTATTAAAGGGTTGCAGAATTAGAAAGGTTGAGAACCACTGAATTAGGGATATCTTCCAGGTATAGGGAGAACTCCTTTCACATGGGATATTTACCTCTTGCTTTTGTTTTATTCATGTATTTATGTACTAGAGGCCCAGTACGCAATATCATGTGAGACCCAGACCGACTGTGCTGGAGGGACCCAGACTGACTTCCACCACGCTTGGCAGGACTTGGGACCCAGAGTCAAGTCCCCACCTACCTGTGCCTGCCTCACTGTGCACGCAGTCTCCTAGTGAACAGTCTTTGGTCCTTGAGCCATCACAGAATCACAATCAAGGGGTTTTGTATAATAGAGATTTTAATCCTTACCTGAGGAGTGAGTATATTTTTTCCCATTGATTTCTAGAGAGAATGGAAGGGATGGGGAAGGTGAGAGAGAAAAAACATTGATATATTCATTGGTTGCCTCCTGCTCACATCCTTACCAGGACTCAGGAACCTAAAACCTGTTGTGCAGTGAATGTGAGTGAATAACCACTGGAGTCCAGACCAAATTAAAATTTAGGGAGCCTTTATTAGCTGTCCAGCCAGCTGGCCAAATGGTCAGCAACTGCACCATGTTTCTCCACACAGGGAGTCCAGAGAGCAGCAATTACCTTCAGTGTAGGACCACTGTTAAGCACATTAACCCATTCTGTTTTTTTTTAAATAAATCGTTATTGTTCAGATTATTACAGGTATTCCTTTTTTTCCCCTCCACATGATTCCCTACCCTACCCCATGCCCTTACACCCAACCACTGTCTTCATCCATAGGTATAAGATTTTTGTTCAATCTCTTCCCGTACCCTGCAGACCCCCTCCCTGCTGAGGATTGTCAGTCCACTCCCTTTCTATGTTCCTGATTCTATTACATTCACCAGTCCATTCTGTTCACTAGATTTTTTATTCACTTGATTTTTAGATTCACTTGTTGGTAGGTACGTATTTGATGTCTTTTTGTTGCTCATAATTTCTTCTTCTTCTTCTTCTTCTTCTTCTTCTTCTTCTTCTTCTTCTTCTTCTTCTTCTTCTTCTTCTTCTTCTTCTTAAATAATACCCTTCAGCATTTCATGTAATCCTGGTTTGGTAGTGATGAACTCCTTTAGCTTTTTCTTGTCTGTGAAGTTCTTTATCTGACCTTCTATTCTGAATTATAGCTTTGCTGGATAGAGTAATCTTGGTTGCAGGTTCTTGCTATTCATCACTTTGAATACTTCTTGCCACTCCGTTCTGGCCTGCATAGTTTCTGTTGAGAAATCAGCTGACAATTGTATGGGCACTTCCTTCTAGGTAACTAACTATTTTTCTCTTGCTGCTTTCAAGATTCTCTCTTTGTCTTTTGCCCTTGGCATTTTAATTATGATGTGTATTGGTGTGCTCCTCTTTGAATGCCTCTTGTTTGGGGTTCTGTGTGCTTCCTGAACTTGTAAGTCTATTTCTTTCACCAGGTAGGGAAATTTTATGTCATTATTTCTTCTAATAAGTTTTCAATATTTTGCTCTCTCTCTCTTCTTCTGGCACCCAAAAAAGTCAGATGTTTGTATGCTTGAAGTTGTCCCAAAGACTCTTTACCAGCCATGGGCAAACTATGGCCCACGGGCCAGATCTAGCCCGCTTGGCTGTTCTATCCAGCCTGCAGAGCCGAAAGAGCAGAGTGTTCTCTTGCTCTCCCCTCCACTCCTTCACCAGCAGCGCAAGATGAGGGTGCCAGCATGATCAGGTTGTTTTTGTTCTGGCCCTCTGGTCCAGTTTAAGAACCCATGTGGCCCTCGAGTCAAAAAGTTTGCCCACCCCTGCTCTTTACACTATCTTTATATTTTTAGATCCTTTTTTTTTTCTTTTCTAATTGGGTGTTGTTGGTTTTTTTGTTGTTGTTTGTTTGTTTTGGTTTTTTGTTTCCTCATATTTCAGATCTTTGGTTTGATTCTTGGGGTCCTTTAATCTGGAGTTGAATTTCTGCATATTCTTTATTTCAGACAGTGTATGCTTAATTTCTGACTGGTCCTTTTCATTTTTTTTTTTTCACATTCTCATCAAGGTCCTTGAAGGTCTCATCAAATTCTCAGAGGTTTTTAGAAGAATATTGAGTAACCTTATAAATGTGGTTTTGAACTCTATGTCATCCAGTAGTTTGCTTTCCTCCATTTATTTCATTTGTGATATGTTTCTGTGTCTCCACATTTTAGCTGCTTCCCTATGTTGATGGAGTGGCTTTGTGTGGTAGGTGACCTATAGAGGCCAGTAACTCTTGGTACATCCCTTTGTGGGCTGAGTGCAAAGTCTTGGTGTAGTTAAGCCTTGATTACTGTTGGTAAGCTGGGAGAAATTGACCTCCAGGACAATTGGCTGTGGAGACCCACTGTGTTTATAATGGAAGAGCTGCTGTGATGGAGACATGCTTATGGTGCAGGACTTGTTTCAGTGGGGCTTTGGTGGTCACTTAGTCTGCCTCTTGAATGTGTCGCTTATGGATGTGAGGAGTTGAAATCTGGTGTCTCACACTGACCACTAGGTACACTGGCTTTTGGATCTCCAATGGGGTGCAGGTCAGCTACTGTCTGAGGCCACTCTGCAGGAGCTACAGCAAGAACTACAGTTTTCCTCTTTGCTTGGGATTTGGAGGTTTTGGAGCTGTCTGAACAGGGTTGCAAGTTTGCTAGGTTAAGTTGTTATAGGGAAGGCCATTCATATGCAAAAGCCAATGCTTGGAGCTTGGATGGGTTTGTAGATGGTGTGGGGTGGGGTCTGAGGGCATCACCAGGCTAGGACATGGCAAACAGTGATGGCTGCTAGCCAACCGTTCCTGTGCTTCCGACCATCCCCGAGCCTCTAACTGTGTCCCTGAGACACACCCCAGTTCAGCAAGCAATTATTCCTGTGCACAGCTCTGCAAGCAAGCCACCCTCACTTTCCGACCTGATGGCAGACAATCCAGCTTCTCCCCATAGGGGTTTGGGTCCTGTGTGTCTCCCCATAAACTGGATTTCAGAGATATCGGGAGCTTGTCTCCCTTCGGGTTGACGAAAGCGCCGCTGACCACCATCCCTGATTGCGTGCACCTCTGTACCTCAGCTTTTCAGTGTTTGTACATAGAATGCTCTTTTCTCTTTCCTTCTAGTTGTAGAACTTCCACTCAGCCAGCTTTCCCGTGGTTTTGGGTGATAGATCTCCAGTTGTAGTTTTGAAATTGTTGTGCAAGGCAGCAATTTAGGTGTTTACCTATGAGACCATTTTGGGTTCCCTCTCACATTCTGTTTTTGCAGAATAAGTAACCCACGACAAAGCAGTTTTTCCCAAGCAATATCAGAGTCATGCCATTGACAACCATGTTATTCACAGGGTCATTATGTTCATCAGAAAGCTGACAGTGTTCTATGAAAGAAGGCCTATGTTCTGGGAAGGGGCCATGAGACCATATCTCAGGGTCTGGCCTAGTGTCAGCACTGATAACTCTATCTGGGGCATAGTCCACAGTCTCTCTGGAATGGACAAAAATTCCCACTCTCTTGCTGAAACCGGTTTGGCTCAGTGGATAGGGTATTGGCCTGTGGACTGAAAGGTTCTTGCTATTCATCACTTTGAATATTTCTTGCCACCCCCTTCTGGCCTGCATAGTTTCTGTTGAGAAATCAGCTGACATTTGTATGGGTAATCTCTTGTAGGTAACTGTTTTTCTCTTGCTGCTTTCAAGATTCTCTCTGTCTTTTGCTCTTGGAATTTTAATTATGATGTGTCTTGGTGTTGTCCTCTTTGGATTCCTCTTGTTTGGGGTTCTGTGCAATTTCTGAACTTGTAAGTCTATTTCTTTCACCAGGTAGGGAAAATTTTCTGTTATTATTTCTTCTAATAAGTTTTCAATATTTTACTCTCTCTCTTCTTCTGACACTTCCAAAATTTGGATGTTTGTATGCTTAAAGTTGTCCCAGAGGCTCCTTACACTATCTTCATATTTTTGGATTATTTTTTCTTCTTGTTTTTCTGGTTGGCTGTTTTTTGTTTCCTCATATTTTAGATCTTTGGTTTGATTCTTGGGGTCCTTTAATCTGGAGTTGAATTTCTGTATATTCTTTATTTCTGACAGTGTATGCTTAATTTCTGACTGGTCATTTTCCTTTTTTTTGGCATTCTAATTAAGGTCCTTGAGGGTCTCACTAAGCTCCTCGGAGGTCTCGTTAAGTTTTTCGCTTTTTTTTTTAGTAGATTCTTGAGTAACCTTATAAATGTGGTTTTGAACTCTGTCATACAGTAGTTTGCTTACCTCCATTTATTTCATTTGTGACATGTTTCTTTGTCTCTGCATTTTGCTGCTCCCAGTGTTGATTGAGTGGTTTTCTGTGGTAGGTGACCAATGGTTCAGCCTATTACCTGAGGTGGATACTCTTGGTACACCCCTTTGTGGGCTGAGTGTAAAGTCTTGGTGTAGTTGAGCCTCGATTGCTGTTGGTATGCTGGGAGAAATTGACCTACAGGACAATTGGCTGTGAGGACCTGCTGTGTCTATAATGGAATAACTGCTGGATGGAGATATGCTTATGGGGCAGGACTTGTTTCAGCGGGGCTTTGGGGATCACTGAGTCTGCCTCTTGAATGTGTCACTTATGGATGTGAGGAGTTGAAATCTGGTGTCTCACACTGACCACTAGGTACACTGGCTTCTGGATCTCCAATGGGGTGTAGGTCAGCTACTGTCTGAGGATACCCAGCAGGAGCTACAGTGAGAACTACAGTTTTCTCCTCTTTGCTTGGGTTAGGAGGTTTTGGAGTTGTCTGAGGAGAGCTGCAGTTTGTTAGGTTAAACTGCAATGGGGGAGACCATTCATATGCAAAAGCTGCTGCTGGAAGCTTGGGTGGGTTTGTAGATTTTGCGGGGCAGGGTCTCAGGAAATCACTACGCTAGGGCATGGCAAACAGAGATGGCTGCCAGTCAGCCATCTCTGTGTCTCCAATTTTCCGTGTCCCCACGTCTCAGGCCCCAGCATAGTAAACAATGATTCCTGCACCTGTGCAAGCCACCCTCACTTTCCAACCTGATGGCAGATAGTCCAGCTTCTCCCCAGAAACTGGAATTCAGAGTAATCATGATCTTGTCTCCCTTTGGGTTGAAAAAAGCAACTCCCGCCACCAGCCTGGTTCATATGCCTCCATACCTCAGCTTTTCAGAGCTTGTGCACATCTCAATGCTCTTTTCTCTTTCCTTCTAGTTGTATAACTTCCACCCAACCAGATTTCCTGTGGTTCTGGGTGATAGATGTTTTGTCTTTTAGTTGTAGTTTTGAAATTGTTATGTGCAGCAGCAGTTTAGGTGTTTACATATGCTTCCATCTTGGTTTCTCCTCACCAGGATTCTGTTCTTTAACAGAATAAGAATACTTCAGGATCTTCCCTTTCCTTATTAGGGTATGGAAACTGACAGGTTCAGACAGTGTAGTTTAGTGATAATTTATTGATAGCCTTTTGTTCTCTAGTTAGAAATACTTTAATATCAACAGTCTTTGCATACAAGGGAATAGCAGTACATTTCAGTTACAGGCATTGTATTCTCCATTTTCTTCAGTCATTTCATGTTATTTTTGATATATGTTTATGATGATTATGGTATTGAATTCATATTGCCTAATACACTTTTCAAGCACTTGGGGAAGATATTCTATTTTCAAGTATCAATTTCAATTTTTTTCAATACAATTTAAATGTTATACAGAAAAAAATAATAGTTGGCAGCACATTTTGTCATCTTTGTCTATTAGCCAACAATACAAATACTTTTTATTCTTATGGGACTTTTTCTCACTGATTAATTTATTTTTATAACTTCTGATACAATATGATGCAGCAGTCTTTATTTTAGTTCAAAGAAATACAGTATTTATTCTACTGTTAATTGCATTTTTCTCTGAAAGAATGCTTTTGTGTGTGTGTGTTTCAGGGCAGTGGTGTGTCAGCAAGGTTTTTAGCTATAATTGTAAGGAACATGAAAAAAGCTGATAGTCTGTAGTCCTTTCTTTTTAGTTTTAGAGAATATGTATATAATATCACCATTCAATCATTTCCTCATCAATGACAGGTGAGGAGCAGGAAACATGTTTTTTTTTAAATCTATATAAGAATGTGACTGTAATTTTGCATGACTTCCTATGAAATATAGATAGTACTAGCCTAATATGTCTGTCTATCTTGACAGATCTAGGAAATGAGGATAAAATGGATGACATGGATCCCTAAACTGACTAAATTTATGTCAGTCATTACTGTATTGTAATCATTAAAGTACTATATAAACAATTAACCAATGCTCATTAAGCAGAGATGAAAAGAAAATCCTAGAGTTAAATTTTCAGATCACTTAAAAGGTAAAACAGGCCCCAAGTGGTAGTCAGTTGAAGGTATTGAGAATATTGTGAAATTACTTGGTAAACTCTAAAAGTTGTTTTTTTAATTCATTGCAACACATCAATCCATGTTTATAACCACCAGTGTTTTCTTATTTCAACTCCTTACTGTGATTTACAGCACCTTAATGACAGAGTTCCAGGTAATTTTCTCTAGCCTCATCTTATACAACTCATTCACTACTCACCAGCCACAGTGGTGTACACTCATCCTAAGCCATTTACATTTAATGTTCACTCTGGAACACTATTTTCCCAGATCTTCAAATGACTAATTCTCTTCATTTTTAGAGTTTCAGGTTATATGTCACTGCCTCAAATTACTCAACCATACCTCTCATGTTTTTTCAGTTTTATTATATTTTTCACAGAACTATTACTATATAAAGTTACCTTATTTGTTCACTTCCTTTATTCAATCTCTGCCAGCCCCTGTATTGAAATTCCATGCTAGCCAGGACATCACCTGTCTTGTTCAAAACTCTATCTCAAGCAACCAGTTTGCATGTTTATTGAAGTATAATAAGTAATAAAAATAGCCATCTGTCAACTAACAAAGTCATATCTAGTTCAGGGGTCTGGAATTGGGTAATTGTGTAGGAGCTCTTGAAAATACTTCAGAAGAGGGATACTATGATGACAAAAGGAGTAGAAAATAAGACCTATGAAGAGAAAATGGTGATATAAGTTAGGTCAATACTACTCCAAAATAACAACTATATCCATTATAGTTGTTCATTTTTATAGTTTACGGAGTACTTTTGGATGTTCAACTCTCTTAACTTTTTACATAATAATCATGTACATTTGTTATCATTGTCCCTATTTTATGGGTATTGAAACTTTGGTACAGAGAAATTAAGCAACTTGTCCAAAGTCATATAGTTATATGGTATAATTCATGCTTTCTTAATCTCATGTCCAATTTTTTCATGATACCACTTCTGGTTTAGCCTGCAGAGCAAGGTATTTTTTGGATGTAATAAACAAAGACATGTCTCATTAGAAATTATAAATTCTCATAAACATTATCCCAGATTGTTCCCATGCATCTTTGGAATACATTTGGAATAGGTATTCATCTGTCTGATGTGGCTTGGAAGAAGATAGAGGGTCTTATTTGAGGGTAAGTGATTACTTAGACATTATTTCTGCAAGCTCTATGATTTTGTAGTCTTTTGGGGCAAAACTCTGAACTTTCAAAATGAATTGTTTCAAATTTATTAACACTTAAAATTTGACCAAATGATACTACCCTTTAAACTTTATATCACAACTGGACTTGACTCTAGGATGTGCTCACTGCATGGGGTGTGCATATTTTTATTCAATACCTAGAGCATGCAGTGTGAACATAATAGAGATTGTAAGGCAGCCAGGAGTGTAGAACATGAATTCGTAAAGAGTAACTTTATGTTTCATGTAGATTTATTATTTCTCAAGCTTCTTAATAAGCCTGCTTCTGAACTCTCAGTTCCATAGCCTAGATTCCACATTCATAACTGGCATCTGCATACTGCTTCTATTTTTATAGGTCTTTTTACCCCTTTTTTATTTAGATTAAATGTTTATTTGAATTTCACATGGATAGTCAAACTTATCTTCCAGTAACAGAAGCATTCTTTTAATAGAACTATAAAAAACACATGGAAAATATAATTCTTTTGATTTTCATCATTTTATTGAAATTTCTTTTTCTGACACATCAGATGTTCTCTATTTATAGTTGATAACTGAAATCTCCATAATATGACTTTCCCTATAATAATACAGTTATGTCTTTTTGTGCTCATCTAACTGGATGTTTCTTTTAAAAAATATATATTGTTATTAATTTTTTTTTAATACAGAGAGGAAGGGAGTGGGATAAAGAGTTAGAAACATCAATGAGAGAAACATCAATCAGCTGCCTCCTGCATGCCCCCTACTGGGGATATGCTGCAACCAAGATACATACCCTTGACCAGAATTGAACCTGGGACCCTTCAGTTCGCAGGCCAATGCTCTATCCACTGAGCCAAACTGGTTAGGGCTGGATGTTTCTTTAAACTATGAATTTAAAATATTCTATAATTTCCAAAATTATTACAATGAGAGTTTATTACTTCAATAATTATAAACTGTTCATATGTCCTTTGGTCAAAATGGAGAAAAAAATTTCCTATAGTATTAGAATGAATTAATTTTATTTGGAATCTGTGTGGTATTTGCATAAAATTCCAAATATAAAATACTAGAGGCCCAGTGCATGACATTCACTCACTGGGGAAGAGGGGGGTGGTCCCTCAACCTGGCCTGTTCCCCTTCACAGTTGAGGACACCTCAGGGGATGTCTGACTAATGGCTTAGGCCAGGGGTGGGCAAACTACGGCCCCATTCGGCTGTTCTATCCCGCCCTCGGAGCCAAAAGAGCGGAGGGTTCTCTTGCTCTCCCCTCTGCTCCTTCACCAGCAGCCCAAAATGAGAGTGCCAGCATGGTCAGGTTGCTTTTGTTCCGGCCCTCCAGTCCAGTTTAAGAACCCATGTGGCCCTCGAGTCAAAAAGTTTGCCCACCCCTGGCTTAGGCCCAGAAGAAGCAGTCAGATACCCTTAGACCTGCTGCAGAGGTGGGAGAGGCTCCTGCCACCACTGCTGCGCTAGCCAGCCCTCAGCGTGGCTTTTGGCTGATGGCCCCTAACCCCTCTGCCTTCCTGCCTGATTGTCCCTAAGTGCTTTCCTCCCAGTGGGAGTGCACTGACCATCAGGGGGTAGCTCCTGTGTCGAGCATCTGCCCCCTGGTGGTCAGTGCGCATTACAGAGACCAGTTGTTCCTCTGATTGATTTGCTTATTACCCTCTTATTATTAGGATACTTATTCCAATTGTGACTCTATTCCTTATAATTAGAAAATGTTTTGCTATTCCTATCTTGGAATCTCCTTGCTTTATTAGGAACCAAAAGCTGAATGTAGATATTTTAAAAAATAAATATTTGAAAGTACTTATTAAGAGACATAGTTCAAAACATGAATTAAAAATATATTATAGGCCAAAGAAAAAACTATTATAGAGCAAGGAAAAATGGCATAGTGCATTTTAATGAAGCCATAAAGAAGAGACAGATAGAAAATGCATTTATAGGGAAAGGGGAATTTTAATAAATGCTGATTAGAAATATTGAGGTATTGTCTGTAATATTATACTGAAAACTATGGTGTAATAGTTTTAAAGAAAATGTCAGAATACATTGAGCACATTGTGTTTCTTCATGCTTGGCATATAGCAGGTCCTCAATAAGTATTTGTTGAAAGAATAAATGAACTAACAAGTTTTAGGTGAGTACCTGTTATGTAGAGGATGAAAAACTACCACCTAGACAGAGCTTATGATCTAATAAGGGAGAGAGAAATATAAGGCAGATGCACAAATGAGCACCGTGGAAGAAAGTGTGTGACTAGAATAAATGTATCCTACGAAATCAGAGGAAGGCCAATCATTTCCCATCTGAGAAGGTTTTAAGAAGGAAAAGGGAATTGAGACTTAGAATTGCTAAAAATTAAGTGAAAGAATAATTTATTTAAGCAAATATATAGATTAGTAAATATTATTATAAGACACTCGATAAATTAAAAACAAATATTGGATCATAGAGAAATGTTTTTTATTATCATCCATTCTTAAAAATTCCATTTGCCTTTTATAATAATATATGAAATAATCTAGGTTTCTTAAAACTTCATTGTCTTGGCTTTCCCCCCTTAATATATTACAGGCATAAATTCTAGTATAGCATATCTGAAATGTTTCGGTAATTAGTCTGTCAATCATTTTATTCCTCAGGTTAAACTTCTAGCCTAAATTATTAAAACTTTATTTCAATAACGAAAATAATATCAGTTGTTTCTAGTATAAAGATAACATTTTCTTCTAGGGAAGATTAAAGACTTTAATATTTTTCTCTTTATTTCCCCATAGGTCATCTTTTTGAGAAGTAGCTGGTATTAGGAAATATTGATCTCATCAGGGTAAAGAGAGGTGTTAGAAGAAAGCTGACTTCCCCACCCATGATACTTATGCCTAGCATGTGAATGATATGAAGATCACTTGCATTGTAAGCTAGTTTTCTTACCCCTTTCGCACAACTTACTCTTAACCCACCTTCCCATTTATCCGATAGAATCCAGCTCTGCCCATTCTCCTCTTTCTCTTTCTTCTCTTTGTCCTGTTTCTTCTTGTTCTACTTTTTTATCAAGTGCACAGGGACCACACAGGCCTTGTATACCATTCTATATCCAGCTTCTGTCATAGCCCATGGGCTTGAGTGGGCATGCATATAAATGTTAAATAAATTAATAACCACCTATTCTGGAGAACTAAACTATTAAATATAGCAATCCAAGAAAGACAGTATAGGAAGATGAATCTGATGCCTGAATATACACTGTGCATAATAAAATAAAATTAAAATTATTTTTAAGTTAACTCATTTGAAATATTTCTACTACTACTACTACTACTACTACTACTACTCTACCAACTCTCTCATGTGTCCCACACCGCTTTAACACTTAGTAACTGTATAACCTTGAGGCAGTTAACTAATACTGATCTTTAGGTCTTGCTCAATGTAAAATGTGACAAAAGATATATTGTCTATTGGAACACAGTTGATTAAATAAGATCTGTTGATCTGATTTTTGATGGACAAAAAGGTGAATATAATTTTTAAACAATTATGTGGAAAATACATGCAGAATTTTTTATTCTTTGCTTATTAATTAAAAGTCATAATTTACTGTAACTAATTCCATAATTCCACAGATTCCAAAATTCACTAAATTAAAAGTAATGTACATATATATGTGTGTTATTTTTAATACATATAAAATATATTTGCATAAATAATATATATAGCTAACAGAACTCATGACACTCACTGATAATGTTGGTAAACACTGTAATTTAGATCTATGTAATCTATGAAATTTCTAAACATAAATTAAGATCAAGTCGAAACTGATTTGGCTCAGTGGATAGAGCATCGGCCTGAGGACTGAAGGGTCCCAGGTTCCATTCCGGTCAAGGGCATGTACCTTGGTTTCTGGTACATCCCCAGTAGAGAGTGTGCAAGAGGCAGCTGATCGATGATTCGCATTGATGTTTCTAACTATCACTCTCTCTTCCTCTCTGTAAAAAAAACTCAATAAAATATATTTTTTTAAAAAGATCAAAACCTTTGTCATAAATGGCATTTAATGACATATTTTGAAGGATTAAAAATTAAAAGTCTTTACTAAATGACCCTTCATTGCAGTAATTGTAGAATTATTTTTTATCAGTGAGATCCTTTTTTGTTTTGTTTTTTGCTTGTACTGAAAATTTACCCCATATTGTTCTTTTATTCATTCAATAAAGTTGTACCTAATGTTTAGTACTGTGCTAGGAGCTACAGATGCAGCAATGAATAAAACACAGTCTCTCTCTTGAAATAGATCAATTTTACTGGGACAAGTAAGCAGACAATGAAAATATTGTAGTGTAAGTGCTAGAGTAGGAATGAGTTCAGGATGCTTTGGGAGCACATGAATGCTTTCCCTATCCAGCCTCTAGGTAAGGGAGTCAGTCATAGAAGTCCCAGGCGGGTACCCATGTTGTTCTTTTCCTGCATATTTATGTCCTTCCCCGAGATTGAAACGCAAATTATTTAAACATTTAATGTCCAACTGAGAGATACAGTAATGATTTATTGTTTGATTACTTTGAGTTTTCTACTATGTGGAACAACAAAACACATTTCTGAGACTAATGGTGATGAAAGGTAAGAAAAAACCCAAATCCTAAGAAACAGAGAAGCAGCTTTCATGAACCTAGTAAGTAAGGAATAAGGTAGAATTAGGAATCAGACATTCACTCATAGAATTCCTGAAGGTTGAATGACAATGCTAAGGAATTGCTTAGAAGGTTATGTACTTAAATTTTTTTTAAATTACCAAATAAGACATCATTTGAGTTATGTGTGTTAGGTTGTTAATGGAGCTGAACATTGCTATCAGGGCAAGTTGCCCTTGCACTACTTCTTTAGATGTGTTAAATGGCCTGACAAATCAATTGTCCAGTCTATTAACCAAAATGTATTGATATGTTATAATGGTTACTTTAATATCTATTCTTAATTATACTATGTCAATGTATTCCCAACCCATATTAGAGTTTTGCTAATGAATTATGTTAATATTATTTTGCTGCATATGCTTATTTCATAGTTGTTACATTATCTTCATTGTTCTTCATTTTCTTATGAATTTGGCACATATCATCAACTAAGTGCTGCTTTACTATATATTTATAAATAATTTTACAGCTAACTCACAGGCCAACCCCAAAATGGTAGTAAATAACTTGGCTTACTGTAAGTTTGCCATTTTTAGAGGAATGATTAAGCTACACACTATAGAATTCTTTTCTACTCTTCAATTCCTTTGACTCATTTGAGAAGATACTGTACCTTCTCAAGTTTTGTGTAAACTTGACTCATTTGAATTGAGCTGTTAATTAAGGTTTTAAAAATAACTTGCTGAATCATGGCACATTTATTTTTATTATTCCCATCCTGGCATTCTTCATATTTTTATTGTCATTTCAAATATGCATTTAATTTTTGTTTGCATGGTAATTTCAGCCAACTTACCTTCATTTAGGACACTTTGTACAAGAAAATTATCTCATTGTTTCATCCATTTGATTGATTGATTTCTGCTACTGTATATTCTTTTGAGCTGTCCCAGATCTTCTGAGCTTCTCTATTATCTTTCATTAACTTCTTTTATCATAACACCACATATCATCATTTATATGCTTACTTTGTTGCTCTTAGATAATTTATTGCTTCACTGTTTATTATTTAACTAGGGAAATTAAAAACAGGAATAAAGGAAAACAGAAATGGAGATGAAAAGATAAACTTAATTACCAATTTACTGTTCTCTCTGCCTTTACACAGTATTCTTCCTAGAGTATTAATCCAAGATGGAAAAAAAAGAATGCACATTTCACTTAATCACCCCACTATCAATCTATCATCTATCTATCTATCTATCTATCTATCTATCTATCTATTTATAACTATCAATATAATATTTTGCACAGTTGGTTAGAAATGGTTAGATATATCCATTAGTTTATTTTTTAAAAATATATTTTATTGATTTTTTACAGAGAGGAAGAGAGAGGGATAGAGAGTTAGAAACATCGATGAGAGAGAATCATCCATCAGCTGCCTCTTGCACCCCCCCCCCAACTGGGGATGTGCCCACAACCAAGGTACATGCCCTTGACCGGAATCAAACCCGGGACCTTTCAGTCCACAGGCTGACGCTCTATCCACTGACCCAAACCGGTTTCGGCTATCCATTAGTTTCTTAATGCAAAAAAAAAAAAAAAAAAAAAAAAAAGGTCCTGCTTCTACTATACCTTTAACTTCCTATAACCTAAAAAGGAGAGAGATAGAATATATATAGTATCACATAAAAAGTGTTTGCTAAGGTAGACTCAAATGTCAGGTAATTTTCTTTCTGGAAAAGGCTTTGTTTTGAGCAAAAATTATCTAATATAAATATATTATATATTTAAAATCTTCATCCATTATCAGAAACCTCACAAAAGATGAATACATTTTTCTGAAGTCATTTTCAAACATAACTACATTATATCTGGTCATATGACTTGAAAGTTAACATGCTGTTAATTTTATTTGAAATTTTAATCAAAAGACATCTTTTGATCTAGAAAATGAACACCTGGGAAAAACAAACAAAAAATAAGTATGCTTGTATTATGCTTAATTTCATGGGAAATAAGCTCTAAACCATCTCAAGAAGAACTAAACAATAATAAAATAATAAATAAATAAAAATCACATTGAGAGTAGATAGTCTTATGTCCAAACATAGCTGCAGCTCAATGAAATTTAGAGGCATACATCTTCAATATAATTAAATCAGTTGCTAAGTCTTTTGTCACACTTGATTTTCAATATATTAGATTGAAACAGAAACATTTTCATACATTTTTCTTTTGCCTCTCTCTCATGCCTATCAATTATAATTTAATTATTTCTTGCACTAAAACCAGTTTATAAAAAGATATCTTTATCTGCTTTATGCTGCTGACAAAACATACATAGTGAAAGAAAAAGAAGCATGTTCAGTTATCAGAAACATATGATAAATGAAAATACAAAGACAGTAAGTAGTAAATTTAAAACACAAACTATAATTGTGAGTTTTTAGCTTAATTCTGTTCTGAGCTTGCTTTCTTTGCTTCAGGTATCTCTGTCTAAAACGAAAAAAGTAATGC
This sequence comes from Vespertilio murinus, assembly GCA_963924515.1. Taxonomy (NCBI): domain Eukaryota; kingdom Metazoa; phylum Chordata; class Mammalia; order Chiroptera; family Vespertilionidae; genus Vespertilio; species Vespertilio murinus. The sequence continues at coordinate 64,575,186 of OZ004710.1, forward strand.
TAACCAAAACTTAGATATAGTTTTGAGAATGCTGTCAAAAATAATTTTCTAGAGAAAAATGAAATATTAGAAACTGAATATCTAAGACATTTTTTTAAAGTTTAGTCAAAGAACAATCTTTTACATAATAATCAATTATCTTATTTCTCTTTATGGTTACCTAATTTTATCTTGTTAGTGTCAACAGGGAGCCATTTTATGAATGATGGGCAGAGAACTTGAATTCTAAGTAAAAATTACATTTCAGGATTTGTAATGATATTGAGAAGATTCAAGTTAGCTTTATGTTTGGTTATTTATGTCAATTTTTAAACACATCGTTTTCTTCCCCATTCTATTAGACTTGATTTTTAAGGTCATTTTCTCAGAGCTTTCTTTCTTAGCTCATAAACATAATTAAGTATTACTTAGCTTATTTTAAGTATGATCTACTATACAGTAAAATTTTAAAATGTTTTGAAAATATCTTAAATTTATTAATAAAGAAAAAAGAATTTAGTGATTCTGATAATGCATAGACCATAGAATGTTATCCACCATATCAGAAATTGAATATAATTCAAAGCTATTGTAAGGTAGCTCTATTCTCTACATGACCATTGAAGTTACTAAATAATATATTAAATATAAATAAATAAAATAAAAGGTTACTCACAAAAAGCATAGGGAAGTAATTCACTTTCAATAATTTTTCTGAAATATGTGATATACTTTAGAAAATAAAATTCCATGAAGATAACTTCTTGGTCTATGCATTATTGGAATCATCAAATTCTTTTTTCTTTATTAATTCAGACTGGACAAATATTGGGGATGATTAAGTAAAAACTAAAATAAAGGTGTGTGGTTTGGGAAAACTCTAAGTTCCTTCATGAACAATAATGTAAATGTGAAATTAGCAAGTTCCCCCCCCCCATTGAAAGAATTTGTGTGTGTGTGTGTGTGTGTGTGTGTGTGTGTGTGTGTGTGTGTGATGTAAGATTTTTCAGGAATGCAACTCTCATGTTATAGCAGAGCCAACAAGTGAGATATAGGGACCATTAATTAGATTTTGAACAATTACTTCAAGCATTTTCTGCTAAACAGTGATATATATTATTAAAGTAAGTTACAGCAAGCCCTTCATTAGTTACCTTCATCATTACTTGCTATCACTATGTAATTATGAAAATAATTTAATAGTTTTAAATTTTTATAATTCATGAAATTATTGAGCTCTTTCCCCCCATTTGTTTCTTTCTTGTATTTTAAGTGAATTCTAGGCTCTAACAAATAGAGGAGAATATAAAATCACATTTTGGAAGCTTAATATATTTAAACATGTAAGCAACAAATCTAAATATTCATTTAGTATTTAGTACTAGGCTAATATAAAAATAAGACTTTAATTTATAGAATCAGTGGTTTTAAACAAGCCCTAAGGAATAATAATAAAATATTATTTATTTACATTTGGTTCTTATTCTGCTCTCTGTGAGAGGATACTTGGTTTCCATCTTTAATTATTTTCCTAAGTTAATGAGAAAAACACTAGTAAATTTTGAGAAGTTGATTTCATTAACTCTTTCTCTCTCTTTTAGAGTTATTGTACCTACTTATAATCTAATATAATAAAAGCCTAAGAGACCATTACAGTGGAACCATCAGAACTACTGGTCGCTATAATGTGCACTGACCACCAGGGGGCAGACACTCAATGCAGGAGTTGCCCCTTGCTGGTCATAGCACTCCCACAAGAATAGCGCCACTCAGCCAAAAGCAGGGCTTATGACTGCCAAGCACAACAGCGGTGGCACGATCCTCTCCTGCCTCCGCAGCAGCAGGAGCAGCTAGCTGAGCAGTAAGGATCAGCAAGCAGGTGGCGGTAAGGATTGAGAGGTCCCAGACTGCGAGAGGGTGCAGGCAAGGCTGAGGGACCCTACTCCCACCTCCAGTGCATGAATTTCATGCACTGAGCCTCTAGTCTGACACAAACAATTGTGCATGGGAGGGGTCCCCTAAACCCAGTCTGCACCTTCTCCAATCCGGGACCCCTTGGGGGATATTCCACTACTTTTGCTCCTTTTAGATTAAAATAAATTATTTAAGAAAGAGCCTTAGACAATAGGTTTAAAAGTAATTTGAAAACATACCTAAAGAATAACAGAAATTGCCTGGTCAATGTGGCTCATTTGGTTGAATAAAGTCTCTGGTTCAATTCCTGGTCAGGGCACATGCTCAGGTTGTGGGTTCAATACACCCCAACTCTCCCCTCCCGTGTGGGGCCTGCAGAAGACAGCCAATCAATGTTTCATTCACATCAATGTTTCTCTCTCTCTCTCTCTCTCTCTCTCTCTCTCTCTCTCTCTCTCTCTCTTCCTCCCTCTCCTTTCCTCTCTTCTCAAATCAATAAAAACATATATTAAAAGATGAATACAAGAAATTAATGACTAATTATCCTGATTCAAAATGACATATTCCATGATTCAAAATGACATGTTCCCTGATCTACTTTTATACCTTGCCCACAAATTTTTGCTTTAAAATTTCTATTTGGATCTCAGAGTTGTTGCTAGGGAAGCCATCCTCTGAAGGACCAAAATTCCATAATTAATTAAAAGATGCATTTTTATGGTTAAATTTAAAATGGGTATGTGCAGAACCTGAAAAGGCATAAATAGAGGGAGTAAAAATAGGTTTTACAGTATGTGCCACAATAAATAAATTTCATTTCATACATTTCCTTTTTGCAAATACTCTAAATATGTTGTGATTCTATTGTATAGTGACAATTTATGTATCTCATAGCCATCAAAATAGTAATACAATCATAAAAATGGGTACCAAGAATTATTCTTTTCTTTGACTATAATAATTTTTAAAGACTATCTTATATAACCCTTCTGTTTAGCAGGATCTAAAACACAAGATAGAGGGGAAATTATATAGCTGCAATATCTCCTTGGAATCATTTAGCTATTTCAGGTAATGTTACATAATTTGAACCAAAATTAAATTCTACTTTAATTATGCCCTAGCTGGTGTGGCTCAGTTGGTTGAGCATCCTCCCATGCACTGAGCTGTCAATGGTTTGATATCAGGGGACATGCCAGGGTTGAAAGCTTGATCCCTGTAGAGGACATGCAGTAGGCAGGCAATCAATGATTCTCTCACATCTTTGATGTTTCTCTCTCTCTCCTTTCCACTTTCTCTCCCTAAAACCAATAAGAATATACTTAAAAATAATATATGTTATGTAGTTTAGACTATTTGTAAAACATGATTTTTGAAGTGTAGTGGCACTGCTGACATATTAGGATATGAACATATATTTTATTTTTTTATAATTTAAAAATATATATATTTTATTGATTTTTTTACAGAGAGGAAGAGAGAGGGATAGAGAGTTCGAAACATTGATGAGAGAGAAACATCGATTAGCTGTCTCCTGCACACCCCCCACAGGGATGTGCCCACAACCACAGTACATGCCCTTGACTGGAATTGAACCCGGGACCTTTCAGTCTACAGGCCAATGCTCTATTCACTGAGCCAAACCGGTTTTGGCTTGAACATATGTTTTATTTTTAATGACTTACAGAGGTCAAAAGGAAAGATACATGTGTTATACCATACTATATCTGATATATTTTACACATTTGTGTCAACTTTTAAAAAATATATATTTTATTGATATTTTACAGAGAGAAAGGGAGAGAGATAGAGAGCTAGAAACGTCGATGAGAGAAAAACATCGACCAGCTGTGTCCTGCACACCCCCCTACCGGGATGTGCCGGCAACCAATGTACATGCTCTTGACCAGAATCGAACCTGGGGCCTTTCAGTCCACAGAGTGACGATCTACCACTGATCCAAACCGGTTTCAGCTGTGTCAACTTTTGTTATATAAAGGAGATAGGGATAATTTGTGTTTTATACTTCATTTCCAATCAAAAGGTTATTTTATAAAGTAAATTTTACCAGTAATAGGTAAGATGTCATTATAAAAACTGATAAAATCATAATAATCATATGGTGGTTTTCAATCTTACAAATTAAGACTATATTGATACATAAATAACTTGCTTAGAATAAATTAGATTTACCTCAGCATATGAAATTTAACTTCTCCTGGCCATTGTGGCTCAGTGGTTGAGCATTAACTCATGAACCAGGAGGTCAGAAGTCGATTTCAGGTCAGGGAACATGTCCTGGTTATGAGCTTGATCCCCAGTAGAGGATGGACAGGAGGCAACTAATAGATGTTTCTATCTCTTTCTTCTTCTCCCCTCTCTGAAATAAATAAAATCATATTAAATACTAGAGGCCTGGTGCACAAAATCCGTGCACAGGGGTTGGAGGGGATGGTGGTGTCCCTCAGCCCAGCCTGCACCCTCTCCAATATGGGACCCCTCGAGGGATGTCTGACTGCCCATTTAGGCCCGAACCTGGTGGGTAAGATCTGGCTTAAATGGGCAGTCTGACATCCCTCTCACAATCCAGGACTGCTGGCTCCCAACTGTTATTCTGCCTGCCTTCTATATTGCTCCTAACTGCTTCTACCCACCAGCCTGATTACCCCCTAACCTCTCCCATGCCAGCCTGATTGATGTCTAACTGCTCCCCTGCCAGCCTGTTTGCCCCCAACTTCCCTCCTCTGCTGGCCTGGTCACCCCTAATTTCCCTCCCCTACAGGGTTAATCACCCCCAACTGCCCTCCCTTGCAGGCCTGGTGCCTCCCAACTGCCCTCCCCTGCTGGTCATCTTGTGATGGCTATCTTATGTCCATGTGGAGGCAGGATCTTTGACCACATGGGGGCAGCCATCTTGTGTGTTGGAGTGATGGTCAATCTGCATATTACTCTTTTATTATATAGGATAGAGGCCTGGTGCATGGGTGGGGGCCAGCTGGTTTGCCCTGAATGGTATCCCGGGTCAGGGTGGGGGTTTCCTTGGGGCATGGGGCAGCCTGGATGAGGGGCATATGGTGGTTTGCAGGCCTTCCATGCCCCCTGGCGACCCAAGCAGAGGCCCTGGTATCTGGAATTTATTTACCTTCTACAATTGAAACTTTGTAGCCTGGAGCAGAGCCAAGCCTTCTGCTTGCTTGGTGGCTGCAACCATTTCTGTTTGAATTTATTTACCTTCTATAATTGAAACTTTGTAGCCTTGAGTGGAGACTTAAGCTGGCTAGGCAGGCAGAAAGCTTGGCTTCTTCTGTTGCAGGGGAAACCCATGCCTCCCTGCTGTTCTCTGTGGCCGCAGCCATGTTGGTTGGGGTTTATTTGCATACTCGCTCTGATTGGCTGGTGGGCATGGTTTGTGGGTGTAGCAGAGGTGTGGTCAATTTACATATTACTCATTCATTAGATAAGATGTTTTACCTTAATTTGATTAGCAGGTTAGTAATTTTGAGCTCTTTTATTGGAATAGAAAAACTTCATAAAGTCTAATTCTCCAGTGCTTTATTTCAATAGTCCCCAAATAATTACTAACCCCCCTTATATATTAACTATAATATATAGTTATTTAGGCCTGGTGCAGGAAATTCATGCACTGGGGGGGAGGGAGTGTCCCTCAGCCAAGCCTGCCCCCTCTCACAGACTGGGAGCCCTCAGGAGATGTCCTACTGACTGGGAGTGAACCTAAGCTACAGTCTGGCCTTCCTCTGCAGGAGGTGACTGGGATGATCAGGGGAAGGTACCAGCTCCATCACCCCACTACTGCTGCCACTGTCACAGCCATCAAGGTGTTCTCATCAACACAGACTTCAGTCCCTTCACCATGAAAAAATGACAAGATGTGTTTTTCATAGGATATGACATTTCTTCTTTGTTTTTTATCCAAACCTGAGGATATGTTTCCATTGCTTTTTAGAGAGCTTGGAAGAGAGAGGAAAAAACAGGGAGAAACATCAGTTTGAGAGGGACACTTTGATTGGTTGCCTCCTGCAGGAGCTCTGGCCAGGGAGGAGCCTGCTACCTAGATACATGACCTTGATCCGAATTGAACCCAGACTCTGCAATTGGCAGGCAGAGGCTCTATCCACTGAGCAAAACTGGCTAGGGTAGGATATTACATTTCTTAGCCCCTGCAGCAGAAGACCTTAGTTTTTCCTCCAGGAGTGAGGTGGAAAAACCCTAGATCACCTTCTTGGATTCTTATTACTCAAGTTACCAAGAACACTGTGAGAGGCAGCTTACAGGGAGCTTAGCCAATGAGCCTTCAGAAAAGGTGTGTCCTCTGCAGCTCATGCATAGAGGACCCCCTGCAATGTGTCTACTGGGCTGGGGGCTGCTAGGGGCATGCCAGTGGCCCCGCTTTCTGTCAGCTGGGCTTCTGTCTGCTGGGCTTTTGTCTGCTGGGCCGGGGGTGTGTCCCAAGCCATGTGGAGGTGGCTCAGAGCATGCCCCCAGCCCAGTGTCTGTCTGCTTAGGGTGTCCCAAGTTGTGGTGCGATGGCTCATAGCTCACCCCCAGCCCAGCACCCACTTTCTGTCAGTTGGGCTTCTGTTTTTTGGGCCGGTGGCATGTCCCAAGCCCAGCAGCAGTGACTCTGAGCACAACCCTGGCCCATAGGCCTGGTTCTGTCAGCTGGGCTTCTGTCTGCTGGGCCACAGGCATGTCCCAAGCCCCACAGTGGCGACTCTGAGCACACCCCCTACCCATTGGCCCAGTTCTGTCAGTTGGGTTTCTGTTTGCTGGACTGAGGGCTTGTCCTAAGCCGCATGGTGGTGGCTCAAAGCACACCCCCGGCCCAGCAGCCCAGTGTTCTGTCTACAGCCCTTCCTCCCTCTGTGGTCTGGGAGCCGGACACTGGCATCATCACCACAGTGATGATGACAACGCCAGCATCCCTCCCTGGCGCTATGGGTTCTGCTATCTTTGTAGTGAAGTAATGATTAATTTGCATATTACTATTTTGTTAGATAGGATTAGAATATTGATAGCAGATAAATTTTAAATTATTTAATTATGTATAATAATAATCAGGTAAGAACCAGACCATTCAATTAATTAAGCTTATTACCACTAAGAACATTGATGTCAGCTCTTCCAAGTAAAATTGTGTTTTTTTTTCCTCTTTAAAGTTTTCTTTGAAGAGAGAGAGAGAGGGAAAAAAAGGTGATTTTGGCATGATAGAAATTGATATTTACAGATCATCCTAATCTAAAGACCTTGAATCAGTTGAACTTCTGAGCTACAAAATGTTCCATGCAGTTTAAATTTATTTCCTTTGTTCTGGAAACCATGTCAAACAGTTCTTAAGATAAATTTTTAGATAGAGTTATTTTTTAAAAGCACCAGAAAAGATATACCGCATTATTGATGGATACATACATTTTTATCTTTTAAGCACTGAGTCTAAATAATACTTTTGTTTAATAAACTAAGAGTGTTTTGCTCTGATAATGGCTCATATTCATTGAACACTATGTGCTCAGCATCATTCTAAGAGTATTACATGCATTTTTCACTATCTCCTTCAATAGGTTTTTATGATAAGTAAGTTCTGTTAGTGTCCCCCATTTAAAAGATGAGGAAACAATCCAGAGGGGTTATATAATTGGCCTGAGTCATTCAGTTTACACATGACAAAACTGAAACAACTTCTTTAGTTATTTTCTCCATAGTTTTCTATTTTCATGCTCAGAAAATCATTCTTTTAGGGTCTGGTCTTTATTAACTATATAAATATCAAACTGACATTTGCCCCAAAGTGATGCATGCTTACTGATTAGTTGTACAGTTAAAAGGAAATTGATTTTTCTTCTGAGTTTCGCATGCAATAACACAACTTAAGAAGTTTCCTGATCGAATAGTGTTGGTGCACTGGGTATAATGACTATGTATTGACCAAAGTGGAAGTGTATGCAATATATTAAATTTCTCATTAAATATATAAACTGGTGGCAGATAGATGATTAAATATCCCCTCCAAGCAAATGCAAAGACTGTTGTTATAACTTTGGCTTGTGTGTGCTTTTTATGCAGTTTTTCTAAATGTCTAAATAAAATGTATTTAGGAGCAAAATATTAATCTCTTTCACAAAAGTACTCTGTTTTTGTAATTAGTGCATAACTTTAACTGGAAAGTAGACCTAAATAAAAAATAAAGTTAAAATGTATTCCTATTTACTGTTATTGGAAATATTCAGTGGATTATTTATTCTTGGTTTTATGAATATGTATGGTGGCATTCCATGTAAACCATGAACTGGCCACATCATCAGACTTACATTGTCATATTTGATCTTTGAATCAATATTTTGGTCCATGATTTTAATTGACCAACATTTTGGTCAGTGATTTTAATTATATTATCTAATCTTTCCAGTTTGCAAAACTGTTTTTGTACAATTCTTAACATACTGTGGGGGAAATCATACTGAGATTAACATTTAAATTTTTATGTATGCCCATTAATATACACAGAAGGAAAATATGCTAGAATGCTTTCTTTACCAAAAATATGGATGATTTTTGACAAATTAATTTCTGTTATTTCAGATAAATTTGAAGAAAAATCTAGTTAAAATGACAAAGTAATTGCATGTAAATATAGTTTATATGCCTTGTTTTCAGATCCCACATTCCTAATCTCCAAATTACATAAAAATCATTATTGTTCTCAATAACAAATATTACAGTGAGCATTTTATTATGTTACTGGTAGCTTGCACCTTTTAATTAACTGAAAATTCAGAAGATTTGGGTTTGCAGCATTTATACTCCTTTGGATTGGCATTTACTTGAACTTTTCAGCTATTTTTACATTTCTATGATGATTGACAATGAACATCAATATGGTATTTATTTCTTCAGTCATTAAGTTAATCCATGATGGCTGAGAAAATATGTAATATTCCTTCATGTGTAAGTCTTAAAATATCATAAAACCTTAATAATATCTTTTTAACCATTAGAATTATTATAATGTAGTCATTGACATTATAATGTATACTATAATTTGAAGAAGTTGGTATACTCAGTAATGGGCCCAGGTATTTCATTACTCACAGTTGACAGTTCATTGGAAAATAAAAATAAAATATATAAAATTATGATTTTTTTCTTTAAAAATATAGATAATTGTGTTCACCTGTAACCTACTAGAAAAAAAAAAGTTTAAAATGCACTTGTCATAGAAAATGAATAATGACCCCACCGAAACATTTATCTTCTTTGTAAATTTCAGAAATGAGAAAGGTCACTATTGAATTACATAAATATGTACCCAAAATGTCAGGATTCTGTTCGATATTTGGCAAAGAAGAAACAAATTTAAAAAATCAGAAGCGTTTATTTTTAGAAAAGTGTTAAATTTGAAAAGTGGAGTAACATGGACTACAAAATTTAAGTTTATCTAAAATATGGTTTAAGATAATATTCACACCACTTAAACAAAATCCCATAAAATTTTAACTCCATTTTATATTCTGAATTAAATAAATTGATATGTAATCATTTACTTATACAAAGTAAATTTGAGAATAATACAATATCTACATGACTTTGGGCAATTTACTTAGCTTTTCTGTAAAATGGAACATTTCTCATCTATAATCCTATATAATAAAAGCCAAATATGCTAAGTGCCATTAGGCCATTAGGCCATAAGTCCAGTAGGCCATTCAACCAATCAAAGCATAATATGCTAATGATATGCTAAGGCCACTCAACTGCTTGCTATGATGTGCACTGACCACTAGAGGGAATACAGTTGATTGTTTGACCAGTTGCTATGACATGCACTGACCACCATGGAGAAGATGCTCCAACTGATAGGTTAGCTTGCTACTGGTGTCTGGCCGATCAGGACTGAACAAGATGGGCTGGACACAGCTTGGAGCCCTCCCGTAGCCTCTCCCCAGCTGGCCAACCTCTTGCATGCTTCCCCAGCCCCAATTGTGCACTGGTGAGTTTCCTCAACCTGGCCTGCATCTTCTCACAATCCGTGACCCCTCGGGGGATATCAGACAGCTGGTTTTGGCCCAACGGTGGAATGACCTGTCTCTGTGATGCACACTGACCACCAGAAAGCAGACACTCAATGCAGGAGCTGCCCTTTGGTGGTCAGTGCACTCCCACAGTCTCTCCCGCCTCCACAGCAGCACTAAGGATGTCCAACTAATGGCTTAGGCCAGCTCCCTCAGGCCTAAGCCATTAGTTGGACATCCCCAGAGGGCTTCTGGACTGCGAGAGGGTGCAGGCCAGGCTGAGTGACTCCCCCTCCCGAGTGCACAAATCTCATGCACCAGGCCTCTAGTATGGGGATAACAGCTTTGATAGGAAGTTTACATGAAAATTTGCAGGATATTTTGTCCTGTCCAAAACATCCACAGAAGCATTTTGTCCACAGAGTCCCACCTACCACACCCCATGTGCCATTACCAGCTAGACTACCAAGGCAAGAAGAGTTGTTTTGGCCATATAGATTCAATAATGATCAGATCAAAAAAATATGATAGCATTTTTACGTATGAATTCTGTCAACCTCAAACAGAAATAAATGTTGTGGGTTCTTTGAACCCAGGGATATTTTCTAAGCATGGACATTTCGGACAGGCCCAAATTTCAAGAACCTTTGGCATGGACAAAAGGTTCCTGTGGACATATTGGATAGGACCAAATGTTTGCTAAACAAATGAAGTAATGTAATTATATGTGAACTTTAAAATAGCGACAGCTACCATCTATACTGGTGCAACCACTATGGAGAACAATATGGAGCTTCCTCAAAAAACTGAAAATTGAACTCCCATTTGACCCAGTAATCCCACTCCTAGAAATATATCCCAAGAAACTAGAAACACCAATCAGAAAAGGTATATGTACCCCTATGTTCATATCAGCACAATTTACAATAGCTAGGATTTGGAAACAAATCTTAGGTGCCCATCAGCAGATGATTGGATCAGAAAACTATGGTACATTCACACAATGGAATATTATGCTGCCATAAAAAGAAGGAATTCTCATCATTTGCAGCAACCTGGATGGAACTGGAGAACATTATGCTAGTGAAATAAGCCAATCAATGAAAGAAAAATACCACATGATCTCACTTATTTTTGGATAATAAAGAACATTATAAACTGATGAACAATAAGATAGATACAAAGGCAGTAAAGCATCAAACAGACTGTCAAATTACAGTTGGAAGGTTAGGGAGAGGTGGGGTGATAAGAGATCAATCAACTGAAGGACTTGTATGCATACATATAAGCATAACCAATGGATGCAAAACACTGGGGGGTGAAGGCATGTATGGGAGTGGGGTGGGGGCAATGGTAAGATATATACACATATAATACCTTCAAAAGGGGGGGGGGATGAGAAGAATACTCACAACATTTCTATGTTTATTAGCTCAGAACCTCCTCATGACAACCCAATGAGGTAGGTGGAGAAGAGATTATACTTCCCATGATATATGCGTATGTATTCAGAAATGAAGCTCAGAGAGGAAAAGTGTCAAGCCCAGTGGTTCCCAAGGTGCAGCACACACCCCACGGGGGTGGGGAGGGGTGGGGTAGGGCACAATTTGATTTTATGTGGATGCAATTAGAGAATGAGTTAACAGTGAATTTTTTGCATTTCTTATAGTTCTAGGGGGCTTCATCTACAGCATATCCTACATAATAAAAGGTTAATATGCAAATGACTGAATGGTGGAATGACTGGTCACTATGATGCTCCCTGACCACCAGGGGGAAGACACTGAATGCAGGAGCTGCCTCCTGGTGGTCAATGTGTTACCATGGTGGAGTGCTGCTCAGCCAGAAGCTGGGCTCATGGCTTGTGAGCACAGCAGCAGTGGTGGGAGCTTCTCCTGCTTCCTTGGCAATGCTAAGTATCTTCGACTGGTGGCTTAGGCCCACTAAGCTGTCAGTTGGACATCTCCCCCAGGGCTCCTGGACTGCAAGAGGGCGCAGGCTGGGGGACCCCTCCAGCAAAGGGCATGAATTTCATGAACTGTGGCTCTAGTATTATAATATAGTCCAATAAGGAAGCACATTTGCCACTGGCTGCTTCAAGGTTATGTTTGATGAGTCTCTGAACTTCCAGCTCATTCTGTACAGTAGAGAGAACAGCACTTGGGCTTTTTTCAAAGACAGTGCCTCAGGGGCACATTTTAACACTTGAACAGATGTTCCTATCAGTTCAACAAGTTTCAGGCTCTGCAATCACTGCCCAGCAAAGGGCTTCATTACATATCTTTCCAGCTATTTCATAGTCTAGTTTTCCAGGGTATTTCTACTAAGAAAGTCCTTAGCAGAATAAAAAAATGAGTTACATATGGTTCATTCTATCCAGTGTCTGAAACTGTGTTTCTATGGCAACATTTGGAATTTGAAACAATCCCAGGGCTATCATTTTTCATGTTAAATAACAAACTTTTTAAGGGAAACCACTGAACTCCTACTAATGACTTTAAAAGAATGAGGTATTTTTAAGAACTATTTCTTTTTTTCTAAATCTGCAGTTGGCAAGGAAAAATGTGTCTTCTGGCACCTGTTTTTCTTATCTGGTTCACCACTTCAGGCAGATTTCTCACTGTTTCTGCCTGTATTTTCCCAAATCCTAAATATAAAATTTGAAACAATATATTTGTGGCATGTCATAAAGGCTGATTATTTCCCTTAAGTAAAAAATGTACAGCACAACTTTATATTGCATAGTATCTTGATCTAAAAAAATTATAATGTTTATTATTTTACTTAAGCATCCCAATAACCTGCTAAGTATGAAGGATAGCATTATACCTACTCAACAGTTGGACAATTAAGTTATGAGTGAGCATCAGGTCTAATAATATTAAATGTGTACTAAAAGCAGTGGAATTTCTATAACCCACTGTTTTGTTTTTTACTTTAATCTCTGTTACTACCAGACAGTCTTCTTGATACTCTGTTCATTACTGTGATATAAGAAGGTGATGAATTTTAGATCCTATTTTACAGTTTCATGCTCTGTGTACAAGGGACCCTGAATGTAAAATCACATTTATCTAATTTTCAAAGAAATACAAAACTATAGATAATTAGAGCTAAATATAGGAGGTACTGTGTCATTTGCTGCCTTTTGAGCCTACACTATATCTATAAAACAAACTAGAGGCTTTTAAAATATTACACTGACATTTTCTTCAACATAGGTGCATTATTTGTAAATAATCTAGTAGCATAACTATGACAAGAGCTTGCATATTCAGCAGCAAATGTTCTGCATTATTTAATAAACTTGTGGTTAGAGATTAAAAGGTTGCATGCATGTGATATAGGTGCAACCATATTTCTTTTTATAAATATTAGACAAAATAACTGCCACACAACTTGACTTTGCTTCATTGGAACAATCTGGCAATAGGAATTCTGGTAAAATCTTTTTCTTTAAACTTTAAATATCCTTATAAAATGCATCAGTCTTCTATTTCAATTTTAATTCAAAGATCTAATCTGTGGTTTACACCAATGAAATAGTTCCAATGTATACCATAGAGGTAACCAATGTTACTCATAGGCTCAAGAATAGAAAGGGACCCACCCATTGGCACAGTCTCATGTTTATCTCAATATGTTGTACTTAGTCTAATATGTGCTTGTTGAAAGATTATTTTGTATTATCTCCTTAACAGTTCCAAATTAGGGACCTTTGGCATTTACATTATTCCTTTTATTTCCCTGGGGTTTATTGTACTACAGTGAAATCATATCTCATCAAATAATCATTGCTGTAGTTTTCCATAAATAGTTTAAGCCATGCCCTGCCTGCGTGGCTCAGTGGTTGAGCATCAACCTATAAATTAGGAGGTCACAGTTTGATTTCTGATCAGGGCACATGCCTGGGTTATAGGCTCAGTACTCAGTAGGGGGCATGCAGGAGGCAGCTGATAAATGATTCTCTCTCTTATCATTGATGTTTCTATTTCTCCCTGTGCCTCTCTCTCTCTCTCTCTCTCTCTCTCTCTCTCTCTCTATATATATATATATATATATATATAAATAAAAGCGTAATATGCAAATTAACCATCACTCCACCACACCCACAAGCCATGTCCACCAGCCAATCAGGAGCAAATATGCAAATAAACCCAACCAAGATGGCTAAGGCCACAGAGAGCAGGAGGGAGGCTTGGGTTTCCCTGACAGTGGAGGAAGCCAATCTTTCTGCCTGCCCTTGCCAGCCTAGGCCTCCACTGAAGGTTACAAAGTTTCAATGATAGAAGATACATAAATCCAAATAGAAATAGCAGTAGCCATGGAGCTGGAAAGAGCAGGAGACAAGGGTTGCCCCTGGCAATGGAGGAAGCCAAGCTTTCTTCACACGTTGGTCAGCTCAGGCCTCTGCTTAAGGTTACAAAGTTTCAATTATAGAAGATACATAAGTCCCAACAGAAATGGCTGCCACCATGGAGCGAGCAGAAGGCTTGGTGCCGCTCCAGGCTACAAAGTTTCAATTGTAGAAGATAAATAAACCCCAGATACCAGGGCCTCCGCTTGGGTGGCCAGGGGGTGTGGGTGGTCTGCAAACCACCACAGGCCCCTCGCCCAGGCAGCCTCATGCCCCAAGGGAACCCCCACTCTGATCCAGGACATCTTTCAGGCAAAACCAGCTGGTCTCCACCCATGCACCAGGCCTCTATCCTATATAATAAAAGAGTAATATGCAGATCGACCATCACTCCAACACACAAGATGGCTGCCCACATGTGGTCAAAGATCCTGCCTCCATGTGGATACAAGATGGCCAGCAGGGGAGGGCAGTTGGGAGGGACCCAGGCCTGCAGAGGAAGGCAGTTAGGGTCAAACAGGCTGGCAGAGGAGCAGTTAGGCATCAATCAGTCTGACAAGAAGTGGTTAGGGGTGATCAGGCTAGCAGAAAGAAGTGGTTAGGGGCAATTAGGAAGGCAGGCAGGCGAGCAGTTGGGAGCCATAGTCCTGGATTGTTAGAGGGATGTCCGATTTCCCTTTTATATAAAGAAATAGTTTAAGCCCTGACATCTTGATCATATCATTGAACAAAAATCCAAAGTTATAACAGTTGCCCCCCCAATCACATGAAGAATTAGTGTAATGATGAGAGGTTTTTTCAAGGGGTGTTTTAATACCCATATCTAATATTGAGGAAGTAAATATTGACCTGAAAACCCTATGCCTGAAATCATTAGTTTTGTCTGTGGATTCCTAATACATTATATAGAAGAAAAAACACAACTTAATGAAATTGACTAATGTAGTAAAATGACTAAGCAAAAGGATTTCCATGCCAACATTCAAAATTCTCTGTAATCTTGTGATAAAATCACCTTCCATTGTCCATAGTCATTATTTCGTGCTGGAAATAGAAATGCGTTCCAATTTACCTTTCTGAGGCTAAGAAAAGACCCACTTTTGAAGAGGAAAATAAAAAGAACATTTAGTGTGCAAAATATTTCCATTTTTATGCATATTTGAAGATTTATTACTAAGAAGTCATTTGGAAAGAAAGAAGTAATTGTGATGCAGGAGTAACAATTTTTGAAATAAAATGTAGACATTTTCATAATGATTTATTAATTGATTAATTACTCAGGGAAGTTTTTAAATAGTTATCTGGGAAATCGCATGCCCCAAAAGAAAAAGAGTCTAGGTAATTTGTTGTATTACTGCAGATCTATAATACTGTTGGGTTTTTTTTTTTGCTTGTTTGCTTGCATGTTTTCTTATTTTTAAATCAGAGTAATTGATCCCTGCACAAAGTAGTTTTTAATTTTTTGAAAACCATCAAAATACAGCTCTGGAATTATCTGCTTTTGAACTAAAAACTAGTCAGATAACAGGTTACCTGAATGGGTGAGTGTAAAATTCAAGGGACAGAAGAGGGAAATTTGCTTACTTAAAATCCTCCTTCAGTTTAGTGTTTGAACTCCTTAATTTAATTATATCCCAAGCAATTGTGTTTGATTTCTTCTCTGTAAGAATAAAGTCATAGAGTGATAAAAGGGCCTGAGATTTTCAATAAAGATATTGATGAGTGTTGGATGTGTGTGTTTTTGTTGTATATATGCAGAGCCAGTATTGAAGGGGGGAATGAGAAGTAGGCTGTGGGAAATTTGTGAAGGGCTAAGAGTTTGGACTTTATTCTGTGGTCAACATATATATATTTTTTTGAGATGATGGATAACATGATCACATCTCTTGTAAGAAGTAAGCTATGGTAGCAATGTTGAAAAGAATTGGAGTAAATTAGAGTCTAAATATAGGGCTGGGCAAACTACGGCCTGCGGGCCAAATCCGGTGAATAAAACTTGAATTTTTTTTAAAAAAGACCGTACCCTTTTATGTAATGATGTTTACTTTGAATTTATGTTCGTTCACACAAACACTCCACCCATGCTTTTGTTCCGGCCCTCCGGTCCAGTTTAAGAACCCATTGTGGCCCTCGAGTCAAAAAGTTTGCCCACCCTTAGTGAAGCAAGGAGAACTATGTGGATACTGTTAGAATAATCTATAAAAGAAGTTGAGGAGGGTATAGATGGAAATGAAGGGGCAGATTCACAGATATTTTTAAAAAATTTTTATTGAATTTATTGGGGTTATATTGGTTAATAAAATTATATTGGTTTCAAGTGTATAATTCTATAATATATCATCTCTACTATATTACCACCCAAAGTCAAGTTTCTTTCTGTCATCATTTATCCCCTTTTCATCCCCCCCCTATTTATCCCCCTCTACCTTCACCGACTCCCCCTTTGCTCTGGTAATCACCATAATGTTGTCTGTGTCTATGAGTTTTTTGTTTGTATTTTTGCTTAATCCACTCACCTTTATCATCCAGCCCTCCAAACCCCCTCTCCTCTGATCCCACAAAGCAAAGTTTAACTTAGCAGGGACTGGTGCCTGCCAAGATCTCCTCTTAGATGTGCCATTTTTGAAGCTAATTTGATCCTGCTCTAATGTTGTCTGAAGCTGACCACTGGGTGTGTTGATTCTGGGGCCTCTTTGGAGGGACTCTGGTGTAGGCCAGTGTCAGATACTGCCTATGACTGATCTTTGGCAACCTTTTTGGAGCTTCAAATGATCCACAGTTTTTTGTTGCCTCTGCTGGGCTTTGGTGTGCATGGGAAGGACCAACCTGCATACTAATGCTGGCTTCCACTAGCACCAAGCCCAAGATCTGGTCAGCAAAAGGCCCAAGGCACTTCAAGATTTGCCTGTGCCTGCCTCCATCATCCAACTGCCTATTAGACTCAATCCCTGAAAGAGCCTCTGACCCAATTAGAGTTACATTTGGTAGGTTTTTAGTGAATCACCAGGTCAGGGTGAGTGGTACTCACCAAATTGATACAGTTTCAAGCTCAGTGCCAGTGTTGAGTCTGAGGCCAGGCCCTCAACAAAAATTTCAAGGTACACCAAGTCTACATGCTCTCCTCTGCATACTTGCAGATCTTTATGTGCGGCGGAGTAAAGATGGTCATTAGGGTGAGGACAACAGAGTTGATCAGGCCCAAGGAGACCCAAGATTTGGCTGTGTGAAGGGAGGTCTCTGCACCTATCAGGAATACAAATAAATAAATGACCCCCATCCTGGAGCTGTACATACAACTCAGTCAATCCAGTTGCTACTAGTGTCTCAAGCTCCTCAGAGTTGATAGGGTGAGGTTGCTAGGGGCTTGTGGACCTTTTGTGCAGGGGAGGCATTGTCTTTAAGTTTCTTGGAAAGTCGGGAAAGACACCTGTTCCAAAGCCACACAACTTAGTCACTGACACCCCTTGAGATAGTTGGACCTCTACAACCAGGCCCAAGCAACTGACTCCTCAACAGGGTTTGAGCTCCACAGGTAGGACAACAGGGAGTCCTGAGGTTGGAATTGTTGCATTTTCCCAGGCTTATGCTATATGGAGAGGAGAGTGCTCCGCCCATGAAAATTGACATCTATGGTGTGGAAGAGGAACTCAACACAAGTATCCTGGTAGCTGTCCCTTTAGCTCTCTCCTAAGAGCCACAAAAACTCTAATCTGCTCTGCCCTCTTTCCTCCTGAGCCCAGAGTGAGTGGTTATGAATGAGAATTTGTGTGTTTGCCCTTTAAGAGTGTCCCTGTGTCTCTAGCAGACTCCCATTTTCCTTGGCAGATAGAATCCCCACTGATTTTCACAGTTAGGTGTTATGTGGGCACCTCTTCCCAGCTCTGGTGCTCTAACCTGGTGAGCTCAGTGTAAGTTTGAGACCCCACACTAAAGGGGAAACTTTGTAGCTGAGATATCTTTCTGGAATCTCAGCTGCCACCCAATTGTGGGAACAGAGCCAACTCTTTTTGTGTCTCTACCCTTCCTACCAGTCTCAATGTGGCTTCTTCCATAAATCCTTGGTTATTAGAATTCTGTTCAGTAGTCTTTAGTTGCTTATCAAGGTTAATGGTTCTGTATTTTTGTTGTAATTTCAGTTTGGTCCTGAGTGAAGTAACTTCCTTCTACTCAACTGCCATCTTGAATCTCTCCAGAGCTATTTTAATGAGCTGATACTTGAACTTAAATAATCTGGGAAAACTAGCAGTTTATAACATCTCAATGAAGTCTTGTCTATTTTTGTCTTCTCTTTAGAGGTCAAACCTCATTTAACTACAAGAAAATGTTTGGCCATACAAAACAATGAGGTAGTTACTGGTATTTTAACCACGGCATAATGAAAAGGTACACTGGAAAGAGTGAAAATGCTATTTTTTTTTAGCACCAGCATCTTAATGACAAAATTAGGCCTTATATTTAAAATACCATATGACTTTAAGATTTTAAAAATTGAACAACTCAGAAGGTAATAACCTCATTAATAAGCTACAATGACCTTTATGTTGGGTAAACAATCTTGTGAACTTGTCAATATGGGAGACAAGAATGATAATTAAAAACAGGCTATTTTTTTGCAATTATGTCTAGCTTTATTAAAGAGTACATAAGCAAACTCAATCCTAGGTATTGAGAGTAGGGAAAAATGAAAATATTGCTGTGCTCATTTATAATTTTAATACTTTTTCCTTATATGGCTTGCCGAATCATCAGAATAAATGTCTAGGCCAGTAGTCAGCAAACTCATTAGTCAACAGAGCAGCAACGGGAGCTGCATGTGGCTCATGAGCCACAGTTTGCTGACCACTGGTCTAGGCCATGGCTAAAAAATAGGTGTCCTAAAGCACTCTTTTTATTTTTTTCCTGTTTTCTGGGGATCTTCTATGACATGTAAGGATATTCAGGAGTGTTTTGACATAATGCCATTTTATAATGCAAATTTACTTTTGAACCAGATGATCTAGACACTCTCTACTCCTTTTTTTCTATGTCTTGAATTGTTTTTAGACTCTAGCATAAATCAAATAGACCTTGTGAATATAATAGGGGAAGGATGATTTTCTTTTGAACATGTAAATATTAAAGTTTGATCAGACAGTATGTCCTTGAGAATATATTTTGTATATTTGGATGTACACACACACTCACACACACACACACACCAAAAAAAAAAACTGATTCAAAACAGACTTAATTTTAAAAGGTCAAACTCACCTCCCCCTCAACTCCTATTGACCTTCCCACCCATAGTTTTACTTTCATGTTCCTAACGTAAACTGGAAAAAGAGTAGGCAAAAATCACAAAATGCTAGTGATGATTTGATAGGGAGAATGGAAATAAAAGCAAGAAAACTAAGCTCTACTCATGCAGTAGTACTGACGATTTCAGCTAGACATTTCTGGGGAATGAATGGAGCCTCAATACTAATTGTTAAATAGGAAAGGTGGCATTTACTTTGCTTTTTTCCTCCTTTTTCAATTTCTAGTGATCTGGATCTTGTGGTGTTCAAATGAGAGGATGGATGTGTAAGTGCTTTGCAAACTAAAGTACCATAGATTTTAGGAACATTATATATTTGAAAACAACATTTCAAAAGATATAGACATTTTCATCTCTCCTTCCCAAATTTAGTTTCTCAGCTACCCACACATCACTTTGAAAGTGTTAGCCTTAAAACATTTCATTTTTATTATGTAACTAGTTAGAAAAGCTATGAACTTAGTTAATAAAATGTTATTGCTGCCTAAGTAATCTGACAATTAGAGGCATTTATTTTCACCC
This sequence comes from Vespertilio murinus, assembly GCA_963924515.1. Lineage (NCBI taxonomy): Eukaryota > Metazoa > Chordata > Mammalia > Chiroptera > Vespertilionidae > Vespertilio > Vespertilio murinus. The sequence continues at coordinate 64,595,281 of OZ004710.1, forward strand.
ACAAAATGATCTCTTCTTAAACTTCCACCAAAGCTTCCTAAAGAAAAAATAAAATATAAATATATTTAAAAGGCAGAAACATAAAATGTTGGAAAAGCATATCTGTTAAGCTATAAATAGGAAACACATATATTCTTAGTGAAGTGATTATGTGAACAATTATTAATTGAGACCCTTCTGTGGGCATATTTTTCTTTTTCCTCATTCCATAATTTATGTGCAGTTGTAACATGTCCTTTCTTTTCCTACACATTATGCTGGCTTGTCCTTGGCAATCTGAGAGAATATTAGTATTGCAGAATTTTAAAAGTGAATGTGAATTTTTTTCTTTCTTTTTTCTAAATTCCTCTACCACCCTCCTTATCTAGTGCCCCCTCAGCCTGATAGCTGTCAGCCTGCTGTCTATGGTTCTGTCTCTATTTTTCTATAAAAATCACTTTGCTCATTAGATTCCACATATGAGTGAAATCACAGTCATGCACACAGATAACTGTGGGGATTTCTGGGTGGGGAGTAAAGGGGAGGAAAGAAGTGAAGGAGGATATTGGGTGATAAATGGTGATGGCAGGAGACTTGACTTGGGGTAGTGAACACACAATGCAGTGTACAGATGATGTGTTGTGGAATTGTGCACCTGAAATCTATATAATTTGGTAAACCAATATCACCCTACTTAATAACTTTTTAAAGTGAATTTAGGGATTATCCCGAGAGAAATAACACCCATCTAGAATGTAAGCTTTGCAAAGGTAGAGGCTATTTTATACTTATAGCCATATTCCTAAACATAACACCTTATAAGTAACACATAGTAGACGTTTATAGAAGACGATATTGAGCTTCAAAAAGATTAAAGCTTACCCAAGATCTTCACTCCTAGCTCAGTGCTTTGTCCACGGTGCTACATTGAGCCTCCTTAAAAATATGTTACCTCCAAATCAGTAAATTTAGGTTCTAGAATAATATTTTATTTGATTATTTATAACTCTTGAATCTGATTATACTGATATATACTTGGTAAACTACAAATTATACATACTTCATTTGGCTTTACAATTGCACAATATATTATTATAACATTTATCTGTTTAAATTTGGAATCATGAGAAAAATAAACAAAATTATGTGATCAAAATAACAAAAAGGATATTGTAGTCATTTTTGAGTAGGCAGTACTTAATTACCAGGTCTAAAACCACTTCTGATTCCCAAGAAGTTTCCTACTTGCTAAGAATGAAAGCTAGAGAAAAAAATCTCCAAAAGGAAATTATGCATAATATTAGTTGATAGGTTGTATTCTGGTGAGGATTAAAAGTATTTAATTAAGGCAGTACTATATACAAAAATACATGTGCAGAGACTCTTTGTTTAAAGTAAACTTTGGTAATAACAAAAGTATTCTATCTCTCTATATCTCATTTGCCCCAAAGTTTCATAATTTCAAACTCATCACTTTTCATAGAAGAGGCTTGCCGTTACCTTCTACTGATGCAAATCCTTCCATGTAGCTCATGATGCCCATATTTGAAATTTAGTTAATTTAGATGTAAGAAGGGAAAGTTGTGTGTTATACTGGTTAATATTGGTGACAGTTACATGGAAACCTCATTTCATTTGATTATCAGGTTTTTATTCCATTCAGAAACCCACTTCACTATGGAATACTTTTTAGTATTTTTCTCATATCAAAATTAAATATATTGTGCCAAAAAGTTATCCTCTTTTTCATTCTGTCCCTAAGGAAATTGAGGATAGCCATTTTATTCTAAGTGAGATAACTGTTTATATTAAGATAGCACTATTAAGTCACCCCCTAGGTCACTTCTAGCCTTGATAATTCTTATATGATAAAAGGCTAATATGCAAATAGATCAAATGGCAGAATAACAGGAACAACCCAACAACTGAACAACTTGTTGCTATGGTTTGCTCTGACCACTTGGGGGCATGCCTGGAACATGGTGGGCATCGGCCACTGCGGAATGGTGGAGCAGGTGAGCAGGGGCACCAGACCAAGGCAGGATGATGGCCACAGTCATTGGGGTGGGCCTCTGGTGGCTACTAAAATTTCTTTGCTCCCCTGCACTGCACTCCCGCCTGGCACTCACACCTGTTACCAGCGCCGGCTCTGCTCACACCCACAGCTGACACTGGAGACACCACTTGTACCTGCTGTCAGCACCCAGCACGAGTCCCAATCACCCCGAGGGCTTCTCCACTTCCTCCTTCTCCTGAAGGGCAATTGGGCAACAGTCACCACTGGCACTTGCAGATGGCTCTGGCCTCAATGCCCCATGAGGTCAGTGGGTGCGAGTGGGGCTGGCACTGTCAGCACATGGGACAGTGGCAGTGGAAGACAAGGGACAGGGGACCAGGGGCCACAGTGGGAAGGTCTGGGCAGGGGCACAGAGGATGGGCTAACACTTGCCCCTATGCCTACCACAGCCTCACAGCTCACAGTTACTTTCAAAGTGCACAAATTTGTGCACTGTACCCCTAGTTATTATTCTAATTAAGATCTATTGAATACTTACTAGTTACTATGCGCCTTTAGGATTTTTGGTTTCCCACAACCCTTTGAAGTAGAACTCTATTTTAAAGAGTAGGAAGTTGATGCTTTGAGAAAATAACATACTAAATTAGCTAATGTCCAACCAAGCTTTAATATTGAGTAACACTGTAAGAAACAAAAAATGATACAGGGGCCACAAATATGACCTGCAGTTGGGCTTTTGTTAATTCTAGCATCAAGGAGAGAGAAATAAAATAAAAGTAGATGTTGTCATTAGTAAGTTTCATTCAGACTTGAATGAAGTGATCACCTGGTTTGTCTTGGACCTTTCAGATTAAAATTGAAAACACTCTTTTGCAAAGTCTCAGGTATTTTACTAATCAAATTTCTAGAGGTAATCATGACAGTCAGCTCTTCTTTCTATACTTTCAACTATTCCTACTGTTAAAATAAATCACAGCCTGCTACTGTCAAAACATGTTCCTCTCTGCCTGTCTGCTTTCTGTTAAACCATATTTCCCTTTCCATAAATGTGAGGCTTCAAATACACATTTGGATGGCTAGTAATATCACAAAACAAAACAAAAAAAAAACACATGCAATTATGGAACATATGAATTTATTATATTTTAATTTTTAGAAGTTTTACCTATCTTTAGTATCTGAACAATTTGAATTAAGAGAGTTCTAGTTTTGCCACCTATAAAAATTCACTTGCTTAGAATGTATACATGCCACATTGCCTTGCATTCAAAGAAAAGATTTTAAAGTTAAGAAATTAATTTCACAGGCTAACACATCTTTTTTTTTTCAATAGAGAAAGAAGCGAATACCTACATACAGTAGTATATGTCATAAGCATTAGTGGAAGAAAGATAAATACCTTTACTGAGATTTAATTGGTATAGATTGAAAATAACATTGATTTCAAAGGAACAGAAAGAGAGAGGAAGAGATAGAAACATCAATGATGAGAGAGAATCATTGATTGGTTGCCTCCTGCACACCCCCCCCCCCCACACACACACTGAGGATCATGACCTCAACCCAGGAATGTGCCCTGACCAGAATTGAACTTCGACCTCCTGGTTCATAGGTCGGTGTTCAACCATTGAGCTATGCCAACCAGCCTCATTTCACAGTCTTAAAATTTGTAAAAGTTAACATTTGTTAGTAGTTATCCTGGTTCTCTTGGTTATTTCTTGGAAGGGGGAGACATTTTCTGAGAGAAACAAATAATTTAAACTTTCATAAGATTATTTTAAAACAATAAGAATAAGTATAAAACCTTTTTTGGCAAATAAAGTATTGCAGCTTTTTTTGCAAAATACCAAATTTACGACAATGGTAGAAGATGCTTTTTTCTCCTTATTATGGTATTTTAAAAAGATGTATTTATAGGAAAGGAACTAAAAAAAGATACTTTTTTTTAAAAAAAAGTCACCAAAATATAAATGAATTTGCTATTTTAAAAGTTTAAAATAGCTTTTTTTAAATAAAAAATCTCTAGTGTTAAAACTTTTAAAAAAATATATTTTATTGATATTTTACAGAGAGGAAGGGAGAGAGATAGAGAGCCAGAAACGTCAGAGAGAGAAACATCGACGAGCTGCCTCCTGCACACCCCTCACTGGGGATGTGCCCGCAACCAATGTACATGCCCCTGACCGGAATCAAACCCAGGACCCTTCAGTCCCCAGACCGATGCTCTACCACTGAGCCAAACCGGTTCTGGCAGTGAATTAAAACTTTTATCTCCAAGTCTAGACCAGTGAAAAATTTCTATAAACTTAAATTGATACTATAGATTAAAAGGCTAAAATCTTTCAATGAATGAGATGTAGTTTGACCTCTAGAAAGAAAACTAGGAGAGTAATGGTAGAATGTATGTACTGCCATCAAAACATTTCAGTAACCTCAAATTTGATGGCCTGGAGCCTGGGAGCTCCCAGAATGCACTGCAGGCAAGATGGCCTGGAGTCTGGGAGTTTAACAACAGCTTCAAGATTGATTGGTATTTAAACTTTTAATAGTTTCTAAATGGCCTAGACTAATTAAATCTTCTCATCTTGCAAGAACATTTTTTTTAATTCTTATACATTTATTTTTTATATTCTTTATTTTATTTTTTTCCACAAGAACAATGTTAAATTATCTTGACTATATACCAGATAAGAAACCTATTAATATTAATATGAAAATACCACATCTTCAGTATTTTCAAAAGTCATGAGTTAAATGTAGCAAAGTTCTTTATCTGTCAATCATGAATAACATGAAACTCAATAAAACTATCCCTTTGGATTGGTCACATGTCATTGTACTGATAATATAATTATGAATTTATCATTAAAAATAACTACTACTGGAACTGTCATAATCATTATTATTATTATTATTAAAATATATTTTATTGCTTTTTTACAGAGAGGGAGGGAGAGGGATAGAGAGCTAGAAACATCGATGAGAGAGAAACATCGACCAGCTGCCTCCTTCATACCCCCTACCGGGGATGTGCTTGCAACCAATGTACATGCCCTGACTGGAATCGAACCTGGGACCCTTCAGTCCTCAGGCAGACGCTCTATCCACTGAGCCAAACAGGTTTTGGCATAATTTTTATTATTACTATATGTGTCTATATGTGCTGATACAGCTTTCAGAGTTGAATTCTCTGACAAAAACAAATAAAATTAAAATTAGAGGAATCTGCCACCAGGGGATTGTCAATCCCGGATTGCCTTTCAGATGTCTTTCTAGTGCCATACATTTATCTAAGACTGGTTATGACAGTAGAGTCATAGGACTTCAGAACAAGAAGGAATCTAGTTCAATTAGATTATTTGACAGAATAATCTCTTCCCTTTCCCCCACCCTCCCCTACTTTCCCTCTGAGGTTTGAGAGTCTGATCACTACTTCTCTTTCTCTGGGTCTATTTTTGTTCACCAGTCTATGTTGTTCATTATTTCCTCTAGATGTGTGAGGTCATGTGATCCAAGAAATACCCTTGTAAGAACCTAAACTGCGACAAGCCTTAATGGTTATGCTGAGAGGCAAATGAATCAGTCTGTAGTGAGTTCCTTTCTGGACCAACAGTTTTTTGAGTCCCAATTAAAAAAACTGATTTGTGATACATATCAAGGAACATAACTATAAAATGCATAAACTAAATAACTGCTGTGCAATAACTTTATAATATGTTTTATATAAGAACAAAACATATTAAATTTTAAAACCTCATGAATTTTATTTTATTTTTTAAAGAACAGTGAGAGGTAGTTGGTGTGGCTCAGTGGTTGAGTGTCAACCTATGAACCAGGAGGTCACAGTTTGATTCCTTGTCAGGGTACATGCCCTGGTTGCAAGCTCATTTGATGTAACTTATGTAGATGAAACTTTTTCTTAGGATAAACACAATTTGTATGTAAAGTCAGTTACTGAAAGATAATTTCATGGCACTGACTTTATTATTCTGAGATTCAGAAGAGATTTTATGAATTATAAAAGATTATTCCTGTCTTATTTATACCAGTTATATTTGCTTCCACTAAGAGTTCAAGACTTGCTTTGGAGGATATTACACACAATATTTATTTGGCATGTATTAGAAGAAATAAAATAAAAAAATACAGATTAAAAACAATACTTTGGAAACTTAAATTGTTCAGAATAAAACTAGGTATAGTGCTGGTCCGTGAGCATGATTATATTTGTGCTTTCACAATACATTTTGTACAGTTTTCATCATTTAGATATTTTTTGAAATCACCTCAAGATATATTGTACCTTAGCAATTAGTAATACAATGTCACAACTTTGATTTTATCATTTATTAAAAATATTTATAATTCATTTACAAGACAACAGGCAAATGCTTAAATCTGTTTTTACTTTATTATGAATTTTATATTAGGAACAATTAAGATTATGTTTGTTTAACCTCAAAATGAACATGGTGTAATCTATAAGGTTTAACAGTATAATTTCAGAGTAATTTAAATTTTGAAATATATTGTTTTTACTCAATTAAATAATGAGATAGACAATTTATACATAAATATAAAGTACATTGGACATTTTAACCTTATAATCTCTTAATACAAAATATATTTTATTCACATTCCTCTATAAATATAAATTCCATTCTTTGTCAGTTTTTAAAAAAATATATTTTATTGATTTTTTTACAGAGAGGAAGAAAGAGGGATAGTTAGATACATTGATGAGAGAGAAACATGGATCAGCTGCCTCCTGCACATCCTCCACTAGGGATGTGCCCGCAACCAAGGTACATGCCCTTAACCGAAATCGAACCCAGGACCCCTCGATCCACAGGCCGACACTCTATCCACTGAGCCAAACCTGCTTTGGAGATTCTTTGTCAGTTTTTTAAAAAAATATGTTTTTACTGATTTTTAACAGAGAGGAAGGGAGAGGGATAGAGAACTAGAAACATTGATGAGAGAGAAACATCAATCAGCTGCCTCCTGCACACCCCCTTCTGGGTATATGCCCACAACCAAGGCACATGCCCTTGACCAAAATTGAACTTGGACCCTTTAGTCCACAGGCCAACGCTCTAGCCACTGAGCCAAACTGGCTAGGGTTCTCTGTCAGTTTTTAAGGTCTCAATTTCTTCCATTTAATCTTAATTAAAGTTATCTGTAGTATTGCTCTAAATGTTAAAGTATGATATAATTATTTCATAAAAATAACCATTTTGAAAAATCTGGAAATAAAATTCACATTAGCATTTGAGAAAAGTGCTGTATCAATGTTGGAATATTTGGGTATAGTACTCACAGCTGGCTAGAAAATCAATGATAATTACAAATTAATAACAAATATACATAATGTACTGTGGCACAATAAAAAAGTCAGGTTTAATAAGAAGTAAATTTAATTCAGCTGTTGCTACCTAGGATTATAAAAATATTTTATCAGAGAGAGAGGAACTCTTGGCTCAGATCCCACCTGAAAGAGTGTCTGCCCTCAGATGGGAATCAAAGAGAATTTGCCAGCCAGGAAAAAACAAACATGAAAAACAAAACAAAACAAAAATCCATGAAGAAATCCCAGGAAATTAGCAAGGGAAAAATAAAAGAGGACAACTTGACTACCCTCCCCCCAAAAACAACAATAACAACAACAAAAAAAAATCCAGGGCTCTGAAATCATGCAACAAAAGCAGAAAGCAGCTAATGAGAAGAAGTCTGTGCAGTCAAGAGAACAATGATGACTGACTATTTGGAAAGCCTAGGTGCTACTGCCTGTTAGAGTTGCAGAAGGAGGAACATACAAGGCCAAAAATGGTGAAGAATAATGTATTTATTAGGTCATCTGGATACCCCGATGAGCTGAGCCCCAAAATGGCACCAGCCCCCAAAGATGGGATGTCAGAAGTTTTTAAAGGAATCTAAGTGGATTTTTTCTGAGTGGAGAATTCTCTCTGCAGGTCTGGATTCTGGGAAAGCCCAGAGAGGAGAGATGATGGTCTTGGCAAATTGTAGTCTATGTGAAAGGGAATATCCTCTGTAAAGTAGCCTAAAGGTTAGTTCCCAGGGGAGGGAGTATCAATTCAATTATTTGATGAAACCTAACATTGCCAACTAGGTGTATAAGTTCTGTGATTGACATTTTGTAGAGTGAAAATACTATATATTTTATAATCTCTCTCTCTCTCTCTCTCTCTCTCTCTATATATATATATATATATATATATATATATATATATATATGCCTAAGCAGCCGTTTGACCGTTCCACTGGTAGTTGTGACACGCACTAACCACCAGGGGGCAGACACTCAATGAATAGGCATGGAAGCATGGATCAGACTGATGAATCTGAAAGGAAAGGGGGGAGGGCAGGAAGAGATTAACTAAAGACCTTATATGCATACTAGTGTCCTGGTGCACAGATTCATGCACTGGTGGGATCCCTCAGCCTGGCCCTCGGTGATCGGCTGAAATCAGTAGTCTGACATCCCCCCAAGTGATCCCAGATTGGGAGATGGTGCAGGGGAGGCCAAAGGACCCCACTGTTGCACGAATCTGTGCACCAGGCCTCTAGTATCCTTATAAAAACTATTTGAAACTTGATCTTTCAGCCTTACTTAATGTAATATTTCATAACCATTCTTCAAAGAATAAAATACTAATGACAAATGGGGGTATTTTATTTTATTTAAAAATTTTAATATATTTTTATTGATTTCAGAGAGGAAGGGAGAAGGAGAGAGAGACAGAAACATCAATAAGAGAGAATCATTGATTGGTGCCTCCTGCACACCCTCTACTGGGAATTGAGCCTACAACCCAGGCATGTGTCCTTGACCAGAATTGAACCCGGGACCCTTCAGTCCCCATGTTGATTCTTTATCCACTGAGCCAAACTAGCTAGGGAAAAATTAAATCACACTATTATATCACTTACTCTTAGATGAAAGTATCACTCACTGAAATAGGAAAAATTGAGTATTATATAGATGAAGAGAATCCCAATTTTAGCAGATTTTTATTTCTAGTCAGAAAAGTGTGGGAATTTCATCTTTAGATCTACCTATGATATTGAAAGATTCAATACTAAAAGAGCAGAAGAATAAAAAGAACCAAATTTTCAGATAACACTTCTCACCCCCATCTTAAGTCTCTTATGCCAACAGTACAACGATTAAAATTTCTTTTGAGAGCCAAATTTTTTAAACTTAAACTTCTTCTAATGACATTTCTTCAAAATAGACTCGCCCAGGCTGAGCTATTTTGTGAAAGAGCCACACTCAAGGAGCCAAGGAGCCACAGTTTGCCAACCAAGGGGTTCTAACCAATTCTTATTTATCTCTCAAAACTCACTTACTATAAGGAAGCTTTTTAAAATTCCTATGCCTTAATGAGTTGTGTTTCCTTTTGGATTTCATAACACCTTGAATGTACCTCCATCATAGCATATAAGTTACTGACTTGAAATTTCCCACTTATTTTTTCTATTTCTCCTACTAGACACTTCTCTAAAATAGGCTTATTTCATTTTGTATCCCCAGAATTTACTACTTAGAAGGCACTTATAAAAATGACAAATAACTATTAATTTCCAATAACAAACTTTCATTGTACAAAGCTATAAAATAGCCATATAAGGCTTAAACAATAGCCTTCAGTAATATGTTGTGGAGCACCATACAGTCCTCACAAACCATGACTTGTGAAATTTCCTAATTTCTACTATCTTAGGGAGATGATTCTTCTTGGTAAGATAGTGCAGTCACTAGGTCTTTAATCAGTTCTATTTCTGAAGCAGTGAATGCTTTACTTAAGTAATTAAAAATAGAAAAAAATAAGCATTTGTCTTCTGTCATTATAAAAATATACAGAAAAACAAGAAAACAAGATATTGAAGAGGGAAAGGATAACAGCCTTGCAGAATCACATAAACCTAGTAACATTTTGTTTGAAGCAGGTCCACTTTGCATTATAATAGTTCAGTCTCAAACTAGAGGCAAATGCTGTTCTTTACAACTATGTATTTTTAAATATTTTATTGTTTTTCATAGATAAACATCTATGAAAGAGAGATATCAACATCCATAGTCTGCCTCCTGCAGGCCCCTACTGAGAATTGAGCCTGCAACACTGACTTGTGCCCTGACCAGGGATCAAACTGGCAACCTTTTGGTGTACAGGATGACACTCAACCAACTAAGCCACATGCACTAGAGCTACAATTATTTTTTAAATAATTTATTTACAAGGGGGAAAATCTGAACAAATGCTTACTTTCTAAAAAGTTTTGACAATTCAGACAACAGCTCTTTTAAAAACATATATGTTGTGGTGACCCCCAACCATAAAATTATTTTTGTTGCTACTTCATAAGTGTAATTTTGCTACTGTTATGAATCGTAATGTAAATATCTGTGTTTTCCGATAGTCTTAGGCGACACTGCTAGCGGTTCTCAACCTATGGGTTGTGAACCGCTGTTGTAGAATCTAGGGTATGACTGTGATCCAGGAAAGCCCTGCCCAATATGGAGAAAAGGTTCACTTTGTTATTCTGGTTTCTAATGTTACATCTATTTGGCTTTCATATTTACATGAACTCAATTCCTTGAAATGAGGAGATATGAGTAGATTTTCTTACTTTAAGTTAGTAGATAAAATGCCTTTTTGTTTAACAAATAAGATCCAGTGGATTTTGTTACTGCAGTTTAGCTGGCGAGGGCCTTCTCAAGTAAAGGGAATATTGGGAACACCTGCATGGCTACCATTTCTGTATGACTACGAAGACAGCATCATTTTCCCCAAATGGAGGCATACATGGGATTTATAAAGCATCAAATGTTGCATTATAACCAAAACAATGCAGAGGAATTAGACTATAAACTAGTACTTACTATAATTTCAATACAACACCACTTCTGCTGCTCATCATTAACATAATAGTTTGAGAGGAACTGCAAACTGGTAGGTTAAGTTTGGCTTATGATGCAGTAATTTTTTTTAAATGAAATTAAGTTTTCAGTTATTGCTGGGGAAAATTCTTATCATTTATAAGATAACATCTCATTTTTCTAAATATCAGTATTTATAAGCAATATCCATTTGGCAGCTCTAGAGACATACTTTATATTTTTATTCATACAATAAAGACAGCAGCACTACAACTTTGTGTGTAATTTCCAACTGAAGCATCTGTGATGTCTATCACTATCTGAAAAGTCTGTTGCCTGGGTGAGGAATTATTTTGGCCAACATATCTTAGCAGCGCCCTGGAAAGACAGCACTTTTCTTCAGAGTACTAAAGATGATCATGACAGTTCTTGACTCTTTTGAAATGCAAATGTTAATCTGGTTAAGAATTTTCCATTTCAGTCCAGCCATTTCTCCCTTTAAAAATTGAGGGCAAGAATTAAATATCTTAACATGTGGATGTTCCTAGCATAGTGCCTCATGTTCAACACATGAGAACTTTCCTTTCCATTTTTTTTCTTTTCCTCTCCAGAATATACTAAAAGATACTAAAACTAACACTACATGATTTTGACTGTCTGTTTTCCATCTGCTTCAGGATGTTTTTCTGTATATCATTTTCATCCAATCTAACAAAAAATGTTTCAAATCTAACCAAGCTAGTTCTATATAAAAATAGAATATGATGAAAATCTTTAAAAGACTATGATATAGGAAATTAGTCACAAGCAAAAACAGATGAATCATAAACCATTCTTCTACCCCATATTGACTAAATTAGCAACTAAATAGTCAATTATTGATTCTTAGGTAATAGAGCAAGTACTCTGTTGTATATTATTTCCTGGTTAGTTTGAGATAAACATCATAAAAATAGAACTCAGCTAATACAGATTAAAAACAAGAAGCTTTTAATGTGTTATTTGATTCATTTTCTGCAATGGAAACATTAATACTTTAACACAATACTAGAAAAATGTAAAGAATTATGTAATAATTTTGTTGTATATTGAAAAACACGATCAACACCCTATATATAAACAGGAATTTGCTCATTAAACAGGCATCTATTCAATGGGTAGCACTTTTTATTTTATCATCATGTTGAATGCATTAAAAAAGAGCCTTGAGCCCTGGCCAGTATGCTTAGTGGTTAGAGTCTTGGCTTGCACAATGAAGAGTTGAGGGTTTGATTCTTGGTCAAAGGCACATACCTAGATTCCAAGTTTGATCCTCGGCCCCCATTCACAGCTTGTGTGTGGGGAGGCAACCAATTAATGTGTCTCTCACATCGATGTTTCTCTCCTCTCTCTTTCTCTCTCTCCTTTCCATTCTCTTTGAAAATCAATGGACAAAATATCCTCAGGTGAAGATTTAAAAAATAAAAAGAGCCTGGAGGCTTTGTCTAGAAATAAATGATAAAGATTTATTTAACGGTCCTAAGGGTTTGCAAACCAGAAACACAACTAGGTAATATCCAGAGTGTCCTAACAGAGAAAGAAAAGCTAAGAGTTCATATAGTAAAAAGCACATTCTTGAGAAGTATCAGTCCTGTATCCTTATCCTCTGGATCAGTTTGAGATGGTAATCCTCTAGGACCAGTGGTCTGGATAATGAATGTCAGGATACATTATTTCCTTAGTCCTTCAGGAGGTAATCATAAGGTTATATGTAGATTTGATGCATATCCAGGCATTGACATAGTTCAAAAGTTCCCAGGATAGTTAAAATAAGAATAGAATAATTTCCTCATGCCCCAATGTACTTGATTTTAGTGATTTAACATCTTGACAAAAGTGACTCCATTTTACTTCTTCACTCTAATCCCCAATCACAATAATATTCATAACAATAATAATCTTAATTTATATCATTCTCAGTCCTCATAATAACTCTGTGAGATTGGCACTGTTATTAACTCCATGTTATGGAAAAGGAAATTGAGGCTAAAATTGATTGAGTACCTTTAGAACAGGTCACACAGTGAGAAAGATTCTTTAAATGATATATTAGAACGCTTTCTTCTTTGGTTCCCTTGGAAGTTTTTACATAGGGTGGGGGCAAGGGGGAAAGATTAACCAAAGGACTTGTATGCATGCATATAAGCATAACCAATGGACACAAACACGGGGGGGGGGGTGAAGGCTTTAGTGGGTGGTGGTGGGGATAAGGGGGAATGGGGACACATATGTAATACCTTAATAAATAAAATAAAATATAACTTATATGCAAATCAATGGCAAAAAAATATGTGTAATCTAGAAATGGGCATATGCTCTTCCATCTAATGTACAGGACTATGCTAACATAGAAATCACATTGGCAAATTCCTGATACTGAATGTCAGAAGTGACAAAATAGTGGTGATGTAGCCTACTTAATATTGAAATTAGGTTTACTTTGCTTTGTCGCAGACTGATGAGAAATGTTAATGACAAAGAATTTCTGTATAAAACTAAAGCTTCCATGTTTATCATATTTCTCTTTGATTCTTTGCTAGCTCTCTATCTTTAACAAGGCAAGTTTTTGAATAATTATTTGAAGTTTCTCTTTTATTTTCTCTATCTTACATCCTCCTTAATTCTGTATAAATTCTTGACAAAATCTCAACTAATTTGAGAAACGTCAGTGATTTCTTGTTTGAACAAATATTTACTGAACTCTTACTGTATTCCAGGTTATGTCTTAAGGAATTTTATTGCAATTATCTACATTGATAGATATATAGTTTGGATTTAGTTTGGTATTTTTATATGTTTAAAACAAATTACTTCCCAATAGATATTGGTACAAATAAATATGTTTTATAAAATTTATTTTTCCAAGATGACTACAACTTGTTAGGAAAAACTAATATCACTACTAGCTTGGAATTTTTAAAACCTTAAGACAGAAAGTTCAACAGAACAATGTTGAGGCTTTATTTTCTTACTAAAGAAAGTCTGAATCTTCCCTAAAAGAGAAATATTACATTTCTTCTAGGTTATTGTCTTTATTTTCACAGAGAAATAATTCCTTCAGAAGAAGTGACTATCAATTTTTTCAGTATTTGTCCCTTTCATGTAAGGAGAAATAAGCCAGAAATTAAGAACGTTTGTTCCCGTTGCTGATGCTATAAGCAGTAATATGGTATTGTTAGACAAGCAGAAGCTGGAAGAGGAAGAATTGGACAGAGTGGCAAATTAGAACTTTATATCTCATATAGTGCCAGAGGTCAAGAGCTTGTCAAGTGTTTGAGAACCGATAAATCAAATGTGCCTATGCAGCTAATGGATCTGTAGTGCCAATCCGTACAAATGAGAAAATCCATTGAAATACTTCAAGCTGGGAGATTGAGGTGGTGTTAAAGAGTTGAAAGCATTTACTGTGAGGAGCCAATCAGGTTGTTGGCCCTTAGATAAAAGTAGAAGTGGATGGGAGCAGCCTGACTCCAATATTCAGCAGAAATAAGGCTGCAGAATCCCAGAATGTTAGCTTAGTAAAGAGATCTCTGAGCTTGATGGGCTGCTTTCTGGTCCCCTTTCCTGCTGAGAGCAGGGATGCCTGGTGTTCAGGTGCATAGATGAAGTTGGAAACAAGCTGGAGGGAAAGAGCTGGAGGACTGCAGGGGCGATAGGAGTTTGTGGAAAAGGTCCAGGAATGACCCATTAATGTATAGAGTAGCTGTGTGCTATCATATTTAAAATCTCCTAATTGAATTCCCAAGCCTGCTTAATTCTTTTATGGGAATGATTACAAAAATTAGTTTAAAGTGTTTAGATCTCCTTTTGTGAAAAGATTCTTCAAGAGTTCAAAATGTGTGGGTTAACCAGAAAGTGTTTTTTAAAAAAGTGAGTAACTCTGATTTTAAAATAGAAAAATTATTCAGGTAACTGGACTGTGATTTTTTAAATTGTATAGTTTGGCCTGGTCTTTTGACTAATTTTACCATCTCCCTTATTACAGCATAAAATGAAAGAAAATATCAACATACATTTTCAGATTGTTAGCTCAAATATTTGATCTTGAAGAAAGAATTGATTTGCAATAATTGTTCCCTTTAATTAGCATTAATATAACAGTTTGCTTTTTAGAGGATATGAATGCAACTGAAAAAAGAGACTTCATTAAAGTTTCTGAGGGTCTTTTTTTAAGTCAATAGCTTACTTAAAACTTATTCAACAAGTATTTCTTGAGTGGCTACTATGTACAAAGCTCCGTGCTAGGCCTCTGTAGCATAAACATAATATAATAAAAGGGAGAATATGAAAAGAATCATGTGAATGGAGATAAGTGAAAAAGCTAAAAGGAGTTCAGAGGTAGGAAAGACATTTCTTGCTATCAAAGATCACATAAGTAGAAAGTAACATGTTGTTTTTACAGATAAATAGTACAATATTCCTCACCTTTTAAGTTAAAAATAAGAATATAAAAATTTTACTATAAATGCCAAATAAAGCAGAATACATGTTTTGGTGTTTTATGTTTGTTAGGTAAGATATAGGGATAAAGGGAGGAATGAAAAAAGTAAGTGAAAAGGACTGACAGAAAGAAGTGATATGTAAGAGGATAAAGGAAGTATATAACACATACAAAGAAACTGAAAACAAGACATTCATTGGACCAAAATTTGTTTCTTTATCCTGTCAATTACTAGATGTGTGGCTTTGGGAAAGACTCATAATCTCCCTGAGCCTAAATTTCTTCATCTGTAAGATAAACATAATACTAATCCCAAAGAGTGTTTTGTAGGTATAAAATGTAGAGCATATACACAAAGGAGAACACAAATAAAGATAACTTATTTTAATATAGTAGAGTTTTTTGGAGTAATATCACTAATATGATCATTTACCAGTAAGCTGTTACTGGTAAAATTTCTTTACAGTGTAAAATTTTTATACCCAGAATTAGGCAACTGGACTCAGTCTAGATGATCCTGATTTTCTTGGCAACATCCAAAGTACCAGAGTCAGGAGCCAGTCGAACATATGCCTTCTTCTCTCCATCAGGCCTGATCAGAGAGTTGACCTTGGCCACATCAATGGCTGAGAGCTTCTTCATAGCCTGTTTGATCGGGTGCGTGTTGGCCTTGACACCCACAATGAACACGCGTGTATTGTCTTCCATTTTCTTCATGGCTGACTTGGTAGTCAAGGGGAATTTGATGATGGCATAGTGGTCAAGCTATTTCTATTTCTCCTGGGTGCCCTCTTCCTAAGATATTTAGAGCTTTAGTGTCCTTGGCCATTGGAAGGTGGGTGATGTACAGATCTTTTTTTGTGACTGTGAATGCCTTTCAAGGTTGCTTTCTTTGCCTTCAATGCCTTTGCTTTGGCTTAGGCTTTGAGAAGGGCAGGGGCTTCCTTCTTAATTTTTAGGGCCATCTTTGTAAAAAGCAAAAGTATTTTGTATATCTAGGTAAAATGGGGCTATCATAAATACCCCCACCAAGGATATGGAAGTAGCATTTCTATTCGGTCCTACTCCACCCCTTCCAGCTACTATTTTGTCCAGAGTTTTGTTATAACATTTGCTACTCTGTGTTGCACTTTAATTATGCAGTCCCCTCAATCAACTGTGAGGTCCTCAAGTAATAAGGATGTTGTTTAATCATTTTTATATTTATCATGTAGGATATATAGGAGGTATTAAATTAAAGTTTTATGAATTAATGAAATCTTTATTTGTTAAAGAACCTACTTATAAGCTAGTTATTATAGTTACATTTGAAATAGGCTGATATAAATTAATCTACTTTGCATGATTAATTGTTTATCAAAACACCATTTTTTTAAATTTTGTTTTTTGCTTTAGGTTTTCAAATAAGCCTAAAGTAAAATCCTGGTCACTTACTTAATCCCTCTATACCCAGTTTCTCTCTATATAGATTAGTGTTAATGTCACTTTTTCACAGAGATTGTAAGAGAGGCTTTAATAAGGTAAATATAAAGCACTTGGTACATAAAATGAACTTTCTCATTTCTTTCCCTTTAATTTTCAAGCTCTATTATAAAGAACTTTGAAATTTCAAAATTCTCAATTTCTGTAATTCTATGCAAAATATTGAAATTAAAGGTTTTCAATGCTAATGGCTTTGAAAAATCTATTTTGATTTAACCCCTTTAATACTCCCTTAAGATCAATGTATTAACCTGATCACAAGAAACAAAATACATGAAGAAAATAGTCATTTTAAAAATATGGTAATTTTAAAAATAGTAATTTAAAAAATATGGTTGAGATTTATAAAGAATCATAAACTAAACACAAAACAAACAAAAAATCCAATTTAAAAAATGGCCAGAGAATCTGAACAGATATTTCTCTAAAAATGATATACAAATGGCCAATAGACATATGAAAGGATGCCCAAAGTCCCCACTCATCACAGCAGTGCAAATTAAATAAAAAGAGTTATAAAAATTGAATTTAAAAATGTGATCATGGATTTTTAAAAAATAAATATTTTTTCTTGGGGGAGGCAGTTCCAGTATAGAATTGTCTGCTATATCTCTCTTTGTTGTTGAAGGTAATCAAGAGTTTTACACAGTTTACTAGCCACTGAATTTTGAAACACTGGAGGACTAACTGAATGTTGCATTTAGTCCGGTGTTCAATAAGAATTTTGGGAATAAAAATGCATCATTTGGAAAATAAATATAAGTAATGAAAAGGAAGCAGAACCATATGGAGAATTATAAAAAGAGCTTCAGGTGACTATTATAAGACTTCTATGTAGAAAGTTGTAGGACTTCCTGTCTCTTAAGAAATTGAAAGTGTTGACTAATGTCACCCCAATAAAATATAATTTAAAATAAAATAAAATAGCTCATACACGTGAGATACATATCATTGAATATAGAGCCCTAAAATCTCTTAGTAAAGAATTACTATAAATAAAAAGAGATTAAGTGACTAGGCATCAGCACTAATAATTTACTGATATTTTGGACCAAATAATTTTTTGTTGTGGGGGACTGTTCCATGCATTGCTGATTGTTTCTAAGCATTCATCCACTATATGCCAAAAAGAACGCTCTTTCAATCATCCGAATAAAAAATGATTCTAGACATTGCCAAGTATTTCCTGAGGGGCAAGATCACTTCCAGTTGAGAACTGCTGACCTAAATATTTCAGCTGACATTTAGAAAAGGAAGAGCAATCACCATACCAAAAGATCTCCACAAAATAAATGATATGGGAAGGACAGAAATTATTACTTAATCTAGAGATAGGCAGCTCGTACCGTGTTTCCCTGAAAATAAGATGTAGCGCATCTTTGGGAGCAAAAATTAATATAAGACACTGTCTTATTTTCGGGGAAACAGGGTATATTCAAGACAACTTCCAGGATTATTTTGAAATATCTCTGTTGGATTTGCTTGATCCTCATTATTTTTTTAGAGAGAATCACAGTTTTTGTTGTCTATGAGTAAGTAATAAAGAAAAACAGAAGCTTGCTTGGCCAGCAATTTCCCATTCATTGTAGCTTCAAGTTAAGTTTTTTGTTAGTGTCAACCTGACCTCAATCAGGGTGAAGTTTCAAAAGAAATTAGGATTTCATAAAAATGTTTAGTTATAATTTGACAAGCTAAAATATTGTAAGAGTGGGTGTTACCATTCAAAAGAAAAACAAGGAGAAAAATAACCATAATGAGAACATTTTACTTTTTGTACAGTTTGCAACAGCTTAGTCATTTTTCTGCCTATGAAAATATAAGCAAATAATGGTATGACCAAGCAAAACACTAGGGGGAAATGTCATTTTGTGTTAAAACATAATTATAATTAGCAATAAAATTTTACTATATTTTTAAATGAAAGTTTTAACAAGGAATATCAGTTGTTTCTGTCTCAGATTTTGGAATTGTTCCACCTACCTTTTCCTTGGCAAGATCACATTGATCTTTTAAAAAAGAAAAGAGTAATTAATGAAATTGGTTTTTTTCTTTCACACTTAAAAGCCTAAGGAAGAATTGTTGTTGTTTTTTTGTCCCTCCCCCCTTTGGCTTCCATTTACTAGCAATTTCCACATGATGAAATCCAATCATTTTACATAGAAATGTTTTCATTATGAGCACCCAAGATAAACTCCATATGTGTTCCAAGCCCTGTTCATTTTATTTAACAACTAATTATTTATTGGACAGTTTTAGGGTAGAAATGTCCAACAAAAATAGACAGATCAGAGGAACATATTGTTTCCCATAATTTTACATGCTTACCTACCTTGTCTATTTTGTTTTTTCATAAATGTAATATATCCCAGGCATTTTAAATATATTTTCATCCATTTTTTACTCCTTTTAAGCAATCTTCTACATTAGTCACTTTAGAAACCATAGCCAACTCAATATGATTTATGAGAAATACACAGATAGGGAATAATGTAGTGAGCAAGGTGATTAATTTTTATATTTAAGAATTTACTACTTGAAATTATTTTTTATAAAAAATATAGTTTTATTTTTCTGTCAGTTTTGACCAAATTCAATATATCTCTCTTACAGTATTTGGTCTAATGTTTTCATCATGAAATAAAATCACAGTTATTTGTGTTATACATACTACTTTGGGAGATTTTTCTTCTTATTCAATGAACTAGAGGTCCGATGCACGAAAATTCACGCAAGATTAGGCCTTCCTTCCCCTGGCTGCTGGCACTGGCTTCCCTCTGACACCCTGGATCAGAGCTTCCTTCCCTTCTCTGGCCATCCAGGACCCAGGCTGGCTTCCCTCTGGCCCCAGCTTCATCTGGAAGGATGTCTGAAATGACTTACGGTCTAATTAGCATTTTACCCTTTTATTATTATAAGTTGTATTCTGCATTGCTAAAACACTTATTTAGCACACTAAAATTTCTTGAAATTATCCAAGTATGTCTCTAGATATATGTATGTAATTTATATCTTTCAGATTTTTGCATTATTTTAAAATTTATAAAATCTTAACAATTTCCAAAAAATGTCCCTTTTACAAGTGACAGTGTTTTTCCAGTAGACTTCTAATTGCTCCTGGAAAGAATTCTGTGAGATTTTTTTATGTTGAAATCAAGAGCATATGTGATAAGATGTTCAATGTTTTAATTCAGGATCTAGATTAACGGTATATTTTGAATTTTTTCCAGGATACAGTTAAGGATTTCTTTCCTTCATAAAATAGTGTTGAACCTTAATAGTTTTTCCAAACAAGGATACTAAAATCTTGGTTGAATTAAAAATATGTGTCTGCTTTGAAAAATAATTTTAAAAATATGTATCATAATAACTCCAATGTCAGCATTGACTACTAAAAGATGTTGGAGGTAAGTATACAAATAAATTAATATTATTAGAGCAGAACATTTCTTTTCTTCATATAAGGTTATTTTGTAAAATTTTATGTGTTTTTATGAGACTACCCTGTTTCCCAGAAAATAAGACAGTGTCTTATATTAATTTTTGCTCTCAAAGATGCGCTAGGTCTTATTTTCAGGGGCTGTCTTATTTTTCCATGAAGAAGAATACAGTACACATTTATTGTTAAATGAAAATAAAAGAAATTTATTACCTACTGTATACGGTACGGTAGTACGGTAGTTGTCAACACAAACCAGACAAACTGTGAATCCTACAGTATCAAGAATTTACTCATTTATTCAATGACAATCATGTCATCATCTTCTGGAACATCATCACAACAATCTAATTCCTGAATTTCCTGGTGAATTTCTTGTGTCTCCATTTCTTTCAGAATCAGTGGACCAAATCTCTCATGTCTAGCAATAGCACTGTCTTTAAATGAGTACTTCTTGTCAAGGTAGCCTGCTCACAGTGCATTTGCAATGCAACTGTCAGTGATTTTCTCCCATGAATTCTTCACCCAAGTCACAACTTCTTGCAGTTTAGGTTTCACAAAGTTTCCACGATGATTTCTCTCCATTCACACAGCAGTGATGTCAGGACTCAGCGTAATGTCACTGGTTGCTAGACGCCAGTCAGGGCAGCCCTAGCGACCAGTTTATGGTAAATTAATTTTCATTCTGAGACAGAGCCTGGGGGCCTTATTTTCAGGGGGATGCCTTATATTTCACTCAGAAGGAAACCTGTAAGTAGGTCTTATTTTCGGAGGATGTCTTATTTTCGGGGAAACACGGTAATATTCAGTAATAATCACATTTTCCTTTTAAAATCTCATTGAGCAGCCTCCTGGGAAGTAATACATTAGGAATTATAATATTTGTAATTTATGTGCACAATTGTTAATTTTCTGATATATTGGTGTATTCAGTTGACTGCAACTTTTAATTTTTTAAAAATACATTTTTTTTATTGATTTCAGAGAAGAAGGGAGAGGAGGAGAGAGAGGTAGAAACATCAATGATGAGAGGGAAATCATTGATTGGCTGCCTCTGAATGCCATTGAGGATTGAGTCACAACCTGGTCATATGCCCTGACCAGGAATCGAACTGTGACCTCCTGGTTCCTAGGTTGTTATTCAACCACTGAGCCACAGAGTCAGGGCATACAGGTTTCATTTTAAGCTATTAAGATAACTTTCTTTATGGAGAACTATTTTTTTTTGTAGAAACAAAAGAAAAAATAATACAAATATTTAACTGTATGTTTTAAAATTAATTTTATATCTCTGTAATTTGAGTTTTTAGATTATTTTGAAAGCCTTAATGAATAGCAAATTTGGAGTTGAGGAAAAATCTTAGGTTGTTCTTAACCCTCCATTTTGTTTCAACCAATAGAGTAGTTTTCTACAAATGTCCCCTTACACTGAATATTTTGAGAACTGTATCTGTGGTAGGGACTCTGACAAGTGATTTGTCTATTATTTCATCCTAGAGTCCCGGTGCACAAAATTCATGTACTGAGGGAGAAGGGGTGTCTCTCAGCTTGACATGAGCCCTCTCACTGTCCAGGACCTCTCACTCTTTACCACCCTCCTGTTCGATGCTCCTTACCACTTGGCTTGCTGCTCCTTAGTGCTGCCACGGAGGCAGGAGAGGCTCCTGCCACCACCGCTGTGCTCATCAGCTGTGAGCCCAGCTTCTGTCTGAGCAGCAATCCCCCTGTGGGAGTGCACTGACCACCAGGGGGCAGCTCCTGTGTTGAGCATCTGCCCCCTGCTGGTCAGTGCACATCATGGCTACCAGTCGTTCTGGTTGTTCCATTGTAAGGGTCACTTTGGCTTTTATTATATAGATCTTTATTTTCCCAGCCACATTCTAATTTGCTTAGCTATGATGAATAACTTGAATATTAATATTAGTTAATATTTTAAACTAAGCACATTTTTGTAGCTATCTAGTGACTTCCTCTTCTCAGGTTATTTGCCCTAACTCTATTCAATACCCACTCTTGTGAGCTGTGCATTTTCTGAGGACAATCAAAAAGCCCTTAATGTATAGAGAAAATAATTCAGGTAAGCAAATGGATAGCAATATTTGTTATGATCTTTTCATAGGAGATTGTGAACTTATTGATAAGGACTGTTTTTTTTGTGTGTGTTTTTTTATATGTTGGTCTCCAGAAGTCTTCCATTATGTGTATAGAACATAGTGAACAACGAATAAGAGAGCTTGTAGATATGGACATTTTTGTGAATAATTTGTCTCCTCCTTGCCTTAACTGGTTTGGCTCAGTGGATAGAGTGCTGGCCTGCGGACTGAAGGGTCCCAGGTTTGATTTCAGTCAAGGGCATGTATGTTGGTTGCAGACACATACCTAGGGGGAGTGTGCAGGAAGCAGCTGATTGATGTTTCTCTCTCATTGATGTTTCTAGCTCTCTATCCCTCTCCCTTCCTCTCTGTAAAAAAATCAATATAATATATTTTAAAAATAATTTGTCTCCTCTATATGATTATATTAATTACTAGAGGCCCAGTGCATGAAATTTGTGCATGGGATGGGGGTCCCTCATCCTGGCCTGCATCCTCTCCAATCTGGGACACCTTGGGGGATGTCCAACTGCCTGTTTAGGTCCAGTCCCACAATCGGACATCCCTCTCACAATCCAGGACTGCTGGCTCCTAACGGCTCACATGCCTGACTGCCTGATCATCCCTTAATAGCTCCCCTGCTGGCCTGATTGATGCCTAACTGCTCCCCTGCCAGTCTGATTGCCCCTATCTGCCTTCACCTGCCATTCTTATTGACCCTAACCACCTCTGCCTTGGCCTCCCACTACTGTGGCTTTGTCCAGAGGACTTCTGAAACATGTCTGGTCTAATTAGCTATTACCCTTTTATTAGTATAGATTTTCTATAATATCAAGCATCAGTATTTGTAATATTAGAAATGGATTCATGAAATTATTTTTACAGTTTTACATCTTTGGACAAACTAGACATTATCCATATTTTATATATTGGGTAAATTAAGACTCTTGCCAGAGAGTACACTGTAGAACAATCAGATCACTTTGAGTAAGTCAAAGTTTCATTGTATTGAATGCTAATATGATATTATTCTCTAAGCATCATTTTAAACTTAATATTATGATTTTGAAAACTAGCTTTTGAAAAGTGCTCCTGGAAAACAGGTATAGAGAGGATTATTAGCTATTGTTGTCTGTGTGTTTTTAAGAGTACTATTTTATATATCTAATAGACTCATGTTTAAGTAAGCTTATTTTCTTTAGTCTACCTAATTTGGCACTTTAGTGCAATGTCAATATTCTTTATTAAACATATTCTGCTAAATTATGTATGCAGCTAAAATTCTTGCATATGTGCTTCATATCACTTAATATGTCACCAGGTAATTTAATCTTATCAGGGTGGTTTGTATTAGTAAGATCATAAGTAATTTCAAAGAACAATGCTGTTTCCGAAATTCATCTTTTATTCATATTTGGACTTCTCATTCTTAAATCAATATAACAGATTAACACGGTATCTTCACGAAAGATTCTCCATACATTTGGTGAGAAATCTGGCAACCAGACAAATTCTACTTCTCTTGTCATAATAGTAATTTTAAATAAAAAAATTATGTTAAATACAGGGGGGAGAGATATAATGGTTATACAGTAGTCTGATAATATATTGTATCACTAGTAGTCAATAACATTTTGGGAGGATGAGGTATAATAGTTATATTACTCTGTATTTATTCCCATGGTGTATTTAAAATCAATAACTACTTCGATTGTACTCTCCCATCTTTGTAATAAAAGTTGGCTAAATGAAAGGTTAGAAAAAACAAAGAGAAAACTCACCAAAAATTGAGACAGAAATCTTCCAAGGAAATCTAAGGAGATTGGATGAGCATTAATTTTTGAAATATTGTCTCATGTCATCAGCAATTTTTATGCCACACATGCTTCTTTTTTACTCTCCTCATATATTTTTTTATGAAATAGCCATAGCATACAACATGGACTGTAGTCTATTATAATAAAAGTATAATATGCTAAATAGACTTGACAGCCAAATGACTTTCCAGATGTCCTTCTGGATGAAGCCGCTCAGTGGGGGCCAAGGCAGAGGTGATTAGGGTTGATCAGGCAGGCAGGTGAGAAGTTAGGGTCAATCAGGCAGGCAGGCAGAGTGGTTTGGGGTGATCAAGCAGGCAAGCCAGTGGTTAGGAGCCAGTGGTCCAGGATTGCAAGAGGAATGTCCAACTGCCTTTTAGGGACCTCTGCAGGATCAGGCCTAAATCAGCAGTCCGACATCCCCAGAGGGGTCCCAGATTGTGAGAAGGTGCAGACTGGGCTGAGGGAACCCCCTTCCTGTGCACGAATTTTGTGCACCAGGCCTCTATTACTAGAATAAATGAAAATATACAGTTCTCTAAAGGTTGAGGTAAAACTTGATTCGTTAGTGTTTCTCATTAACTACAAAAGTCAGGTCACCCATTATCCCTTGCAATATAGTGACTTCTAGGCTATACCTGAATATACTTTATCATCCTTCTCACCTTTACTTGGAAATAAATCTGTATCCAACCAATAACACCTACTGACATGATGCTCCAAATTTACTGAGTAACCAATAAGTATTTGCAGAAAGAAAAAGGGAAACCTTATGTGTGCTACTGAAAATCATAATATGAAGTATATATAGCATTTACATATACCACCTAGGTGTGGAAAATAAGATCAGAAAGTCTGGAAACATGCTTTAATTTGACCAAGGAAGTCTACAAGAATGGACTATAATAGAAGTTACAGGAGCAAAACTAAATGAAAGTACATAAATAAGAGGTGTCCATTATTTAAATGTACATGAAGTTCAAGTTGAAAGTGGTTTTATTTTTATTGTTTTGAACTCTGTTAAAGATTTACAACATAAGAGGAGAAGGATTTGATGATTATTGACAAAACTATACAATGTTGATGATACTTATTGTTCATCTTTCTTCTATTTCCTTAGAATATTAATTTTCAGTGGGCCTAGCACTTGTCCTATTCTTGCATAAATCCCCAAAAGAAAAAAAAAACTGTCTTGTTCATAAAAGTGGCTTTTTAATGGTTTTCTAAGAAGTTTATCTGTAAGGAACGAATTTTAACATTTTATTCTCCTGCTAGTTCTTTGAGCAGTTTAGAGCACAGAAGATATTTACAGTTTTATGGTCTCCTGAGAAGCCAGCATCTCTTTTCCTTGCCTCACATTTAAGATTTTAATTGCTTCAGTGTTTTAGCAACAATTACAACCTATTCAGAAAATTTCTTTTCATGAGCTACAGCTCTGAGTTCTAATTTAGACAATATTTCTTTAAGTGGGTTATATTTGTTACCCAAATTCTCAGAGGAATTGCAATCTCTGAAATAAGAGATCAATTTCCCATTTACTTATTTTGGATCCTTCAGTGTTTTCCCTAATTCTGTACATTAAGCAAGCAGGGCTCTCTGATGTTTTTGTTTTATTTTCTGCTACTATTCTACCAATGATACTGCCGATATCACTTGACTTATTAGTCTGCATCAATCTAAGTAAAGTGTCTTCAGCTTTTTTCATTCAGTTCTTCTTTTTAATGCTTGTTCAAATCCAATAAAGTTTTTCTATGGAGATGGATTGTGGCAATGTGCAACTTCTAATTTCCCCCCAAACTTTGTTATCCATCAGAACATATCTTAGGAAAGTTTGAGACCCAAATCTTCCATTTATATATAATAAAAAATACTATAAATTTAATTATATAAATTACAATGTAAACATTTAAAATAGGTGTGAATCCATTTCCTCTGATAATGAAGATATAGTTTTACATAACAAGGAACAAATCTTCACCTGCTATGTTCTGCAGTCTTTTGTATCTCACCTCTGTTCTTTCTAGTCATTTTTCTTTTTTTTAAAAAATTATTGAACTTATTGGGGTGACATTGGTTAATACAATTATATAGGTTTCAAGAAACTTTTTGCTCATACCATCATCCCTTCTCCTTTAAGTCTCCTGATGTCTCACAATTATTCCTCTTTTCATAATTTATCTATTTGATCATGTCTCAGCCACTATAATAATTAAGCATTTTCCTATACCTCTTTATTAACTGTATTGATGAATTGTATTATATTTCTATTATTTTATAACAAATTACCAAATATATAGTGGGGCTGAGTTCTTATCTGGATGCTCTGAAAAAAGAATCTGCTTCCATGCTCAACCATGTTGTTGTTGTTGTTGTTGTTGGAATTTAGTTCCTTAAGGTTGTAATACTGAGGTTCCTACTTTCTTACTGGCTAGGGGGCTGCTCTCTGCACCTAGAGGCAGCCTATATTCCTTTTCACATGGCCCCCTCTATCTTCAAAGCCAGCAACTGCATATAGAATACTTTTCATGCTTCAAACTCTCTAACATCTCATTCACTTTATGCCAAAGAAAATTATCTGTGATGAGATTAGATTCACCTGGATAATCTTTTTTGCTGTATAAAGCAGTTAACTCATGGGGATGATATCTCATATTTACATGTTCTAGTCAAACCAGTTAAAGAGGAGAGGATTATGCAAGAATGAGGGTCATTCTTAGAATATATTGTGCGCAAATCAGAAAACACACACACACACACACACACACACACACACACACACACAGCCCCATACAGAGACAGTAAATGTTTCACAAAAGAGTATTTATTCTTTTTTTTCAATATATATTTATTGATTTCAGAGAGAAATGGAGAGGGAGATAGAAACATCAATTAGTATAAGAGAAAATCATTGATCAGCTGCCTCCTGCATGCCCCTTACTGGGGTTCGAGCTTGCAACCCAGGCATGTACCCCTGACCGGAATCAAAGCTGAGACCCTTTAGTCCCCAGGCTGATGCTCTATCTACTGAGTCAAAGCAGCCAGGGCAAAGAGCATTTATTCTTTCTCTGTGCAATAAATGGTGGTATTTTATATTCTCTTCTATTTCATAAAAAGAAAGGATTACTTTAACCTATGAAATTTAGGGCAAATCCTTTTTGTCTCACCAGGTTGGGAGACAGAGTTACTTTTGTTTCTCTGTTTGGAAATCTGCAAAATTGATTTATAAAAATTGGGATAAAATAATATTTGAAATGAGTTATCTGTTATTTTTAATGCTAACTTACCCTAGTTCCCTTTTTACATCAGTGACTCTGCCATGTGCACATAAAATTACTTTTCATGTAAGAAAGAAGTTCAAGAATTCAACATGTATCTGCATAGACTGCTGCATCTAGGGAAGGGCAGGTTTTTTCTTTGTAAAAACCACCACACTGCTTACCAATATAAATGATCTAATTTAGTAAGTCATTGTAGTAGTCACTAGATGGCAGCTCTAAAACATGTGTTGCCCAAAATGGAAGGTGCCCATAAAACAGTCTTATTAAGTGTTAGAATTCTACCCCAGGTGTTCTATGGAATCTTGATATTGTTCAACAATAAATCAAGCATTAACATGGTAGAGTTTAATGCCCTCCAGTTTTCTTTTAGAAACATTTATAATAAATATATATTTTTAGTTTAAGCTATGACTTTTAATATACTCATAAGACAACTATTGTACTATGTCTTTGAATCTGTCAGACATGAGACTGAAATACAACTTTTTAAATATCCTTGTAGCCTGATGAAAAATTGGCATAGCATGGATTTTTTAGATCTAAGCTAATTGTTATTCTTTAAAAAGCCATATTTGACCAAGCAACTTAATTAATATCCTTACTAGCACCCTATCCTTCCTTCTTAACACTGATCACAACATCCAAAGATAAGGAATTGGTTATTATTCATATAAGGTCTGTTACATGCAATAGACTTCCTTCTCCATAAAAATAAAAGACCATGTCTGTTTTGCCTATTATCATGTCACCAGCACCTAGCACAGCACCTGATCCATATAAAACCCTCAATTAAGGCTTATTAAATAAATTAAGAGTGAATATCAGCATGGATTATTTTCCTTTTACCACATAAATTGTTTTGTTTTGTTGTTTTCTTGTTGTTGTTTTGTTTTTGTTTGTTTTTGTTTCTGTTTTTGTCAGAGATCCAGTAACACTTAGGTACATATTAACATTTTCTCAGGGAGTACCAAGGCAAAATGAATCACCTTTACTGCCATTACAAAAGGATGCAACCACTGTTAGGTATAGTTTCCATGACTGCCTCTACAACTTAATAAAAATATTAATAGTGAAAAGTCATTATGCTAAACTTTTCATGAAAGGAGAGAAGAAATATCATGACAATGTATATTTCTTTCAACCTTAAGTTCTCTGATCCATCTGCTTTTACATGTCTGCCAGGTCTCCTGTTAACATCAAAGGTTGTTGCCACAGATATTAATCTATTACATTTCTTATGATTGAATTTTGAATTTCTTGGCAAGAAAAGCATGAGTATACAGATTTGAAATAATATATAATATGAGCATAATAAGTGTATTTTTTATTTTATTCTAGCAGTTTATACTTACAGGTGATTTTTGTACTCATTCATATACTTTTCCTTTTATAATAACTCTAGAGGACTGATGCACAAAATTTGTGCACGGGTAAGGTCCCTAAGGCCTGGCTGGTGATCAGGGCCCATCAGAGCCTTCCAGCTGCCAGCAGGGCCTTCCTTCATTCTGTACCGCAGCCTGGTGGTCAGTGCACATCATAGTGAGTGATTGAACTCCTGGTCTCCCAGTCGAACTGCTAAGGGGACACTTTAAATATAAGCCTTTTGTATATATACTATAGATAACTAATATAATGAAGCATTGACTTACTAATACTACTTGCAGTGGAATATGAATTTTGCTTAAGTGGAAAAAGAACTGACATACTACTCTACCACATTATGAATAGATGTGAAGGTATGTGATTCTACCTACCTTCATCAATAAAAAAAAAGCATTCTATCATGTTTTATGAACATAATACATCTTCCTTAATTTACCAGCTCTTCATTTCATGGTTGTTGTTTTATATTAATAACAAATGCTCTGCTGAAATAGAAGCTTAAAAGATATTTTTCTGAAGTGGCTTTGAATCAATATAAAGACTCTAAATAGATTGTATGTACTCATTTTTCCCCACAGCTGCTTGTCCTACTTGTTTTCAACTTAAAAGTGAAAATAATCCAGGTAGTTGACATTTTTATTCTCATCTCAAGATTTAAGAAAAAAACAAATTATAATCTATAATTGCAGAAAAAACACTATCAAGTTAGTTTTATCATTTTTATAATATGCTGAATTTTGATACCATCATAATCTGAAATCTATAGCTTTTGGAAATATAGTCAAAAGAAAAAAGCAAAAAAGCAATGACATGTAATTGATATAATTTTATAAAATAAAAATTAGATGATAATAAGTTAAAATGCAATCAATAGGTGTTTATTTATTTATTTAAAAATAAATCTTTATTGGTCAGATTATTAAAGGTGTTTCTCTCCCCCCCACATATCTCCCCTTCACTTGATCCCCCACCCTACCCTATGGCCTTACCCCCCCATCAATAACTTCATCCATATGTCTAAGATTTTTGTCTAATCTCTACCACTCCCTTTCTATGTCCCTGTACAAAGACATATGTACAATCTATTATATTCATCCATCCATTCTGTTCACCAGACTTTTTTATTCATTTGATTTTTATATTCACTTGTTGGTTGGTATGTATTGGTTGTCATTTTGTTGTTCATAATTTTTATCTTTACTTTTTTCTTCTAATTCCTCTTCTTAAAGAATACCCTTCAGCATTTCATACAATACTGGTTTGGTGTTGATGAACTCCTTTACATTTTTCTTGTCTGTGAAGCTCTTTATCTGACTTTCAATTCTGAATGATATCTTTAATAGAGTAATCTTAGTTGTAGGTCCTTGCTGTTCATCACTTTATTTTATTTTAAAAAATATATTTTATTGATTTTTTACAGAGAGGAAGAGAGAGGGATAGAGAGTTCGCAACATCAATGAGAGAGAAATTTCAATCAGCTGTCTCTTGCACACCCCATACTGGGGATGTGCCCGCAACCAAGGTACATGCCCTTGAATGGAATCGAACCCAGGACCTTTCAATCCACAGGCTCATGCTCTATCCACTGAGCCAAACCGGTTTTGGCTGGTTGGGTATTTTTTGTTTCTTCTCATATTTCAGATCTTTGGTTTGATTCTTGGAATACGTTGATCCACAGTTAAATTTCTGTATATTCTTTTATTTCAAGCATTGTATGCTTAATTTTTTACCGGTCTTTTTCCATCTTTTGGCGTTCTCATTAAGGTCCTTGAAGGTCTCACTAGGCTCCTCATAGATCTCATCAAGTTTCTCAGCAGTTATTAGAAAATTCTTGAGTAACCATATAAATATGATTTTGAACTCTGTCATCCAGTAGTTTACTTTCCTCTGTTTCTTTCATTGGTGATATGTTTCTTTGTCTCAGCATTTTGGCTGCTTCCCTGTGTTGAAGGAGTGGCTTTGTGTGGTAGGTGACCTATGGGCTCCAGTAGCTAAAACTCCCCATTCACCTAAGTTCGATACTCTTGGTGCACCACTTTCTGGGCTAAGTGCAAAGTCTTCGTGTAGTTAAGTCTTGATTGCTGTTGATACACTGGAAGGAATTGACCTCCAGACCAATTGGCTATGAGGACTCACTGTGTCTATAATGGAAGAACGGCTGTGCTGGAGACATGCGTATGGGGCAAAAAAATACTTGCTTCAGTAGGGCTTTGGTACTCACTGAGTCTGCCACTTGAATGTGTCACTTATGAATGTGAGTAGTTGAGATCTGGTGCAATCTCACACTGACCACTAGATACACTAGCTCTTGGATCTCCAATGAGGTGCAGGTCACCTACAGTCTGAGGCCACCCAGCAGGAGCTACAGGGAGAAGTACAGTTTTCTCCTCTTTGCTTGGGGTTTGGAGGTTTTGGAGTTGTCTGAGCAGAGCTGCATTGTGTTTGGTTAAGCTGAGATAGGGAAGGACATTTATATGCAAAAGCCACTGCATGGAGCTTGGGTGGGTTTGTAGATTGTGCGGGGCAGTGTCTCAGAGAGTCACTAGGCTAGGGCGTGGCAAACAGTGATGGCTACCAGTCAGCTCTCTGCATCTCTGTGTTTCCAAGTCCCCAAGTCCTGCCTCCAAAAAAAACAGTAAACAGTGATTGCTGGGCGCACTTCTGCAAGAAAGCTACCCTTGCTTTCTGACCCGATGGCAGACAGTCCAGCTTCTCCTCATAGGATTTTGGGTCCCCAGTGTCTCCCCAGAAACTGGAGTTCAGAGTAATTGGGAGCTTGTCTCCCTTCAAGTTGAAGGAAGAAGCTCAACCAGACACCCGCTGCCAGCCCAGTTTGTGCTCCTCTGTACCTCAGCTGTACCTCAGTGTCTCAATGCTCTTTTCTCTTTCCTTCTAGTTGTAGGATTTCCACTCAGCCAGCTTTCTCGTGGTTCTGGGTGACAGATGTTTTGTCTTTTAGTTGTAGTTTTGAAATTGTTGTGTGAGACAGCAGTTTAGGTGTTTACCTATGCCACCTTCTTGGTTTCTCAGAGATTACATTCTTATTCTTTCGATTGATTATCAATTATTTCTCAATTGAGAATTTATGTTAAAAATTGTATAATTTCTGAATTTTTTTCATCCCTTCTATAGGTAAAGGTACAAAAGTTATGCAAGGTACTTTTGACAATTTACCTCTATCCTTAAGGTTGCTAACTAACATTTGTAATTATATAATCAAATTTATTTTGATTCTTTATTCAAATTTATCTTGTCTAACCATCTGTTGGTATTGGAGTTCTGAAATAAAATCAGTTGTTATGTGTCATTTGTTGTAAAAAGGACTCCTTGAATTTTAAAACCCTATTTTAAATATCTAAAATATTTGTCCCAAATTAAAGCCATCTATATAGAGAAGCAACTAAAAAAAAATGAAAGGCAAAGATAGAAGATTTGGCAATATAGTATCTTCATAGCTGACTGTATTACATCAGATATAAATAGGTTTAAAATATTCTACAGATTTCCCAAAACACCTGCTGTTCAGAGAAAGCCAGAACTTATTCTAAATGGTCATTAAAATTAACTTGGCAAAAATTGAGAAGTTACATTCATAAAACAAGTACCCAGCCTGTGCCAATATTTGTGGAAACTTATTCATCAGCTTTCCACATGCCTTTCACTTGATTTTTTGCATCTAACAGTAGAGAATCTATTGGTATAGGACTTTATATAAAGTTCACACCACTGAAACTGTCATTGTGATATATACCCTGGGAAGTGTTACTATCTAAGTCACTATCTGTTAACTTAAAATAAATTGAGAGAAGAATAAAAAATCTTCTTGATTAAGCAATCTGTATAGAAATTTCTCAACATGAAAAGAGTATGGAAAGGAGATGCACAATAATTGTTTCTATGACTAATTTATTATTATATGTCAAGCACTGTGAGAAGTACTTCAGATATTTTTTTCACTTAATCTTTATCATGACAAAAAAATACATTGAGATGTTAAAATACCACAGAGGTAGAAAGTGATAGAGCATGATTCAATTTCAGAATAGTTCACTCCAACGTGTACACTCTTTTCCTCTTTACCAGTAACCCTGTCAATGTAAGAAACATTCAAACCTATAGAGAATTTCGGTGAGTTTATTTTAGCCAAACTGATGACAGTTGCCTGGAAGCAAAATCTCATAAGACTGAGAAAATGCTATGGAAAAATGGCAGTTTTACACCTTATTTTATACATTAGAATCAAAAGAGAAGACATAATTGGGTTACATAAAATGCATTGGTGATAAATTAGAAAGGTGGGAGAAAGAAAAATATGGAAACCTCTGGGATTGGATGAAAAGTAAAATGATAGACAAATTTCTTTTTAAAAAATATATTTTATTGATTTTTTATAAAGAAGAAGGGAGAGGGATAGAGATACAGAAACATCAATAGAGAGAGAAACATCCATCAGCTGTCTCCTGCACACCTCCCACAGGGGATGTGCCCCCAACCAAGACACATGCCCTTGACCAGAATCAAACCCGGGACCCCTCAGTCTGCAGGCTGATGCTCCATCCACTGAGCAAAACCGGTCAGAGCTAGACACATTTATTTTATACAGGTGGGTATAGGATAGTTAACCATTAATAATTAACGTGATAGCAATAAAAATGAGGGGACTTACGGTCTTCACTCTGGTGTATTGCCTGTGCTTTGAGCGGTCCAGAGAAAGGAAATTACTTTGACATTCAAAAGGTATGTTATTGTAGATGTAAAAAGATAATAGTCAGACTCAGTTAAGGAAAAGATGGACTTTTGTGAGGAAAGGTTCTAGTCTAGGATTTTACTATCTGCCATAAACTGCTTTTAGGTAAAAAGTTTTTATTTCAGACCACCCTATGTGGTTACTTGAGGTCTCTGAGTTTGTAAGGCCTCCATGCAGGCCTCCCCTGAGCTTGTCAGGTTTAGTATGTGTCTCCTTTTTGCCCACAACACTTACGGTCATTCTCTGATCCTTATCAGAAACTCTAAAATTCTCCAGATTGAATATTGTAGCTGTCAATCTCAATTTTTAATAATATACTCTCAGGGAAAGTGTTGAAAGGAGGCACTTGAAGACCAACCAGCTTCCTGTTTGATAGTTTAGGAAACTGACCCAGAAGAGATAAATGATTTATCCAATGTATTTATGTTTATTTTTGTTAATACCAAGATTATAACTAAGTCTCCTATTTTCTTTCCAGTCCTTTGATACTAAACCTTACCAAGAGCATATGGCCTCTAAGTCACACATGATTACAGTCTCACTAGTCCTATATAATAAAAGCCTAATATGTAAGTGTCCAGTTGTCTGGTTAGTCATT
Source organism: Vespertilio murinus (assembly GCA_963924515.1). Lineage (NCBI taxonomy): Eukaryota > Metazoa > Chordata > Mammalia > Chiroptera > Vespertilionidae > Vespertilio > Vespertilio murinus. The sequence goes on from OZ004710.1 coordinate 64,629,493, forward strand.
CAACCAATCAAAGCATAGTATGCTAATAATATGCTAAGGGACTCAACTGCTTGCTATGATGTGCACTGACCACCAGGAGGTCTGGCAGATAGGGACTGAGTGAGATGGGCTGGACACACCCTGGGGCCCTCACTCTGTCCCTTCCCAGCTGGCCAATCTCCCACATCCTTCCCCAGCCCTGATCGTGCACTGGTGGAGTCCTTCGGCCTGGCCTGCACCTTTTTACCATCCAGGCTGAAGGACACCCCCTCCCAGTACATAAATTTCATGCACTAGACCTCTAGTTTATGTATAATTTTCAATGCAGATGTCTCATACCCTCTCTTTAAGGGAAAGAAATTAAGGCAATGTCATAGACCACACAATTAAATGCAATAGGAAGATCCTTTGCAATGCACCCCAAAACACCTGGCTTTTCAAATATTAACAAACAGAAGTCAAGCAGAAAGGAAGGAAGAGAAAGGAAGGAAGGAGAAGAAGAAAAGAAAGGACAGAAGCCTTGGGAGGCAGGGAAGGGGGAGAAGGAAGAAAGGGAGAAAACTTGGTTTGCTCAAATCTGTATGAATTCCTAGATGTCTGGAAGGTCCACATGGTTGTGTTCTGCATACTGTTCCTGGGTCTAACTCTGGCAGGAAGAACTGGCAGGACTATTTTCCAACATAAGTTGTTTATGCAAAACTTTGTTAAGTCTCACAGTTGCTTTCTTGCTCATTTAGTTTACTCCCAACAATAGCAGAGAAACAAAGTGATTTTTAGATATAATCAACACTTCATGACTACAGCAAAAATGTAAAAAGGCTCTTTTGTTCTGTTGGAAAACACACTAGTTTAGTCTTAGATTATTCTTTTAATAGTTTGTAAATTGGGCATAATTAGCACAATTGTAGACAAAACAAAACTACACTAGGGAGGTTTTAAATAACAATGGAAGGCAGCTTTTAGCTTTGGTTCATTAAAATCAAAGCCAGTGATTCACAAAATGACATTTCCTTTGATCTTCCTACAACTGTTTAATTGTGCAAGTATTTTTTAATTAAAAGATCTTTAAAAGTTATTTATTTGTGATATGGGGTGGGAGAACACTTTATAAGGTATATGATTGTGCCAGTTGTCTTGAAATCAGATTCCTTTGAAGCAATCAAGTATTAAATTATAGGTTAAGAGTTGCCAAATAATTCCTTCTCCCTCTGAGTTACATATTTAAGTATACATGGAAAGTGTCTTGTCTATTATCACATGAAGCTGAAGAATACTAAATTTTTTGAGTCAAGTAACAAACTATTTTTGAGGACATTATGTGCCTAAACCTTTAGGATAAGTTGTATACAATATTGGGATAAACTGACTTTAATTGTTAAAAGAAGACATAAGTATGCTGCATTTGAATGAGCATAGAGTTTTGGGGTCCAAAAGTGAAAAGTTGAGTCAAACTTGAGCTTCTTAATTTTATAAATTTAGGCAATTCATTGAAACCTTCTGTGCCTTTATTTAATCTAACGAATTTCCAAAAAGGTGGTCTATGTAAAATTTCTCTGTGAAAAACTAAATTGTTGACAGATATTAAAATAATGAGTTATTTTTATTTATGATTAAATGCATTCTCAAAAATTAGTCAATAGAATTGTCTGATTATTTTAAAATCTTTAAGTTTATTTTCAAACACTGGGAAGCAAACCAGTTAGAAATGGTTATAATACATTTATCTAAATAGGTTTAACTTTTAAAAATTTGACTAAATTTGCACCAGACTAGAATTGAAATTGGTAGGTTTTCCATGATACTCAAATGAAGAGGATACTTAGTCAGAATTTACACATGTAGGGAAAGAAACAAAGTCCCTTACTTAAGTCATAGACTGTAGTATGAATAAATGGCCTGTTGAAAGGAGAAATTGTTTCTGACAGTAAAGAAATAGCTCTTAAGGAGTAGGTTCAGCATAAATACACTCCCCAGTCAGCTTCATCCTCTTTATAATGGCTGGATTTTTGAGCCATTCTGAGCTGAATGAAATTGATAGTTTTTGGCAATCTAGTCAAGAGAAATAACCCAAAAATCATGATGATTTACTATGGAATGGAAGTAAGTTTTCAAATTGACAGGCATTTTTTCCTGCAGGTTTTTCTTTTTCTTTTTCTTTTTAAGAGAAGATGAGAGAGGGGGAAGGGAGAGAGATAGATAGAGAGAGAGAGAGAGAGAGAGAGAGAGAGAGAGAGAGAGGCATTGATCTGTTCCAGTTGTTCCAGTCATCTATGCATTCACTGGTTGAAACTTTGTATGTTCCCTAGCCAAGGATCGAATCTGCAACCAGAAACCTTGGTATACAGAAGTGATGCTTCAACCAAATGAGATATCTGACCAGGGCTTCTTTCTGTAGGTTTTTAAAGTGATGTTTAAATATTTAGGTTCCATAGTTTCATTGAAAAAATATCCTATTAATATTGGGGAGTAAACCAGTTAGAAATTGTCATAATATATTTATCTAAATAGGTTTAACATTTAAAAAATTGGACTATACTTGTGCCAGTCTTCATAAATATATGGTTTTAATCTAATGTCCTTAATGGCATTTTGAGTAAGAATATGCTTAATAAGATCCCCTCACTACATAATTTTTAAAGCAGAAATATAGTAGCCACAAAAAATGTTTTGAGTTATTTGAATTAAAGTTTTGAGGATAAAAAGTCCTTAGAGGATTTTTCTGAGTTAAGATGGCTGTCTGGTTGTCATTGACACTTTGTGTTTGTTTTTAACATACAACAATAACTGAAATATTTTTTTTGGTCTTGTTTAGTTGTTTTTAATAAACTTTAGAGAATACAGCCTGGACAAATAATATAATCTTAATTTTTAAAAAAACACTTATTGATGCCTTTTCAACAAATGGTGATGGGACCATTGGATATCTACATGCAAAAGAAAGAATTTGTATTCCTACTTCACACTATATACAAAAATTAACTCAAAATTGATTCAGATCTTAAAATTACAAAACTTTAAATGAAAACAAAGAAGGAAATCTTCATGAGCTTGGATTTGTGCATGAAATCTTGGATGACACCAAAAGCACAAGCAGAAAGAGAAAAAAGTAGAGAAATTAGGATGCATGATAATTTAAAAATCTGTGTGACAAAAGGACATTATCAAACGAATTAAAAAGCCCTGATTGGTTTGGCTTAGTGGATAAAGCATTGGACTATGGACTGAAGGGTCCCAGGTTCTATTCTGGTCAAGGGCATGCAACTTGGTTGTGGACGCATCTCCAGTAGGGGATGTGCAGGAGGCAGCTGATTGATGTTTCTAACTCTCTATCCCTCCTCCTTCCTCTCTGTAAAAAATCAATTATATATATATATATATATATATATATATATATATATATATATATATATATTTTAAGTCAAAAAACAACTCCCCCCCCCAAAAAAAAAACCTATTGATTAGGGGAGGTTAGTGGTAAGGGGTAGAGGTCAACCAAAGGACATGTATGCATGGACATAAGCATAACCAATGGACATAGACACCAGGGAGTTGAGGGCATGAACAGGAGTGGAGTGAGGGACAATCGGGCGATAAGAACACATATGTAATACCTTAATCAATAAAAAATAGCAAAACAAGATGGTATAGGTAAACACCTAAACTGCTGTCTCACACAACAATTTCAAAACTACAACTAAAAGACAAAACATCTGTCACCCAGAACCACGAGAAAGCTGGCTGAGTGGAAGTCCTACAACTAGAAGGAAAGAGAAAAGAGCATTGAGACACTGAGGTACAGCTGAGGTACAGAGGAGCGCAAACTGGGCTGGCAGCGGGTGTCTGGTTGAGCTTCTTCCTTCAACTTGAAGGGAGACAAGCTCCCAATTACTCTGAACTCCAGTTTCTGGGGAGACACTGGGGACCCAAAATCCTATGAGGAGAAGCTGGATTGTCTGCCATAGGGTCAGAAAGTGAGGGTAGCTTTCTTGCAGAGGTGCGCCCAGCAATCACTGTTTACTGTTTTTTTGGAGGCAGGACTTGGGGACTTGGAAACACAGAGATGCAGAGAGCTGACTGGTAGCCATCACTGTTTGCCACGCCCTAGCCTAGTGACTCTCTGAGACACTGCCCCGCACAATCTACAAACCCACCCAAGCTCCATGCAGTGGCTTTTGCATATAAATGTCCTTCCCTATCTCAGCTTAACCAAACACAATGCAGCTCTGCTCAGACAACTCCAAAACCTCCAAACCCCAAGCAAAGAGGAGAAAACTGTACTTCTCCCTGTAGCTCCTGCTGGGTGGCCTCAGACTGTAGGTGACCTGCACCTCATTGGAGATCCAAGAGCTAGTGTATCTAGTGGTCAGTGTGAGATTGCACCAGATCTCAACTACTCACATCCATAAGCGACACATTCAAGTGGCAGACTCAGTGAGTACCAAAGCCCTACTGAAGCAAGACCTGCCCCATACGCATGTCTCCAGCAAAGCAGTTCTTCCATTATAGACACAGTGGGTCCTGATAGCCAATTGGCCTGGAGGTAAATTCTTCCCAGTGACACCAACAACAATCAAAACTTAAGTACATCAAGACTGTACACATAGACTTGCACCAATAGTGTCCACCTCAGGTAACTGGGATGTAGACCCTTTGGACCATATAGGACACCTAGCACACAAAGCCACCCTACAAACTCAGGGAAGCAGCAAAAATGTGGAGACAAAGAAATAGATAACAAATTAAAGAAATGGAGGAAATCAAACTACTGAATATAGAGTTCAAAGCCACAATTATAAGATTTTTCAAGAATTTCCTAGAAAAGGCTGATAAATTCAATGAGACCCTTCAGGATATGAAAAAGGACCAACTAGAAATTAAATATACACTGACTGAAATAAAAGTATTATACAGAGACCCAATAACAGACTAGAGGAATGCAAGAATCAAGTCAAAGTTTTGAAATACAAAGAAGCAAAAAATACTCAACTGGGAAAGAAAAACGAAAAAAGAATAAAAAAATTTGAAGATAGTGTAAGAAGCCTCTGGGACAACTTCATATATACCAACATCAGAATTATGGGCGTGCCAGAAGAAGAGAGAGAGCAAGATACAAAAAACCTATTTGAAGAAATAATGACCAAAAACTCCCCCTACCTGGTGAAAGAAATAGACTTACAAGTCCAGGAAGCACACAGAACCCCAAACAGGAGGACTCCAAAGAGGACCACATCTAGACACATCATAATTAAAGTGCCAAGAGCAAAAGACAAGAGAGAATATTAAAAACATCAAGAGCAAAATCAGTTAATTACCTACAAGGGAGTACCCATATAGCTGTCAGCTGATTTCTCAACAGAAATGATGCAGACCAAATAGGAGTGGGAAGAAATATTCAAATTGATGAATAGCAAGAACCTACAACCAAGATTACTCTACCCAGCAAAGCTATCATTTAGAATTGAAGGGCAGATAAAGAGCTTTACAGACTAGAAAAGATAAAGGAGTCCATCACCGCCAAACCTGTATTATATGAAATGGTGAGAGGTATTCTTTAAGAAGAGGAAGAAGAAGAAAAAAGTAAAGATAAAAATTATGAACAACAAATACATATCTATGAACAAATGAATCTAAAAATCAAGTGAATTAAAAATCTGAGGAGCAGAATAAACTGGTGAGTATAATAGCATCAGGAGCATAGAATGGGAGTGGATTGATAATTCTCAGGGTGAAATGGGTATGGAGGGTACGGGAAGAGACTGGGAAAAAATGGATGAGGACAGTGTGGAGGAGGTAAGGGCAGAGGGTGAGATGGTAACTGGGTGGAGGGGAGTTATTGGAGGGGGGAGGAGAAACAACTGTGATAATCTGAACAATAAAGATTTATTAAATTTTAGCCGGGACCGGTTTGACTCAGTGGATAGAGCGTCGGCCTGTGGACTGAAAGGTCCCGGGTTCGATTCCAGTCAAGGGCATGTACCTTGGTTGTGGGCACATCCCCAGTAGGGGGTGTGCAGGAGGCAGCTGATCGATGATTCTCTCTCGTTGATATTTCTAACTCTCTATCCCTCTCTCTTCCTCTCTGTGAAAAATCAATAAAATATATATATTTTAAAAAAAGATTTATTAAATTTTAAAAAATAATCTAATCTCTAGATAGGCAGGGATCTTTGCTTTATTTACTCCTGTGTCCCATGTGTTTAGAATATTGTCAATCACATACTAGGCATTAAAATGTGTTGAATAAATCAATAATGCCTTGATAGACACATAAACTCTTTGCTTAGATCATCTTACTAAATGTGCTGAGGAAGGTTAAGCCCCCAGATATTATTTTGAATCTTAAAGTTGCAATTTACTAAGAAAAACTGTTTATCCTCTTTAAATCTAGTAGTTTCTTTTTTTGTAAAATGAGTCTTGGAACTTAAATTATATGAAACTAGTTATCATAATGCCTGGCACATAGTAGGTGGTCATTTCATGTTTGTGTATTTTGTTTTATTAGCACGGTACCTGTATTTTGAAAAAAAATATGGCTTATAACTTTAATTTAGAAATATTATTTATAAAATATGAAAATAAGACTCCTTGAGACAATTTTTAAATGTAACAATAGAAGTAGCAACACTGCCTATGATTTACTACTTAAAGGAGAACAAATGTTTAGGTGGATGCATACAATATATTTTTGTTAAACAAATGCATAATTTAATCAGCATCATATGCTGTTTGGTAAAGTAAAGCATGCCATTGCTCTGCTATCATAAAACACTGAGTCCCTGAAATGAATAAAAGGACATTTACTCTCTGGTGGGCACACGTTCCTGTGAGACTATATTTAATATTCCAATGACCTTGATTTAGATAAAGTCAGATCTGTCTTATTTTTTCAGGCTTCTCTCTTTTAGTCCTTTTCTTCAAATATATATATATATATATATATATATATATATATATATATAGTGCCAGAAATATGGTTCCTCAAAGGGAGACTTATTGGAAACAGGCTGGATTTGTTCAAGTTTATTTATTATTTAACCGAGAGTCTCTGCTCAGGAGAACAACCTGTGGTGTTTGTTAAGCAAAAATTCAGTATTTCTTCAATGGAGGCTTTCTTGTATTTTAAAAAAATAAGAATAATACTTTCTTATTTCCCAGCATAATTTATGAAGTCTATAAAATCACATGTGAGACAGTTGTCACACCATACCTCAGTGGTGATTTGCACTGAACACATTTTCCTTTATAAATTTGCTGAATGAACAGAGCTTTTCCATGAGAAATGAATGCATTTAATCAATGCAAATCTTCAGTCACTGACAGTGTAAATTATGTCCAGCCATGCATGATGAAATCAATTTTGACTTTACATTTACTAGAGAACTCATATCAAATTTAAATATTGTAATATGCATACTGCATGCGTAGCTGTCAGAAAACCTTATTTACAGTCATATTATTTTAATTGATCACATTGTTGTCCTGCATGATTTTTTAGATTTTTACCAAATTAGAGATGTATTCTGTATTTAGTAAATCACTATTATTACACATACCTTAATAGCTTAGATGAACAAACTCAAGTTGTAAGCTGTTGTTAAGTGGACAAGGTGGCACTGATGAAAATACTTTAGTGAATTGATATTGGAAATATGGTTTGCCCAAGGACTACTTTTATCAAAATCCTGTATCATATCATCCAATAGAAAGAAAGTAATCAAAGAAGAGAGATGCCTATATAATTTTATAGTATCTAGAAAAAAAACATTTTTTTCTACAGAAAATGCATCATCCTCATAATTTTAGGAGATGGTTAAAATAATGTTTTGTGTTTTGTCTGGTTTGTTTCTAACAACTGAACTGGTGACATATTAAGTTTCTAAAAGTCAAAACTAGATTGGATATAAAATAACAAAGTCTGCCATCTTTGAGAAAACTAAATATTTTCAATGCTGTATAACCTCAGAACATATCTCATTTGTAGTCATAACTTCTTTTGAAAAACTTTCAATCATACATAGTAGTAGAGATGATAATACAATGATCCTTCATATAATCAACCAGATTTTATTACTATTAAGATTTTGCAATGCTTGGCTCATCTCTCTCTCTCTCTCTCTCTCTCTCTCTCTCTCTCTCTCACACACACACACACACACACACACACACACACACACACTTTGATGAATTATTTTAAATCACTTTTTGACTATAGTATACATTTTTAAAATTGTGGGTCTAATGTGTGACCTAAAAATAAAAAGCCAAAGTGAGAATCAACAAGATTTTGACATCAAAGAATAGATGTTTCAGAAGCAGTGATTAAGGTAGAAACCTAAATAGTGTTCCAATTATGAGGCAAGAGCAGGGGGTTTTATCTGAAAAAGGAAGGGAAACAATTACATGAATAGAAGGAAGGAATATCTATTGGTGCTAGTAAGCTAAGTTTTTCTTTAGCTATACATGTGGTGCTAATACTAAGCAATGTTCCCTGAAACCGGTTTGGCTTAGTGGATAGAGCGTCGGTCTGTGGACTGAAACAGGTCCCAGGTTTGATTCTGGTCAAGGGCATGTACCTTGGTTGTGGGCACATCCCCGGTAAGGGGTGTGCAGGAGGCAACTGGTCGATGTTTCTCTCTCATCGACATTTCTAGCTCTATATCTCTCTCCCTTCCTCTCTGTAAAAAAAAATCAATAAAATATATTTAAAAAATACTAAGCAATGTTCATAATCATCAGTCCTTGTGGTCAGGATGTCTGCTTTCCTGTTAGTTTTACAAACAGTTCTTAAAATACAATTTTTGCTCAGTCTAAAGGTTATTTTTCCCCAGATTCAAACATTCCAAAGGTTTGAGGAATAAGACATACAAAGCAGTTCCTCTGGAATAGCTGTCATAGCTCTATTTTAAAATGGCTCTACTTTTGCCGAAACCGGTTTGGCTCAGTGGATAGAGCGTCGGTCTGCGGACTGAAAGGTCCCAGGTTCGATTCCGGTCAAGGGCATGTACATTGGTTGCGGGCACATCCCCAATAGGGGGTGTGCAGGAGGCAGCTCATGATGGTTCTCTCTCATCGATGTTTCTAACTCTCTATCCCTCTCCCTTCCTCTCTGTAAAATAATCAATAAAAAAAATATTTAAAATGGCTCTACTTTCATTTTTAATTTTTTTGAGGTAACTCCATACTTCTTTCCACAGTGGCTGAACTTATCTGCATTCCCACCAAATGAGGATATGATTTCACTCATATGTGGAACCTAATGCACAATATAGACTTACAAACAAAATAGTGACAGACTCATGACTAGTAGACTGACAGTTTTTATAAGGGAATGGGGGGGTGTTGGACTGTGTGAAAAAGGTGAAGGGGTTAAGCAAACAAACAAACAAAGAAAAACAATAATAATAAACAAACAGACAAAAACACTCATAGACACAGACTATAGTATGGTGATTACCATAGGGAAAAGGGTATGGGGAGTGGAATAAGAGGGCATAGGGGGATAAATGGTGATGGAAGGAGATTTGACTTTGGGTGGTGAACACACAATACAATACACAGATGATGTACTATAGAATGGTACTCCTGAAGCCTATATAATTGGATTAACCAATGTCACCCCAATAAATTCAATAAAAAATAAATGGTTCCGCCGAAACCGGTTTGGCTCAGTGGTAGAGCGTCGGTCTGCGGACTGAAAGGTCCCAGGTTCGATTCCGGTCAAGGGTATGTACATTGGTTGCGGGCACACCCCCGGTAGGGGGTGTGCAAGAGGCAGCTGGTCAATGTTTCTCTCTCATCGATGTTTCTAGCTCTCTATCTCTCTCCCTTTCTCTCTGTAAAATATCAATAAAATATATTTAAAAAAAATAAAAAATAAATGGTTCCACTTATGCCAAATTTTTACAATTCTTACATAATCATGATGCAATTACCATATCTAACAATTTTAAGAGTAATTCCTTGATATCATTTAATATCCCAATCCATATTCAAATTTTCTCAATTGTATCAGAAATACCATTTTATTTTTTTCTTTTCAAATTTACTTTAATTCTGGGGGGGAAAACTATGGAATAACATGTTGGTATTTTAGCAAAATTGCCTAGTTTATCTATATTATAGCTAGAGTCTGTGATAGAAAGCTTTTGTTGCTACTGCACATGAGTGAGTAAAACAGTGGTGATTGCCTATATGTAAAATGATCTTCAGTGAGATGTAAAAATAGGTGCGGCGGTCATGAAGCATCTGCTATTTCACAAATGGCTTATTTTATTCAACTTTGCAGTGATCAATATTTCAGAATTTTAATATTAGGTAACTTAGTTTTCCTGCCTGAAAATTATGAGTGAAAATATTCAACCACTCAAAAGGACTTTGAATCATTATGAAATGATTTCAATTTATGATATTATAGTGCTTTTGAGGATGATAATAAAATATATTCATAGCACCGTTCTTTTTATTCCCCACTCCCAGTACACCCACCCACCCCCATCCCCCCAACACACACACATTTTGGAATCATGAACAAAAGGATTTAAGGATTTATGTTGGCTTGAACATCTTGACAGATTTTATTTTGTAAATTGAGTTGTACAGGAGGTCCTCTGAGAGGGTAACTAGCAGAATTCTTCTTGCATCTAGCTAGAAAAAAAGTGAAACACATTACATGTCACTTGTGATATGATATTTTAGCTTTAATCTTACTGAGAGGAGACACCATCTGAAATGAAGTTCACAGAAGTGGTGCAATAAACAGAGTTTGCCTAACAGGTATGACTCAGTGGTTGAGTGTGACCTATGAACCAGGAGGTTATGGTTCAATTCCCTGTCAGGCCACACATCTGAGTTGTGGGTTGCTATCCTCAGTGGGGGGTGTACAGGAGGCAGTCAATTAATGATTTTCTCTCATCATTGATGTTTCTATCTCTCTCTCCTCCCTTCCTCTCTGAAATAAACAAATATATATATTTATATATATAGCAGTAATTTTTTCAATTTTTTCAATTAAGGTATTATCTGTGTACATAGCTTACCATTGCCCCCCCACCTCCCATTCATGCCCTCCCTCCCCAGAGTTCTGTGTTCGTTGGTTGTACTTATATTCATGCATACCAGTCCTTTGGTTGTTCTCTTATCTCCCCCCAGGTCTCCTTCCCCTCCCTGCTGTCATTTGGCAATCTGCTTGTTTTATGGTGACTATCTCAGGATCACATGAATAGAATCCGCTCCTCATTTGGCAGTCTGCTTGTTTTATGGTGACTATCTCAGGACCACACGAATAGAGTCCGCTCCTCCTCTGGTTCTCACCGCCCCTCCCCCTGGGTCCCACTGCTTCCCCTGGGACACACGGCTCTCCAGGTTAAAGCAGTATTTTTGAAGTCCTGAAATTGAAGTACTATTTTTCCTCAATAAATTTTTAAAAAGAAGAAAAATACACAAAGCAGTGAACAGGTTTTAGATGTGCATTAAAACTCTAAAGAAAAAAAGGTCAAATTTTAGATAGCCACAAATCTGGCCATTCCTTCTAATACTTCACTTTTTCTGAAAAGTATCCCAGGAGTGTGATTTTTTTAAAATCAGGGAATTACAATGAAATAATTCTATTTTCATTTTTGTGAGTTTGTGTGGTCTCCTAACTCTTTAAGAATGAAATATGTATTTAGGATTCATTTAAGAAAGTAGGAGAGGTAGGACAGAATACATACACATTAATTTGTAGGATATGCAAACTGAATTATGAGAATACTCAAGTTAAAAATAACTTCCAGCCATATTTGGGTAGCTCAGTTGGTTAGAGCATCATAAACCAAAAAATCGGTGGTTCGATCCCAGGTCAGGGCACATATCCAGGTTGCAGGTTTGATCCACAGTCAGGGTGCTTATGGGAAGCAATTGATTGATGTTTCTCTCACATTGATGTTCCTCTCCCTTTCTCTCTCTCTAAAAATCAATAAAAACGTATCTTCAGGTGAGGATTTTAAAAATGATCAAATAAAGTACATAAAAATAAAATATGCCAAATGAAAAATCAAAAGAAAAATTCACTTTCATACTCTTGAAATCAAGAGGTTTTCTCGGATGAATGCTATGTTTTACATTTAGTTGGCAATAACATGAAGCAGAATGTAATTATAATCAAACTTAATTACTTAGAAGCATCTTATTTATAAAATAGCATATAATAAAGGAAAACATTTATGAAAATACCTGAATCACAGCATTTCAGAGCCAGAAGGGATAGATATTACATACCCTTCATGTCATGGATGAAAAAACTGAGGCTGAAATTGGTTTAGTTGACTTATGCTAAGTCACACATCAACTAATTGATAGAGTCAGGACTAGAACCCATGTCTCCTACTACCCAACTTAGTCCTTTCTGCTATACTACACATACTTAACATCTAGAGTACTGACCATACTGGAAAGAATTATACATTATGTAAATTATTTATTTTTAAATCAGTTTTAATTTAATTATTTTTATTTGTGACATATTTTAGTTTCTCACTTTTAATCTGTTACTTATAGATGTTGCTGAATGTTAGTGACTTATTTATACTGTTTAGTAATGTTGTAAAGCAACAGCAGGAATTGCTTTGTGTGCTTTTTAGATGGGATAGAAGAACCAGGAGTAGACTGACCCTTCTACTCCAAAGTGGATTTTTGTTTTTGGGTTTCTTTTCCCTTAATATAGGTGATTCTGAAGCTGTGAAATGAATACCTGTTGGAAAAATGAGGAGTTAAGAGTTCATTCGGATGTCCAGATGTATCCAAGTACTCAGTTATTTGGCAATAAATTACATCTGGACAACTGATTGAACTTTTCGCTTTTCATGACTCTACTGGAACCCTCTACAGCCTGCTGCTACAAGGTCGAAAATTTGTGATCTCTTACCTAATGAAATGGGAAGTTGCTTATGGGGGAGGATATATCAGTGTAAATGTGAAAAACACATTTTAGTTCATTGTTAACTTGAATTTTAAGTATCTTAACAAATGATGAATTAGGAACTTCTCTCTTAGTTTGCAAATGTAAATCAAACTAACAGAAATTTTTTTAACTATTCCCACCAGTGACACTTATGTTCTTAACTCACCAGTGTAAAAGAATTGTATTTTTATTGTGATCGAGAATAAGCATCAAATACTGGCTAATATTATTAGTATATTATAATATTTTTAAAATATGTAAGCTCAAGCTATGAATACATACGTAGGTCCATCTAAAATATTTCACCCAGTTACTTTTTATCCCATATGCCATTTCATTTGATTTATAGCAATTATTACTATTTAAAATTATTCTACTTATTTTTTAAATGCTACTGTCTATATATCCTGCTGTACTGTAAGCTCCATGAGGGCCGAGGTCTTATCTACATGCCTAGCATCTAGGAGAGTGCCAAGCACACAACAGGTGAGCCATAAATATTTGAATACATGAAACTGCTATTATGGTGTCCAAAGTTTTCAGTTTTCCATCCTGTAAATCAGTCAGAATTGGCCTCCAAGGCAGAGATATAGCATATGGTTTGCTCTGTGAGCTGTGCTGTTTAAAAGCCTTCAGTTTACTCTGCTGTGTGGATGCTAATGCTGAGATAATTCAGGGATAGTTCTGCTACCACCTATGGAGAAAGCAGCTTCAAATTGCAGGGCACTGTGTCCACTAAAACATTCTCTCTGTGGCTGGAGTGATTTGGGTAACTCTTTAAAGCCTATCAATTTTGAAGCTGTTTTGTTTTAAGTATTTTATGAAAATGGAGTGGGTCTTGCTGTGAAAAACTTAGGGTCATATATGCTGTAGATTTTAGGAGTTAATCTTTAAGCCTCACTAAATTTTGCAGTCATCATTCATGAAACATGTAAAACAAACAGAAAGCTTTAGTAAATACAAATAAGGAGAAAAGACTTTTTTAGCTTGAGGCTTTTGCCTAATATAAAAAAAAACAGATTGCTAAACAGTTAAAGGTTATGAAAATGGAGCTCATGGAATTTGTTCTAAGAACATCAATTATTAAATTTATTGAAGTGGGTTAAATATAGACCTGTGTGAAGACAAAGGACTGGATTATTTGATTACTCATAATTTTTCTGGCCTAAGAGTTCTATGAATTTGTAATTGTAGGAAAAATTAGGACTTGACATTTGAATATTTGAATTTATTTAACTTCATCAAATAAATTCCTAAGTAAGCTTTATTTACATCTTACAGATCTTGTGTTGGCTGGTCAAAGAGCAGTCTTTAATTCCATTGATTGTAATAAATGGATAACTTAGTAACTTTCTGTAAAAAAATCATAGTTATTATTTTATTTTATTATAATTAAAATGAATTTTAGTATAATTGTTTATTTTATTAGAAAATTATTACAATGCATTTGAAGTTGAAAGGCAAATTTCTACACTACTCATTAGTCCTGAGGATAATTTTGAATTACATATTCTCCCCAAATGTTATAAATCATGCCACATTAACACAATCTTCCCAGGACTAATCTGAACATTTGTGACTAATTCACATTTAATGAAGCCATCTGCTGAAAACTCAGTGACTCTAGTAACCAGAGGGATAATTTTTTACTTATGAGTTCATAATTTCTGAACAGTGAAAACTGACAAAAACAAAACTTCTGAATGTATTATTTACTCAATTATTAAATACTTTATTATAAAAAGTCAGACAAGAATTATCTCATTTAACTGCCTCTTCTATGATTTTTAAAAAAATTCAGTGTCAGATTTATTCTCTTCAGTATGAGAGAAAATAACCTACAGCATCACCATGATGAGCTCATAGAATCTCTAGAAATCTGATATAAACTATGTCTTTTTATGGGTTAATCTATACCCCCCAAATTTTGTAAAAAGGTGAAGGGATTAAGCAAAGAAAAGAAAACCTCATAGACACACAACAGTATGGTGATTAGCAGAGGGAAATGGGGTAGGGGAAATAAAAGAAAGTAATGGGGGGATAAATGGTGATGGAATGAGATTTGACTTTGGGTGGTGAGCACACAATACAATATACAAATGATGTATTATAGAATTGTATATCTGAAACCTATGTAATTGTATTAACCAATGTCACACCAATGAATTCAATATCAATTTTAAAAAATCAAGTGGAAATGATGGCATATCATTGATATCACATTTGACCAGGTCTGGGAAAGAAAGAATAAGAAATTGTTTGAGGATAGAAAATGTGGTTGAAACATGACCAATATCTTCCTTCAGTGTTAAAAGCTAGAAAAAACATGAATGTTAAATACTTAGTTTTAAAAGATGCAAGAAAATGTACAGGTTTTCAATAAAGTTGTAGACTTCTATCATCTCCAAGCACAATTTGGACAAAACCACAGTTTGTCCTTCATTCTTAAATATAATATTTTGGCTTCATATCTTTAATCTCTTTAAGTCTCTCCTTTCCCTTCTTTCAATTAACCAGTTACTTTGTACCCAGCACGTGGCCAAGGAATATGGGAGTTATATGGCAAACATAGCTATATGTCTTCTTCTCTCAAAAATTTATCTTTAGTACGTTTATTACACATCTGTTTCTGCTGCATTAGACAAAACCTTTTGAATGTTTTCCATGTCTCCTCCAACCATCTCCTTAATCTGCCAAGTCCTCTTCTCTCCCCCTCTATCTAACTACATTCTAGACTTTCTACATTACATAATGAAATGGTGCTAAGAACACTGGCCATGACCTTTTAGACAAATCACCCAGCATAAACTCTGTTCCTTCTCAAAACACTCTCCCTTGGCATTTTCCTTTTGCTTATCCTTTCCACTTTATTTGTTGCCATCCCCCTTACTTTTTCCCCTTCTCTAATTTAATATTTACTTTCTACTGGTTTAACAGTTGATTTGTAAACTTAATCCCCAATTATGACTTTCCTAGAGGTCAAACTGTGTTATTTTTCTCCCCCTTGTTGTTTTGCTTATGTTTTTGCCCTCATCTCTCCCAATAAATAATCATGTAGGAGCTCCTTCATAGCTAAATTTAATATGTATAAAACTAACACGATGTGCAAAACTGATTTCCCTTTCTCATTCTTGTAGTTTCCACAAATGAATTCAACATACAGTATTCTATAGACAACAAAGATGGCCACACACCTCTCACCACTTGGTTAGCAAACTGATAAGGAAAACTAGGTATCCTTTATAGAGAGCATAGCCCTCAGTGAATCATCACATTATTTTCCAAAAAGTGTAGCATGTTTAAATTCATGCCCATGTAAAACCCAGAAAAGAACGCTGCAAGAAGTCAAAATAGGAATTGTGTAATTAAAAAGATTTGATCCCATCATAGCCATGTTCAATTTAGAGCTAAAAAGGAGTCACTCAAATTAGCGGTGAAATGAAAAAATTCCCTGGCCTAGCCTGAGGGCATGTTGCAAGAGTCAAAAGTATCTTTTGATCTTTTTAACTCATGCCAGCCCTTCTTCACCAACGTGCTTTTGCTTTTTAAAATTGTTTTCAATTCCAGAATGATTACTGTAGTGACCTTTAAGTATTTATGTGAGTGACACTGATAATGATAGTTTGAAATTTATTTCTGAATATACAATGGAGATCCTATTTTTGTTCAATTATTTTGAAATGTTCTCACTATGATGATATATGCTTTATGACACATGACATATGTTGACATATAAGCATAGATTCATAGGCCTCAATTAAATATACTGTTTAGGGTTTAAGTTTTGCTTAATTAAAATTTCATATTAATTGAGGTTACTCTACAACCTATTTGTATAAAATTGTATGATTGAGAAATATATGAAAACTAATATTTGTCCCCCTTTTTGCCTTAGCAAATGTAGTTACTGTTATTGATGCCTGAAGATCTTACAGTGCTTTAGAGAGATCATGAAAGGGTTTGTAATTTATGCTGCAGAAAGAAATGGGATTGATTTAAATGTATACTCATTCAAAACTTATTCAGGGTTGCTTTAATTTGTGATTTTATCTTCATGCTTGAGACAGCTAATTGATTTGAGGTTAATCAATAATTTTCTGTACACAAAATTATATATATATATATATATATATATTCATAATTATGAAACATTGGTGGAGTCACAAGTGTATGCAGATAAGAGCATTTAATTAGAGTTGTCTTACTATTTTTTGTTTCTCTTAATTTATCTTATCTAAGATTTTAAGAGGTTTTGCATTTCCTCCCCTTTTTGTAAAATTACAGAACATTTCTCTGCAAAATGTAATCACAGTGATCTGACCTTTTGGTAAACCATGTAATGTAACATTACTTATTTTACATAATTTGCATAATTTATGCCTGTCTAGCATATCATATGGCTAACCTTACCACTAATCCAGGGACATTTTATATCAGGTTTAGTCAACTTTAAAAGGGTTTACATTTTAATAGCACAGAAAAATATTATTTTGCTCTCAAGGTATTTTAGTTAATAAATTGGAGAAATACCAATATGTAATATAGTACTTTTATGATTACTTGGATCTTCTCAATTAATGAGATTGGAACTCTGAAAATAAATATTTATTGTTTAATTTTTCTATTTATATTTATCAGAAAAACATACATGTAAAAATCATGACACAGTTGATTAACTTTTAATGGAATATAACATTTTGAGCAACAATAATGGGATTCCAGCATGGCGAATATTGATAATACAGTCTTTATGACATGATTATCACCTTGAGCTATGGCAAAAACAATTTCAGTTGAGTTGTTATCTATTAGAATGAAACATATTTTACTTTGAAACTTTTAAATTATATTACTTTTTGGATACTTGAAAAATAAAAATTAAAAATATTTTTATATTTTATTATTAAAAACAGAAGTATTTTCATATTTAATGAGGGCTAAGAAGAAAAATACAACCACTTTATCTCCCTTTACTATTTTTTCTGTCATTTGTTTTCAAACCTCCTAGTAAAAAAAGATTTATGCATGTCTGGCAAAATTTTAGAGACAGAAATTGTCTGGCTAATGATGATTTGGCTAATGTCACTCTATCTTTCCAACAGGATATTTAAGGTTCCTGGATATTAGAGGCCATATTTTAAGTATTATTATAGTATAGTTAAATTATATATAATTTTGAGATAGATTATTGTGTTAGCAGCACTGTTTGAACTTACAAGTGAAAGATGAGAAATAAGTGAAAATAAAGAAGACAAATAATACTGCCATTAAATGAGATGGAAAATATAGGGAGGTGCATATTGTTCTAGTAAAATTTTATTTCCTAATTTATAAGAAACACTAGAAAACATTTCAAATATTTACCAACACATTTTATCATATTACTTAAAAATAGTTACAAATCAGACAAATAGATGTTTCATGTTATTCCATGTTTTCAAGCTATTCAATTCTCTCTCGTGCTCTCTCTCTCTCTCTCTCTCTCTCTCACACACACACACACACACACACACACACACACACACACACACACAAATTTTTCTCAAGGACAGCCCACTATTGACAAGGCTAATATCACAATCATGACTCTTATAATAGTTTGCAATCCCAGAAATGAATACAGCTGGATCTTTGGTGTGGGAAGAGAGTATAAATCAAAATCATAAAGTAGAAGTTATAGAAAAAACAAGATGGAGAACAGAGGTGTCTACCAATTCTACTCCCAGTTAGGAATCACTGAACAAAGGGTTCTCTATGTTAATCGTTATAACTCACACTGAGTGTTTCTTCAGTGTCAATGTAAAGGTTGAGTGTGACATGTTCTACTTGGTATGGTGTTTTTTCAACAAGAAGTGCAGCAGAGATTATCAGCAAATTTGGCCAACATTTTAGCATAATGAGTATAGTGCATGCCAAGTGGTAAGTAATCTGCTATGTAAATATTTGGGGCTTTTCAATGAAACTCCTTTTTAAAATAGCCTACAGAAATCAAAGCTGCTCACTCTGAAATTCTTTAATAAGTTGTTTGGAGAATTTTTATGTTTTTTTCCTAGTACCTTTGAAGATACACAGTGACCTCCTAGTAAAAGAAACTACAAATGTTTGTTTCAGTCATCTAATGCAACTCAACTTTTGTTTGCATTATTTGAATAATTTTCAGCATTATCCATGAGTCTGACTGTAACATACTGTCTGTTGGATACTAATTAGTTAATACATGAGGGTGGTTGATATATATATATATATATATATATATATATATATATATATATATATATAATATAATAAATATGATCAATTAATTTATCTTGGTATAAAACTTTTTTTGTACTCTAGAGTATATTGTTGGTTAAAACCAAAGTATAAGTAAAGCTATCTATGTAAATGCAGATGGCTTCACTCTAAGCCAAAAAATTAGAAAAATTATACAAAGTATTTTCACTTTATAAAAACAGTTAAAACTTTTTTTAGTTTTCTATTTCTTGTAAGATGAAAACATTTTACTTTATAGATGTTACCTGATTATTAGATCACAAATTTTACCCTAATGGTTTGCAAATTAAAGAAACATGTATTCTTCATTTATTTCTCAAAACACCGGTTCAAAGTTCTCTCCTCTAATGGGGAAATTTACTGGAGTCCCCATATAAATAAAGTGTGTACAAGAATGTTTAGAAAAACTATGATAGTTGTATATTGATAAATAACAAAAAAATCTATTATCTTTGTCATTTTTACCACTTATGTGATATAACATGCTGACATATTTGCAATAAATTTAGTATTGATTGTTTCTTATCCCTTGATAAGTATATTTAAGTTTATTTAATTGGTTGTTATGTGAATTATTTGAACCTTTAACTAATTTTCTTTTTCTTTTCTCTCCCCAGAAAGGATGATATTTTGAACCCAATCTAAACTTCCTTTCCTGTTTTAAACTTTGGTTGCTTAACACTGAAGCAATCATGGTGAACTTAAGGAAAGCAGTGCACTCGTTCCTGTAAGTATGCTATTACTTATTTTTTCCCAAAAGATAATTTTTTTATGGTAGATGGCTCAAAAATGTTAAACAGGCCATATTTACTTCAATCTTCATAAATGACTTTTGTTTCAATAGACTAATTGTATATGTATTTCTTATTCAAAAGCAATAAATGGAGAAAAACTTTGTAATTTGAACTCCAATTAAACACAACAACTCATGCACTCAAAAAAGTAATATGGTAATTATATCTTAAATTCAAAAATAATCCCAATGCTCATAATTACCTTCTCCATGATTAAAACATAGAAGTGAGAAGATACTTTTCTTCTTCTTTCATCATGAACTGAACCAAGAAAATAAAATGTCTTCATAAGTCTCTGGTTTAAAAAAAATATTTGAGATTGCAAAAGGATGCATCAGAAGTCAGGAAGTTGGGGTTGGGAGATGTAGCTAGATAGAAGAAAACAATGCCATTTTTGGAAGTCTCAATGCAATGACCCAGTAGATGAACTAGTACAATATAACATAAAGAGTGTAAGTGAAGAGTTGGATTCAAATACTGGGCAATTCTAAACATGATGTAACCCAGTCATATCTTCTTTTTAACTAAACAAAATGTAGGGTTTGCTTCTTCTAAACCTACTCTTTGAGGAATGGGGCATTGGGACAAAGAAAAAAAAAGATCCAGGGCTCTGTAAACTGACTGGTACAGTGAAGAAGCCTTGAATCACCTTGCTTTACACAGTCCTCTCTATAATTTCTGTAAAAGAGCTCCTCAGAAACAAAGTTTACAGAGCAGTGTAGGGATAAAGTACATCAACATTGGATCATCTCCAATATGCACCATTATAGCCCATCTTAGATGTCACTGCTTATTGTAGCAATGATAGTCTCAAGGATGTGTGGCTCCAAGAGAACTAGAGCAGATGGGAAAAGGAAATGGGTAGGTAGTGATAACAGAGTCAGATGAGACAGATCAGCAGAGTCACGTGTAAGAAAATGAAAGGACAAATGTTCCATGTGCCTGTGCCAACTCTATTTGGCTATTGGTCTATATACCAGAATGTAGGGCTACATTAAAGTGTGCCAAATTATTCTGGTATGAAATTAAGAAATTTATATCACTCCTTTCCCATCCTATTAAGAGAAACAGAGAGCATTAATCTCTTCTAATTATGTTCATTGTCATATGTCATGGAAAAACTCAGTAGGTTTAAAATATACTCAGACTTTTAAATTAAATTACCATTTTGTTTAGCTACTATGCATGCAAAATTATATTTCATTAAAAATTTAGTAGCAATGATATAACTTATTTGCAATGTTCCAAGAAGACTTGTGATTTTTGTGCATATATTTTATGAGACTTCTGATGGCTTCACTGCAATTCATATAAGCTTTAGGAGCAAGACCTAAATTACCCCTCTTTTGTAAAAAGACTGTATATATTTCACTGAGGATGTAAATATTTGAAATTAGATTTAATTATAATATAGTCAATTTTTATTTAAAAATATAGAAAATAGTATTGGACTACAATAAAACTCATAATATTTTGTCCATAAATACTACTCACTAATAATTTATTAAATTGAATTGAAACTAGGGAACTAAAGTAAATTTGAGGATATTTCCCAGTACCATTACTTTATTTTATAATTCACAATAGATTTATTTATTTATTTTCACAATAGATATATTTACATTCTACAAACTTCCTTAGTAATTCAGTATTTTTAAAATATATTTCATTGGTTTCAGAGAGGAAGGGAGAGATTACTTCTTAATATTTGATAAAAATTACTATGTATGTCTCACCCCACCATGTTGCTTAGAATATGTAACCTTTGAATTTAAGTTGGATTTCCGAAGTATTAGTTTTCTATCCCTTGTAGAATAATATGTCAAAAATTTTTGACTCCTACATTATCTTAAAATACATAGTAGAGTAACAAGACACTAGAGAAATAATTTTTAAATGTGCTATAAAATGATTATAGTGTTTTACTTTAAATAATGCCAACACTTTTTCAGACTGCTACAGTTTTGGTTCACAAAGTATGGTGTGTGTGCATGTGTGTATGAATAATTGTATAGATGTGATATGATTATTATAATCATAAAATAATAGCAACCAATACATATAGTCTAATTGCTGCTTAATATTCATTAAATAGCTATTGTTGAACATAAAACACGTGTAAGACAGTCGTGTACTGATAACTCTTGATTTTAAGCAGAAAAATTTTAATATGCTTGTATGCTTTGTTTATTTTATTAAAATAAGTGTTTTATTAGACACATTAAGAACTTACACTTTGATAGGACACTTAATGAATGTAATTTGAATAAATCATTACAGCAAATGAAGCAATACAATGGTTTCAGATTACTTGCATAGAGTAAAAGTTTAAAACAGGCTTTGAAATCAGTGAAACCTGAATATGTTCCCTTCCCTGCCACTTTACTGGCTATATTGCCCTGATAAAGTTACTTAACCTCTCTGAACCTCAGTCTCATCATCTACATAATGGATATAAATCAGTATTGACTTTCTTAGGTTATTTTATGAGATCAAATGAGATTATAGATATATTAGAGATCCGGGGCACAAAATCTGTGCAAGGGATTTAGCCCTTGAAGTCCCAGCTTTGTCTGGAAGGTCATCTGGACAGTTGTTTAGCCTAATTAGCATATTAGCTCTTTATTACATAGGATATTTCAGTAAGCTAAGTACCTAACTCATAATAAACACTCAATAAAGTATATTCTTTGGATAGAAAATATACTGAGGTTTAATTAAAAGAATAGGTATGATGATGATGATGATGATGATGACTGTTAAAGGAAAAACAATTGTTTTGTATAAGCCATTTATTGTGCTTAAACAAAATAGGGTGGGACAAAAGTAAGCTTACAGTTGTTCGTATGGGGAATAATAATAATACAAGAACTCTTGAATGTGATTTGCAAATTCACAGCTATGAACCTACTTTTGACCCACCCACCTTATATACACCTTATATAATAAATATCTGATTTTTCTCTCTCTTAATTTTCAGTGTGCACCTAATCGGCCTATTGGTTTGGCAATGCGATATTTCTGTGAACCCAGTTTCAGCCATAGTAACTGACATTTTTAATGCCTCCGATGATGGGCGCGTCAGAGATCCAGACGGGGTACAAAACTGGCCAGCACTTGCAATCGTCATAATAATAATATTGACGATAAGTGGCAACATTCTTGTCATCATGGCAGTAAAGATGGAGAAGAAATTGCACAATGCCACCAATTACTTCTTAATGTCCCTAGCCATTGCTGATATGCTAGTGGGACTACTTGTCATGCCAATTTCTCTGCTGGCAATCCTTTATGGTAAGTACCATTTTTTTTTTGTTTTAATTAAAATAGGGTTTATTAGCTTTTTTGAAAATATAAACATGAGGAAAAACCACATAAGTTGTAGCATTCTTTTCAAAATAAAATTGCAATCAATACTTGAATCTCCAAGCTCAGAACTCCATAAACAATGTTTGTTTTTTTTAAGGTGGTAGATTGTAATATTTTAAATACAATTATTTTTTTGTTTCTATCCTTTTAAGTGATGGAACTTGCAGCCCTCAATATAGTGTGAAGCCTTGCTATACTGAAAGTATTCCTTGGCCTAGAAATGTTTTGTTTATAGGCAAAATTTCTAGGAAAACATTTGAGAAGGTAGGAGAAATATTTCAAATAGTTGAGAACATTAATCTTTAAAAGTAGTTCAAGTTTAGGCAACATTTTACAATCTCCTAAAAGATTGATTATTTAACTCCCTGCCAGGTAAGTACAATTTTATTAGTTTTTCAATCTCAGATTATGTCCTGAATTTGTGTCAGGTATCACAGTAAACATTCATAAAGTTAATTATTTTGCTCATATCATTTGAAAAGTGAAGAAAAAACAAATTGTGTGGCAGATGGAATTGGATGAGGATATAATATTTATTAAATAAATCAGCAGTAACAGTCTTCATAAAGCAAAACAGACATTTTATAATATACTAAGATCATAGATAGATACCCTATTGTTCAGTGTTATCTACAATGACAGTTGCCTTACAATAGGACAGAGTCAGAAATACACCACCACCCCTACATTCTGTTTTATATACATAGTGCCATCTATTATAGAAAGAAGGTGAAAGAGGCTCACATCTTTAATAAATATATTTAAGTAACCTTTTTTAATCTTGGCAAACGAAGTGATGGCCATATAATAAGCTTTCAATAATAGCTATTTTCATGGAGTCTACATTTTACATTTTTATGAATAGACAGGGGATAACAAATTAATTAATAATATATAAATGCAAGGTCATATTACCACAATAAAAATTCAGGCAATGAAATTTTTATATATTTATTTATTGGTATATAAGATATATTATTTATTTATTTATTTTAATTTTATTTTTCCCATCACCATTTATCCCCCCTCTACTGCCCTCCTCTCCCTCTTCCCTCTCCCCTCACAGTAATCATACTGTTGTTCATGACCATGAGTTCTCTCTCTCTCTCTCTTTTTCTCTTTTTCCCCCCTCAATCCCCCCACATCCCATGAGCTTTGATAACTTTGTTTTAGAAAGGTTTTTAATTTTTATTTTTATTTTCTGCCATCTCTATGCCCTATATATTTTAACCATAATTTTGCGTCTAGCTAATATTTATAATGATCAATCCAAATAACTTCTAAAGATCTATAAAGAATCTGTACTAGGAAACTGGAGAACCCAGTTTGGATTTAATTGCTGATATGCACATCTCACAAAGGAATGAACTAGACTCCTAGTCCCTGAGGTTTATAATGGAATTAAACTAGAAGGAATGATACTGAAAGTGTACCTTAAGTTCTCAAATATTAAAAAATAATCTCTCATAGAACATAAAATTTATTTACTCTGTCCTAAATACAGTGATAATAGACAATCTTAATAAATATTTTATAAATAGTATTCTCTGAAAATCTGCTTTTCTTATTTTTATTGTTTTAATGGCACATTAGCCTAAGTATTTTACCAGCTCAGTGAGCACTTTTCCACCCCATGACTCCAAAATTATTTAAGAAAAGGTTATTGGAATTAGTGTGCAACAGAAGGTATACTTTGTCTTTTACTATCTGTTTCATTTTGCCAGTTTGATCGTTAAAAAATATATGTGATCAGACAAACGTATATGCCATTTGGACAAAGGAGAAAAGGTGGGCAATGAGATCTTAGATTTCAAAAGTGAGAATAGGCAATTTGCAAGTGGTTAAGGAAGAGCAGAACACACATGCGAGGCAAACTCTTGTTTCAGTGGGACACAGAGGGTCATCTAGCTACCAGGTCCCTACTTGGACCCCTTCCACCTACCATAATAAATTCAGTTAGCCTAAAGCAAACATCCTTCCTGAAGCAGGCCTTCACATCTAGATTTCTTAGGCAAGAAAACAGGGGATGGGGGCTAAGGAGGAAGGGTGGCAAAGGTTCTTCCTGAGTCATTCATTTCTTAACAACCCTAAGGCACAGTTTTGGGAGTGGCAAAGCCTTTGTTCCCTTCAACCTCAAGAATGAAAATTCTCAAGTTTTTCTGGAAGCTCAGCCTTTAGGGAAGTGACTTACAAGTGTACATTAAGACTCAATAAAGTAGTTTTGGAAAAAGAAGTGCTCGATAAATATATACTCATTAAATAAATAAAAATTAATCAAAATAAAAAGTAAAGCAGAACATGAGAATTTCAAAAAGGCATTTAATAAAAATGTTCACTAATAAAAAATAAACAAGAAAATTATTACAAAATAATTTAAAATAAAATTTCCTCAAACAGGCATTTGAAGGTATGGGGAAAAAAATACCTTGAAGTAGACATCTAAAAGCTAAGAAATGAAACAGACAAAAAAAAATTAGTCAAGCAAAAGTTGATGAACCCAAAATAATAAAAGAGAAAGAATAAAATCACATCAGAAATGAACATTAAATTAGAGTAAATAAAGAACAACACATTCATATAAAAACTGAATAAGAAGCACTGAAGCAAAATGAAACAACAGAGAATGAAGGTGAGATAAAGAAAAAGTAAAAAGGGTCAGAATGAAAGTGTTTGAGAAGAAAGACCAGCAAAAAGAAATCCATTGTGCATATAATAAGAATTCTTAGAAAGGAAAAAATAATAATGGAAATTAATATTTAAAACTGTAATTTAAGAAAGATTTTCAGCCGAAACCGGTTTGGCTCAGTGGTAGAACGTTGGTCTGCAGACTGAAAGGTCCCGGGTTCGATTCCGGTCAAGGGCATGTACATTGGTTGCGGGCACATCCCCAGTAGGGGGTGTGCAAGTTGCAGCTGATCGATGTTTCTCTCTCAAGGATGATTCTAGCTCTCTATCTCTCTCCCTTCCTCTCTGTAAAATATCAATAAAATATATTTTTTTTAAAAAGAAAGATTTTCAGAAATAAAAGAAAGTCTGAATCTACATATTGATAGGACTGACTCAGTACCAGAAATCTGATCTGGAACAATCAACTCTGAGATATCAACTCTGAGATATATTTAGACATTAAATTTTAAATATAAAGGAAAAATCCTCAGGGATTCCAGGCAAATATAAGGAATAGTTTAGAAAGAATGATAGAATTATAATAGCCTCACAATGAAAAAAAATAATAATGAAGCAAAGCAACTTTGAAGCAATATTTTTTAAAAGGCAAAACTGTTTTGAAAGATATTTTAAAGAAAACAAATCTATAAAGACAGAAAAAAGACCATTAGTTTCCAGAGGCTAAAGAACTCTTCTATATCTTATGATGCATCATATATATATATATATATATATATATATATATATATATATAGTGAGTGGCCATATTATTATGATCTGTGAACACATAATAATCAGGGCACTTAGTGTGTATATACTATATATATATATATATATATATATATATATATATCTCAAAATGTGAACAATTATAAATTCTATTATGCAGATTTAAAAGGGTAAATTTTACCATAGTTAAATTAAATTTTAAATTAAAATATAGAAAAAATTCTCAAAGTTGAAAACAAACATCTTACATCTAAATAAGTTTGCCAACAAGATTAAAAACTTAAAATTTTTTAAACTTAGAGGATTTTTAAGCCATAAGCTTTTCTTAAAAAATTTTATAGTGAATGGATTCATCCACAAGAGAGATTATTGGGGAAACATTAAAGAGCTTGATGCATATTTAATATATTTAATTTTAGAGATAAGACAAAAACAAGTGTTATAAAGGCAGAAGATAACTATTATATGATATATATTATTTGCTACTCTATAAAATTAAATGCAATGTAATTAAAAATTGGCAGAAGAGAAAAGGAAAGATGAAAAAGTAAGTATAATAATCAAGGTTGGGAGTTAAATAATATAAACAAACCTGACAAACCAGAAAGTAACTTCCTATCTAATAAAAGAGTAAGATGTAAATTAATCATCTCTCAGCTATGCCACCAGCCACACCCACCATCCAATCAGGAGCAAGTATGCGAATTAGCCCCAACCAAGATGGCTGTGGCTGAGTGAGCAGGAGGGAGGCTTGGGTTTCCCAGGTGGTAGAGGAAGCCAAGCTTCCCATATACCCTGGCCGGCTGAGGCCTTCACTCCAGGCTACAGCATTTCAATTATAGAAGATAAATAAATTCCAACAGAAATGGCTGCCACCACGGAGCAAGCAGGAGGCTTGGATTCTCTCCATGCTACAAAGTTTCAATTGCAGAAGATGAATAAATCCCAGCTACCAGGGCCACTGCTTGGGTTTCTGGGGAGCATGGCCATCCTGCAAACCACCACAGGCCCCTCAACCAGGCCACCCCACAACCCAAGGGAAACCCCACCCTGATCTGGGACACCCTTCAGGACAAATTACCCAGCCCCCACCCATGTACCAGGCCTCTATCCTATCTAATAAAAGAGTGATATGCAAATTGACCATCACTCTAACATAAGGTAACCAGACGTCCTACTTTTGGAGGGACTGTCTCGCCAAAAGCAGGACGTCTGGTCACCTTACTCTAACACACAAAATGGCTGCCCCCATGTGGACACAAGATGGCCATAATAAGATAGCCAGCAGGGGAGGGTAGTTGGGATAGGCCAGGCCTATAGGGGAGGGCAGTTATAGGCAATCAGGCCAGCAGCAGAGGGCAATTAGAAGGTACCAGGCCTGCAAGGGAAGACAGTTGGGGGCAATCAGGCCTGCAGGGGAGGGCAGTTGGGGTGACCATTCCTGCAGGCAAGGACAGTTTGGTTTGACCTAGGCCTGCAGGAGAGGGCAGTTAGGGGTAACCAGGCCTGCATGGGGAGATAGTTGCAGGCAACCAGGCTGGCAGAGGAGGGAGAGCAGTTAGGGGTGACCAAGCTGGCAGAGGAGGACAATTAAGGGCAATTGGGCCAGTAGGGGAGCAGTTAGGTGTTGATCAGGCTGGCAGGGGAGTGGTTAAGGGGTGATCAGGCTGGCAGGCAGAAGCACTTAAAGGTAATCAGGCAGGCAGGCAGGTGAGCAGTTGGGAGCCTACAGTCCTTTATTGTGAGAGGAATCTCTGACTGTCCTTTTAGGCCTGATCCCATATTGAAACATATTAGAAAGTATAATTAAAAGAGTGGATCATTGGACCATACATAGAAAAACCAGAGAGTAGGATAAAAACATCTGAAATAGATTCAAATACAAATGGATATTTAATATATGATAAAAGTGTCATTTCAACTTACTGGGAAATGTTGACCATCAACTACAAAGTCATTTTATAAAAGATGAAATTAAATTTTATCATATATCAAATACAAAATCTCTAAATGGATCATACTCTGTTTCCCCGAAAATAAGACAGTGTCTTATATGAATTTTTGCTCCCAAAGATGCTCTAGGTCTTATTTTCAGGGGATGTCTTATTTTTCCTTGAAGAAGAATATGGTACACATTTATTGTTAAATGAAAATAAAGGAAATTTATTACCTGTATATGATATGGTAGTATGGTAGTTGTCAACACAAACCAGACAAACTGTTAATCCTACAGTATCAAGAATTTATTCATTTATTCAATGACAATCATGTCATCATCTTCTGGAACATCATCATAACAATCCAATTCCTGAATTTCCTGGTGAATTTCTTGTGACTCCATTTCTTTCAGAAACAGTGGACCAAATCTCTCATGTTTAGCAATAACACTGTCTTTAAATGAGTACTTCTTGTCAAGGTAGCCTGCTGGCAGTGCATTTGCAATGCAACTGTCAGTGATTTTCTCCCATGAATTCTTCACCCAACTCACAACTTCTTGCAGTTTAGGTTTCACAAAGTTTCCACGTTGATTCCTCTCCATTCTATTTTCAATGTAGTCATTAATTTCCGTGTGCAAATTGTCTTTGAATGGCTTTTTTATTGCAATATCAAGAGTCTGTAGATAGGCCATCATTCCTGCGGGAATCATTATCTGATATATTTTTCTTTCCTGAAGAAATGTCTTCATGTCTTTAGTGCAGTGAGTGCTGGCTGCATCCCAGACTAGCAGACCTCTTTGGCTCCCTCGCATAACCAGCGGCAGCATTAAATCAACCCACTTCCTTATAACTACTTGTGTGGCCCAGGCTTTTTCAGTTTCAAGAATAAAAAAGCCCAAAACATCTTCTTTTCCCTCTTGCACTTAGAAATGATTAAAGGTGGGATTTTAGTGCCATCCAACGAATTGCCAAAATACAGGAAACATGTGCACTTTCATAAGCAGTGGGGGGAATGTACACTAAGGAGGCACCCCACTGTTCAATTGTTATTTGAGATGATTGTCCCATAAACACTGCAGTTTCATCTATAGCAATCATGTTGGAAGGATTGTATTTAGAGAAGTCAGCATCATCAATAAAGGACTTGAATGCAAGTGCTCTCTTAATAACTTGAGTATCTTCCAACCTAAACAATGTTGTAGATCTTCTTAAAGATAGATCACTTCGCTGAAGGAAATTATCCAGCCAGTGTTGTGATGCTTTGAAGTCTTCGGGGGCTATGTCAAACTGTGGTGCCATTGCAAGGGCAAATTCTTGAATCTGAGCCCTATTCATAACCAAAGCCTTTGCTCTCCTGTCAACAACACATTCACAGATCAGGTCTTCCAGCTTGGAAAATAATGGTTGCCAACCTGATACACACTTGCGCTTTTTAGCATTTCCCTTGTCCACTTGTTCAATGAGGTTACCATCTCTGCTCGCCATTTTTGGACCAATCGGATACTCAACATCTTCTCTTTGCACAAGGCAGTAAGATTTTGGCCCCAAGAGTCTTCCACGATTCCTTTCTTGTACTCCATGGAGTAGTTTTTTCTTTTTGCACTCATTTCTAGGGGTAAAAAAAAGGAATTGGGGTATCAAGGTGGGGGAGGGGGATCACTCAAAATGACACAGGGGGGATCAGAGGGGGGAATCAAGATGGCACAGGAGAATCAGAGGGGGGATTACCATTTTAGTAACCCCTTTTGATCCTCCTGTGTCATTTTGATTGTCCCCTCTGATCCTCCTGTGTCATTAAATTGCCCCCTCTGATCCTCCTGTGTCATTTTAAGTGATCACCCTGCCCCCACCCCTGTGCCACTGAACACCTTCACCAGACATCCCCCATACCCCTTTATCAGACATTTACTCCCTGGGGCCTGCCTGGGGACTGTCACTGGGCTTTCTGGGACCTGGATCTGGGCTGGAGCAGGGTCTGCCACTGACTGAGAACCTTCAGTCATCATGAAGGCGGCCATGAGCATCAGGTAGTGTCACCAGAGACAGACCAGCACTCACCACCTTCACCGTGTCCCGTATGCTCTAATCCTCCTGTTCTTCTACATGCATCTGCGAAAGTCTCCTCCTCTCTCCCACCCTGAGCTCACTGCTCACTCTGATCTCTGCTCCGCCTCCACACAGCAGTGATGTCAGGACTCCAGGTAATGTCACTGGTTGCTAGACGCCAGTCGGGGGGGCCCTCGCGACCAGTTTATGGTAAATTAATTTTCATTCTGCGACAGAGCCAGTGGGGGCTTTATTTTCAGGGGGGATGCCTTATATTTCACTCAGAAGGAAACCTGTAAGCAGATCTTATTTTCGGAGGATGTGTTATTTTCGGGGAAACATGGAAGATCTAAGTTTAAAAATAAAACCACACAAATACCAAAGGAAAAGAAAGGCTAATTCATCTATAACCTAGCTTTATGGAGAGGATTTTTAACAATGTCTCAAAATTGAGATGTAATAAAGTAAAAGATTGACATCTTTGGCATTGGAATAATAATTACAAAAATACTTGGCAAAAGTAACAAAACAAAGTTCAAAATAAATAAATTCATTGAAAATATTTGCAACATATATTATAGGTATAGGTTTAATATTTCTAATATATAAAGAGTTCTTTCAAACTGATGAAAAAATACAACACTCAAAAAAATTAAAAAATGAGCTAAAGATATGAGTAGGCAATTTGTGAATTTTATATATTTTAAAATGTCTGTGAATATTTAAATAATGCATACACATTTATATATACAGTCCTTAAATATATAACTGCTTACCCTCACTCCCCTGTTGTCTGTGAGTGCATGAATGATGGCATTGGGAGCAATGGGGAGATAAGGACACATATGTAATACCTTAATCATTAAAAATATATACTGTTTAATTTTAATCATATGAGAAATACAAGATAAATGACACTGTGATACCATTTTTTATCTCTCAGATTGGCAAAATTTTAAAAGTTAGAACTGATAAATTATTTTAGCAAGATTGCATATACATGATCAACACACAGAAGTCAATCACATTTTAGACTAACAATGACCACATGTTAGCTAAAATTAAAATTCAGTGTCACAATTTTTCTAAATAAAATGATATACTCAGGTCTTAATTAATAAAACATGTACTATATTTCTACACCTAACATTACAAAGTGTGATGATAGAAATCAAAGACTCAAGTAAATCAGAAGACACTGTGTTCATAGAAGATTCATTATAATAAAATGTCAGTTATTCCTATATTAGTTTGCTGGGACTGCCATAACAAAGTACCATAGTCTGGTTGGCTAAAACAACAAGAATTTATTTTCTCATAGTTGTGGAGGTTAGAAGTTGGAGGGCAAGGAATTAGCAGGGTTGGTTTCTTCTGAGGCTTCTTTTCTTGGCTTGCAGGTGGCTGCCTTCTAGCTGTGTCCTCACCACGTCTTTTCATTTTCTGTCTGTATTGAGGTCTCCTCTTCTTAAGGACAACAGTTATATTAGATTAGGGCCCAGCTGAATAACCTCATTTTAACTTAATTATATAGGTATATACATACACCTGTACACTGATGTTTATAGCATCTTCATTCATAACAGCCCCAAACAGAAAACCACATTTAATGGGTAAATGGTTAAACAAACTGATACATCCATACCATGGAATGCTACTAAGCGGGGAAAAAAGAATGGTTATTGATACACACAACACTCTAGATCAGTGATCGGCAAACTCATTAGTCAACAGAGCCAAATATCAACAGTACAACAATTGAAATTTCTTTTGAGAGCCAAATTTTGTAAACTTAAACTTTTTCTAATGCCACTTCTTCAAAATAGACTCACCCAAGCCTTGGTATTTTATGGAAGAGCCACATTCAAGGGGCCAAAGAGCCACATGTGGCTTGCGAGCCACAGTTTGCCGACCAAGGCCCTAGATGATTCTCCGAAGAATTATTCTGAGGGGAAAATGCCAGTCCCAAAAGATCACAATATGTATGCTTCCATTTATATAGCATACTTTACCTGAAAAAATTATATAGAGAACATATTAATGGTTTTTAAGGTTTAAGATTGGGGTGCCAGAGGAGGAAGGTGGATGTGGTTATAAAAGGGGGAACAAGAGGAATCCTTGCAGTGATTGAAATGTTCAATATCTTAATTAGGTCAATATCAATATTCTGATTGTGACATTTTACCATAGTTTTGTAATATGGTATCACTGGAAAAATACTGGGTAAAGCACACTTCTGATCTCCATGCATTATTTCTTTCAACAAATTGCATGTGAAAATATAGTTATCTCAAAATTAAAAGTTTAATTTTAAAATGTATATGTAAGGCATACATAAATTTTGAAGCATTCTAGACTTATTTCACAGTAAGACCTAGAACTATCCATCTCTCTGGTGACCTTAATCTTGCTATTGAAGAATGACATATATAAAATATAAATGTATATAATAACACTTAAAATATTTAAGGTATAAAACATAAATGTAGGTTACAGAGAGTGGATAGCTATACAAAATTGATACTATTTTAGAAATTAGATACTTCAGTGAGAACTATGTTTATCATTAAGGTCATAGAAAATTAAAAACAATTGAACTATCTTGGTTGGTATTGCTCAGTGGTTAAATGTCAACCCTTGAACCAAGAGATCACTGGCTCAGTCCTGGTCAGGGCACATGCCTGGGTTGCTGGCTCAATTCCTAGTAGGGGACATGCAGGAGAAAGCCAATCAATGAGTCTTTCTCATCATTGATGTTTCTATCTTTCTATACTTCTCACTTCCTCTCTCCATAAAAAATCAATAAAAACATATTTTTAAAAAGATAGTGGCTGCCTACAAGCTCAATTTGGTAGTCCATGGTAATGACACTAAAAAAAATGCCTAATTAAAAAAAATCTCTCAATATTTATGTTCACCAGCAAAAATTTGTTTTTCCTTACCAGCTTAAAATCACCAATGTATTAGTATCAAATAATTAAAATTTGTCTAGTTAAAATTTTGCAACAGAATAATTTTATATTCTACAATTTTGATTTGCAGTCATAATTTTATAATTTATCAGCAAATGATACCCAGCCTTAACATTTCCATTAGCCTGTATTAGAAAACCAGTTATTTTGACCTTCCTATTTTCCTGCAAGCTTGACAAGATTCCTGCAAATGAGTAGATGTGTGCTACCAACAATGTAGAACTATACCAACTCAAAATTCCTTCTGAGACCCATGATTTTTTTTCAGACAAGAACATATTTTTTTATTAAATTATTATCTGTGTACATATATTACCATTGCCCCCCCAAACATGCCCTCCCTCCCCAGAGTTTTGTGTCCATTGGTTATACTTATATGCATGTGTATAAGTCCTTCTGTTGATCTCTTATCTCCCCCATATTCCCCTTCCCTCCCCGCTGTAATTAGTCTGCTTGTTTCTTTACTATCGCTATATCTATCTTATCGTTCATCAGTTTATAATGTTCTTTATTATCCATAAATGAGTGAGGTCATGTGGTGTTTCTCTTTCATTGACTGGCTTATTTCACTCAGCATGATGTTCTCCAATTCCTTCCAGGTTGCTGCAAATGATGAGAATTCCTTCTTTTTTATGGCAGCATAGTATTCCATTGTGTAGATGTACCATAGATTTTGATCCAATCATTTGATGATGGACACCTAGGCTGTTTCCAAATCCTAGCTATTGTAAATTGTGCTGCTATGAACATAGGGGTGCATACCGTATTTGCCGGCGTATAAGACGACTTTTTGGCCCTGAAAAATATGCCTCCAAGTTGGGGGGTAGTCTTATACGGCGAGTATATAACAAACTCTGTATTTTTAGTGGAAATGTTAGGGGGTCGTCTTATATGCCCAGTCGTCTTATACGCTGGCAAATACATATTTTTCAGGGCCAAAAAATCGTCTTATACGCCGGTAAATACGGTATATCCTTTCTGATTGGTGTTCCTATTTTCTTGGCATATATCCCTAGGAGTGGGATTACTGAGTCAAATGGGAGTTCCATTTTCAGTTTTTTGAGGAAACTCCATACTGTTCTCAACAGTGGTTGCAACAGTCTGCATTCCCACCAGCAGTGCACCAGGGTTCCTTTTTCTACACAACCTCACCAACACTTATTGTTTGTTGATTTGTTAATGTTGGCCATTCTTACAGGTGTGAGATGGTACCGCATTGTTGTTTTGATTTGCACCTCTCAGATAAGTAGTAACTTTGAGCAGGTTTTCATGCACCTCCTGGCTTTCCTACTGTCTTCTTCTGAGAAGATTTTATTTAGATCCATTGCCCATTTTTTAATGGGCTCATTTATTTTCCTTTCATTGAGTTGAATAAGCTATTTGTAAATGTTGGAGATTAAAACTTCATCAGTAATATTATTTGCAAATATGTTCTCCCATACAGTGGACTTTTTGTTGTTTTGTTGATGGTTTCTTTTGCTGTGAAAAAGCTTTTTATTTTGATGTAGTACCATTTGTTTATTTTCTCTTTAGATTCCATTGCCCTAGAGTTATTATCAGTGAAGAAGTTCTTTAGGCATATGTCTGAGATTTTGCTGCCTGTGGATGCCTCTAGTATTTTTATGGTTTCCCGTCTTATGTTTAAGTCCTGTATCCATTTTGAATTTATATTTGTGTATGGAGTAAGTTGGTGATCTAGTTTCATTCTTTTGCATGTATCTATCCAGTTTTTCCAACACCATTTATTAAAGAGACTATCTTGACTCCATTGTATATACGTGCCTCCTTTGTCAAATATTAACTGAGCATAGTGTTTTGGATTGATATCTGGATTCTCTATTCAATTCCATTGAACTATATGTCTGTTCTTGTGCCAGTACCAGGCTGTTTTGAGAACAATGGCTTTGCAATACAGCTTGAAATCTGGTATTGAGATCCTTCCTACTTTACTCTTCTTTCTCAGGATTGCTGATGCTATTCGAGGTCTTTTATTGTTCCAAATGAATTTTTGGAGAGTTTTTTCTCCATCAGTGAAATATGCCGTTGGTCTTTTAATGGGGAGTGCATTGAACCTATAAATTGCTTTGGGAAGTATGGACATTTTGATTATGTTGATTCTACCAATCCATGAACATGGTATTTTCTTCCATCTGTTTACATCTTCCTCTATCTCTTTTTTTGGTGTTGTGTAGTTTTCCGTATATAGGTCTTTTACCTCCTTAGTTAAATTTATTCCCAGGTATCTTAATTTTTTTGGTGAGATGGTAAATGGGATCGCTTTTTTGGTATCTGTTTCTGTAAATTTATTGATGGTGTACAGAAATGCTATAAATTTCCTGGCGTTAATTATGTATCCAGCTACATTGCCAAGTTAATTTATTAACTCTATTAGTTTTTTTATGGAGTTTTTTGGGGTTTTTATATACAATATCATCTCATCTGCAAATAAGGATAATTTTACTTCTTCTTTTCCAATTTGGATGCCTTTTATTTCCTCTTCTGGTATAATTGTAATGGCGAGTACTGCCAGTACAATGTCAAACAGGAGTGGTGAGAGTGGGCATCCCTGTCTTGTTCCTGTTCTAAGAGGGAATGGCTTTAGTTTTTGCCCATTGAGTATGATGTTGGCTGTGGGTTTATCATATATAACTTTTATTTTGTTGACGTATGATCCTTGTACTCCAACCTTGTTGAGAGTTTTTATCAGGAAAAGGTGTTGGATTTTATCAAATGCTTTTTCTGCATCAATTCTTATGATCATATGATTTTTATCTTTCAATTGGTTTATGTGATATATCACGTTTATTGATTTGTGGATATTGTACCAACCTTGCATTCCTGGAATAAATCCTACTTGGTCATGGTGTATGATCTTTCTGATGTGCTGCTGAAGCCGATTTGCTAGAATATTTTTGAGGACTTTGGCATCTATGTTCATGGGGGATATTGGCCTGTAATTCTCTTTCATTGAGTTATCTTTATCTGGTTTTGGTATAAGGGTGATGCTGGCTTCATAAAAGGAGCTTGGAAGTGTTGCTTCCTCTTGAATTTTTTGGATTAGTCTGAGGAGGATAGGTTTTAGTTCTTCCTTGAATGTTTGGTAAAACTCTCCTGTGAAGCCATCTGGCCCTGGGCTTTTGTTTGCTGGAAGCTTTTTGATGACTGTTTCAATTTCTTCCCAAGTAACTGGTCTATTGAGATTTTAGATTCTTCCTGATTGAGTTTTGGAAGGTTGTATTTTTCTAGAAATATGTCCATTTCTTCCAAGTTGTCCAGTTGGTTGGAATAGAGTTGTTCATAGTATTTTGTAACAATCCTTTGTATTTCGGTGGGGTCTGTTGTTATTTCACCTCTTTCCTTTCTGGTTTTGTTTATTTGGGTCCTCTCTCTTTGTTTCTTGGTTAGCATGGCTAGAGGTTCATCAATCTTGTTTATGCTTTCAAAGAACCAGCTCTTGGTTTTGTTGATCTTATGTATTGTTTCTTTGGTCTCTATGTCGTTTATCTCCGCTCTGATTTTTATTATTTCTTTCCTTCTGCTTACACCGAGCTTTTCTTGTTGCTCTTTTTCTAACTCTTTGAGTTTTATAGTTAGATAATTTGTTACCTTTTTTTCAATAGGCTTGTAGAGATATGAACTTCCCTCTCAAGACTGCTTTTGCTGTGTCCCATAGATTTTGGATTGTTGTGTTTTCATTGTCATTTGTTGTCAGGATGTTCTTAATTTATTCCTTGACTTTTCTGGTAACTCAGTCCTCGTTTAATAGCATGCTGTTTAGTCTCCATGTGTTTGACTTTTTTGGATTATTTTTCTGTAGTTAATTTCCAGTTTTATGCCACTATGATCTGAAAAGATGCTTGATATCATTTCTATCTTCTTAAATTTGAAGAGACTTTACCTATGGCCCAACAAGTGGTCTATCTTTGAAAATGACCCATGTGCACTTGAGAAGAATGTATATTCTGTGGTTTTGGGGTGGAATGTTCTGAATATGTCAATTAATTCCTTCTGGTCTAGTGAGTCATTTAGGATTGATATTTCTTTGCTGATTTTTTGTTTAGGTGATTTGTCCAAAGGTGACAGTGGGGTATTAAAATCTCCTATTATGATTGTATTACAATCAATCTCTCCTTCAATGTCCTCCAGCAGTTTTGTGTTTTTTTTTCATTTATTTGGGTGTTCCCGCATTGGGTGCATATATGTTTACCAGGGTTATTTCATCTTGTTGGATTGCTCCCTTTAGTATAATGAAGTGTACTTCATTATCTCTTTTTATGTCCTTCACTTTGAGATCTAATTTGTCAGATATAAGTATTGCTACCCCAGACTTTTTTTCACTTCCGTTCGCCTGGAAAACCTTTTTCCATCCCTTCACCCTCAGTCTGTGTGCATCTTTTTTTCTGAAGGCGGTTTCTTGTAGACAGAAGATATATGGGTCTTGCTTTCTTATCCAATCTGTTACCCTATGTCTTTTGATTGTAGCATTTACATTTAAAGTTATTATTGATAGGTAGGTATTTGATGCCATTTTTATTCTATACCCCTGTGTTCCTTCTTTGCTTCCTCTTTCTTTATTTTTGCAGTACACCGTTTAGCTTTTCTTGCATTGCTGGTTTGGTGGTGATAAATTCCTTTAGTCTTTTTTTGTCTGTGAAGCTCTTGATTTCATCTTCAATTTTGATTAATAGCCTTGCTGGGTACAGTATTCTTGGATTCAGAACCCTCCTTTGCATGACTTTGTATAATTCATCCCATTCCCTTCTGGTCTGATGAGTCTCTGTGGAAAAATCAGTTGCTAGTCTGATTGGGGTTCCTTTATATCTAACCTTCTGTCTCTCTCTGACTGCTTTTAAGATTCTTGCTTTGTCATTGGTATTTTGCAGTTTAATTATAATGTGCCTAGGTGTTGTTCTTTTGGGATTCATTTTGCCTGGGACTCTGTGAGCTTCTTGTATTTGTGTGGGTTTTTTCTTCTCTATCTCGGGAAAATTTCATGTCATTATATCTTGAAATAATTTTTCTATGCCTTCCTCTGTTTCCTTTCCTTCTGGACCCCCTATTATACTAATATTGTTTTGTTTTGTAATGTCCAAATTCCTGTAGGCTGTCTTCCTGCTTTTTAATTTTTTTTCCCTAGAAGCTGCTCTAATTGGGTATTTTTCCCCATCTTGTCTTCTAGCTCACTGATTCGGTCCTCTGCTTCATCTAGCCTACTTTTGATGCTTTCTATTGAGTTCTTTACAGTAGCTATGTCATTTTCCATTTCTTCTTGGTTCTTCTTCATTTCCTCTTGGGTCTTACTCATATTGTCAAATTTGTCTTCCATTGTTTTTAGCCATCCTATGATCATTACTCTGAATTCTTGCTCTGGTAGGTTGCTTGCCTCTAACTCGTTTCCTTCCTTTTCTGGTGATGCCTGCTTTTCTTTGTGGGTTGTTTCTTTGTCTCCCCCATGGTCTCTCTTTTCAGGATGTCTGGTTATGTAGATCTCTCTCCTCTGGGTTGATTTAAAGGCACAAAATACAACACAACCAGGTACAAAACACAAGGCACTGAACACAAATGTATTTGCAGTGTTAATAATCTTCAATAGAGGTGACCACTAGGGAAAGGCAAATTAGGGGATAGGAGAGAAAGAAGAAGAGTAAAGAGTGAAGGGGGGGGAGAGAAAAAGGTAGGAAAAAAGAAAGAAAGAAAGAAAAGGGGTGTCAAGATGAAATTGGGAAACAGGGAGAGAGAGAGAGAGAGAGAGAGAGAGACTAAGAGAGAAAAGGGGAACAAACTGTATATATGGGAAGATAATTTCAGTAGAGCAACCACTAACCCCAGCAAATGCTGGCAACAGTACCTGGTGAATAATACAAACTACAACACCCACAATATCCAGCAAAGTAAAAAAAAAAAAAAAAAAAAAGAAGAAAATAAAAGAAAACAACAACAAACAAAAACAAAGCAAATACAAAAATACCAAGCAACAACATCAACTAAAGATTAAACAAAATAATCTCACTAAAAGCATAAAAATATAATATAATCATATTCACACAAACAGCATCAAAAGGACAGAGGAAAACAATTTTTTTTTTTTGCTAGTTAATACAGCTCAGAGAGGGGTGTGTATGCTCTTGGCCCAGTGGATTGGAAATTAACTATATAAGTAGGGTAGAAATTTTAGCAGGGGGGGAGACAGAAAGAGTAGGGAAAATCTAAAGCAGGAATGGGTTAAGATAAACAGGATAGTATAATTGGAAAGGTTAGGAAGAGAGTTATGTTGTAAAGGTTTTGTTAAGATAGGGTTAAAAGAAAAATGAATATAGAATGAAGAACACTAATTCCAATGTAAAATAAAGAGACAATAAATTGGTACTTAAAAAAATAAATAAATAAAAAGGAAACAAAAAAGTTAAAATAGCAATAGTAATAATGTTGATTGAACCTAAAATTGTAGTAATTAAAAAGGTAAAATCAAAAAAGGAAAAAAGGAAACAATTCGTTTCTTAAGTAAAAGATGCAAACAAATGAAAATAAATAAAAAATAATTTAAAAATTATCAAAAAAAATGTGCAGTTGTGAAGGCCATTCAATTTCTCTGTTATTCTGTTTGGCACGTCTGTTTCTCAGTCCAGACATTATTGCAGTTTCCTGCGTTCCTCTGCACCTCAGTATTGTAAGCTAGTCCTTAATTTTAAGATGTTGATTTCTTAGTTTCTTGGTTTTTGATTAAATATAACTAGTAATAAACACAGTCAATTTGTACTCCAGCCCCTAGGTGGCAGTGTTTCTGGATTTATGTTGGCGGGTTTTTTGGCTATTTTAGCCTTCTTCTATGGGATTCAATACCGATTTTGCCTTGGAGCTGAATCGCAGCTGATCTCTCCCTGGCTCTGCTTCCCAGCTTCCAGAAAAGCAGTTTCCCCCTGCAGCCTCTCGGGGCCAGCCAATCCGTGTGGCCTCTCCTTTGTAATCAGAAGCAAAGGGTTGCAGGGGAGCCAGCCTTGGTGCGCAATGGGCCAGTCTGCAAGCACTTACATACAGACTGTATACCTTTGCAACTATGTTCTCCCTCTGTGTCAGATCAGAATGGGTTGCTCTCTGGAGAACCCTACAATTGGCAACCCTGAGGACCCCGTCCACTCTCTTGGGTCACGCCAGACCCAATAGTGGAGGGCTTTTTTGGACACAGATTTCCGCGGTCCCAGAGTGTGATCTCTGCGCACAGTCCCAGCGCAGGAGCTTTTGTCTCTGCTACTGCCGCTGCTGGGACACAGACACCCACTTATCCCTGGTAAAATCCAACCTTTCTGTGGATTCCGAGTGTCCGCATCGATCAGGGACCCACAGCTGCTCAGTGATCTCCAAAGTTGTGGCTTTTTCAGATCTCAGAAAAGATCCCCAGTTGGAGCTCTGATGTGGATGTGAGAGGCAGCACTTACAAGTGTTTATCTATGCCGCCATCTTGCCAAAAAAAGCCAGACAAGAACATATTTATAATTCATTTACAATCTATGCAGTCAATAATCTGTATAAAATTGAATTCTAAGTTATTTGTTTAGGAAATACATTATCTATTGTAGTGGCCTTTGTTTTTATTTAGAGGAAATACTTTTTAGAGATCAAAAACCACACAAATTATATACAACCATATTAATAGAATAAATCAAGTAAACATCAAATAATTTTTAAGATTTTCAAAATTTTCTATAATATCTTGTTTATATTCCTAAAGTAGGAATGTGTGCAATAATTACCTAAATAGTCAATGTGGATCCTGTGAGAGGTATGTATATTTGGGTTTGTTCCTCTGCTCACTTGAGTTAAGTAATCTGTTTATTAGAAATGAGTCTGGTAGCTAAAACTCCCGTGGAAGTTATAAAAGGTATTAGTTGTTATAAAAATATATTATATGATTGTTTATGTACAAAGGATATTAACCAACTGCTTAAGTATATTCATGAGTACTTAAAAGGATTTGAGGACTAGAGGTAAAAAGAAATAAAATTGTTGATGAGTAACTCCATAAGGCACTAGAGTACAGTCACTGCATTTCATCTTCATATTCATAAAAATATATCATTAATTGAAAACATACTATTTTCCATGTATTCTGTGAAGAATTTTGTGTATATTAACCCATTAAATTCTCATAAAACAATAGATGTGATTATTTTTGTATTTTGAAGATGAAGAAACAATTTTTAGAGAAGTAATCTATTTAAGGCTTCAGTGATATACCCAACCATTAAACACAGGCCAAGCAAACACCAATACCCTCTCCTTTTTTTTCTTTTCTCATTTTTATTGTATAATTAACATGTAAAAATTTACACATGTTTAAAGTTACAAATTGATAACACCCCTGAAACCATTACCACAATCAAGATAATATAGCTTCACCCTCAAAAGCTTCCTCTAGTACCTTTGTCCTCTCATCCCCTGTATGTCATTGTCACCTCATTCTTAATCACTGTTTCATGCTACATATAACTTAGAACATTTTTCCAAGAAGAACTATACTTAAAGCATAAAGTTGCTAAAATTAACTACCGGTATGTATTTTATAAGATTAATATATACGATGGTGAATGCTCTTTTGAAATTAATTATTCCATTAAAATGGAATATACTAGTATGATTATAAGCTAAGTCTTCCTCCATTTTATCTTAATTTCTTTTGAAAAATTCCTTAAACCAACTCCCTTTTACTAGAGATATACACCTTTGAATGAAAAATAAATATTGTCCAACTCAAAATTCAGAAAAACATTTGGGATAGAGTGTTTGGGAATACATAGAGAAAATATAGACCCATCCTTATATTCACCATTGTCAACATGAGCATTTTCAGGAGTTCCATCAAAGTCATTCAGTGGACTCCAAGTTATCCTAAATATTCTGGAAAAGCTTGTAGTTTTCAGAAATAAACATGTGATAAATAGAATCACTGATTTCTTTGAATTGTTTAACAAATAGCAGAAGGAAATCTTCTTGCATATATAAATCTCTAAAATTGATAAACCTAGAATTTATTCTCAAAATAAAATAATTTTCTTATTTGTGTAAATATGTAAATTTGTGTAAATTACCAAATAAATTATATATTAAGCTCTAGGGAATTGACACTTAGTGTTCACCTAAACCAGAAGTCAGGACCTGGCAGCTCTTTATTTGACTTCTGCCAGTGAGTGAATTTGGTTTTAGCCTAGCCAATTATTTTTAAACTTTGTAACTTGAATATCTTTTAAAGTGTGTAGGTTCCATCTTTGCTATGTTTTCTGTTATTTCTGCCCCCCATCCTTTTCACAACTTTTTTGCCTTACTCACTGATATTTCCTGCATTGTCCTTAAAAGGTCTCACAGTTTGTGTGCACAAGAGATAACATAGTCACCAGCTTATTGCCCCCATGTTTCTACCAAGTTTCTCCAGTCCCCTAGGAAAATGCACAATACCAGGACTTGTATCTCATGTGATCATGAATAAATCCGTTTGCTTCATGCACTGCTGCAACTTTTCTGGGCTTTTGTCAAGCATGGATGTATCCACCATTACTTGCCACCGTTCACTGTGTCTGTTAGTTATCCATCATTTCCCAGTGGTCCTCCATCATTTCCCATTGAGCACTCACCATCTGCCACTGGGCATCATCCACCTTGTGCCACTGGGTATGCATCATCATTTGCTGGGCATCTGCTGAGTACCGCCATGTCTGTTGGGCATCCACAATCTTCCACCAGGCATTGTGGTCTCTACTGATGCTCTGCCATTTCACCATGAGTGCCTTTCATGAAAATGCTGCTTACCTGTATTGGATGTTGTTAACTGGTGCTGCTAAAGCTATAATCCCTCAAGATATCACATGGTTCTGTATTTGCTCCAGTCTTTATTGTACTTATGTTCCTTGTGATAATTAGGGACATATACCTCCATAACTATGGCATGTTTTGTTATGTAAAGGTTGAAAAGCAGTTCTGTCCCTGTTCCCTTCACAAAACCCCTCTATAAAAGAAGCAGCTTTTGATTTTGTTTTCCTTTTTTTACTTATCCTTGTCTACCCAGGGTTTACACATGCTATAGGGCTGACTTAGAGTCTCTTTACTGATACCTTAATTCTTGCCCTCAACCCTACACACACACACACACACACACACACACACACACACACACACACAAAACATCTCTGTGAAAGACTAAGCAGTAACCTTATTTGTCTTGTGTACTTATATATACCAAACATTTACCCCTGTCTCTAGAATTTTTTAAATGAATAAATGAAGGCCTCCTTACCTCTTGTAAATCCATTTATGATATTAGATACTTGGGATTTCCTAGCCACATGCATCTAGACCTGTTAATCTTTATTTTTTGGTTCAGATGTCTTCTCCCAATATTTTCATTCCCTCTTCCAATATGCATAATTACTCTACTGTAAACTCTTTACACAGAGAAAAAAATGATTTTCCAAGTAATTGTTTTAATCCTCACCTGAGGGTGTGTGTGTGTGTGTGTGTGTGTGTGTGTGTGTGTGTGTGAGAGAGAGAGAGAGAGAGAGAGAGAGAGAGAGAGAGAGAAAATATTGGTGTGAGAGATTACATAAATTGGTTGCTTTCCATATGTTTCCCCTCATGGGATTGAACCCCCAATCTAGGTATGTTCCCTGACCAGGAATCAAACCTGCAACCTTTCAGTATATGGGACAGTGCTCCAACTAACTGAGCCACACCATCCAGGGCTTTTCCAGGTAATTTTTAATTGTAAGTATAAAATGGAAGAATGGTACTCAGTATATTTACAGAAAATTGTAGTGATATATATTAAGAATACAGTCCAGAGGTCCTGGTTCTTGTTCTTATCTCTCAAGTCTACTATCTCTAGTCATTCTTTGCCCTTCATTGCTCTTCTTTGTTCCTGAGCGACATACAACTTTTGCAAATTAATTACAGCTTTAACTCTTCCATAAATTCATAAAATACATTTATAATGTAATTTTAGTTAACATTCCAGTTCTACCAGCAAAAGTTATTTAACCACAGGTAGATAGGCAATGCTGTCTCAGTTAAATAATAATTAACAGCTAACTATATGCTTTTATAATGCCAAGCGCTGATGGTAAGGAAGGTGATAATAACAATAATTATAGAAGCTAACCTTAATTGAACACTGTATGAGAGGGAAAA
The DNA here is from genome assembly GCA_963924515.1 of Vespertilio murinus. Taxonomy (NCBI): domain Eukaryota; kingdom Metazoa; phylum Chordata; class Mammalia; order Chiroptera; family Vespertilionidae; genus Vespertilio; species Vespertilio murinus. The sequence continues at coordinate 64,674,365 of OZ004710.1, forward strand.
CTGTCCTCTATGTTCTTAAATCCAGTGCCAGTGCCAAAGACAAAATAAGGAGACACACACACACACACACATACACACACACACACACACACACACACACACACACACACACTGTGGCCTTCATCTAATAAAGTAAAGACCCAAGAAACAGAACCAGGGGCTTATGTACCATTTTAACAAAGAGCAATAAATAGAGTGGAGAAGTGACAAGACAAAGGAAAAGGGTTTGGGCTTCAAGAGATGGTAAATTGTGGGAGGGTAAATATATGGAGGAAATAGCCAGAAGATAAAGGTCTGTTATGCAAGCTCAATCATGTGTGGTCTTAGGGTGATAAGTGTGTCTCCAGAGATTAAGAGTCATTCTTTTCTTCCTGGTATTGAGGGAGAGACACTTTCCCAAAAGTATATATGTACCTTGCCATACAACAGAAAGGGGGAGAGTAGAGAGCTTTTGTAATATCTGCTGTTTCTCAGTTGGTTTCAGCTAAAATAATTCTTATGCCAAAGTGCCATATTGTAGGGTGGCATACTCTGATCCCCATCAACACATACTCTTTGTCTGTTATCTCCTTCAATTCTCATAACCAACTTTATTTTACTTTAGAGATGAAGAAAAGTAAAGCACAAAAATTTACCTAATTTAGAGCCATAAAGCATCTATTTAGGACATTGGAACATATCCCCCACAGATAAGCAGGAACAATTATATACTGTATAAGTATATAGTGTCTTTGTGAATGATAGGTAGAAGAAAAGAAAATTTACTATTTTATACAACAAGGTTACATTTCACATGTGCTTTTGTGTGCCTATGATGTGCTTTTAAAAGTAAAAGCCTATGATCTTATAATCAATTTGATTAGTCTGTTAAGATACCCTTAGATTAAAAAAACTTATTTATTATATATTATTTTAATACTCAAAAGACCTTTTATCTCTTGTTGCCATCTTAGTGAACATAAAGGAAAAATGGTGTAGAATTAATGGGCTATATACACATACCAGTCACTCTTAGACATTATAAAATGAATAAGAATAGCCTACTTAGCCCTTATTTCTAAAGGCAGTAATTCAATCTTGAAAGCTCTCATGCTAAGTAGAATCTCTCGCTATTATGAATCCTAACTGTCCCTTATTTATCTCTATGTACTTCCAACAGAGTGCTTGATTCGTGTATTACTTGGGTCCTTGGACTAATTGCTAAACATTTCTTTCTTTCTTTTTCTCTGTAGTCAAATTTCTATATTACAAGTGCTGAAATTTGTATTCCAAATAAAAGATCAAAAATCTAAAATCTTTACACTGTTTTTTCTGCATTCAAAATATAGCAAAGGCAAGCTGTGTACCCTAAGTCAACATACAATCCAGGTTGACTAAGGTTTTTGTCAATGTGAATTTTTTCACTGAAAAATATTTTAAAAATAAGTGGAGATAGAATTTATATATATATATATATATATATATATATATATATATATATATATATATGATTTATTTACATATATATGATTTAATTACATATTAAGGGTCTTTATGGAAGTGTGTACAATTGCAAATTAGCCCAAGCCATTGGACTTTATTTTTATTGTTATTTTCTATGTAATTATTGAGTCACATCATCTGTGGATCTTAACCCTATTCAGAATGAAGTAGAAAAGAAAGATTTCTGAATCAGTACTTGGAATACACATTGAAGAACTAAATCAGGCCATATTTTTAGAGAAAAATCTTTCCTTATTCTATATCAAGGTCATTTTTGAAACCCAAAACAATTTTACTAGGTAACAAAAAACATATTTTCTCCTAAGAATTATGTAGGGGGAAAAACCTTGAAGTGGAACTCAAAGAAAGACATTTAATTTTTACTAAGCATTTACTTATATTTCTATTTTACTCTCATATACTCTTAGCTTAATATCTCCTTCATATTTGTAGGAAGAAAATATTTTTTGATTTTTCCTACTTTAGGAAAAAATACAGAAAAGGAAGCTAAATGTTGGGTGTGCACAGAAAGTTATACACACACTTTGAATAATTATGAAATCACTGTTTATTAAAATACATTTTATTTTCAAAATTGAGCTATCACCCATTAAAATGTGTATACATTTTTTGGAGGACACCCTGTATGTACTATTGCACTAATAGCTGAAGCTAACTCATGTATTTAATTTCAAGAATAAAATATATTCAAAATAGAGCATAGGTAAATAATGAAAAGTAAATTCCATATGTTGATTAGAAATATTTCTTACGAGGAAAGAGAGTTAAGTCTCTAATTTTTAATTCTACAAAAACCTAACATTGTAATCTCTGTATATACGTGAGTTTTACCAGCGAATGGCACATAAAAACCATTGTAATTAACTCCATGTTATCTAAAACAGAAAATGGAGTGAAAAATATAAATAACAAATTAGTGTTTCCATTAAACATTGCAATATAGTTGCTTAGTTGCCAATAAAAAGAAAATCATTTAATAGAAAAACATACTTAAAATCTAAATATATATCAGTTAATTCTATATATATTTACATTTTTATACTTTCACTAGAGGCCTGTTCATGAAGATTCGTGCAAGAACAGGTCTTCCTTCCCCTGGCTTCTCTCCCAGCAGCCTGGGAGCCTGCAGTCCTCGCTCCCGGCTTCTGAGGAGGCTGCAAGACTTCACTCTCGAAATGCCATTCCTATAGCTCCCTCCGCCCCCCCATCACCCCTCTCATAGCAGGCATCCTGTTCTGCCCAGCTGTCTGTGCCTGTGTATGCAAATTAACCTTCCAGCTTTGTTGGGTTAATTTGAATATTCACTCCTAATTGGCTAATGGGTGTCACAGATGTAGGGTCAATTTGCATCTTTTTATTTTATTAGTGTAGATGTCCTTAGCTCCAATTCTGGCTAAGAAAACCTTTGTTTTAAATAGATCTTTTTGATCAAATGATACTTAAGTAATTCCATATTAACATTGTTATCTTGGGCAAGTTAAAGGATATCTCTAAGAATTAGATTCTCCTTTATGAATTATTAGCTTTCATTATGTAAGTATCATGCTAAGTACTTTAACCTACATTATCTCACTTAGCATCTATTTTATTGGTATTTGTGATTATTAATGAATAAAATGTAAATATTTAGTAAACTGTAAATCTCTATACAATTTTAAGACATTATTTTTAGTATTACATTGAACCAAGCATATGAAAACATAAACTATATTTCCATATCTATTAAAATAAATCTTTTAGAATTGTTCAATTGGTTATAATATAATGTATTTTTTCAGATTAATTATAATAAAGCGAGGTAAATGTCTTGTAATTTAAGTAAGCTAGGAAAATTAAATGAATACTTTGCCAAAGCTTATTTCATTTCAAAATATAAAGACAATTTTTACCAGGCTGGTGCAGCTCAGTGGTTGAGCATCAACCATGAACCAGAAAGTCACAGTTTGATTCTAGATCAGGGAAGATAACTGGGTTGCAGGTTTGGTCCATAGTAGTGCATGCAGGAGGCAACTGATTCATGATTTTTCCTCATCATTGATATTGCTCACTCTCTCTCCCTCTCCCTTCTTCTCTCTTAAAATCAATTATATATATATATATATATATATATATATATATATATATATATATATATAATTAGAGGCCTGATGCATGAAATTCGTGCACAGGGTGGGGAGTGGTGTCCCTAAGCCAAGCCTGCACCCTCTCTAATCTGGATCTTAAACAGCCTCTTTAGACCCAGTGGGATCAGGACTAAACGGGCAGTCGGAAATCCCTCTCACAAGCCAGAACTTCTGGCTCCCAACTGCTCACCTGCCAGCCTTCCTGATTGTCCCTAACTGCTTCTGCCTGCCAGCTTGATCATCCCCAACTACTCCCATGCCAGCCTGATTGATGTCTAACTGCTCCCCTGCCAGATTATTTGCCCCCAACTTCTCTCCTCTGCCAGCCTGGTCCCCTCTAACTGCCCTCCCCTACAGGGTTGATTGCCTCCAATGTCCCTCTCTTATAGCCCTGGTGCCTCCCAACTACCCTCCCCTGCTGGCCATCATGTGGTGGCCATCTTGTGTCCACAGGGAGGCAGGATCTTTAACCACATGGGGGCAGCCATCTTGTGTATTGGAGTGATGGTCAATCTGCATATTACTCTTTTATTAGATAGGATAGAGGCCTGGTACATGGGTGGGGGCCAGCTGGTTTGCCCTGAAGGGTGTCCTGAATCAGGGTGGGGGTTCCCTTGGGGTGTGGAGTGGCCTGGACGAGGAGCCTGTGGTGGTTTGCAGGCCGGCCATGCACTCTTGAAACCCAAGTGGACGCCTTGGTATCTGGGATATATTTACCTTCTACAATTGAAACTTTGTAACCTGGAGTGGAGCCAAGCCTTCTGCTTGCTCCATGGCTGGCATCCATTTCTTTCTTTTTTTCTTTTTTTCTTTTTTTTTAAATATATTTTATTGATTTTTTACAGAGAGGAAGAGAGAGGGATAGAGAGTTAGAAACATTAATGAGAGAGAATCATCGATCAGTTGCCTCTTGCACACCCCCTACTGGGGATGTGCCCGCAACCAAGGTACATGCCCTTGACCAGAATCGAACCTGGGGCCTTTCAGTCCACAGACCATTGCTCTATCCACTGAGCCAAACTGGTTTCTGGATGGCATCCATTTCTATTGGGACTTATGTACCTTCTATAATTGAAACTTTGTATCCCTGAGTGGAGGCCTAGGCTGGCCAGGGTATGTGGAAAGCTTGGCTTTCTCTATTGCTGGGGAAACCCAAGCCTCTCTCAACTGCTCTCTGTGGCTGCAGCCATTTTGGTTGGGGTTAATTTACATAATCACTCATATTGGCTGGTGGGTGTGCCTTGAGCGGAGTGATGGTTAATTTGCATATTACTCTTCTATAATGTAGGATATATATGAAAACATTTCACAAATATTTTTAGTATGCAATATTTGACAAATTACTCAATTAACTTTTACTGTGTCTTATTCTTCTAAAAGTTTTCTTTTTAGTCATAACATTATTTTACACATAATTACTAAAGTCAAATTAAATTAATTATATAAATGAGTGAATGAAAGAAGAGAAATGTAGTGAGAGAGTCTAAGACTGCATATATTTCTGATTTGAAATATTATGACAATGTAATTAAGAAATATCCCATTTTTTTTACTGTTAAGTAAACCAAAAACCCCAAAATATACTGCACATGTTATTAATATGACACTTGTAGCCCTACTTGATGTTCTCTTGCATTTTTTTTTCAGACATGTGTTAGGATGACTTGGGAAGGAGAAGACAATTTAACAGTTCATAATGGTGATAATTAATAAGAAAAGTAAGAGTACAGAAAGGAAAATTAGGACAACAAAATTAAACCTAAATTCACCTTACCATTTTACCTAATGCTTTTTAAAATTCAGTTGTGAAAAAGAAAACTAAAATAAAATAAAATTCAATTGTGCCTACTGAGCAGAGTTATGGCCTTAAGGAACTTATTATATGCTATAGAAACAATTACAAAAATAAAGCTAATAAATAGTGATAGCTATGATATATATTGGGTTCCAGCTACATTCCAAAGTATTTTGCTTATATCTTATGACTTAACATCACATTACAGATGTCAGGTGTTGTTATTATTTACCTTTCACAGATCAGGAAATCTAGGGTCAGGTGGTACAATGGAGATAGTATGGGTTCAACCTCAAAGCCAATGCTCTTTCCAGTCTACTTTGCTGTATCCCACAAATATAGTATTTTTTCAGATTTAATCATCCTATATAATAAAGGAGTAATATGCAAATTGTCCAAACGGCTGAACAAATAGTCCCTATGACCCACACTGACCACCAAAGGGTAGACACTCAATGCTGGAGCTGCCCTCTGGTGGTCAGTGCGTTACTACAAGGGGAGTATCACTCAGCCACAACCCTGGCTGATGGCTGCCAAGCATAGTAGCACTAAAAATGTCCCCCAAGCGCTCCTGGACTACTAAAAGGGTGCAGGCCAGGCTGAGGGACAACCCCCTCCCTTAAGTCCATGAATATCATGCACTGAAGCTCTAGTTTTACTATCAAATCCTCAGTGTAGTCCTCTTTTACATTTATTATCTATACTTAATAAATCTGGCAGGGAAAAAATACAATATATGTGTGTTAACTTAAAAAATATGCTAATAAGTAAAAATTATACAAAAGGTTTAAATTTATTTTCCCTAAAGGAGAAGCCAACCCCCTGGTTTATACCTCATAAAAATTGACACATTCAGAGGGAGTATGAAGATGGCGCCATAGGTAAACAAACTTAATCTGCTGCCGTGCACAACAATTCAAATATACAACTATAAATTGAATGTCTATCACCCTAAACCCAAGGGAAATATGGCTGAAAGGAGGCCTTACAACTAGACTGAAAGAGAAAGAGGAGAATTTAAGGCACAAGTGCTGAAAAACTGAGGGAGGGAAGCACGGACAGGATATAGGCTGGCAGAGGGCATTACTTTCTTCAACCCGAAGAGAGACAAGCTCCTGATATCTCTTTAAAATTCAGTTTCTGCTGAAACCGGTTTGGCTCAATGGATAGAACATTGGCCTGCGGACTGAGAGGTCCTGGGTTCAATTCCGGTCAAGGGCATGTACCTTGGTTGTTGGCACATCACCAGTAGGGGGTGTCCAAGAGGCAGTTGATTGGTGATTCTCTCTCATCGAGGTTTCTCTCTATCCCTTTCTCTTCCTCTGTGTAAAAATCAATAAAATATATTAAAAATAAATAAATAAATAAATAAATAAATAAATAAATAAATAAAATAAAATCCAGTTTCTGGGGAGAGGCTATACTAGCTGTTGGCAAACTACGGCCCTCAGGCCGGATCTGGCCCATTTCGCTGTTCTATCTGGCCCGCAGAGCTGAATGAGCAAAGGGTTCTCTTGCTCTCCTCTCCACTCCTTCACCAGCAGCCCAAGATGAAAGTGCCAGTATGGTCAGGTTGCTTTTGTTCTGGCCCTCCGGTCCAGTTTAAGAACCCATTGTGGCCCTTGAGTCAAAAAGTTTTCCCACCCCTGGGCTAGACTGTCTGCCATCAGGTCAGAAAGTGAGGGTGGCTGGCTTGCAGAGCTTCGTGCAAGAATATTTGCTGTTCCATGGTGTGAGATGTAGGGAGATGCAGAGACTCAGATGGGAGAGGTGGCTGATGGGCAGCCATTGCTGTTGGCCACACCCCAGCCTACTGATTCTCTGAGACTCTGCCTTGAGACTCCACCCCTCACAACACATCCAAACTCCTAGCAGCGGCTTTTGCATACGAAAGGCCCTCTCAGTTGCAGTTTAAACTAGCAAAGGAGGAGAGGACTGTGGTTCTCGCTGTAGGTCTTGCAGGGCTCAGTAGCTAAACTGCATGCACCCCATTGGAGATCCAAAAGCCAGTGTTCCTAGTGCTCAGTTTTAACCCCTCACATCCATGAGTGACACATTCGGGAGGTGGCCTCAGTGAGCACGAAAACCCCACTGAAACAAATCGTGTCTCCAGTGCAGCAGTTCTTCCTTTATAGACACAGCAGGTCCTCACAATTGGCCTGGATTTAATTCCTCCCAGTGTACCAATAGCAATCAAGGCTTAATTACACCAAGACTTTGCACTCAGCCCAAAAAGGGATACAGCAGAAGCGACCACCTCAGGTGATTGGGGAAGCTGAGCTACTGACACCTATAGGTCACTGACCACACAAAGCCACTCCATCAACACAGGGAGGCAGCCAAAATGAGGAGACACAGAAGCGTGTCATGAATGGGAGAGACTGAGGAAACTAAACTACTGGACAACACAGAGTTCAGAATCACATTTATAAGGTTACTCAAGAATCTTCTAAAAACCTTTAAGAAACTTGAGACCTCTAAGAAGCTTGGTGAGACCTTCAAGGACCTTAATGAGAATACCAAATAAATGGAAAAGGACCAGCCAGAAATGAAGCATACAAAGTCTGAAATAAAGAATATTTAGAAACTCAACTATAGATCAATGTGCCCCAAGAATCAAAACAAAGATCTGGAATATAAGTAAGCAAAAATCACCCAGCCAGAGAGCCAAAAAGAAAGAAGAATCCAAAAGTGTAAGGATATCACAAGGAACCTCTGGGACGGCTAAAAGCATACCAACATCCGGATTTTTGGGGTGCCAGAGGAGGAGAGCGAGCAGGATATCGAGGGCATTTTAGAAGAAATAATGACAAAAAACTTTCCCTACCTGGTGAAAGAAATAGACCTACAAGTTCAGGAAGTGCACAGGACCCCAAACAAGAGGAATCCAAAGAGGACCACACCAAACCACATCATAATTAAAATGCCAAGGGCAAAAGACAAAGAGAAAATCTTACAAACAGCAAGAGAAAAACACCTAGTCACCTACAGAGGAATACCCATATGACTGTCAGCTGATTTCTCAACAGAAACTATGCAGGCCAGTTGGGAATGGCAAGAAATATTCAAAATGATGAACAATAAGAACCTATAACCAAGATTACTCTACCTAGCAAAGCTATCATTCAGAATTGAAGGTCAGATAAAGAGCTTCACAGACAAGAAAAAAGTTAAAGGAGTTTATCAATACCAAACCAGGATTACATGAAATGATGAAGGGTACTTTTTAAGAAGAGGAAGAAGAAAAAGGTAAAGGTAAAAAATTATGAACAAGAAAAAGACATCAAATACATACCTACCAACAAGTGAATCTAAAAATCAAGTGAATAAAAAATCTGAAGAACAAAATGGACTGGTGAATACAATAGAATCAAGGACATAGAAAGGGATTGGACTAACAATTCTCAAGGGGAAGGGAGTCTGAGGGGTGAGGCAAGAGATTGGACAGGAATCTTACACCTATGGATGAAGACAGTGGCGGGGGTAAGGGCATGGGGAGGGTTGGGAATCAGGTGGAGGGGAGTTATTGAGGGGAGGGGGAGAGGAACACCTATAATAATCTGAACAATAAAGACTTATTTTTAAAAATGACACATTCAGATAGGAAATGTAGTCAATAATATTGTGATTATATATATATATATATCTATCACAAAAATATATAATATATATCACAATATTATTATATATATAATTTAAAAGAAACCCTGGACAGATAGATCAGTTGGTAATAGCATTATTCCAATATTCCAATGTTGTGTGTTGGTTTGAATCCTGGTCAGGGCACATATAAGAATCAACCAATGAATGCATAAATAAGTAAAACAAAATCTATGTTTCTCTCTCCCCCTTCCTCCTTCTCTCTCTATAAAATCAATCAATAAAACAAAAATGCAAAAAATATTTAAAAAGAATGACACATTCAGAAGACAGAATCAAAATCATTATTTTTCTACACAGTATCATAGTATCATGACAATATTTTTCTGGATTTTGAAAGGCCAATTGCTACTACTCACAGAAGATTCTTAATATATTTTTTGAAACTCCGTTAAAACTAAATGAAGATGATAATTATTTTTCATTGTGCCATTTTAATTTCTCTGTTGAAATTTTTACTCTGTTATTTAAATATTCTTAATAGTGGCTCTAAGGCTTATAATATGCATCTTTTAAATTTTTATTCCCTTTTAAACATTAAGATATGATTCATAGACTATAAAATTCATTCTTTTAAAATATAAAATTCAGTTAGTTTTATTTAATTCAATAGCTTTTAATACATTCACATAGTTGGTCAATCATCAGTATCTAATTCCAAAATATTTTTATCATTGCAAACAGAAATACCATACAAAGTTGAAGTCATTCCTTATAGTATGCATCTTAATGTAAATTAATTTTTAAGACTGATATGATATTTCAATAGTATATAGAAACTTTGCTCTGATATATTTTAATTTTTGTCATCTTCCTTTGTGTTAATATTCTCATGCAAATTCCATCTTTATACATTATAGCACATCAAAGTAGTTATGTATTATTGTTATATAGTTGTCCTCTAAACCATTTAAGAGAAAGGTGTTTTCATTCATATAGATTCAAATTACCAACTAGCCTCTCATTCAGCTGATGATTTTCTTATAAAAGATATTTTAGGTCAAGTATGTTGATGATAAATTCTCTCAGTTTTTGTTTACCTGGAAATGTCTTTATTTCTTCTTCATAGTTACAGAATCATTTTGCTGGATATAGAATTTTTTGTTGACAGTATTTCTTTCTGTAAGTACTTTGAACATCATCCCAATGTCTTCTGATCTTCATGGTTTATCTAATGAGAACTCAGATAGCAATATGAATATTTTTATTTTTAACTTCTTTTAAACATTGAGATATATATAATTCATAGACTATAAAATTCACCCTTTTAAAATATAAAATTTAGTGGTGTTGTTTCTTAAAATTCAGTAGTTTTTTTATTACATTTACACAGTTGAGCAATTATTAATACCTAAAAAAATTTGGATCATCTTGTACATGTTGTCGTTCTTCAACTGTTTGTCTATGAAATTTCTAGGAATCTTTCTCAAATTTCATCCTAATTGATATTCCTCAAGTTTCTTAGATGTGTAAGTTATTTTCTACCAACTTTGAGAAACTTCTAGCCATTGTTTCTTAAAAATATTGAGTCCTTAAATTTTTTGTTCTCCTCCCCCCTCCTCTCTTTTTGGGACCATTATGTGTGCATCTGATGGTATCTCACAGGCTGGGTTCATTTTTCTTTTTTTTTTTTCTTTCTGTTTTTCAGACTTACCTTCAAGTTCACTGATTCTTCCTTTTGCCTGACAAAATCTATTGTTAAGCCCATCCAATGAATTTCCAATATCAATTATATTACTTTTCAACTCCATACTTTATATTTGCTTTTAATATTAGATTTATATCTCGTTACTATGTTTATCTATTTGGTGAGATATCATCAAAATATTTATTTTAATTTTTCATATTTAGTCTCTTTTACTCCCTTAAATATATTTTTGTAACTAAAATTCTTTGTCTAATAAGTCCAACATCTGAGTCTCCTCCAGGGCACTGGAAAGTGACTGCTTTTATTCCTGCCTATGGGCTATACTTTCCTGTTTCTTTAATGTCTTATATTTTGTTGTTGAAAAAGTGGACATTTTACATAATATATTGGAGCAACTTTGAAATCAGATTCTTTGACTTTCAGTGTTTTGTTGTTACAGTAAATTCAACATCAAAATTAAGTCCAACCTTATCTTTCAACATCACAAACAAACGTTTTGTTTATAATCCATTATATATATGTTCTATCTCTGCATGAAACATTGTTATGTGGCACATGAATGTAATTTGAAATTAGATAGCATGATGCCTCCAGCTTTGTTCACCTTTTTCAAGATTTTCTTTAGCTATTTGGGTTCCTTTTGTGTTTCCCTACACATTTTAGGATTATATGTTCTATTTCTGTGAAAAATGCCATTGGCACTTTGATAAGAATTGTGTTGAACCTGTAGGGGTTTTTTTGGGGGAGGGGGTATATAAACATTTTAACAATGTTCATTCTTCTAATCCATGAAAATGGAATGCCTTTCCATTTATTTGTATCTTATTCAATTTTTTTTTTATCAATGTTGTATACTTTTAAGTGTACAGGCCTTTCATCTCCTTTGTTAAATTTATTCCTAGGTATTTTATCCTTTTTGATGCAGTTGTAAAGGTATTATTTTCTTAATTTATCTTTCTGGTATTTTATTGCTAATATATAGAAACTCAACACATTTTTATGTATTGATTTTGTATCCTGTAGCTTTATTAAATTTGTTTATTAGTTCTAATATTTTTGGTGAATATCTTAGGGTTTTCTATACATAATATAATTTCATTTGCAACTAGTGATAGTTTTACATCTTCTTTTCCAATTTGAATGTCTTTTGTTTTAATTGTCTGATTGCTGTGGCTAGGACTTCCAACACTATGCTGAATAAAAGTGGTGAGAGGGGGCATTCTTATCTTGTTCTTCATCTTAAAGGAAAAGCATTCAACTTTTCACCAACCTATAAAGCCTAATATGCTAATGATATTCTAAGGCCACTCAACCACTCACTATGACCATGCACTGACCACCAGAGACAGACAGTCGACCAGTCAAACACTGACTATGACATGCACTGTCTACCAGGGGGCAGGCACTCTGACTGGTAGGTTAGCTTGCTGATGGGGTCCCGCTGATCAGGATTGAGCAAGACAGGCAAGACATACCTCGGAACCCTTCCACAGTCCCTACCAGGCTAGGCTGGCCAATCTCCTGCATCCCTCCTGGTCCTGATATTACACCAGTGGGGTCCCTTGCCCTGGCCTGAGCCCTCTCACAATCCAGGATCCCTTGGGTGATGTCGGAGAGCTGGTTTCTCGCATGTCAGGCTGAGGGATCACACTGGTGCACAAATTTGTGCACCAGGCATTTAATCGAATATAATTTTAGCTGTGCATTTGTTATATATGGCCTTTATTATATTGATGTATGTTTCCTCTATCTCATTTTGGTAATAGTTTTTATCTTAAATGGATGTTGAATTTTGTCAAATCTTTTTTCAATGTTCGCAGGAATGATTAAATTAATTTTATTTAGCCTTCATTCTCTTACTGTAGTGTATCACATTGATTGACTTGTGAATGCTGAACCATACGTCGACCTCTGGAATAAATTCCACCTGATCATGGTGTATAACCCTTTTAATGTATTGTTGAATTTGGTTTGCTTATGTTTTTAAGGATTTTTATATCTCTGTTCATCAAAAATATTGGCCTCTTTTTTGAGTAATGTCTTTGTTGGTTTTGGAATCAAGTTAATGCTGACATCATCATATAAGTTTGGAAGCATTCTTTCTTCTGATTTTTCTTGAAAGAGTTTGAAAGTATTGGTATTAATTTTCTTTAAGTTTGGTAAAATTCTGCCTGGTCTTAGACTAGCAAGTATTTTTTATTGCATTTGTGAGAAAGGGTTCCTCAAGGACCTCATTTTGCCATTCTGAAATTCCTACCCTTGTAAATAATTATTTATTCATCTTTAATTATCATGGAATTTTAAATGTAATACCAAAACATTTTTCTACCTAATAAAATTAAAATGGTTACTTAATATTAACTCAATTTATATCTTGTTTTCCCAATTAATTCAAACTAGAGTTTAAGCAAGTTACTCCCTTTAATTTAGGGTCCAAATAAATTCCATACATTACATTTGGTTTTTATGAAACCATATTTGCAGAGGTTTTGTTGTGACACTCAGGAGAAGGAACATGTATTAGTAGACACAAAGTCTAGGAGGTATTTTAATTCCAAATGGGAGACTTGCACATGTTTACAGGCTCAAGGGAAACCATTATACATTCTGGCTTACCAAACAATCCTCCTCATGTCCAAAGGACTTGTCCAACAATGGCTATTAATTCCAATTTAGTCTGGGGTCCAAGAGAAGAAGCAAAAGATGAAACTTGGAGGAATAATTTATAAAGGTACCAGATCAAAGAGGAAAACTGGAAGAAATGAAAAGTCAAAATTCTTGGGAAAACAATTAATAATATAACTAAGGTTTACTTTGGGATGTCAGATCTTTGGTGAATTGCTCTTATTTGTGAACTATATCATTATTCTGAATTTTTATATTCTCTGTCCACCCGTTAATACTAAGGGATAATAGAAAAATCATTAATGGCTCATTCTCTATTTTAAGTTTTGCCAATAACTGTGTAATCTAGGTGAAGCTACTTGGCTTCTTTAAGCCTCCTTGTCTTGACTTGTAAAATGAGAAGATTGGGTTAGATATACCTAAATTTTTTTTTATATAAAAAGAATGTAAATCAGAATTAAAAATCTTATATTGACTATATTAGTAAAAAAGCAATATTATCCTTTTCCTCACTTAAACATCACAAAAAAGCAATATTACTGTGACTGGTTTTAGTTGGTTTTTATAATAAGTCTAGAGGCCCAGTGTACAAATGCATGTACCAGTGGGGTCCCTTGGCCTGGCCTGCAGGATCAGGACTAAACCAGTTCTCTGACATGTCCCTAGGGGTCTAGGATTGCGAGAGGGCACAGGCTAGACTGCGGGACCCCAGTCAGTGCATGATTGGGGCCAGGGCTGGATATGGGAGGTTGGTCAGCCAGGAAGGGACTGCAGGAGGGCTCTAAGGCATGTCCAGCCCTTCTGGCTCAATTCTGATTAGCAGGACCCCAGCAGCAAGCTAACCTACCACTTAGAGCCTCTGCTCCCTGGTGGTCAGTGCACATCATAGTGACCTGTTGACCAGTCGACTGTCTGCCCCAGGTGGTCAGTGCACATCATAGCAAGTGGCTGAGCAGCCTTACCATATCATTAGCTTTGATTGGTTTGAACGGACAACTGGATGACTAGACACTTAGTATATTAGGCTTTTATTATATAGGACTAGAGGCCCAGTGTACGAATTTTGTGCACAGGGAGGGGGTGTCCCTCAGCCCAGCCTACACCCTCTCCAACCTGGGACCAACTGCTGGCTCCCAACTCCTTGCCTGCCTCCCTTCTTGATTGCCTCTAACCACTTCTGCCTCCCAGCCTGATCTCCCCGTAACCACTGCCCTGCCAGCCTGATTGATGTCTAACTACCCCCCTGCCAGCTTATTTTCCCCCAACTTCCCTCCTCTGCTGGCCTGGTCACCCCTAACTGCCCTCCCCTGCAGGCTTGATTGCCCCCAACTGCACTCCATTGCAGGCCTGGTCCCCCAACTGCCCTCCCCTGCTGGCCATCTTGTGGTAGCCATCTTGTGGCCACATGGGGGTAGGATCTTTGACCACATAGGGGCAACTATCTTGATCTTGTGTGTTGGAATGATGGTCAATCTACATATTACTCTATTATTAGATAGGCAAGAGGCCTGGTGCATGGGTGGGGGGCAGCTGGTTTGCCCTGAAGGGTGTCCCGTATCAGGGTGAGGGTTTTCTTGGGGTGTGGGGCAACCTGGGTGAGGGGCCTATGGTGGTTTGTATGCCAGCCACACCCCTCAGTGACCCAAGCAGAGGCCCTGGTATTTGGGGTTTACTTATCTTATACAATTGAAACTTTGTAGCCAGGAGCAAAGCCAAGACTTCTGCTTGCTCCATGGTGGCAGCTATTTCTGTTTGGATTTGTTTACCTTCTATAATTGAAACTTTATATCCTTGAGTGGAGGCCTAAGTCAACCAGGGCAGGTGGGAAGCTTGGCTCCCTCCATTGCTGAGAAAACCCAAGCCTCCCGCCTTCTCTCTGTGGTGGCAGCCATCTTGGTTGGGGTTAATTTACATACCCTCTCTGATTGGCTGGTGGGGGTGGTTGGTGGGGGTGGCTTTTGAGTATAGCAGAGAGAAGGTTAATTTGCATATTACTCTTTTATTAGGTAGTATGAGAGCCAGTTTTATAAATGAAACTATCCCAAACAAATATCTCAGAAGGCGTTGGAGAAAAATAATGTGTTGGAATTGAGAATACCATATAAAATTTCCTAAAGTTAAATCTTGATATAATCTTTATCAAATTGGAGCATAGGTTCTTAAATCATCTCAAAATGGAGACAAATTTGCAAATATTGAATCATATTCATTTGTAACAATAAAAGTTATGTTTGTGAATGCACTTTTATATATTGATTGGATATTTCAGGTATCACTTTTATAGACAATATGAGAGGTCCATTCCAAAAACTGCAATTTGATATTCACTTATATTACCTTTTAGTAAGCCAAATCAGATAAATGAAATCATAGAATCCATCCAGGTACTCTTTAAACATTTTCCTTTACTAACTGATTAAATAAGTGAAATACTGCCAAAATGCCTTTTACATTGTACGGCTAATTATATAGCCATTATATTAAGTTTCTATATATCTTCTAAAATGCATATCTAAATGAAATTAAAACCTTTATTTTATTGTGAGCCATCTCCATGCTACCCTATCCTGTGCCCAAACTCTGCTATTTGAGTTCTTATGGGCCCAGAAACAACCAGTAAGCCACTAACAATGATTAAAAAACAACAACAAACACATGGTTATAATTAAAGTATTATAACTCATAGACCAAAGCATAATCAATATAAAAACACTCATTAAGTGTCTGCTTCTTTTCAACACTGGAGAAACACAGTGGTAAATAGAAATGTGTTAGTTCTAATTCCAATCCCTGCCTACAAAGGGGTTTATGATATGATTATGTGTATGCACATCTGTTTTGTATGTGTTGGTGAGATGCTGAAATTTATATAAAGAGAAAATGAGAATGTGGGGTTATGTGCTAGTGTAAGGTATTGAATACATAAAGGAGTTCAGAAGTCCAGAGTAGGGACATGTCTCTGTGGTTAACTGTTGAGAATAGGGCTCACAATGACAGCATTTCAATGATTATAACATAGATGGCATATTTTTCCAGTTCCCAAATTACTATATACATGGTCTTTTTCATACTAAATTGTATTCAGCAAGCCAACCCAACTTTGAGGGAAACTAGGGAAAGAGAAACTTAGTTTATATTTATACTTTCAGGATTGAATTTTTCTATTAATTGTTTAAAATGCAAGTGATTATTTCTCTGTAACTTTTAGAGATATATTCTTAATACACTATCATTTAATTTTTGTAAAGGAAAACTATATGTAGTTTAAAATGTTTGGGTGAATGCTATGGAACAGAAAGCCAAGGTTTGGAAGAAGCCCAAGTGCTCACCAGAAGTTGAGTGTATATAAAAGCTGTGATAAATTTACACAATAAAATGCTACTCAACTAAAAGGGGTGGGTGGGATGGTGATGTAAGGAGACTTGACTTTGGGTGATAAACAAAGCAATACAATGTATAGATTATCCTATCTAATATTAGAGTGATATGCAAATTGACCATCACTCCAATACACAAGATGGCCGCCCCCATGTGGTTAAAGATGGCTGCCCACATGTGGACAGCAGGGTAGAGCAGTTGGGAGGGACCAGCCTGAAGGTAGGACAGTTGTGGGGGCCAGGCAAGCAGGGGAGGTCAGTTATGTGTGACCAGGCCTGCAGGGGAGGGCAGTTAGGAGCAATTGTGTTGACAGGGGAGCAGTTTGGCATCAATCAGGCTGGCAGGGGAGTGGTTAGGGGGTGATCAGGCTAGCAGGCAGAAACAGTTAGGGGCAATCAGGCTGGCAGGCAGATGAGCAGCTGGGAGCCAGCAGTCCTGGATTGTGAGAGGGATCCCAGATTGGGAGGTGCAGGCTGGGCTGAGGGACACCCCCCACCCCGGTGCATGAATTTCATGCACTAGGCCTCTAGTGTACTATAAAATTGTATACTCTAAACCTATATAATTGTATTAACCAACGTTACCCCAATTAATTTAATAAAAATTTAAAAATAATATATTAACACAAATCTTACGTCAATTACTATGTGCCACATTAAAAGATGGCACCAAAATATAATGAAAATGATTAAAAATAAAATAACTAATAAATATATAACTGTTCTTACAAGGATTTCCTCTAGTCCTTATTAATGATAATTTTAAAATGTTCAGATTAGGTAAAGTTAGCCTATTTCTATACTTTTTCTGACATTTTTTTGATTGCTCTTCTCTGCATTCATATTTCTTCATCTGCTTCTAGTCCCATTAGCTTTCTGTTTATGTTTTAAGACATGCCTCATTCTGAACAGTTTATATGGTCTAAGGGGAAAATGGCCTTTGAAGACTTTGGGATCCTTTATCAACATTTCAAGTCACCAAATATTTAGTGAATACTTAGTCCGTATTTGCCCCTTTCTTAACATTAGTAATACAGAGCTCTAGCCACCTCCCCATCCCCAATGAACTTACTTCTTTTTAGAAAAAATATTCAAATAATTTACATAAGTTACAAATCTAGTACTATCTAATTTAGTTTCACTATGTAACCTATTTTTCAGCATCAAACTTGAATAATTTCTGGAATTTTAAAAAAAATGGCAGTGATTAAATTCAGTGGTTCTAACTAAGGGCAACTAATGGAGAGCTGAAATATTACGTTCTTATTAAAATCTTTGAGGCAAACAGTGATTTTGTAATATTCCTTGGTAGGCAAGATGAATTTCTTTAGAAATGTGTAATGCCTATGCTTACGTGACAAAAGTTTGGCAGGAAATAAAGTGCTGCACCATTTGTGTGTGGTACTGTCAGTGTGGAAATTGGATCATTCCTTTTCTGAAAAGATTTTTTATTGTGTGTGTGTGTGTGTGTGTGTGTGTGTGTGTGTGTGTGTGTGTGTGTCAAAGAGCTGACAGTAAAGAATTGTCAGGGCAATACTGTAGTCAAGACTGGAACCTAGATGTATGCTGAAAATTGAAGCATATTTTTCCATGTGGAAATTTGCTAGATAAGAGGGTTTGAATGTATTCAGATAAGAATTCAAACAGAAAAGTATCCCCATTTTAAGCTGGACCCCTGAAGAATTATACCCTAAATATAAAGATATGAAAGGTAAACCTAAATATCCTCATTACTAGGTTCTACAAGGAAAAGTGCCTTGGAGTTAAGAAGTGGAGGGAACCTGTTCCTTATCATTTTTTAACCACCATCCAGAACTCACAATGATTTTCAGTGGTCAAAAAATTGAAGCTATAAATTTAGTTGATAATATTCTTGAAATATAGTGCTCCTAAGCATCAATAAGAAAACAACAGACAATGTAATTGAAAAAAATGGAAAGGTTCTTCACAAAAAAAAAAATCCAAATAGGCAGCATACATATTTAAAGATGCTCAAATGCATTAGTAATTAGGAAAATTAAAACAACCATTAAAGATTAATAAATAATCACCAGATTAGCAAAACTTAAAGTGGGACTATACTTGTGTTGGCAAGCATGTATAATAATAGGAACTCATACAACTATGGTGGGAATGTACACTGATACAGCAATGTTGTGTTGTATAGCATTATTAGAAAACAACCTAGCATTGCATAACATTATTAGAAAATTGTGTACCCCCTGATCCAGAAGGTGGGTATATAGTCTAAAGAAAGACTCACTTCTGCTCTAACCGATTTGGCTCAGTGGATAGACCATCAGCCTGTGGAATGAAGGGACCTAGGTTTGATTCCAGTCAAGGACATGAACCTTGGTTATAGGCACATCCCCAGTAGTGAGTGTGCAGGAGGCAGCTGATCGATGTTTATCTCTCATCAATATTTCTAACCCTCTCCCTCTTCCCACCTCTCTGTAAAATAAATCAATAAAATATATTTTTTAAAAGGCTCACTCCTGAATACCAAGACATGTAAAATAATTGTTTTTAGCAGTATTGCTTGTAATTATCCCAGACTGGAAACAACTAAATTCTACAAACTACAGTAAAAATGGTACTTATATTTCTGTATTAATACTACCAATACAGATGAGAACCTGAAGGCACAGAGAGGTGCAATAGTTTAACCAAAAATCACACAGCTTTTAAGTGACAGAGGTGGGTTTTGCCTCCAAACAATCTAACCCTAAAGTCCTTAGCTATTATAAACTTGTTCTATAGGAAATGAATAATATTAAGCTTGAGCTATGTGACATTGATATTTATGTAAGTCAAAAGAGTTGAATATTAGCAAATTTATATATTTCAACCTCACAGTTCCTTTAAGTTCTGAGCACAGTTGGCCTGAAATTACCTTGCTCAGTATATCAGTCTACTTATCCCTAGCTTTCTCACAAAAAAAAAAAAACACGATTTTTTATGCTGTCTTTTATTGGTGAAAAAAAATTTTCTTTGCTCTTTCCTCTAAAAGCCATCATTGCTAAAGGGTCTTGGCTGCTTCTTTATTCTGGTTTTCATTTTAATAAGTGACTGTGGCAGAAGATAGTCTGGCTAACCATGGGGAATGGAAATAATGAAAGCAATTATAACTATTGACATCTGCCAAGATATATAATCTTTGGCATGCATTTGTACTAGTCACTCACTTCTGGGCAACAGACTCTTGCCAAATTAAAAAAAAAACAAACACGTAAGAATCTTTTTCTGAGCCACTCTGTACCCTGAATGAGAATGAACTGCCTGTTCTTGGGCCTGGTTCCCCAGAGGACTCTATTCAACACAACCCCACCAATTTTGTAAGGTCTTCTAAAATTTAATGGAAGCAACTAAGTGAATGCAATGCATCAATTTATTCATGCAGAGAACTTTCTCTCAGAATTGTATTTTAATGTTTTAAGAAGGTAGGTAGAGGAGAAAGACAAGTCATGAAAAATTTGAAAGTCTTTATGATTTCACAGGGAAGAAATATCCATCTGTTGACTATAAGTGAAAATGAATTAAAAGTTTACAAATGCTTGAGAGAACCCATCTGAAGTATAAGAGATGGGATTAAATTAAATAACCAGGAAAAAGAAATTATGAAATTGCCATACAATTTTGGTCTAAAAAGTGTACCTTTTAAAAAATATATTTTATTGATTGTTTTTTACAGAGAGAAAGGGAGAGGAATAGAGAGTTAGAAACATCGATTAGCTTCCTCCTGCACATCTCCCACTAGAGATGTGCACGCAACCAAGGTACATGTCTTTGACTGGAATCGAACCTGGGACCCCACAGTCCACAGGCTGACACTCATTCCACTGAGCCAAACCAATCAGGCTAAAAAGTGTACCTTTTAAAAATGATTCAAAGCTAGGATTTCCTTTCCATGCATAAATAAAAACATGCAAGCTGAATTTTAAATTTTCCAAATATTCCTCAGAATAATGAGAAAATTAATTTCCTATACATTTTCTACTTAGATCAGAGTTTGAAGGATAAGACAATTCTGTTAAAGTCCAAGAATCAGTCCTGCATTTTTTATCCAATGGTATTAATAAAAAATAGGAGAAAACTATAATTCCCTGTCCCTCCCAGAAAATTCCATATACATTTCAGAGTCTAGTGATATTTAATGCTTAATCAATATAACCTTCCCAATTCAGATGAAGTATAGATTAGGACACAGTCAGGGTAATTTTTTTGGAGATTCATTATTATATCTCAAATTCAAGTTCTTATCTTCCTATTTGAACTTATGTCTGGGGACAAAATGACTTTATGTCAGTCTTCTCCAAGTATACTTTCCATGGTCTACTTTTCAAAGAACTACGAGAAAAATTACTGCTCTCAGGGGATCTGACACTTCCCCCTCACTGACACTTTCTCAAAAAATGTTTGCTTCAAACTTTTGGCCCTGGAAGAGTTTTATAGGAAAGATTTTGAAACAGATTAATTATACTTTTTTGGTAATTAAAATAAAGGACAATCAAAAATTTGAACTTCCACAGAATGCCCAATTATTTCAGTGTAAGTTATTTCGTGAGCAGCAGCTCAAGAGATTTATGATTCATGTTTTATCATGTTTTACACTTACAAGGAACTGAATATCTTGATGTTTCTCATTAATTACAGCCATGCACGCTATGCAATGTTGAATCAGATCCTCCCAGTGCTGCAGCTTCTCAAGGAAAATTTAAAATGTCATTAATTCTTTCATGGTTGATTCCTGAAAGGAGGTTAACCTGTTATAGGCCTTATTCAGAAAGAAAATAATTACCAGTAATTATAATTACTGGTGATGTTAATTAGAATGAATTTTAAGTGTTAGGATTTAAAAAATTGCCAAGATCTCTAAGAACTTAAAAATTGAGTTTTTAAAAATGTTATCCTATATAATAAAAACGTAATATACACATTGACCATCACTCCAACACACAAGATGGCTGCCCCCATATGGACACAAGAAGGCCACCACAAGATAGCCAGCAGGGAAGGGCAGTTGGGAGGAACCAGGCCTGAAAGGGAGGGCAGTTGTAGGTGATCAGGCTAGCAGGGGAGGACCAGCGAGGGGCAACCAGGCTGGCAAGGGAGGGCAGTTAGGGGCAACCAGGCCAGCAGGAGAGGGCAGTTAGGGGTGACAACACTAGCAGGGGAGAGCTGTTAGGGGCATTTGGGCTGGCAGATGAGCAGTTAGGCATTGATCATGCTGGCAGGGGAATAGGGAGTGATCAGGCTGGCAGGCAGAAGCAGTTAGGGGCAATCAGGCAGGCAGACAGGTGAGTGGTTGGGAGCCAGCAGTCCTGGATGGTGAGAAGGGTCTCAGATTTGAGAGGATGCAGGTTGGGCTAAGGGACACACACACACCCCATAAATGAATTTTGTGCACCTAGTCTCTAGCTAAATTATAATTGACATACAACATTATACATTGCAATATAGTGCAACATAGTAATTTGGTGTATATATACTAGAATTTTCATGCACTGGAAGGAGGGTCCCCTCATCCTGGCCTGCCCCTTCTCACAGTCCAGGAGCCCTCAGGGGTGGGAGGCAACCTGGCAATCAGGGGAAGGCAACACTCCATCACACCTCTGCTGCTGCCACTGCTGGCAGTGCAAGCCTCAGCTGGTCCTGGTTACCTGAACCTTGGGCAGCCCTGGACGGCTCAGCTGAGGGGACTGGGCACTGCCATCTTGTGACTGTGAGCACCGCCATCTTTGAGGGCATGACAGTCAGTTAGCATATTCGCTCCTTATTGGCTGTGGGTGTCACCATCTTTTAGGGTGGGGCAGTCAATTACTATATTGCCTCTTTATTGGCTGTGGGCACTGCCATATTTGAGGGCATCCAGTCAATTAGCATATTCTCTCATTATTGGCTGTGGGTGCTGCCATCTTTATGATAGTATGAGGATTAATTAGCATATTCCCTCTTTATTAGATAGGATTCCTTACAATGTGATCCCCATGATAAGTACAATAATAATCTATCATTGTCTAATTATTATGATATTGCTGATTATATTCCCTGGCTGTTCACTACACTAGCATGTTTCATTTATTTTGTAACTGGAATTTTATACCTCTTATCCCCTCTTTGCCTTTTTAAACAATCCCCTACTCCTTTCTCCTCTGACAACCATTATTCTGTCTTCTCTATGAGTCTATTTTAATTTTGTTTATTCATTTTGTTCTTTTGATTATCCTTATAAGTACAATCATATGATATTTATCTTTCTCTGGCTTATTTCATGTAGAATAACACCCTCTAAAACTATCCATGTTGTTGCAAATGGCAAGATATTCTTTTTTATTATGGAGTAACCTTCCATTGCATATTTATACCATATATTCTTTATCCATCACCTGTCAATGGACACATAGCTTGCTTTCATATCTTGGCTACTGTAAATAATGTTGCCATTAACAAAGGGGTCTATATATCTTTTTGTTTTTGTTTTTTTGTTTTGTTTTTTTTAATATATTTTATTGATATTTTACAGAGAGGAAGGGAGAGAGCTAGAGAGCTAGAAATGTCGATGAGAGAGAAACATCGACCAGCTGCCTCTTGCACACCTCCTACAGGGGATGTGCCCGCAACCAATGTACATGCCCTTGGCCGGAATCGAACCCGGGACCTTTCAGTCCACAGACCGACGCTCTACCACTGAGCCAAACCGGTTTCGGCTATATATCTTTTTGAATTGGTGTTTTCATTTTCTTCAGTGGAATTGCTCAGTCATATGATAGTTCTTTTTTTTTTTTTTTTTTTTTTTTTGAGGAAACACCATACAGATTTTCATAGTTGGTGCATTAACTAGAAACCCACCAACAGTGCATGAAGGTTCCCTTTTCTCTTGCCAACAGTTGCTATTTATTGACTTTTTAAAATTTTTGTTTTTCAGTTAGTTTGTTTTTATAATAGCCATTCTCAGAGGTTTGTGGTGTAGCTCACTGTGATTTTGACTTGCATTTCCCTGTTGTTGAGTATCTTTTCATATGTCTATGGGCCGTCTGTATGTTTTTGTTCTCCAGCAAATGTGTATTCAGATCCTCTGCCCACTTTTAATTGGTTTGTTTGGCTTTTTTAAAATTGTGAATTGTGCGAGTTCCTTATCCTGTATAGTTTAAATATTCACCCTGTATCAGACATATATCATCTACAAATATATTCTCCTATTTAGTAGGTTGTCTTTTTTTGATGGTTCCCAACAGTTTGTATTTTTTAGTTTGATGTAGTCCCATTTGTTTATTTTTTCTTTTGTTGCCCCTGCCTGAGGAGGTATATTAGAAAAGATATTGCTAAGATCTATGTCAAAGAGTTCACTGACTATGTTTCCTTCTAACAGTTTTATGGTTTCAGGTCTTATATTTAAGTTTTTAATTCATGTTTAGTTTGTTTTTATATATGGCATAAGAAAATGGTCCTATTTTATTTTTAAGAATGTATCTGTAAAGTTTTCCAACACGGCATATTGAAGAGACTGTCATTTCCCCTGTATATTTTTGCCTTTGTTGTAATAAATTAATGTACCGTATTAAGTGAAGTTTATTTCTGAGCTCTCAGTTCTGTTCCATTGATCTATGTGTCTGCTTTTGTGACAGTCCCATACTATTTTGAATATGATACTTTTGTCATATAGTTCACAATCAGTGAGTGTGATACCTCTAACCTTATTCTTATTTCTCAATATTGCTTAGGTATTTGGGATCTTTTGTGATTCATTTTAATTTTAAGATTACTTGTTCTAGTTCTGAGAACAGTACCACTGGTATTTTGATAGGGATTATATTATATCTATAAATTGCTTGAGGGAGTATGGACATTTTAACAATATTAATCCTTCCAATTCATAAGCACAATGTGTCCTCCCATTTATTTGTTGGGCTCATCTTGTTTGGAACTCTCTGTGCTTCCTGGACCTGGATGTCTGGTTCCTTCAGCATGTTAAAAAAAAAAAAAGGTTTTGGCCATTATTTCTTCAAATACACTTTCTTTATATTTTCCTTCTGGGATTTTTATAATGTAAGTATTAGTATGCTTGATCTTATACCAGATGGCCTTTAAACTATCATTATATTGTCTCATTTTTGTTATTTTTGCTCTTCCAATTGGGTGGATTTCACTATTCTATTTTCCAGGTAGCTAATTCATTCTTCTATATTATCTATCAGAGGCCCAGTGAACAAAATTCATGCACTGGGTGTGAGAGGGTCCCTCAGCCTGGCCTGTGCTCTCTCACAGTCCAGGACCCCTCACTCCTTACCACTTACCACTCAAGTTGCTGCTCCTTAGTGCTGCCTCAGAGACAAGAGAGGCTCCTGCCACCACCATTATGCTGGCTGAGCGGTGTGCCCCCTGTGGGAGCACACTGAACATCAAGGGGCAGCTCCTGCACTGAGTGTCTGCCCCCTGGTGGTCAGTGCACATCACAGTGACTGGTCGTTCTGGTCATTCCACCATAATGGTCGCTTAGGCTTTTATTATATAGATTTGACTACCTGACAGTCAATGTGCCACCCTGAGGGCTCCCGGATTGCAAGAGGGTGCAGGCCAGGCCAAGGGACCCCACTGGTGCACGATCAGGGCCAGGGAGGGATGCGGGAGGTTGGCCAGCTGGAGAGGGACCATGGGAGGGCTCCAGGGCGTGTCAGGTCCATCTCGCTCAGTCCTGATTGGCCCTAGCAGTGAGCTAACCTACTGGTCAGAGCATATGCCCCCTGGTGGTCAGTGCATGTCAGTCATAGTGACTGGTCAAGCAGTCTACTGTCTGCTCCCTGGTGGTCAGTGCATGTCATAATGAATGGTTGAGTAGCCTTAGCATATCATTAGTATATTATGTTTTGATTGGTTGAATGGATGACCAGATACTTAGTATATTAAGCTTTTATTACATAGGCTATATGGGTAAATGCATGGCTGTGGGAATGTATACTTACACAAAACATATGCATATGCATATGAATGCATCAAGAATTGACATAATCCAGGATAGGACTGCAAATTAGTGTAGCCACTAGGGAAAACACTGTGGAAGTTACTCCAAAAAATAAAAATGGAACTACCATATGACCCAGCAATTCCACTTCTGGGTGTACATTTAAAGAAATTCAAAACACTAATTCAAAAATATATATGCATCCCATGTTCATTGCAGCATTATTTATAATATAGGACAAATGGAAATAACCCAAGTGCCTATCAATAGATGATTAGATAAAGAAGTGGTACATATACACTGGGTGGTCAGATTATTATGATCTCCAAATGCATAATAATATGGCCACTCAATGTATACCCTATTTAATAAAAGGTTAATATTCAACTTGTCCCATCTACCAGTTCGACCAACAGGCAGGTCGGCCCACCACCCATGTCCTTTCCCCCTGGCCAGGTTGGCCAGACCCCACCCTTGCACAAAGTCATGCACCCGGACTATATTCTAATATATATATTAGAATATATATATTATTCTTTCATATATATATATATATATATATATATATATATATATATATGAAAGATTATGCTTTCAGAGATCATAATACATAATAATCTGGCCACACAGTGCATACAATGATACATGGGAATATTACCCAGCCGTGAAAAAGAATGAAATGCTACCATTTATGACAAATTGGATGGCCTATGCTAAGTGAAATAAGTCATACAGAGAAAGACAAATAGCACATAATTTTACATATATGTGGAATCAACATATTAGACAAACAAACAAAATGGAAACAGACTCAGATACCAAAAACAAATTAAATGTTGCTAGATGGCAGGGAGATTGGAAGGCCGGGTTCACTTGAAAAAAAGTGAATGGATTAAGAAATACAAATTGGTAGCTACAAAATTGTCATGGGGATGTAAAGTACAAAATAAGGAATATATGATATTGTAATAATTATGTACGGTGCCAGTTGGGTACAGTACTTGAATTATGGGGGAACCACTTCATAAATTATATAACTGTCTCTAGTAACCACTTGCTGTACCCCTGAAACTAATATAAAATAATATTGAATATCAACTGTAATTTAAAAATTAAATTAAAAAGAATTGTCAGTCTACAGTTTTCTCACCCCCTCCTTTAATCTACACAGAGTCAAAGCACAATTTCTTTAAGAAAAGTTAATCCACTGACTTGACACAAGAGAGGGATAATATGAGGTAGAAGAAACTAATTTTCTTCTCTTCTTAGAAAACATTAGATTGCTTCCCTCCCACACCTAAGTTTATAATAATTTTATGTCCAAATAATAAGTAGGAAAATGGGATAGCTTGAACCACATTCCCATTTCTCAGCTAAGAACACTGGGTATCAGGATTGTAGGATCACAGTGCTTAGAGATAATGTTGTTGCTTTCCCTAGAGTTTTCCTCTTAATATTAAAAATACCTACCTTCTGGCTTATAGTAATCAATTTGGATACCTCCATGGTAAGATGTTAAGGTATTTACATCTCATCTACAATGAGATAATTTTGTCTGATGCTCAATAGCTGCAAACATATGGGAAATACAATAAATGCTAGGGGTCTGATTTGCTAATTATTGCCATTTTAAAAGTCTAATTTGCATAAATTTTAAATGTTAGATATATGAAAACCACAGAAAACATTGGATTTGTAGAAGAAATATGTCTGTAAAATCTGATTCAAACAACTCAAAGGAACTAGAAACTAAAAATAAAAACATAAAAGCTCAGAACTAGATATTCTATGAGTAGCTCTTCTATACAATATATATGGCAGTGTGAATTCACTATTGGACAGCTAAGACTGTTAAATGCAGTATAGGTATCTATAGAGACTTGCATATGACCCTTTAGAGACAGATATGCCTAGAGTCAAGTCCTAATTCCAGATGCCTATGAATTATACTGTTTTCAGGAGGTTTTAAACATCTCTAGACCCCACTTTTAAAAACCATCTATAAACTGCAGCGAACACAAACTGCTTTTAGTTATTAAAACAAAGTGCTACATGTCCAACACAGCAGTGCTATCTCTGAAATTCCTCAGGTAAAAATTAAATAACATTTAGTTAGTTACTTCTTTAATGATGCCAAAGAAGTCCCATCTAGACAATCTTACATTCTACTCTTTACCAATTTTCTTGATTTGTTACCTTTTGTCCCCACCTTTTGTCACCCAATGATGATATACAAGGGCAAAAGTTACTGGAATTGAGGATGGAATGTCTCTCTTCACCATGCTGAGGATATTGCCTTTAGTTAGTGATACATGGTCACTCAGATAATATTCCAACAAAGTATGACGCTCATATGGTAACAGTACAACTTAAATTATTTAGGAAAATGTTCATTGTAGTTGAAAATACCCCTCAGATAAATCTGAGTTTCCCTAAAATAATTTATCCTAGAAAGGTAAATTTTATTGAGTCTAGCTCCAATATCTTGGTATTTGCAAATCTGCAGCTAGAAAGGGCTTGTGATGAAATATCTCATCTTGTAGGAAAACTCTTATTGATGGAAAGGTCAAAGTTTGTTGGCTTCCTTTGAGTTGCTTCCATGATTACCTTATTCCTGAGTATGGCTTGCTGCATGCAATTCATGAGACTTCAGTTAAGCATCTTATTTAAAAAGCTATCCTGTTTTGGTACCAGTGTTATCACTTTAAATCTATATGGTAATATTTTTGTCCTCCTACATCTTGAAGTTTAATGCCTCTAAGAATTAATTACATAGATTTATTGAAAATAGAATACTATTATTTCATCTATGGCCAAGAATTCTGACGACCTTCATAGTTTATCTCATCCCCAATTCCAAATACACATACTCTTCCTTTACTTCCATATGTCTCTTTGTTCTTTGTTAAATAGTTCAGTAGAAGGTAATATGAGCCAAATATTATAAAAGGATAATAAGAATAAAGTAAAAGAATCAAGGCTTGCCAATTCTAAAGACAGCCATATATCATAAATAATGAATTGGAAATTCTATAATATAGCATTTAACAGTCTTACATGTTAACTACCTTTACAATTTAAAAGCACTTTCACATGTGGCATCTCATTTCATTATTATTATTTCTACATATAAGTTAATATTGCAATGCTTAAAGTTGGGTATGATTAGTTCCATTTTTAAAGATAAGAAGCTGAAGATTAGAAAACTGTCTTAGCTCAGAAGTGGTAGCTCTGTATGACTCCAAAGATTGAGCTTTTTATACCATATAATATGTACAGTGACACAAAGAGGTGGGTATAGGAAATAGTAACATTATTGGCATATATCAGGGCATGATAGAGACTTGAATGTAGCATATGTAACCCAGTGTTCCTTTTCCCCTTAATTCCAATGACAACCATAGAGGGTGATAATGCTTTTGATAGTAAAACCTGTCACTGTTAACACTAATACCAGGAATTATGTGCACCCTTAATCCTATTTTCTTTCCACTACACCATTCTTTCTGTTAAATTGTGTCCCTCTTAACTACAATCCACCTGTAGTTGGCCTAGGGCAGTGGTCAGCAAACTCATTAGTCAACAGAGCCAAATATCAACAGTACAACAATTGAAATTTCTTTTGAGAGCCAAATTTTGTAAACTTCTTCTAATGCCACTTCTTCAAAATAGACTCGCCCAGGCTGTAATATTTTGTGGAAGAGCCACACTCAAGAGGCCAAAGAGCCACATGTGGCTTGTGAGCCGCAGTTTGCCGACCATGGGCCTAGGGTAAGTTATGGTGAAGACAATTTAATATAAGGTTTTCTAATTATTACAAGTTCAGTTTCACTGATTAGGCAAGACTGTGATGTATATAATATAACATTCATGGGTACAAAAGTGCCCACATATTCTACTTTTTACCCTTAAATTAATTAAAGACTAAATTAATTGTTTGTGTTATCAGGAGTAAATAGAGCTAATAGCTTTAAAAAGTACATTATTCCATAAATGTTCTCACTTGGGAAGTGTTAATTTTGCAGTAGATTAATAATATTAACAAGCATTGCCCTGTTATAATTTCAATGGTTCTGAAAGAATCGCTTGAACATCTCTATATTCCTCAGATAATTAGATAACTACTAGGTTATACCTAGAGTCTGAGAACTAGAAGAGAACTTAAAGTTCAAATAACTGAACTTCCCTCATTTTACAGGTTCAGTGAGGTTAACTGATTATTCTAATGACACAAAGGTAAGTAGTATGAGAACCAGCAGAGGAGTCTATATTTACGTTTTGACCACTGAAGCATTCCAGCCTTTTAACACCAAGAGAGCTCTGCGAACTTAGGACTTCCCAAGCATATCTAGCATTTATTCTGCCAGTAACAGGTTAATCATTGGTTAACCAATCAACAGTGGTTGGTATTTTCGCGTGAGAAAATGTATGTATTTCAACATGGCCTTCAATGACCAAAGTATTCAATCGCATGTAATAATTTTTTAATAGTAATGTTAATAAGAGGATACATAACTTCCAGTATTTGACTGATGTCAGGCCAGTACTATGTTGGCTACACAAAAGAATTTTCATACGGTACTTATATTCTTCAGTTTACAATTTAATGAAAACCCAGTATATTTTCCATACAATGTTAAATATTATGCTATGGTATTAATTATCACATAAAAACACTACTTAACCATAATATGCTATTGTTGGTCACATTAAAGACAATGCATTATCTTAGTACTAAAAATAAATTTTCTCACTAAATCCTTGATTTCTAATATAAATTTGTACAACTTAACAAAAGAAAGACAAACAATCCAATTAAAAAATGGGCAAAGGACATAAAGAGACACTTCTCCAAAGTGAACATACAGATGGCCAAGAGACATATGAAAAAATCTCAAAGTCACTAATCATCTGAGAGATGTACATTAAAATGACAATGAGGTATCACCTCACACCTGTCAGAATGGCTACTATCAACAAATCAACAATGACAAGTGCTGGCAAGGAAATGGAGAAAAGGGAACTTTAGTACACTGCTGATGGGAATGCAGACTGGTGCAGCCATTATTGAAAACAGTTGCTATTAGTGAATTTCAAGGGATAAGAAACTTTGGTTTCAATATGTTAATTTCTCCATAAAGATGATATTTTTAGAAAAGCAGTCTTTGCTACAGATCACTAATAATGAATACCACTCAGAATGATAAAATAACAATAAGGTAAATCACAACATATAAACTTTCTGGCATTTATTAGCATCATTTACATCACCACTTAGTTACAAATGGTTTTTGGTTACAAATGGTTTTTGGTTACAAATGGTTGGCATATGCCCTAAGTCTAATAGTCAAAATTCCTCCTCCCGGAAAAATAGAATTATTTCAAGTACAAATATTATTTCTTCTTTTTTGAAGGATATTAGAAAATTTAATACATATTCTGTCTTACCACAATGACAGAAAAATAAACTCATTTTAATATCTAAAAATAGATTAATAATAATTCATTAAATAAAAACAAATAGCAAGTATTATAGACTTCAATTTAGCAGTGTAAGCATAGGTTCTAGAAGTAAATCCAGGTGTTATGTATATTTACATTTTATATATATATATATATATATATATATATATATATATTCCATTATAATATTTGAAAGATACTAAATTAGAATTATACAAAAGCTTTTGAGAGGAATATATAATTTAGAAACCTCATTCACTAATTCATTCATTTATTCATTTGGATTAATATTCACGTAGAGGCTATTGTGTATGAGGAACTAATTCTAGATGCTTGCCAAGAAAATTGATATTCAAGCAGGTTCTCAAAGAATAACTGGGATTTTGACAGGCTGAGAATAAGTAGGACTTGACATTTCAGTCAATGGGAATGATATAAAAATAAATGCAAATACATGATATGATCAGGGAAATTAGCCCTGTGTAGTAACAACTCTGCATATACCAATGTTAGAGGAATCTAGAAAGTTAGTGAGATGTCAAATTATAATACTCTTTAAATTTCAAAATTGAAGTGAATTTGGAATTCACTAATTTGGACAATAGAATACTATATTTTTCCCATTATAATTTTTTAAAAATAATCTGAATTTTATTTTAGAAAACTAAGTTTTGTAGAATTACTGAATTTAAGTAGAAAAATATTAGAGACAGCCATATATATATATATATATATATATATATATATATATATATATATATAAAGCCAGTGTCCAGAACACCATAACAACCAGAAAACCCAGTCACTATGATGCCCACTGTAGTCAGAGAACTAGCTGATGGGGGTGGTGGCTGGCTAGCCAACCTCCCACAGCCCCTAACCCCTGCCAGCCCTACCCCTGATTAGCCTCTCTCACCCCAATTGAGGGTGGGATAGCTGTTTGACTCCCCCCCACCATGGCCCTACCCCTTGGCCAGCCCTGCCTCTGATAGGCTCACCCCACCCTGATGATCCTGCAGCCCTTACCTCCAGCCAGCCCTGTCATTGATCACCCTCCCACCCCAATACCGGGTGGATCTAGCCATCCAACCTCTTGAAGCTCCTTCCCATGGCTGGCCTCACCCTAGATTAGCCCCCCACCCCAATCGGGGGTAGGGCTGTCCATCCAACTGCCTGAGGCTCCTCCCCCCATCTGTCCCTGTGCCCAGTGAACCCCCAACACCCCCATTGGCACACAGCTCCACCCCAGATCAGTTTTCCCACGCTATTCAGGGAAGAACTGGCAGGTCAAAGACCGAGGGACCCTCCCCCAGGCCTCTGGCCCCCAATTAGCCCACCAACCCCATTTGAGGGTAGGGCCAGCTGGCCCACCACCCACAGACCCTTCCCATAGCCAGCCCCACCCCTGATCAGCCCCCACCACCTCGATTGGCCTACAGCCCCTCCCTGCAACCAGCTTCACCCCTGAGTAGACACCCCCACACGAATTGAGGCTGGAGCCAGCCAGCCAACCACCCACAGTCCCTCCCCATGGCTGAGCCCACTCCCAATAGGCCCTCACCCTAATTGAGGATGTGGCCCACCAGCCAATGGCCCAGGGCCCCTCCACCCAGTCAGCATGGCCCTGATTGAACCCTGATCAGGGCTGGCTGGCTAGCCAACCTCCCACCATCTGTTCCTCCTGACAAGCCCCTCCCCAATTGGCCCCAATTGGGGCCAGGCCATCTAGATCCTACCCATGCACAAATTTGTGTACTGAGCCTCTAGTCCTGTCTAATAAAAGAGTAATATGCAAATTGACTGTAGCTCCACTATACCCATAAGCCACACCCACCAGCCAAACAGGAGTGAATATGAAAATAAACCTATCTAAGATAGCTGCGGCCACAGAAAACAGGAGGAAGGATTGGGTTTCCCCCGGCAATGGAGGAAGCCAAGCTTTCCACCTGCCCTTGCCAACCCAGGCTTCCACTTAATGTGACAAAGTTTCAATGATAGAAGATAAATAAATCCCAACCAAAATGGTGGCAGCCAAGGAGCTGGAGAGAGCAGGAGGCTTGAGTTGCCCCCGGTAATGGAGTAAGCCAAGCTTTCCACCTGCCCTGGCCAGCCTAGGCATCCACTCCAAGCTACAAAATTTCAATAACAAAATGGCTGCAGCCATGGATTGAGCAGGAGGCTTGGATCCACTCATGGCTATAAAGTTTAAATTATAGAAGATAAATAATTCCCAGATATCAGGGCCTCCACTTGGGTCACTGGGGGGCATGGCTGGCCTGCAAACCACCACATGGTCCTTGCCCAGGTCATGTCACACCCCAAGGGAACCCCCACTCTGATCCAGGACACCCTCAGTGCCAACTAGCTGACCCTCACCTGTGCACCAGGCCTCTATCCTATCTAATTCTATATAATAAAAGAATAATATGCAAATTGACCATTACTTCAACACACAAGATGGCTGCCCCCATGTGTCAAAGATGACTGCCCCCATGTGGACACAAGATGGCCACCACAAGATGGCTAGTAATGGAGGGACCAGACCTGCAAGGGAGGGCAGTTGGGGACAATCAAGCCTGCACGGAAGGGCAGCTGGGGGGACCCAGGCCTGCAGAGGAGAGCAGTTTGGGGGGACCAGGCCTGCAGGGAAGGGGCAAACAGGCTGTCAGGGGAGCAGTTACACATCAATCAGGCTGGTGGGGTAGTGGTTAGGGGGTGATCAGGCTGGCAGGCAGAAGTGAGTAGGGGCAATCTGAAAAGCAGGTAGTCAAGCATTTGGGAGCCAGCAGTCCTGGATTGTGTGAGGGATGTCTGAAATGGGCAGTCAGATATCTCTCAAGGGGTCCCATATTGGAGAGGGTGCAGGCTGGGATGATGGACAGTCCCTGCCCCCCATGCATGAATTTTGTGCACTGGGCCACTAGTCCTATATAATAAAAGCCTAATATGCTAAGTTTTCAGTTGGCTTGTCATCTGTTCAACCAATCAAAGCACAATATGCTAATGATATACTAAGGCTACTCAACACCACTCACTATGACATGCAGGTATCACCAGATTGCAGATACTCTGACCTATATGTTAGCTTGCTGCTGGGTTCTGGCTGATCAGGACTGAGTGAGATGGGCCATACATGCCCTGGAGCTCTCCCTCGATCCCTCCCTGGCTGGCCAACCTCCTACACCCCTCCCCATCCCCAATTATGCACCAGTGGGTCACTCGACCTGGCCTGCATCCTTTCACAATCCAGGCTGAAGGACCCTCTCCCCTTCTAGTGTACAAATTTCTTGCATAGGGCCTCTACTCTTTTATACACAGCTATCCTTTATACATTTTCTGAAGGTTTCTCATGTCACTATCATATCTGGAGGACATTTTAATGGGTTAGATATAAATAATGGCATCAGATTAACCCTGGTGCCACTTCAGATTGATGAAAAATTTAAACACTATCATTGACTGCTTTGGTATTTTTTTGGTTAACTATATATATTTTCTCTTAACTGCCCTTATTTTTCTCCTATGTTATACCAAAAACAAACATGTATTCCAGATATCAGTAGATGGTAATAAGCTGAAAGCATTCAATGACTTACTGCAGCATTTACACAAAAATAGATGTAACTATAAGAACTCTAAAGTATAGGCATGGCCTTTGTGATAAAGACAAAGATCAATCTAACATAAATTAATCTAAAGAATTATCTATTATTAATAATGTAGTACATATTGGTCAATTCCATGGAAGCAGGTTTTTTTTTAATGTCTTTATTGATTTTTAGAGAGAGGGGAAGGGAAAGGTAGAGAGATATAGAAACATTGATGAGAGAGAAACATAAATCAGCTGCCTCTTGCACACACCCTACTGGGGGTCAAGCCCACAACTAGGCCATGCCCTGACTGGAAATCAAACCAGTAGCAGTGACTTTTTGGTGTATGAATGACACTCAACCAACTGAACCACATTAGGTGGGTGGGAAGCAAGTTCTTATGGCAGTTTATTTAGCCTTTTTATCACTGAAGCAACTCACTTCTCATTAAAGAATGTGTGTGTGTGTGTGTGTGTGTGTGTGTGTGTGTGTGTTGTGTGTGTGTGTGTGTGTGTATGTTCAAATAAGTGATCTTAATTTTATTATATTTAATAGACTTTATTTTTAGACAAGTTTTAGATTCATAGCAAAATTGAGTGGAAATTACAGATTTCCCATATATTTTCTGTCCCCACACATGCATAGTCTCCTGTGTTATGCATGTGTGGGGACAGATGCAATATCTCCCAGCAGATGTACACGTTACAACTGATGTGCCTGCATTGACATATCCATACCACCCAGAGCCCATAGTTTAGGGCTCACCCTTGGTGTTATACACTCTGTGGGTTTGGACAAATGTATAGTGATATACTGTATATCTATCATTATACTACCACACAGAATGTTTCTCTGCCTTAAAATTCCTTTGTGCTTCAAATATTTATCTTTGTCTCTCCATACCAACCACTAAGCTTTCTATTGTCTCCATAGATCCTTTTGCAGAATGCCATATAGTCGGAACAATACAGTATGTAGCCTTTTCAAATTGTCCTCTTTCACTTAACAATATGCATTTAAGCTTGCTCTATGTTTTTCATGACTTGATAGGTCGTTTCTCTTTTTCCCCATGGGATTAATGTTTTAAATTTTTATTAAATTTATTGATATAACATCTATCCTATATAATAAAAAGGCACTGTGCAAATTGACCATCACTACAACACACAAGATGGCCTCCCCCATGTGGTCAAAGATGGCTGCCCCCATATGGACACAAGATGCCTGCCATAAGATGGCCAGCAAGGGAGGACAGTTGTGGGCAATCAGGCCAGAAGGGCAGTTGGGAGAGACCAGGTCTGCAAGGGAGGGCAGTTGGGGGAAAACAGGCTTGAAGAGGAGGGCAGTTGGGAGGGACCAGGCCTGCAGGGGAGGGTAGTTGGGGGGGACCAGGCCTGCAGGGAAGGGCAGTTAGGGGCTACTAGGCCTTCAGGGGAGGACAGGGAGGAAGGGGACGAGAAAGCGGTGATGCCAAATGGGGTGAGGCCATCCCCACAGGCAGGAGACTCTGGCCAAGGGTTAGTCATAGGGCCAGAGTAAACAGAACCCTGGGAACTAAGCTTGAACCCTGCCCTGCCTCCATCCATTGTCATGGAAACTGCATCCACAGATAAGGTGAGTGGGCAGGTGGATGCAGCAGTCCCACATATGGCCTCAGGGACCTGGGCCCCAAGAATGCCCCCTCCCCACAGAGTGCCTCTGCAACCTTCCTCATACTCCCCACCTTGAATATACATCTCCTCCCCAGCCCCCACATACCCCACTTTGCCACAGATGGCTATAAATGTTAGCGGATTAGTCAAAAATCTGAATTTTATTTTCCCAAAGACTTGGAAGAAAACAAAATACTATTAATTCTTTTATTTAATGATCATCATTATTCTGTCTTTTAAAATGGTTCTCAGAAGCAAACCGCAGTACCTGGCCCTGGAGTGCCTGTGTACAAGTTTCTTTCTTCTTCCAAGGGGTTGGGCTGTCAGGGGGCTACTAAGGGCTTCTTGCCAGTTTGATGGATTCGGGGGGCATGTTTGTGCACAGAGTGAGTGCCAACAACCAGGACACTGACAAAAAAGTGAAGGGCAGGCCTGCTGCCCCAAAACATGGCTCTGTCCTGGGCAGAGAGGTGACTTTAACTTGCCCTTATTCTTTCCCTTCATGAATTACCACATACTACTCCCTTATGGTCCCCCCGCCCATCCTCCATTTCTCCCTCTATTAATGCAACAAACAGAAATCCCAGGGTGTGTATGTCTAACTCAGGAGGGACAGCATTGCCAGAGGGCTGGGGGTTGCCTTTCTTTCATTCCCAGCTTCCGGGATGCAGGGAACACCAAGTCTTGCAGGGTACATTGAAACTTGCAACCCCTTCAAGTGTCCAGCCTGGCTGTGGTGCTACTCGACTTGGGTGGTGAGTGGGTGAGGTTCAGCTTACCAGCAGTCTAGACTGTCCTGAGTTTTTGAAAATTGCCTTTGATTCAGCCTCACTTCACCTGATTCCCCTGCTTCCAAACCAGAGTGCAGGTTCCACAGGAGACCAGGGGGTCTGAGGCATCCTGGCCCAGGGTTGCAGGAGGCATGTTCAGGGAGGAGACACCAGCCTGGTAGTGCTGTTTTTCTAGGGACTTGGGTAGAGGGTGCTGTGTTGTGTGTGTGTCCTGGGGAAGCTTTCTTGTGGAATGGGATTGTGTAGCTTTAGAAATGTAGCTTTCCAAGGCCTGGGGTGTTGGGTGCTCCCAGCAGAGAGGAAAGGCAGCAGGACGGGCCTTCTCACTCTTGGCAGGTGATTTAGGGGAACCCTTTCTTAAGCCAGCACCTATTCGTGGTCATGTGGCATGGCCTTAGGCAGCTTTAATTGCTCCAGTACAAGATTTGAACTGAGAGAGGGCGGCTTGAAGAAAGTGTTGAATAAAATGGCAACATTCTGAAGGGAAGAGAAAAAGCAACCATCTTACAAGAAAAAAAGAAAAGAAAGACTTAAATCTCAAAAGCCCATTTGTCCTATATTAATTATTATATGAGAGTTTGAGGGTAAGAGTGGTGGGTGAGGATAAGACTAAGATGGCTGCCGAGCCTGTCTTTCAACTTCTTCATCTAAATAAATTGAAAGCAAAACTCTTTATCATTGCACATTAAAATGGCAAAAGATAATAAGTAAATAAAGGAACCTTTTTTTGGTTGGATTACCATTACCATTCTTTGATGAGGGTAGGTTCAGAACCTATATCCACCATCATCAAAGTAAATAATTTCTTTACTCGATGCCCAATGCACGAAGATTCATGCAAGAATGGGCCTTCCTTCCCCTGGCTGCTGGCATTGCCTTCGCTCCAGCCAGAGCCGCCTTTCCGCCTTAGCTCCAGCCCACAGCCACCTTTCTGCCTTTCCATGCTGTCCAGAGGTCGAGAGCCTCTGGGGTGGTGAGCATGCCTGGGTCATTTCCATGGCAATGAAGCAAGCATTCTGCTGGCAGCCACTAGGCATCTGCATAAAATTAACCTGCCATCTTTATTGGGTTATTTGCATACTCCTAATTGGCTGGTGGGCATTCCAAAGGTACAGTCAATTTGCATCTTTCGCTTTTATTAGTGTAGATAGACATGGTCTTCCTCCCATTAGGGTCAGGTGGATTAAGGAAAGGAATCCAAGTGCCCAGCGTTCAGTAATACTATCCACCAAAATAAATTGCTACTTATACAATGTTTACAACAACTTTGGATGTCACAAAGCAGGCACTTGCAATTTTCAACATCATCATTATAATTATTATTGCAGAAATATTGTATTTTGTTTAGCTGTCATAGAGGTTTCCTATCCTAGACAACAAATTTATCTATATAAAAGCCCAATATGCAAAGTGTTCCCTTAGGAGATTGACCTACCAGGAGTGCAATCCCTCAGTATGATGTGTGCTGACCATGAGAGGGCAGTGCAGAATGAAGGAAGGCTCTGATCAGCCCTGATCACTGGCCAAGCCAAGCCAAGGGAATCTACCCATGCACAAATTTTGTTCACCAGGCCTCTAGTTAGTTAACAAAAGTATATGTTTCAAGTGTACAACTTTATAATACTCTATATTCTATAATGTGCAAGTGATCTTAATTTTATTTTATTTTTTATTAAATTATTATCTGTGTACATATATTACCATTCCCCCCCCCCAAACATGCCCTCCCTCCCCAGAGTTTTGTGTCCATTGGTTATACTTATATGCATGTGTACAAGTCCTTCGGTTGATCTCTTATCTCCCCCATATCTCCCTACCCTCCCTGCTGTAATTAGACAGTATTCTTGTGGCTTTACTGTCACTATCTCTATCTTATGGTTCATCAGTTTATAATGTTCTTTATTATCCATAAATGAGTGAGGTCATGTGGTGTTTCTCTTTCATTGACGGGCTTATTTCACTCAGCATGAATATTCACCAATTCCATCCAGGTTGCTGCAAATGATAAGAATTCCTTCTTTTTTATGGCAGCATAGTATTCCATAGTGTAGATGTACCATAGTTTTTGGATCCAATCATCTGCAGATGGACTCCTAGGCTGTTTCCAAATCCTAGCTATTGTAAATTGTGCTGCTATGAGCATAGTGGTGCATATATCCTTTCTGATTGGTGTTCCTATTTTCTTGGGATATATTCCTAGGAGAAGGATTACTGGGTCAAATGGGAGTTCCATTTTCAGTTTTTTGAGGAAATTCCATATTGTTCTCCACAGTGGTTGTACCAGTCTGCATTCCCACCAGCAGTGTACGAGGGTTTCTTTTTCTTCACAATCTCGCCAACAATTGTCGTTTGTTGATTTGTTAATGTTGGCCATTCTGACAGGTGTGAGATGGTACCGCATTGTTGTTTTGATTTGCATATCTCAGATAATTAGTGACTTTGAGCATGTTTTCATGTGCCTCTTGGCCTTCCTTCTGTCTTCTTTTGAGAAGATTCTATTTAGTTCCATTGCCCATTTATTAATTGGCTCATTTATCTTACTTTTATTAAGTTGTATAAGCTGTCTAGATGTTGGAGATTAAACCTTTATCAGTGATAACATTTGCAAATATGTTCTCCCACACAGTGGGCTTTCTTGTTGTTTTGTTGATGGTTTCTTTTGCTGTGAAAAAGCTTTTTATTTTTGCTGTAGTCCCATTTGTTTATTTTCTCTTTAGCTTCCATTGCCCTATGGGCAGTATCAGTGAAGACGTTCTTTTGGCATATGTCTGAGATTTTGCTGCTTGTAGATGCCTCTAGTATTTTTATGGTTTCCTGTCTTATGTTTAAGTCTTGTATCCATTTCGAATTTATTTTTGTGTATGGTGTAAGTTGGTGATCTAGTTTCATTCTTTTGCATGTATCTGTCCAATTTTCCCAAGACCATTTATTGAAGAGACTGTCTTGACTCCATTGATTATTCATGCCTCCTTTGTCAAATATTAATTGAGCATACTGTTTTGGATTGATATCTGGATTCTCTATTCTATTCTATTGATCTATATGTCTGTTCTTGTGCCAGTACCAGGCTGTTTGAAGAACAGTGGCTTTGTAATACAGCTTGAAATCTGGTATTGAGATCCCTCCTACTTGAGATTCCATCCACTCTCTTGGATCACGCCAGACCCAACAGCGGAGGGCTTTTGTGGACACAGATTTCTGCGGTCCCAGCGCGTGGTCCCAGCGCACGAGCTTTTGTCTCTGCTGCTGCCAGCTGCTGCTGCTGCTGGGACACAGACACCCCACGTTATCCCCTGCAGAATCCAACCTTTCTGTGGAATCCGAGTGTCTGCACCAATCAGGGCCCCACAGCTGCTCAGTGATCTCCACATTTGTGGCTTTTTCAGTTCTCAGATAAAATCCCCAGTTGCAGCTCTGATGTGGATGTGAGAGGTAGCACTTACAAGTGTTTATCTATGCCGCCATCTTGTTCCAGAATTCTGATCTTAATTTTAAAAGACCACCGCAATTTCCTTAAATTTGAGTGCATTTTCTAAGCCACAGAGAGTCTGTGGTGAAAGCAGTATTGCAATGAAATATAGGGACAAAAATATTCTCCCCTATTCCAAAATGCCCCATTTTGAAAATTATTGTACCATATTCTTGAGAGCAATACCTAATAATTTATTTTAAATTACAGCATTGTAATTTTGGAATTAGCAAGAGAGATTTGCAGTAGCATTATGGGAGCTATCAGGTGAATATTTCACACTGACTCTGAGGTATTCATATGCCATTTTAGCTGTATGAAGTTCCAAATACAAGATAATAAGCTTTCTTAATTTTCTCTTTGAGTTGAGAAAATAGGAGTCTCTGTGAAAGCTAACTTCAAAGTCTGATCTAATTATACTATTAGAAACAGTGATTAGAGATCAGGATGGTGACTGGCAGGAAGGTAGGGAGGGAGATATTGGGAGAGAGTGAGGAACCAGTAGAAGATAGTGTACATGTGGTGTGTGTGTGTGTGTGTGTGTGTGTGTGTGTGTGTGTGTGTGTGAGCTAGGGACGGTGAGATTCTGAAGGTCCTCCAAGGGGCTGCCAAACGGGGCAGTCTTAGATGGCAGATCCGAGTGCACAAAGCAAACACTTCTGGGCAGCCAGTGTGGGCAC
Organism: Vespertilio murinus; assembly: GCA_963924515.1. NCBI lineage: Eukaryota > Metazoa > Chordata > Mammalia > Chiroptera > Vespertilionidae > Vespertilio > Vespertilio murinus. Next base: position 64,715,700 of record OZ004710.1, read on the forward strand.
AGAGACCATGGCATCTTGAGAAACAGTTGTTTGTGACTAGGATCCTGGCCTCAGCACCACCCAGTTGCGTCTGAGATGCAAACCAGGACTCTACAGCCACTAGGGACAGAACTGCGACCACAGCTTCAGACCAACAGACAACAAGAATGCAGACTTCCTGGCAGCAGATTTCTTTGAGTCAAAGACCCTATCCCCCTCCCTGAAGGCTCGCAGGCAGCACCATAGTCACTGATAGACCCGCCCTTCACTCCAGCCGCAACTCCCCTACAGGAAATTTGAGCTTGAGAGAGCAAATGGAGTGCAGTGCTGCTTCTAGAATTTGAGATACTGGAATCTGCTCCCCGCAACACAAGCAGGTAACCAAACCCAAAGCCCATGCAGGACGGCAATGCCACCTGATTTTGATTCTGGGCAAGCACACACAAAAGTCAATTTTCCCCAATGCAGGCACACCACAGGGCTATTGCACAACCCAGTCCTCCATGGTGACCTGGACTCAAATTCTCCCAGCAAGAGGCAGCACTGAGCAACACCAACTTGACTCTGTTTCTTACCTTGTGCACCTGGGATCCCTGACTCACAGTGCATTCACACTACAAGTCAGTGACTCCAATTCTTGGTGCATGTGCACATGGGGACCCCTCAGTGAGAAGCCACATGAGGCAACAGAGACTCTGATACTCAATTCTTGGTGCAGACTTAGGGAAACTCTGATTGCTGGCACATGCCAACAGTGTGGTGCCAGCAGGGTCCCTGATTCTAAGTGCATACAGGAGACCACACTGAACACTGGGAACACTGACCCTGGGCAAGCCATCTTCACACCAACCCACAGCAGCCACACATGCTAGTATGGGAGCACTTCAGTGAAACTCAGGTGGTGTGAAGTTTCCACAACACATGGCCCAGGTCCATGCAACTTGCTTGGAACTTCTGGTGATAGTCAGAATGGAGAGATGGCACAATCCCCAGAGGAAAGAAAATGAGGAGTCGACAAGAAAGGAAATTAGTAAAATTGAGACATGCAAAATGATAGAAAAAGAATTCTGAGTAACTTTATGGAATTTAAACATTGGATGGATGAGAAAATCAACAGCTTATGCAAGAATCAGGAAGAAATGAAAAGTGATGTAGCTACAATCAAAAACACCATGGAAAGTTTCAACAGTAGACTAGAAGAATCAGAGGATCGAATTAATGAGTTATAAGCTAAGGTCAGAAACAACCTCAATCTGAACAAAAATTGGAGAAAAAATTTAAAAAGCAGGAGGAAAGCCTAAGGGAGCTTTGGGACAACATGAAACAACAAGAGCATTAAAGGCCAAGTGTTGTGAGAAGGAGCTGGACTTTAGTACCGTGGTGATGGATGAGGTGGTGCTGACAATTGAGCAAGGAAACCTGGGTTTGCAGATCAATGGAGAACTAATTACTGCCTACCCCCAGGTGGTGGCAGTGACTGTACCAAGCCCTTGGGTGCAAAGTGATAGTGACATCACTGACTTATGCCAACTAGAGAAGATGGATGCCGGTTGATGAACCATCCTGAACTGTGTGAATAAGTTCTGGATCTTTCAAGAGTTGGATGGCCATGGTGTTCCTCTGCCCGATACTTTCTCTTATGGTGGTCATGAATTTTTTCTAAGATGATTGATGAAGCAAAAGTACTGAAGTTCCCAATGGTACTGAAGAATACACAAGGTCATAGAGGCAAAGCTATTTTCTTGGCTCCAGATAAGCACCATTTGGCTGATCTAAGCCATCTTATTTGCCATGAAGCTCCATACCTGTTCCAGAAGTATGTTAAAGGGTCTCATGGATGGGATGTATGTTTCATTGTTGTGGGAGGCCATGTGGTTGGCACCATGTTACATTGTTCAACAGATGGGAGGATGCAAAGCAACTGCTCACTAGGTGGTGTGGAGATGATGTGCTCATTGAGTGAACAAGGGAAGTAGCTAGCTATCCAGGTGTCTAATATCCTGGGAATGGATGTGTGTGGCATTGACCTGTTTATGAAAGATGACGGCTCCTTCTGTGTCTGCGAGGCCAATGCAAATGTAGGTTTCATCGCATTTGATAAAGATTGTAATCTAGATGTAACTGGTATCATAGCAGACTATGCCGCCTCCCTTATGCCCTCTGGCCAGCTCACCCAGCATATGTTCCTGCTCTCTGTGGTGTCCACAGCCAGTGAGACTAGTGAGCCAGAGCTGGGTCCCCCAGCCAGCACTGCTGTCCACACCATGAGCGCAAGTTCCAGCTCTTTGGACAGCAACCCTGAAAGAACCGAGCAAGAACTGCTCACCAAGCTCTCAGGGGGCCTATTCAACATGAACCAGCTGCTAGCCAATGAAATTGAACTCCTGGTGAAGTGAATCCACTGGTAAATAATTAACCAACAAAACCCTGTAAAACTTTCTTTTCTTCTTCTTCTTTTTTTTAACCAACTTGCAATACTGTTATGGAATATGCTCAAGAAGATGAGAAAAAAATTGAGTAGGATTAGTTAGAAGAGAAGAAAGAGGGAGATAGACAAGACCTCTGCTAGTAAGATGTTACTGTCTTGCATTTACAAATGATGCAAATATGCTAGGCAGAAGAGGTGAGATAAAAAAAATTTCAGGTTCTCATAGTTACTAGCCTTTTAATTACTCAAAAATGTGCGTGTTCTCAGGCCATAAAGAACACACAAAATTTTTTCATGGTTCCATGTTTTTGTTTTTGTACAGTTGGTATAAATTTCAAAGTAGCATAACTTAAATGGTGGCAAAGATTTATAATGTGTTTAATAAAACATCTATCTAAATTACAGCATTTTTTAATACAAATCTGAAAATTCTGCCTTTACCATATTAACTAGCAGCTTTATATTCATAGTTTATGTCTTGATGGGATTCTTATCGAGATACTATTTCTGTTTTTAGTTTTTCCCTTAATTTGAGTGGGAGGGTAATGTGCATATGACCCAATAAAGGTTTTTTTTTAAAATGACAAAATTGGCATGTTTGCACAACAAAGGGGAAATTAACAGTATTGCAATGTCTGGTAAACAAAATATCATTTACTCTGATGTATATAGAATGACACTAGTTTAAAAATAATTTTTTTAAAGTTCCCAGCAAACAAAAGCCTGGTGCCAAACAGCTTCACAGGTGAGTTTTACCAAACATTCAAGGAAGAACTAAAGCCTATTCTCCTCAGACTATTCCAAAAAAATCAAGAGGAAGGAACACTTCCAAACTCCTTCTATGAAGCCAGAATCACCCTAATACAAAAACCAGATAAAGACAACACAATGAAAGAGAATTACAGGCCAATATCTCTCATGAACATAGACACCAAAATCTTCAACAAAATTCTAGCAAAACAGATATAGCAATACATCAGAAAGATCATACACCATGACCAAGTAGGACTTATCCCAGGGATACAGGGAAGGTACACTATCCAAAAATCAATAAACGTGATACATTATATACACAAATTGAGAGATAAAAATCACATAATCATATCAATTGATGCAGTTAAAGCATTTGACAAAATCCAACACCCCCCTTTTTTAAAACACTCAGCAAGGTGGAAATACAAGGATCATACCTCAACATAATAAAAGCCATATATGAAAACCCAAAGCCAACATACTCAATGGACAAAAACTAAAACCATTTTCCCTAAGAGCAGGAATAAGACAGGGATGCTCACTCTCACCACTCCTGTTCAACATAGTACTGAAAGTAGTAGCCATTGCGATCAAAGAAGAAAAAATAAAAGGCATCCAAATTGGAAAAAAAGAAGTAAAACTGTCCTTATTTGCAGATGACATGATACTATACGTAAAAAACTTTAAGACTGCTGAAACCAGTTTGGCTCAGTGGATAGAGTGTTGGCCTGCAGACTCAAAGGTCCCAGATTCTATTCTGGTCAAGGGCATGGACCTTGGTTGCGGGCACATCCCCAGTAGGGGTTGTGCAGGAGGCAGCTGATCGATGTTCCTCTCTCATCAATGTTTATAACTCTCTATATCTCTCCCTTTCTCTCTGTAAAAAATCAATAAAATATTTTTTAAAATCTTAAGACTTAATAAATGAATTTGGCAATGTAGCAGGATACAAAATTAATGCCAAGAAATCTATGGTATTTCTTTACACCAATAGTGAACTTATAGAAAAAGAAACTAAAAAAGTAATCCCATTTACCATTACACCAAAAAATTAAGATACCTAGGAATAAACTTTACTAAGGAGTTAAAAGACCTATATGTGAAAAACTACAGGACACTGAAAAAAGAGCTAGAGGAAGACATAAATAGATGGAAGAACATACTGTGTTCATAAATTAATAGAATCAACATCATCAAAATGTCCATACTAACCAAAGCAATCTATAGAATCAATGCAATCTCCAGTAAAATACCAATGGCATATTTCACAGACCTACAACTATCTTTTCAAAAATTCATCTGAAATTAAAAAAGACCCCGATTAGCCACAGCAATCCTGAGAAAGAAGAGCAAAGTAGGTGGGATCTCTATACCAGATATCAAGCTGTATTACAAAGCCACTGATCTTAAAACAGCTTGGTACTGGCACAAGAACAGACATATATACCAATGGAATAGAATAAAGAACCCAGAAATTGACGCAATCACTATGTCCAATTAATGTTTGACAAAGGAGGCATGAACTTACAATGAAGTTAAGACAGTCTCTTCAACGAATGGTGTTGAGAAAATTGGACAGATACAAAAAAAAAATGAAACTAGATCACTAACTTACACCATACCCAAATATAAACTCAAAATGGATAAAGGACTTAAATATAAGCTGGGAAACCATAAAAATACTAGAGGAATCCACAGGCAAAAAAACTCAGACATATGCCAAAGGAACTTCTTCACTGATACTGCTCCAATGGCAATGGAAACTAAAGAGAAAATAAACAAATGGAACTACATCAAAATAAAAAGCTTTTTTTACAGCAAAAGAAAACCCATCAACAAAACAACAAGAAAGCCCACTGCATGGGAGAACATATTTGCCAATGACATCACAGATAAGGGTTTAATATCCATCATTTACAGGGAACTCATACAACTTAACAAAAGGAAGATAAACAATCCAATTCAAAAAAAAAATGGGCAACTGACCTAAATAGATACTTTTTGAAGGAGGACAGAAGGAAGGCTAAGAGACATATGAAAACATGTTCAAAGTCACTAATTATCCGAGAGATGCAAATCAAAACAACAATGCGGTACCATCTCACACCTGTCAGAATGGCTATCATCAACAAATCAACAAATGACAAGTCATGGTGAGGATGTGGAGAAAAGGAACTCTTTTTCACTGCTGGTGGGAATAAAGACTGGTGCAGCCACTGTGGAGAACAGTATGGAGTTTCTTCAATAAAAATGGAACACCCATTTGACCCAGTGATTCCACTTTTAGGAATATATCCCAAGAAACTAGAAATATCAATCAGAAAGATATATGCACCCCTATATTCATAGCAGTACAATTCACCATAGCTAAGATTTGGAAACAGCCTAAGTGCCCATCAGCAGATGAGTAGATTAAAAACCTATGGTATATCTACACAATGTAATACTACACTGCTGTAAAAAAGTTGTTACTATTTGTAGCATCATGGATGGAACTGGAGAGCATTATATTAAGTGAAATAAGCCAGTCATAGAAAGACAAATACCACATGATCTCATTCAGTTATGAAATATAATGAACAACATAAACTGATGAACAGGTACAGATCCAGAGGCAGAGAAGCATTGATCAGACTGCCAGACCTCAGAGGAAAGATAGGGGAGGGTGGGGAAAGGAGATGAGATCAACCAAAGGACTTGTATGCATGAATATAAGCCCAACCAATGGACATGAACACCAGGGGTGGGGAGGGAGGGCATGAGGGGGGGGCGGTTGGGGGTTAATGGGGGGATGAGGACACATAAGTAATACCTTAATCAATAAAGAATTTTTTTAAAAAAAGATTTTCCCTCAGTCCATGCTAGTGGCAATCCATAATATGCAAATGTGGGGTGGAGCCAATATGTTTAAGTATGTAGGCCTCCACATTCTTCCTTCTAGGAATACAAATCAAGGGAGCTACACTCAGGTAATACCCAAAAGGGAGTCCCATGATCTCCCCTTCTTTTCTGATGTCATTTCACTTTCCCCTAATAATTACTGTAATGGTAATGCCACACTATATTTTATATCATATTTGAGGGTTCACATAATACTTTCACATGCATTCAACTTACTCTAGCCAAGAGTCCACTTGTTATGAAAAATATTTCATCTCAAAAGAAATAAAAAAAGAAACTGATGAGAGGTCAGGAGCTTTTGAACGAAGTTTCTGGGCTATTTCCTGACACTTCCATTAGTTATATGAGCTAATTAAATACCAAATAAACGGGGGGGGGGGGGCAGACATCTTAAAATGTGCCATAGAGTTTCACAACTCTACTTTTTCCTCATAAATATGCTTCAGTATTTCCAAAGAACCAAATTAATTGCAAGACATTTCAACATGAGGGCCCTTACTTGCTTCAAGTATTGCTCAGAATGATGCTTTAGCTTTACGTTTTCTGGTCTTATTTTATTGATAAATTGTACTTAGGTTTTTGTTTGTTTGCTTGCTTTCTTGCTTTTTTATCAACATTGCTGTGGAGAGGGCAGATTATCATCCCTCTCTTTTATTCTCCCTTTAAGAGAAAGATAAATCAAGCCACTTAAATGTTGTCTATTCACTTATCTTTTTAAAAATTCAAAGGAGCACCTAAAATGTTCTGGGCTGTTTTTGAGTAAGTGTACCCCTTTGCTTGTAGAAGTAGTAATGGGGGAAATTGACAGAGTAGCTGATAATTTTAATACAATGTAGAATAATTACAAAGTAAGAAAAAAAGATTTTCCCTCAGTTCATGCTAGTGGCAATCCATAATAGGCAAGTGTGGGCTGGAGAATTATGTCAGAGTTTCTTGTGAATACAGAGGAAAGTAGATACTGAGAAAGGGAAAGGGTTTCAGAAATAGCTTTGGGGAGGTGATGATAACTAAGTGGGTGATGTTGTATCTCAAACTCAGGTTTGTCTGGTTTCAAAGTTTATGCTCATCCTGTGATAATATAGTAGAGGTTGCACAGTGCTTAGCCAGCATTTAATGTTGCTGAACAATAAGGTTCTCAACCTAAGAATAACATGCTTCTATTTACTATAAGGTTGTTGGGATAAAAAGAATGAAATCATTAAGAAATAGTTCCTATCAAAATGATGTTATGTTAAAATTATAAATAATTGCTTTTTGTTTTTGCAAAATTTTGCAACAGCCAAGAGACATTAAAGTGATCAAAAGAGATTAAACTAAAATTTTACAGTCCTTCAGCTTTCATATGTGGACTATGGAGTAAATATCTGTAATCTATTGTTTAGGATGAGGAAAGAAAAAAATTAACTTTTAAAGTAATTGTTAACCTAGCCAGTTGGGGTCAGTAGGGCACATACCTCTGTTGCTCTCTCCCTGACCCGGGTTGGGTGTGTGGGAGGCAACCAATAGACGTGAGGACACATTGATGTTTCTCTCTCTTTCTCTCACCCTCCCTTCCACTCTCTCTACTATAAAAGTCAATTGAAAAATATCCTCAGATAAGTATTAACAAAAACATTTTTTAAAATAAGTAATTGCACACCAAAAACTATAGAATGCTGATTAACTTTATGTGCTTTTAAATGACAAGTAATCTAATCTATTGATCCATAGCTTCCTACGCTACTTGTCCCTGGAAACATTCAACTGATATTTCCAGGGATTTGTTTCAGTAACATAAAATTCAGGTACAAAGTATTTTAAAAAGCTGTAACAGTCCTTGGTCTTATATCTGCTTCCCTTACATCCTTGCCCTAGGCAATACTTGCCCTAGGCAGTACATCCACTTTGCTATTTTCAGTTATTATCTGCTGATGACACCAAATTCTAAAATCCAGGTCATAAGCGTTTCATATACTTTAAGCCTTTTCTTTTCCTACACTTTAAGCTTTTTTATAAATATGTCAAGATCATACCTTATCTGTTTGAGACAAAGCCACGCAAAAATAAAGAGCTGATCAACAACCAGGCAACAAAATATGAAGGTTGCAAGTTAGGAATGTAGCCAAATAGTTCATTTAATCTAGAAGAGACAAGCAAGACAGGAACTGAGATTCACCAGAGGTATCAGTGGGTTAAAGGAAACATTTTGTTGTTATGCTTATCCTAGTGTGTCCCACATGGGGTACCAAAGTGCTTAGTTTTTTCTTGCCTTTTTTTGTTCCCTACCTACATGGTCCTCAAACTTAGGCACAAGATTAATCTCTTCCTTAGGTGTAGACATACAGCTTAGCTTCATTCCCAGGTTAACCTTTGTTGCCTCCTTGACCAGGGTCATGAACTTCTAATATAATTCTACAGTCTGTCTGTCATTACCACTCTACCTGCCTTTGCCATTTTATGTTTATAATCCCAAATTTGAAGCATAATTTTCATTACATAAAAAAACTATAAAATTCCTATACCTTACCCCAAAGTGATTATATGATAACTAGAGGCCTGGTGCACAAAATCCATGCACTCAAGAGCATCCCTCAGCCCGGCCTGTGCCCTCTTACAGCCAGATAGCCCTTGGGGGATGTCCAACTGCTACAGAGGCGGGAGAGGCTCCCGCCACCACCGCTGTACTCGCCATTAGTGAACCAGCTTCTGGCTGAAGAAGTGCACTGATCACTGATCACGAGAGGACAGCTCCTACATTGAGTGAGCTTCTACCCCATGGTATTTAGTACTCGTCATAGTGACTGGTCATTCCACCGTCAGGCCAAAACTGGTTCTCCAACAGCCCCTGAGGGGTCCTGATTGTGAGAGGGTGCATCCCAGGCCGAGTGACACCACTGGTGCACAGTCAGGTTGGGGAGGGTGCAGGAGGTTTGCCAGTCAGGGAGGGGCCTCAGGAGTGCTCCAGGGTATGTCTGGCCCATCTCACTCAGTCCTGATTGGCCGGACCCTAGCAGTAAGCTAACCTACTAGTCAGAGTGTCTGCCCCTGGTGATCAGTGTATGTCATAGTGAGTGGCTGAGGAGCCTTAGCATATCATTAGCATATATACACTTTGATTGGTTGAACAGATGGCCGGACGACTAGACACTTGGCATATTAGGCTTTTATTATATAAGATAGGTAATCAAGTTAAAATGTATAGTCTAAAAAATTTTAAAAACAAATTTATATAAATATTTTAAAGTACATTTTACAGAGTATTAATAAAATAGAGAAAATATGGCATAGTAAGACTAATAGACTGCTTATGTCACAGACAAGATGGCTAAGTGTGTTCTTGGAAACAGAATTCTGGGAAGTTCAGATTAAACCTCTGACCAGGTGTGACTATAGGGCACTGCCAAAGTTGCTTTGCCTTCCCCACACCAGGCAAAATAGTTCCCTATTGCCTGTCATTCCTTACAATTCCAATGATAAAAAATTAATTTTAATTCTACATGCCTAATTAAAACACAGATGATGTTAATGGAAGACAAAGAAAAAGACTTGAAAGTAAAGAAAGTGTCCAAAGACCTATTTGATTTTTTCATAATTTCCTCCTGACCTTTTTTATGTGTCTTTTAGAAGATTAACATGTTAATGTTTATAGAATGCTTTAAAGTCTTTGGATAACAAAAGAGATCTAAGTAGTATAATGATAATAGTGATATAGTAAAATGTTCAAAGAACATATAATTGTCACATATACATATGGAACACTCATATTGGGGAAACCCTTACATATTTCCTCTTTATTTTGCATGGCGTTTTTCCTCTCTTTAGTTTTTGGCAATGTCTGCCTTATGGAAAAAAACAGGGTTATGGTAATATGTTCCCATTGCAGGCATTCATTACAAAGATTTAATTCACTGAAAAATATGTTGGCACATTACATATGCGGTTTGGCAATAAAGGCTAAATATTTTTGTCAGTATGTTTCTAAATGGATATTCTCAATAGAAGATATAAGTTATTGCAGAAAGCTTCTTCCTAGGAAAGTTTTTCTGTCAAGCTGTTACTTGTTCCCAGACTATGCCTTCATTAATCATCCATGAACAGCCACCAGTTTCTGCTTCAAACATTCAAGGTTCCTCCTGGTAAAACAACTATTTCTTCCTAGTGTCATTTTGCCTAATGTTCTATGCAGCCACTATTTTTAAATTATTTTTAGCCCCACTACCTTCTCTTCTGTCTCTTACTATTCTATGAATGGTTATTTACTCACAAAAAATGATTTTCTATAGAAATAAAGTATTATCTGGGGGTGGTAGCCACCCCAAAATTCTGTGGCTTCTTCCTTGCTTACTCTAATTCCTTATATATAGGTTTATATATTTAACAAACCTATATTATGAAAGCCAGGCCATATTCTTTGAAGATGTTCTCCAGTAGTTTAGATAGGCAACATATATTCAAAAAGAATTGTGAAAATGCCATTATGGTTAATCTCAAATAACCTGTTAGTGAACTGAAGTAACTGATAATCATTTCCAATCTTCCCAAGTAATACCAGCTTATACATTGAATTATGATGGTAAACAGTGGATATTTTGTTACGTAAGAGTAGCAAATACTATAACCCATATTTGCATATTTTACCAAAGATCTTTTAATATTTAAGTATATGATTAATTAATTTTTTTAAAAATACACTGTAGACTTAAGTCAAAAAGGACTTTAAAGTCTCATGTAATTATATTCTTTGTATTCATAAAAATGGCCATGCCACTCTGCAAATAAAAATTACCCCCCAAAATCATATACATACAACTATATTTTGTAATCTCTTTTATTAATACACTAGAGAACCGGTGCACAAAATTTGTGCAGGGGGGGTGTTGTCCCTCAGCCCAGCCTGCACTCTCTTCAATCTGGGACCCCTCAAGGGCTGTCCAACTGCCTGCCTTGGCCAGACTCCAGTAGTATCGGGCCTAAACAGGCAGTCAAACATCCCTCTCACAATCCAGGACTGCTGGCTCCCAACTGCTCACCTGCCTGCCTTCCTGATTGCCCCTAACTGCTTCCACCTGCCAGCCTGATCACCCCCTAACCCAGGGGTGGGCAAACTTTTTGACTCGAGGGCCACAATGGGTTCTTAAACTGGACTGGAGGGCCGGAACAAAGCATCCTGACCATGCTGGCACTCTCATCTTGGGCTGCTGGTGAAGGAGCGGAGGGGAGAGCAAGAGAACCCTCTGCTCTTTCAGCTCCGTAGGCCGGATAGAACAGCCAAACAGGCCGGATCTGGCCCACGGGCCGTAGTTTGCCTCCAGCTGCCCTAACCACTCCTCTGTCAGACTGATTGACACCCAACTGCTCCACTGCCAGCCTGTTTGCCACTAACTGCCCTCCAAATGCAGGCCTGGTCACCCCCAACTTCCCTCCTGTGCCAGCCTGGTCACCCTTAACTGCCCTCCACTGCAGGCTTGATTGCCCCCAACTTCCCTCCCTTGCAGGCCTGGTCCCTTCCAACTGACTTCCCCTACTGGCCATCTTGTGGCAGCCATATTTTGTCCACATGAGGGCGGCCATCTTTGACCACATTGGGGCAGCCATCTTGTGTGTTGGAGTGATGGTCAATTTGCATATTATTCTTTAATTAGATAGACCTGAGGCCTGGTGCATGGGTGAGGGACAGCTGGTTTTCCCTGAAGGGTGTCCCGGATCAGGGTGGGGGCTCCCTTGGGGCATGGGGCAGCCTGGGCGAAGGATCTGTGGTGATTTGCAGGATGGCTGTGCCCCCTGGCTACCCAAGCAGATTTATTTATCTATTATACTTGAAACTTTGTAGCCTTGTGTGGAGACCAAGGCAGACCAGGGCTTCAGAAGCTTGTCTTCCTTCATCACCAGGGGCTCAAGCCTCCTGCTCTCTCCAGCTTCGTGGCTGCCACCATTTTGTTGGAATTTATTTATCTTCTACAATTGAAACTTTGTAGCTTTGAGTGGAGGCCTGAGTCTGCCAGGGTGTGTGAAAAGCTTGGCTTCCTCCATTGCCAGGGAAACTCAAACCTCCTGCTCACTCAGTGGCCTTAGCCAGCTTGGTTGGGTTAATGTGCATACTCACTTCTGATTAGCTAGTGGGCGTGACTTGTGGGTATAGATAACTGATGGTTAATTTGCATGTTACTCTTTTATTAGATAAGACACAAACATTTAAAACTACACCTTTGATGATTAAATAATGTCAGAAACAGACTAAAGAGGAAAGGATTAGGAAACTGTTGACCACCACTTTGTGGAGAATTCCCATTAATAAATTAATAGATTTCTTCTAGGGCAGAATATAATAGTTGAGTGGAAAATGCTATCTCCATCTTAAAGATTGGTTCAGTAGATTCAATTGGAATACACAAGCCTTGGGTACCAAACTACAATCAAATACAGAGTATCTGCAAGTATCTGGAAGTATTTGGACATTCCAAGGAAGTCTTTTGTAATTCATATTAGGTGTTTTTAATAGTCTACTTTTTTTGCACTTCAATAACTTTATTGAAATGTACACTGAGTGGCCAGATTATTATTATCTCTGAATGCATAATAATCTGGTCACTTAGTATATATATTAGAGGCCCGGTGCATGTATTCATGCATGAGTGGGGTCCGGCCAGCCTGGCCAGGGGGAGGGGACATGAGCAGTTGGTCAGCCTGCCTGCTAGTCAAACTCTTGGTTGAGGGGACAATTTGCATATTAGCCTTTTATTATATAGTACAGTATTTCCCAAACTTCTCTCATGATGAGAATCACCTGGTAGAGTTGTTAAAATATAGATTCCTGAATCCCAACTAAGAAGTGCTAAACTAGAATTTTTGGGAACATATAGGTAAAATTGTATACTTAACTAGTGCTCTAAGCTTAGGTAAAATTGTATACATTTTTACCTATACAATTTTACTTAAAGAAAATTATTTTATGGTCCAAAAAAGTGTAATATATACTGTGGCTCTTCGGTTTATTTTCCAATGCATGTTTATCCATAACATGATGTCAAAATTGAATACAACAATCCAGGATGGACTCAGGCTACATGTTGCACTGAGTAATTGTTTTTAGCACTTTTAACACTGTAGATGTCCTTATTCTCACCGACTTAATAGACAATCCTGAACACTACCACAGCAACCTCATGATTATGAAGGTACATATTTATTTAAGACTTTCTGCTGGCACAATAGCAGCAATTAGTGAAAGCATATTATCTTCATTTATACAAAATTCTAAATTAGAAGTAGTGGCAGTTTTATAAAAACAGCCTTTAGTAAAAACTTTTGGAGTGTTAAATTAGCAAATTTTCCAATTATTTTGAGTCACTAATACAATAATACTAATTTTCTCAATGGATCTAGATGGAAGCAGTGGATTTTGTATAAAAACTCTTTTCTTGGACAAAGCCATCACCTGTTGATTTTTTTTAGAAAAAAATATTAAAGCTAAATTAATATGACAAATTTACTAGGTATGCAGTTTTTCTTTAAGTAAAATGCCTTCAAATTTAAATGTAATTCCCATGTGGCAATGAAGTGCACATCTCTGGGTAATCTATTACTTGAATTATACCTCCTAAGAAACTATTTTCACTGCTTAAAATAGTAACTATTATTATGCCTTAAAAGTGCATTTGTGAAATGTTGATTTTGATGCAAATTTCATCACTTAAATATCAATTTAAATTGAGTAGGATACTCTATTTTTAAAATACTCACTAGAGGATATGTTTTTATTGACTTTTAGAGAGAGAGGAAGGGAGAGAAAGAGAAAGAGAGAAACATTGATCTTTATCGATTGTTCAGTTGCCAACCTTTTGGTGTATGGGACAATGCTCCAACAACTAAGCCAGCCAACTGGAGTCTACATTACCCTTAAAACACACACAAAAAAAAACCCTTATCTTTATTGTTGAGAGTATTACAGATGCCCTCCCCCATTTAAAAAGGTTGTCCTTTTTAATACCACATAAATATAATGATCCAATATGGAAATTGGCTCAATGTTAGAAATAAAGATTCCCAGACTTATTAACATTTCACATTATGTTCTTGGATTTGTTTGTATGCCTCAGATGAATTCAAATTTAAGCATTATTCTACTACAGGGTAATGTTAATTAGGCAATTTTCCCAGAACTGAGAACATCAATGTTAATCTAGTTGTAATGTGTTTAAGGCTTCATAGCTTAAATCTACTGTAATTTTGTGGAATCCATAGCTCATGATAGTGGAAAATGGCTTCAGAGAAGATTTTTTGTTGCTGCAATAATCCAATTAAGGGATTATTGGGAGGTGCATTATTCTGTCATAACTATGCTTCAATTGTTGTGCAGTTCACCCAGAAACAATACATTTTTATTTCTGAACATTTGTTTCAGAACACTTGTTTGATGAACATTCAGTTAAACACTTGGCTACGAACTCTTGCCAGGTCAAATCTCTGACATTTATCTTGGAGTGTTTCTAAAGCTATTCTACTTTTGTTCACTCTACACACTTAGTGCTTGGATCTCCAATGCAATGATGGACAATGCCAATACAAAAGGCTGTGATTTAGAAAATGTGATCCTACACTGGAATGCCTTGAGCTTCTAGTCTTTCAAAACTAAGATTATTCCTCCTTTCAAATGGTAAGTTTTCTTGAATGAGTGAATAGAGTTGCACAATTTGAAAGGCAGAAGTAGCTTTGACTTTCCAACACTCCTCCAATACAGTCTTTTCTATTCTCGTTGAGTCTGAAACTGTGAACCTATACTCTCTTATTTGGATCAATCACTTGCCAATAGACATTCCTTTCCTCTTTTTTTGATTTTATAGCCATGTAGAAGCAGCTAAGTCCAACACATCCAGGGTTTTTGGGCTGTATCTTCATTTTGGACAGAAATCTGTCCAGTACATTCACAGCTAGAGAAAGTCAAAGCCAAAGAACTGACTTAGACTAAGAAGATCTTTTACTTCAGATTTCCTTAGTCTTGCAGTCACTCTGCGGCCGTCGTCATGTGTAGATCCAATCAATCTCAAAACACAAACCTCTGGATGAAAATTCGACTCCTATTCCAAGGAGGCCTTCAGCTGGTGTGGCAGTTTCTGCATCAGTTGTGAGGGCCGCTACCATCTAGATGGCAAATGTGGCTCCTTAGCTATAATCATTCTCCCTAGGCCTGCTCTCACCTTAGCCCAGAATGTGAGATCCTAGAGACCTGCAGGGAGGGAACTAGAGTTCCCCCTCCCCTCCCCAGAGGAGGAGCTGTCCTCAGTGGAGGTCTCCGAAGCACTGCCCAGAGGATGCTTCTCTCAGAGCCAAAAGGCTCAATAGTCTAGGTATTGTTTTGAGAGAAGATACAATACAGAAGAATATTTTAATGCGAAGGAATCTAGACCTGAGATGAGATATGCAAGACCAAAAGTAGATATTCTGCTTCCAGACAGAACAACAATTTATGTCTGTACTTTAGTCAACCATATATCTTTTTTTGTAGCCAGGATTGTAGGAAATCTAGGGGAATCTATTCAGTGAGACCAGCTAGCTGTTAAGCTGCCTGGTCACAGAAGACCAGAGATGGTTGATAGGAGTTATTAGGCCTGTCTCTCCTTAGTCCAGAGTCTGGGTGGGGCTGATTATGTCATAGTCAGGAAAATTGTGACACCATAGAACTGACATCTACATTATTAACTGAGCTATGTGAAACATGACAGAGTACTAAGGCAGGTTATAACCTCAAGACATTTACAGTGTGCTAGGAGAAATAAAGAAATTTAAAGGAAAATATGTACACTCTGATACATACATACTGAGAATATATTTGAAAAAGTATGGGAAAATATAAGAAAATAAAGTATGTGCTGTTTTAGAAAGGACTTCATAGAGGAATAACTCTCTCAGCTGGGTCTTTAATTATGGAAAAGAGTGTGCCTGGTAGACTAAGAAAGGAATCTAAAGAAGGGGTATTTTACAGATATCATTTTAAGCAAAAGGGTCAACATGTACAAAGGCATGGGAAAATGAAAGGGGAAAGTGGCCATGAATGAAATTGGAATAGAAAGCAGATGTCAGAGTAGCCTAATTCTTCATGACATATGTATGACCTCTTTATTCAAATTTTATACTTGGTGGTATGAGGAAATATTTGTGCAAGAATACTTATAATCCAGAATTAATGGTGTTTTTCTCTGAAAGCTAAGCAACATTAGCTTTCTAATGAAAGCACATAGAATTATTTTTAAGGTTTTTAATCATCTTAGGGACATTCCTGTGAAGTTGTGGGACATAAATCTATACTTACTGTGTACCTAGCCAGTGTTAAGAATTTCTAGGACAAAGAGGCCTGGTGAACAAAAATTTGTGCACTCGAGGGGAGGGGTTCCTTAGCCTGGCCTGCATCCTCTCACAGTCTGGGAGTCCTCAGGCAATATTCAACTGATGGCTTAGGCCCACTCCTGGACCAGCTGAGGGAGGTGACTGGGCAGGCCAATCAGGGGACAGAGCTGGCTGGCCCCGGCTCCCCCGTCACATTACCCCTCCACCATAGCTGGTCACCACTGCTCCCCCTCATCACCATCCCCTCCCTCTACCCACTGGAAAGTGCCTTGGCCTGGTGCTGCCTGGTCACCAGCCCCACCCCCCGCCAACCAGTCATTCTGCTGTTCAGTCAATTTGCATATTATGCTTTTATTATATAGGATTAGTAGGAAGTTAAAATGTGACTTGAACACTACTAGTAATATCAAGAAATATTAAGTAATCAGCATCTATAATGTTATTTAGTTATTGTAAAAATGACAGAATAATAAAAACAAATTTTCCTAATTCAAAGCTGGAGCCATACCTTGTACAAATTATTGGCAGAAAGAAACACTATGCTCATCTATCAAGTTCTACAAAGAAAATTATGTAATAAATAATATTCTGTTCTGTAAGCATTTCTTTCCCACACTAAAATAAAGTTTTTCTTTTTTTTAATATTTTATTGATTTTTTACAGAGAGGAAGGGAAAGGGACAGAAAGTCAGAAACATCGATGAGAGAGAATCATCATCGATCAGCAGCCTCCTGCACACAACCAATGTACATGCCCTTGACTGGAATCGAACCCGGGACCCTTGAGTCCACAGGCCGATGCTCTATCCACTGAGCCAAACTGTTTTCGGCATGTTTTTCTTATCCTTGTCAGGTTTTCCAGAGAATATTAGCTAGCAGAGTGCTATTTCTATCTGTTTTTATTTCTGTCTGCTTCTACTTGACAGCACTGCCTTGTTTTGGTCTATTTGACCATAAAATTTTATTTCATCACCTTTCAAAATCAATTTTCTATGTTTAGGAAGGCTAAAGAGATATTTGAATGATGATTTGAAAAAAGTTCTGCTTTGGGCAATTAGGCATACCTTTCTCCTTAATAATTTTCTTCCATCCCATACTAAAAGTAAAAGAATATATTTTTGTTTAATATGTAAAAGTGCTAGAAACTGCTCTTAACGTTTCATATAAGTAAAATCATATGGTAAAATCAAACAAAAGGAAATCTAAAACCCTATCAGGAATTAATAAGAACATTGAATGCATAGTAGAATTTTAAATATTTATAAAAATTATACTGATGTGACTAGAATTAAAAATAATACTTAAGTTCAACATAAGTTTTATCTCCTCAGTTAGGATGGGGAAGTGGTAAAAGGAGTTCTTGGCTCACCCCCCAGCTATGATTTCTAAATTATTGACAGGGATAACTTCTAAATTATTCTCCAAGGAAAGCTGGAGAATGAGAAAACCTGAATTAACCTAAAGCATTGGCTGTAGAGTGAGTATAAGATACTACATAGTTGGAGTACATGCCAGATAATGTAGCAAAAGGCATAATTTAGTACTACCTTCCTGGAAATTCATAGAGCCACATTATTTTAATGGCTACTTTTACAATATGTCAAAAATTAAGACCTGCTCTACCTCTATAATCAATACCTACTTCTCAAAATAAAGTTCTTCCTTCCAGCTCTTTAACTCCCTCATTCACAAGAGGGAGTCTATGACATCATTGCTGAGCTCCTTGACATTTTCTCCAAATCTCTTGCTTCATCCAAACTTCACCTTCTTCTCTCTCCAACCATCTCTGAGAAGGCTTATTTCATAAATGTGGAGGGAGTTAAGTATATCATACTCATTATGTACGGAACATAAGGTGCACTACCTCTACCATACACTTAACTCAATGTAGTAACATTTGTTTTGCATGTTTGCCTCTCCATTATACAGTGAATTCTAGTTACTAATATAGAAAAATTCTAAATGAAGTACAATGCAAACTGAGTAAACATTGTGAAATCACAATTTTCAATTTGTATTCAGATCAAAATTATTAATTGCATCACTTTAAGCATCAACATTACCAAATCTCCGGCATTAATCTGTAACTACTTTATGAGGTTACTGTCAGGCATAAATGATATAATCACTTAAAGTTTTCTGAAAAATTACACTTAACTGATGCTAGGGTTTTTTTTTTAATTTATTAAGGTATTATATGTGTACATAGCTTACCATTGCCCCCCCCACCTCCCATACATGCCCTCCCTCCCCAGAGTTTTGTGTCCATTGGTTGTACTTATATGCATGCATACCAGTCCTTTGGTTGATCTCTTATCTCCCCCAGATCTAACTACCCTGCCCCCTGCTGTCATTTGACAGTCTGCTTGTTGTTTTACTGTCACTATATCTACCTTTCTGTTCATTAGTTGATAATGTTCTTTAATATCCATAAATGAGTGAGGTCATGTGGTGTTTCCCTTTCATTGACTGGCTTATTTCACTCAGCATGATGCTCTCCAATTCCATCCAGGTTACTGCAAATGATGAGAATTCCTTCCTTTTTATGGCAGCATAGGATTCCATTGTGTAGATGTACCATAGTTTTCTGATCCATTCATCTGCTGATGGGCATCTAGGCTGTTTCCAAATCCTAGCTACTGTAAATTGTGCTGCTATGAACATAGGGGTGCATATATCCTTTCTGATTGGTGTTTCTAGTTTCTTGGAGTATATTCATAGGAGTGGGATTACTGGATCAAATGGGAGTTCCATTTTCAGTTTTTTTAAGAACCTCCATACTGTTCTCCACAGTGGTTGCACCAACCTGCAATCCCACCAGCAGTGCACAAGGGTTCCTTTTTCTCTGCAACCTCGCCAACACTTGTCCTTTGTTGATTTTCTGTCTCTCTCTGGCTTCTTTTAAGATTCTGGTTTTGTCGATGGTCTTTACCAATTATAATGTGCCTATGTGTTGGTCTTTGGGGATTCATTTTGTTTGGGACTCTTCGAGCATCTTGGATTTGTGTGGGTCTTTTCTTCTCTATCTCAGGAAAGTTTTCTGTGATTATTTCTTGAAATACTTTTTCCATATCTTGCTCAGTTTCCTTTCCTTCTGGGACCCCTCTTATTCTAATATTGTTTTGTTTTGTATTGTCCCAAAGCTCCCGTAGGCTCTCCTCCTGTTTTTTGATTTATTTTTTTCTAGCAGCTGCTCTAATTGGGTATTTTTTTCCATCTTGTCTTCTAGCTCACTAATGTGATCCCCCGCTTCTTCTAGTCTACTCTTGATGCTTTCTATTGAGTTCTTCATAGTATCAATGTCATTTTTCATTTCTTCTTGGTTCACCTACATTTCCTCTTGGTTCTTCTTCAGATCCTCTTGGTTCCCCTTCATTTCCTCTTGGGTCTTACTCATATTGTCAAATTTGTCCTCCATTCTTTTTAGCCATTTCATGATCATTACTCTGAATTATTGCTCTGGTAGGTTGCTTGCCTCTAACTCATTTACTTCCTTTTCTGGTGATGCCTCATTTTCTTTCATAGGTGGGTTGTTTCTTTGCCTCCCCCCATGATCTCTCTTTTCAGTATGTCTGGTTATGTAATTCTCCCTCTCCTGCTTTTATTTAAAGGTACAAAATACAACACAATCAGGTACATCACAAAAGGCACTGAACAGAAATGTGTTTGCAATATTAATATCCTCTAATAAAGGTGACTAGAACCCAGCTAATAAAAACATAAAATCAAATAAAAAGAATAAGCAAACCAATCTTACAAAAAAGAATAAAACTTTGTTATAGTTAGCATTCAACATACAACTACAACGGGGTAGAGAGAAGGATTGTTTTGTTGTTGTTATTGTTGTTGTTTTTAGGACAGCAACAAGGTAGGTGTGAATGGGCTTGGAGTAGGGGGTTGGGAGTTAGATATACACAGGTTGGGTGAAATTTTAGGAAGGGGTAAACAGAAAGAATAGGGAAAATCTAGAGCAGTAAAGAGTTAAGATAAACAGGACACCAAAGGGAAAGTTTTGGAAGAGAGTGATGGCATAAAGGTAGCGTTGAGTTAGAATAGAGCGTTGGAGAAGGAAATGTATAAATAGTCTGAAGAATAGTAATACTGAAGGGGGGAAAAAGAGAAAAAAAATGGGTACATAATATGGCACTTAAAAGATAATAATAAAAATAAACAAAAAAATAAGATAAAAAAGATAAAAATTTAAAATAGTAGTAGTAATAATATTGATTATATATAAAAATGAATTAATTAAAAAGGTAAAATCAAGTGAGGGAAGATGAAAAAATAATTTCTTGAGTAATCTTTGCAACTAATGTAAATAAAAAACAAAACAAAAACGAAACAAAAAATTTAAACAACTAGACAATAAAAATCAAAAATTAAATAAAATTTGCAGTAATGAAGGTCATTCACTTCCTCTGTTGTTCTGTCTAGCTCTCCAGTTCCCAGCCTGGGTGGTAATTGCAGTTCCCTGTGTTTCTTTGGTATTGTAATCAGGTCCTGATTTTTAAGCAGTTTTAGAGTCCATATGTACTTTATCCTCTGGGTGGCAGTGTTTCTGGGTTGACTTCCAGGGCTCTGAAGCCTTTCTAGCTTTTTTCCCCTCTCTGTGTCCCTGATCTATGGTGGGGTGGGGGTGGGGCAGGACCGAACTTGGATTCAGATTGTGTTGTTCCTTAGATATCCCCCCACTTAGGAGCCTTGTCCACAGTCAGGAGAGCCTCCTGCCCAAAACTCAGGAGTTTCTTGTAAACCCAGGCCCTGTTTTCCAGCCTTCGTGTGCCTGTCACACGCGCTCGGGGTGCCACGCCGCGGGGGGACTCACTGGATCTCCGAGAAATCTGACCTTTTCACCTTGGGGTGGAGCACTCCTTTGAGTCCAAGTGTTCGTGCTGATTGTGGTCAGCATTTTGGGGCTCACAGATGCTTGGTGCTCTTTGCAGCTGTGGATATTCAGGCCTCTGACACTAACCTCTTCCCGTCAAGATAGTGAGATTTCCCCGTCTGTGCCTGTTCTTCGGCCATTTTCTCCACCCCACTTGGCATGTTTTTTCGTTTTTGTTTTTTTTAATCTAATGAATGTAAGGATTTTTCAATATATAAATAAATAAATAAATAAATATAGTATTGAAGTAATTTAAACACAATAAACTATATGTGGTTCATCCTGTTATATGCCCAAAATTATTTAATAAATTTCTATGCATATTCCTAATAAACACTTTTTAGCGGTGAGAATAGAAAAGCTATTTTCAAAATATAGTTCAATCCAACAGCCAATACAGTTGTTCTCCCTTATCTATGGTTTCACTTTTCATAGTTTTAGTTGACCACAGCCAACTGCAATTCAAAAATATTAAATGAAAATTTTCATAAATAAATAATTTTTAATTTTTAAATTTCATAACTCTGAGTAGCTTTTCTATTCTCATCTGTAAAAAGTGTTTATTAGGAATATGCATTTAAATTTATTAAATAACTTTGAGTATATTTGATACAATTATCATCTCACATGATCACATGAAGAAGGATGAATAGAGTACAATAAGATACTTGAGAGAGAAAGAGACAAAATTTACATAACATATTACAGTATAGTTTTGTAATTGCTCTGTTTTATTATTGCTATTATTATAAATATATAACTGTGCTTAGCTTATAAATTAGACACATATGTAATACTTTAATAAATAAAGAAAAATAAAATAAAATAACCTTTATTATAGGTGTGTATATCTAGAAAAAACAGTTTATGTATGGTTCCATACTATCCACAGTTTCAGGCATCCACTAGGGGGTCTTAAAACATATCTCCAGTAGGTAAAGGGAAATTAGTGTATAATAATAACATATAGATATAGAATTAAATGGATAAAAACATAAAATAAAAAAGTCATACAGTTTATGGCAATATGACATCAAAATCAATGATAAAAGAAAATGTTAGATAAATGTAGATTCTTACCTTACTTCACATATAAAAGTAAGTTCTAGTAAGATTAAATAGTTGAGTATTTAAAGCCTATACAAAGAAAAACAAGAGGAAGTCAGTGGGATATTTACCTACCGTATTTGCAGGCATATAAGATGATTTTTTTGGCCCTGAAAAATATGCCTCCAAGTGGGGGGTAGTCTTATACAGCGAGTATATAACAAACTCTGTATTTTGAGTGGAAATGTTAGGGAGTCGTCTTATATGCCCAGTCTCTTATACGCCGGCAAATACGGTATTTTTCAGGGCTAAAAAATCGTCTTATACGCCGGCAAATACGGTAATTGTTGGATATTTAATATCAAAGGTGAAGGAAGCTTAAATAATTACACAAATGAGAAGAATGACAGATTTGGCTACATATAAATATAAAACTCCTAACTATGGCAACATTTCTTTAAAAATGTAAAATAAACTGAATAAAATAATTGCAACAAAAATAAACATAAATAAAATTACAAGATAATGACAGGACTGGCATAAAATTATTAATGCTAACAAGTATTAAAATAATTTTAAAACAATTACAAAATTAAAATATTTTTTAATTTCAATATATTTTATTTTCTTTTTCTTTTTAATTGAATTTATTGGTGCAGCATTGGTTAATTATACAGGATACCAGTGTACAATTATATAATACATCATCTGTATATTGTATTATGTGTTCACCACCCCAAGTCAAGTCTCCTGTCACCATTTATTCCCCATTTACCTCTTTCTACCTCCCCCCACTCCCTATAGGTTTATTTAGAAAAACAGTGTATAATGCACTTCTTAGATAATTGGATATTAATATGAACATAATAGTTCCATATTATCTTTCATATTTCTATTCAGAATCATTTTCATTCTCTATGTTATTAATATGATTTCAGTGTGCAAAACCTTGTACAATTTCTAAACTCAGAGAGCAAATAATTAAAAGAAGTTTATAATACAAAATATTGCATTTTGGACATCAGCAAAAAATGGTGGACTAAGGACTTCCAAAATTCTCTTTCTTAACAGCAACCTGAAAATTGACAACAAAATATGTCAGAATCATCTAATTTAGGAGTCTGTAGATTAAATATATAAAGAACGCAGATCGGTGCAGCTACTGTGGAAAATATGGAGATTCCTCAAAATTTTTTAAATAAAATTGCTCTATGACACAGTGAGTCCATTTCTGGAAATATATCTAAAGAATCCCAAAGCCCCAATTCAAAAGTATATATATATATATATATATATATATATATATATATATATATACTCCTATGTTCATTGCAGCATTATTTACAATAGCCCCAAGATTTGGAAGCAGCCCAAATGCCCATCAGTAGATGAAAGGATTAAAAAACAAAAACAAACAAAACAAAACAAAACAAAAAACGGTAGTACATTTACACAATAGAATATAATTCTGTCTTAAAAAAGAATGCAATCTTATCATTTGCAACAGCTTGGATGGACCTGGAAAGTATTATGCTAACTGAAGTAAGCCAGTCAGAGAAATACAAATACCACATGATTTCACTTGTATGTGAATTTAATAAACAAAATAAATAAGCAAAATAGAAATAGACTCATAGATGCAGAGAACACACTGTCAGATGTTATAGGAGAGAGGGATTGGAGACTGAATGAAAAAGGTAAAGGATTCAGAAAAAATACAGCCCTGACGGTGTTGCTCAGTGGATGGAGCATTGCCCTGTGGACTGAAGGGTCCCAGGTTTGATTCTGGTCAAGGGCATGTACTTTGGTTGAGGGCACATAGCGAGTAGCGAGTGTGTGATCAGTGTTTCTCATTGATGTTTCTAACTTTCTATGCCTCTCCCATCCTCTCTGTAAAATATCAATAAAAAAATATTTTTTTAAAAAGAAAAAAAAAACACAAAAAAACTCATAGACAATAGTATGGTAATTAGCAGAGGGAAAGGGAGTGGGGGAGGTAAAATAAGGTAAAAGGGAGAATAGTGACAGAAGGAGAATTGACTTTGGTTGGTGAACACACAATACAATATACAGATGATGTATTATAGAATTGTACACCTAAAAAATTTTATTAACCAAAGTTGCTCCAATAAATTCAATGAAAAATAAATGGCAGTATCCAAAAAGAGCCTAAAAAAACAGATTATGCAACTATATTAATGATAGAATTAATAAAAAGGACTTAAAATAGTTATAAATATACTCAAAAACTTCTCTCTTGCAATTTATATAGGAGAGAGAAATCTTGAATCAACCACTAAACTGACTTCTTCCTCAATACCACTTCTGGAGCAACTCTGATCCACTCCTCTTGTATCCTGTCTTTAGAGACTAAGTGGTAGACAGTCCCTTCTTAGACCTTCCCACACAATTGCCAGGTATTTTTTAGGGGGTAAAAACAGGTTCAGGGAAGAGAAGATAAAAAGTGGAAACTTAATCAATGCATTGTGGGAATATTGTCACAAGTAGAACTTATTGAGTATAAAAACAGCTTTGGGAATAAAAAGGAGAGGACAAAACACCCACATAAATTTAAAAAGGGAGTGGTGCGGCCTGTGACCCGGGGAAGCCATGTGCCCCAAGGGAGCAGTGGGACCAGGGGAGCAGTGTGTCTGGGGTGAGCCGTGTGCCCTGGGGGAGTGGTGGGACCCGGGGGAGTAGTGTGCCCCGGGGGAGCGGTGTTCCCCAGGGGAGTGGTGGGATCTGGGGGAGCCGTGTGCCCCAGGAGAGCCGTATGCCCCAGGGGGGCCATGTGCCCTGGGAGAGTTGTGTGCCCGGGGGAGTGGTGTGCTCTGGGAGAGCAGTGGGATCTGGGGGAGCTGTGTGACCCGGCAGAGTGGTGGGCCCAGCAGAGCAGTGGGGCCCAGTGGAGCCGTGTGCCCTGGGAGAGACCTGTGCCCTGGGGGGAGGGCGGTGGGACTCGGGGAAGCCGTGTACCCCGGGGGAGTGGTGAGGCCTGGCGGAGCAGTGGGACCTGGGAGTGCCTTGTGCCCCAGGGGAGTGGTGGGACCTGGGGGAGCCATGTGCCCCGAGGGAGTAGTGGGATCCAGGGGAGCTGCATGCCCCAGGGGAGTGGTGAGATCCAGGGGAGCTGTATGCCCCAGGGGGGGCCATGTGCCCCAGGAGAGTTGTGTGTGCCCCGGGGGAAGGCGGTAGGACCTGGGAGAGCTGTGTGCCCCAGGGGAGTGGTGTGCCCCGGGGGAGTGGTGTGCTCTGGGGGAGCAGTGGGATGAGGGGAAGCCGTGTGATCCGGCGGAGTGGTGGGCCGGGCAGAGCGGTGGGACCTGGGAGTGCCTTATGCCTCAGGGGAGCAGTGGGACCTGGGGGAGCCATGTGCCCCAGGGGAGTGGTGGGACCCAGGGGAGCCACATGCCCCGCGGGAGCCTTGATCCCCGAGGGAGCAGTGGGATCCGGGGGGGCCATGTGCCCCAGGGGAGCGGTGGTACTCGGGAGAGCCTAGGGCCCGGGGGGGAGCGGTGGGGCCCGGGGGAGCCGTGTGACCCGGGGGAGCCGTGTGACCCGGGGGAGCTGTGTGACCCGGGAGAGCCATGATCCCTGAGGGAGCAGTGGGATCCTGGGGGGCCATGTGCCCCAGGAGAGCCGTGTGTCCCAGTGGAGCGGTGGGACCCTGGGGAGTCGTGTGACCTGTAGGGGTGGTGGGACCCGGGGGGGGGGTGTGAACCGGAGGAGGAGCAGATTCTATTCATGTGGTCCTGAGACATTTGGACAGTCTGCAGCCATTTGCTACATAACACTTTGTTGTATTTCCCTACAAAAACAAATGGGAGAGTGTCCTGCTTGAAATTCATATACAGAAAAAAAGGAAAAGAGAAGAAAAAATCTGAGGAACAGAATAAACTGGCCAATATAGTAGAATCAGGGGTAAAGAAAGGGAGTGGACTGATAATTATCAGGGGTATAAGGGGGTGGGGGAGCAATGAGAGACTGGATTGAAATCGTATAACCAATGGATGAAGACAATTGGGGGGAGAGGGGGTAAGGGCAGAGGGTGGGATGGGAACTGGGTGGTAGGGAGCTTTGGGGGAAAAAAGAGAAACAATTGTAATAATCTGAGTAATAAAGATTTATAAAAAATAAATAAAAACTTTTTTTAAAAATTTAAAAATGGGTGAGAAATGGGAAACAAATGAGCATAGTAATTATGAGAGAAAAGGTGTTGTTTTGGAAAGGAGGTGTATTTAAATAATTTTACTTTAATAAATATATAATGTAATTGAAGTACAAATAAAGGTAAAGGTTTGAACAACAAAAAAAGGCCTTATCCTAGAAACACAAAGTTGGTTCAGCAAATGGAAATCAGTTAATGTAATGTCCCTTATTAGTGGAATGATGGACACAATACCTTTTATCACTACAGATACACAAAAAATGCATTTGATAAAATCCAACCCCCTTTTGTGATAAAATCAGCCATCTAGGACTGGAAGGGAACTTCCTCATCCAGGTCAAGAGCTTTGTGCAAAGTGAAGGATATATATATGTATATAAAGTTTGTTGTGCTTATTTGAATTGAGACCTTTGATTCTTATTAAAAAAAGAGTCTCTCAGAACCTAATGAAGTTAAGCTTAAAATATTCAAGTTTACCATGACATTTTTAGTGGCTTGAGTGAGTGCTATTTAAATTTATTTTGCTATTTAGGTACCGGGTGGAGGTGGGCAAAGGAGGGGGGTGGGCATATGTATTAGTGTCAACAATAAAAAAGAAATGTCTTTCTTTTTGAATAGTAATATCCTTCAAGAAATCTAATAACTATTCCTTCTAATATTGCTCATCTTCTGCTGTTAAAGCAAAAATATTTTTGCATGCCAGGCTTATTTTTCTAATCCCAACCTTACCCTATTGGCTCTATACCTGATAGCTCCAAACAACAGCACTGAAGATAATTCTGAATCATCTCCATCCATCCTCAACTACATTTCAGCTTCACCTTTCCTATCCCTCAAAGTTAGCGGTGGGCTAGTTAGGGTCCATGTGGCAAGTCCTGCTGGTTACCTGTTTTGATAAATAAAATTTTATTGACATACAGCCACACCCATTCTTTTAAGAATTACCCAAGGCTGCTTTCACCCCACAACAGTAGAGCTGAATGGTTGCAAAGACTAAAATGCATATTATTTGTTTCTTTACAGAAAATATTTCCTATTTTCTGGTCTAAGATACAGTCCAAACACCCCAAGGGTTTCTTTTTAAAAATTATTTGCTTGTTTGTTTGTTCTTTTTCTTTATGCTTTTCTTTGGCTTTCTTCTTTCTCTGTTAACTGCTGCATATATAAGAAAAATGTCCTACTACATGTTTGCTTTTCTTTTGCCCAATTTATTTAATTAGTTTTCTAACATTTAATACTTCTCGCAATACTATAAACTTGTGAGAATAAGTATAGTGTTTGCCTTCTGAATTATTTCCCTCTGTCTAGTGCATATTAAAAACTGAATATTTATTAAACACATAAATTTATTAAACACATAAATGTCATATGGATAAATGCCTTAAAGTGATTTTGGAACAAAGAAAAGAATACATCCATGAATTAATAAAATACTTTAGTTCTACTAAAACCCATTTCAATATTTTCCTAATCATACAAGTAATTTGAGTAATGTTTTAAGCTGAAAAAGACATTTCTGTTATACAATATACTACTTTAATACTTAGCTCCTAAAACACATTATCATTGTGTGTGTGTTTTTAAGTTAATTTTGTGAAAGTTATAGTAAAATATATTTAAATGGTGATAATTCAATTGCAGGCCACAACTTTACAAGTCACATTAAACATACACACATATATAAATAATATACATAACATATAATATAATTATCTTTTATCAATTAAATTATATATCAATATTATTTTCTGGTCCCTATTAAAAGCTTTAGGAGTACTTTCTGTTTTTTGTTAATTAAAATTTCACACTCAGTTAAAATCTATTCTCATAATTATACATAGCAAAACTGTTTAAATAAAAAATAAATAAAAAGTATAAGGCATTAACAAAACTTAGGATGTGGAGATGTTTGAAAATTAGACATATGAAAAGTAGTTTCAACCTAATATATAAAAGAAGGGAGATCTTGGGAGCATTCAGAATTGGGAGAATTCAAATACCTAAATTCACTTGAAGATGTATTTCCAAGCCTTGGGTGATTACTGCAAGTAATCAAGAGGTTCACTAAAGCAGATGGGAGTATAGGTGACAAGTTTACAAACAGTAGTTACTAAGATGACCTGATTAAGGCTGTAGGTGGTGTGTCTTTGACCTGTGCTACTTTGAGTGATCTAAAATCACGATTGCTACTTGATGCTTTAATAAATCTGTCTGTTCCCTGACACCATGTTGTTGACATTAGTATCAGTATCTATTACTTTAGACTTGAATATATTGTTTGGTAAATATTAATATATAAATATAAGGTAAAAGTACATTTATTTTATGGTTTATGTCCTATATTTTTTTACTTGAAATGTATTGTAGAAAATAATGCATTCCAACAAATTTCATTGCAAATTAAACAATAGTAAACAAAGCAGTTAGAAACATTGATCTAAAAACTCCTAATGATAAATTACTTGGTTGGAGTTCAGTTATTTATTTACCTAGTTTCCCCCAAAATAAAACAGTGTCTTATATTAATTTTTGCTCCCAAAGATGCGCTAGGTCTTATTTTCAGGGGATGTCTTATTTTTCCTTGAAGAAGAATACGGTACACATTTATTGTTAAATGAAAATAAAGGAAATTTATTACCTGTATATGGTATGATAGTATGGTAGTTGTCAACACAAACCAGACAAACTGTGAATCCTACAGTATCAAGAATTTACTCATTTATTCAATGACAATCATGTCATCATCTTCTGGAACATCATCATAACAATCCAATTCCTGAATTTCCTGGTGAATTTCTTGTGACTCCATTGCTTTCAGAATCAGTGGACCAAATCTCTCATGTTTATCAATAGCACTGTCTTTAAATGAGTACTTCTTGTCAAGGTAGCCTGCTCACAGTGCATTTGCAATGCAACTGTCAGTGATTTTCTCCCATGAATTCTTCACCCAAGTCACAACTTCTTGCAGTTTAGGTTTCACAAAGTTTCCACGATGATTTCTCCCCATTCACACAGCAGTGACGTCAGGACTCAGCGTAATGTCACTGGTTGCTAGACGCCAGTCGGGGCGGCCCTAGCGACCAGTTTATGGTAAATTAATTTTCATTCTGAGACAGAGCCTGGGGGCCTTATTTTCGGGGGGATGCCTTATATTTCACTCAGAAGGAAACCTGTAAGTAGGTCTTATTTTCCGAGGCTGTCTTATTTTTGGGGAAACACGGTAGAATACTCGTCTTTAACAAAATACACATTTCAGTATTTGTGAATATGCTATTAGGGATTTAAAGATTTATTATGATAAAGCATTATTCAAAAGAATATTTTACAGTCTATTTGATCATTAATAAAAGTAGAATGATGGAATGATCATGTTACTTATGATTTAAGTACCTAGGAGAGTTAGCTAATTTTAACCTTACTAGTATCATCAAGACTAGATCAAATATGAATATTAGATACACTTTTAAAAAGCATAATTTTCCTATTGACTTAGAAATCACTTTATAGCAATGACATATTCAAATAAGTTTTTTTTTAAAAAGATAAAGTACCAGATTAAGAGTGTGCTTAATATAAAAAGTGAAGGCAAAAGCAAACATATTTTTAAAAAATATTTCAATAAATGGTATTGGAAATATTGGACAGATATATGAAAAACAGAAAGAGAAATTTGACCACCTTTTTACACCATACACAAGAATAAACTCAAAATGGATTAACTTGAAATGTGAGACTTGAAACCATAAAAATCCTAGATATAAACTTAGGCAGTAGAATCTCTGACATTTCTCTTAGCAATATTTTTTTCAGATATATCTCCTCGGGGAAGGGAAACAAAAGAAAAAATAGACAAATGTGACTACATCAAACTTAAAAGGTTCTGTACAGCAAAATAAGCAATCAAAAAATGAAGATAACCCACTGAATGGCAGAATATATCTGCCCCTACATCTGATAAGGGGTTAATATCCAAAATTATAAAGAACTTATAAAATCCAACACCAAAAATCAAACAACCCAATTAAAACATGGACAAAAACCTGAATGATCACTTCTTTAAAGAGGACATAGAGATTCCAATAGGGATATGAAAAGATTCTCAATGACACTAATTACCAGAAAAATGGAAATGGATAAGGGTTTAATGGTCTCATACATCTGAAAAAATAAAAATTGGGGGAAAAAACACACACACAAAAAAAAAACAAACCCAGAAAATCTAGAGGCATAAAGTTAAAGCTACAATTATATCTATTCCTTTACCTGCATTATTTTTTTTCCTCCCACTACCAAGTGAGTAGAGCCATATAGTACAAATAGTAGAATTTCCCATTAATGTACATTTCATTAGGCAGAGCACCAGGAAAACATCTATGATTTCTTTTTTGTCCTTTTCCCTTTCCTACCATTCTAGATTCATAAAATGGTTGAGTCTTCTATTCAACTCTGAAGAAAATAGCAACGGAGAAATGGAAATATTTACCATATGCCCATAGGGAAAGACTTGAGATCAACTTGAAAGGAACTAACTTAATGGAATGCTCCAGGATAGATGGGTTGAATTGTGGGACTATCACAGGGGAGCCAATCCTGTCTTTCAAAAGATATAATATGATATATAATATTATATTGAACCTTTCAGGTGTCAGTTTTAGGTGGAACTGCAGGTTTGAAAAGTTTTATATGTTGAAAAATGCCCTGCCAGAGTGGTTCAGTTGGTTGAGCGTCATCCTGTGCACCAAAATGTTGCAGGTTCGATCCCTGACCAGGGCACATATCTGGGTTGCATTTCAATACTCGATTGGGAACATACAGAAGGCAACTGATCTATCTATCATCTATCTATCTAGCTAGCTAGCTAGCTAGCTCATCTATCTATCATCTATATATATCTCTCTCCCTGTCTCTAAGCATGCTGAGATGAACAAGT
The DNA here is from genome assembly GCA_963924515.1 of Vespertilio murinus. Lineage (NCBI taxonomy): Eukaryota > Metazoa > Chordata > Mammalia > Chiroptera > Vespertilionidae > Vespertilio > Vespertilio murinus. Next base: position 64,747,110 of record OZ004710.1, read on the forward strand.
ACATAATGCAAACTTTGCTCAGCTAAAATAATGAAGCTGACAGAATCATTCCCAGCTAAGTTTCCTTATTTCAGAATGTGGTGGTCAGATTGCATAGCCACAAAGCATCAAGTCTCATGATGATGCCTCCAGATCTGTGTTTTTACCAAACAATTTATGATACATATGAGATGGTTCATTTCAAACGGGATAGCTTGGGCAACAAATGTATGCAGCCCAAGTCTTTGTGTCTTATTTAGAGAGGCTTTCCTTATTTCAAGGTTTATGTTATTTAGCAAGGGTTGACTAAATTGGTAGTGGCACTGGAGAGTGTTTGTAACCCATGTTATAACTTGGCACCTGTGTCAGGAGAATTTTCTCTGTTTTTGTTTTTTTTAACTGATGGGAAAATATATTGTTAGACATAGGGTTTAAGTTTGAGTAAGAGGTGAGTTATTAGTTAACTGGTCTTAGATCATTTAGACTATTATTAATTATAGCCAGTTCATCAGGAACAGGAGACAGGGCTGGGACAGGCCTTCATGAAATTGTTCACACAGAGAAGCATCAATCAACAGCAAGATCTTTGACAGAAACTGGAACTTCAGGATGCAGCAGTCAACCTTGACATGGGCAGGGAGGTTGAACATCCTGCATAGTGCTGCCAGGAAATCCCTATTTATACTAAGAGTGGGCTGGCTGGTTGCATATGTAGGATGTCCCATCTCCCTGCCCACTTCGTCGGGATCAAAAACACCATTTTGCTTCACTGAAGAACCGTAAAGTCTGCATGTCAAGAAAATACAGATGATGAGCTACGTCACTAGAAAGGCACTCTGACAAATGAATTTAGTAGAGGAAAGAACACTGAGTGCTATGACCTTGGCTTAGAAGAGGCAGTTGGATTAGTGAATGAATCTGTAAGCTCAGGGCCAGTAGGAAATTATTGAACCATAGTAGCCAGCTAAAGGACCTGCAGAATTGCCAGCAATTCCACTAGCCATCCAGGTAAAGCCTCCAGAATTGCTCCTCCTACTCTCAGGATTACACCAATGTAGCGAAAATTAGTAATTGGGATATTTATTTAGGGTGGCCAGAGACAGAGTAGTTAGAGGGAGAGAGAATCCAATTACTACTTTGTGAGAAGGAGAAAAGGTTATAGCCTGTAAAGCAGTCAAGAACTTCATATCTGAGGATTGAGGTAAAATGGTAAATTTTGAAAAATATCTAAATGTCAGAAGCAAGAGATTTGGGAGCAGTAGCCCAGAGAAGATCCAATAATTTTAAATCAAGTTCAAATTGGTGTAAACACAGGGAAGAATCAGTTCACAAAGGGGTGGGTGTGATTCCAAGGAAGGAAGTTACCGGCATGTTCCTGAAATCATATAGAATATATAACTAATGCCAGATGCAGTACCGAATCATATCCATCGAAGTCTGTCAAAGGCAAGGTGATAGGAAATAACAACAGGTCGGAGCTCTCAAAAACATGGCTTTGGAAATGAAATAGTAAAGGAAAATCCAGCCAATACAATGGGCTGGACTCTTCTACTGGATTCCATAGGAAAGATATAATAAACTCAAAATACAAAGTCATTTAAATATGATAAATATAGTTTTATAAAAATATATTGTTATACTTAATTTCCTAAATTTCACCACAGGCTGCTGAAAATTTTGCCATGGACCTGTGAATGAAAATTACTGATCTATAGAAGATGTTGCTGGCAGACAATCAGTTCTGTTAGTAGCACCAATTTGAGGGACAGCCTGGATGCTATTGAGCCTCTCAGAGACTTTAAGTGAGGAGCCATGTTAACTAGGCCATCTCAAAAAATCTGGAATTCTAAAAAGGGATTATTCATTACTAGAGATCTGGTGCATTAAATTCGGGCTTGGGAGGGAGGAGAGGGGGTTGGTGGTGGTGTCCCACAGCCTAGCCTGCACTCTTTCCAATCTGGGACCCCTCAAGGGATGTCCAACTGCCTGTTTAGGCCCGATCCCAGTGGGCCTAAACAGGCAGTTGGACATCCCTCTCACAATCCAGGACTGCTTGCTCCAAACTGCTCGCCTGCCTGCCTTTCTGAGTGCCCCTAATGGCTTCTGCATGCCAGCCTGATCACCCCCTAACCACTCCCATGCCAGTCTGATTGATGTCTAACTGCTCCCCTGCCAGCCTATTTGCCCCCAACTTCCCTCTTCTACTGGCCTGATCACCCTTAACTGCCCTCCCCTGCAGGGTTGATCACCCCCAACTGCCCTCCCTTGCAGGCCTGGTGGTTCCCAACTGCCCTCCCCTACTTGCCTGATCACCCGCAACTGCCCTCCCTTGCAAGCCTGGTCCCTCCCAACTGCCCTCCCCTCCCCTGCTGCCATTTTATGATGGTCATCTTATGTCCACATGGGGGCAGGATCTTTGACCACATGAGGGTAGCTATCTTGATTTTGTGTGTTGGAGTGATACTCAATCAGCATATTACTCTTTTATTAGATAGGATAGAGGCCTGGTGCATGGGTGGGGGCCAGTTGGTTTGCCCTGAAGTGTGTCCCGGATCAGGGTGGATGTTACCTTGAAGCATGGGGCAGCCTGAACGAGGGGCCTGTGGTGGTTTGCAGGCCGGCCACACCCCCTGGCGACCCAAGCGGAGGCCCTGGTATCTGGAATTTATTTACCTTCTACAATTGAAACTTTGTAGCCTGGAGTGGAACCAAGCCTTCTGCTCGCTCTGCGGCTGCCGACATTTCTGTTTGGATTTGTTTACCTTCTATAATTGAAACTTTGTAGCCTTGAGTGGAGGCTTAGGCCAGCCAGGGCAGGCAGAAAGCTTGGCTTCTTTCATTGCCTGGGAAACCCAAGCCTCCCTCCTGCTCTCTATGGCCACAGCCATCTTGGTTGGGGTTAATTTGCATACTCACTCTGATTGGCTGGTGGTCGTGGCTGATGGGTGTAGAGGAGGTATGGTCAATTTGCACATTACTCTTTCATTATATAAAATACTTCAAATCTGGGTTGAGTTTCCAATCAACTATCCTGCCTTTAGCACTCTTCAGTGAGTGACAAGTGGGCCAATCTAAGGCCAAGGAAAAGGCTAACTCAGAGTTGAGGATTCAGAGCACATGCCCATTTTCCCTTAACAGCACAGACTCTTCACTGGAATTCTGTACTTGATGACTTATTCATAAAATATGTGGTTTTATATCTAGGGACTCAAAAGTCACATGGAAATTTATGGACAAACTGATGTTTATAACATTCCTTTATAAGAGTGTGTGGAATCTGTAGAGGTATTCCAATTCATCACTGATATGGTTATTTGTGTTTTCTACTTTTAGTTCTACCTTAATCTGTCTATAAGTTTATCAATTTATTGATTTTAAAAAACATTTCATTGATTGCATTTTTTTATTTTCATCCCTCAATTTCATTGATTTCTGCTTTTATATTTATTACTTTCTTCTGATACCTTGAATTACCTTCATCTAGAATTTTAATGTGGAAGCTTATATCATGGATTTGAGATTTTCTTCTTTTTTAAAATAAGCTTTTCATGCTAGGAATTTTCCCCAAGGGTTGCTTTAGTGTCATCATACAAATTTTGATGTTTTATTTTCATTTTCATTTAGTTCAAATAACTTCTAATTTAATCTGTCTTCTTTGAAATACTGATTATATAGGACTGTGTTACTTAATTTCCAAATACTTGCAATTTTTCAAGATATATTTTTGTTACCGGTTTTTAGGTTAGTTCTGTTATGGTCAGAAAAAATACATTGTATGATACCAACATATTAATTTCCTAAATTTTTATGGCCCAGGATATGATCTTTCTTGATCAATTTTCCATGAGCTCTTAAAAAGAATATCTATTCTACTATTGTCAAATAGAGTGTTTTATAAATGTCAATTTATTCAAGTTCATTATTAGTGCTGTTTAATTCTTTTATATCAGTAGTAATTTTCTGTCTACTTGTTCTATCAATTACTGAGGAAAATATGTTGAAATCTCAAAGTATAATTGTATTTTTACTTTTGATTTTTTCTTTCTTTTATATCATTTTTTGCTTCATGAAATGTGAAGTTCTGTTCATAGGTGCATAAATGCTTAGATTGTTATATTCCCTTGATGAATTGATACCTTTAATCATTATATAATGTGTGTTATACATAGTAATATTCTTTGGTTCGAAATGTACTTTGACATTAATATAGTAACTTCAGCATTTCTATGATTAATGTTTGTATGTTTTCTGTTTTTTTTTTACTGTGTATCTATCAAAATAATTATATTTAAACTTGTAGTGTTTCTTACAGAGATCATATAAGTAGATCTTGTTTACTTTTGTTCTGTTTAATCCAACATCGCCATGTTTTAGAATTGATAAAATTTGCAATTTATACAATTTACATTTAACGAAATTATTGATTTGTTTGAAATTATGTCTACTCTTTTACTGTTTTCTATTTATCTCTTTTCTTTTTCATTCATTTTTTCTTATTCCTGAATTATTTGGGGGGGGGGTTGAATTTTATTATAGTATTCAATTTTTATTGCTCTATTGACTTCTTTTAGTATATTTCTTTGTACAGATTTTTTACTGATTGCTGTCTAGATTAAAATATACAGACCTAATGTTCCACAATATCCTGAGAATTAACATTTTGTCACTTCAAGTGAACACAGAAACCTTATAACCACATAGGACCCTTTGAGCTTCCCCTTTTTGCTTTAATTGTTATATAGAGTACATCTATATACAGTGAAAACCTTCTCAGGCAATGTTATAAATTTTGTTTTTGACAGTTACATGCATATTAAAAACTTAAAAAATAATCTATTATATTTTCCCAAATTATTTACCATTTCTGTTGTTCTTTATTCATGCCTGAAGTTTCATCTAGTATAATTGTTTGGCATTTATTTATTTATTTATTTATTTATTTATTTATTTATTTCTGAAGAACATCCTTTAGCATTTTTTGGAATAAATCTCCTGGCAGCCAGTTTCTTTGTTTGCATTGATATGAAATTTTTTCAATTTTAAATTCCTTTTTTTTAAAATATATTTTCATGAAAATATAGGATTCTGAATTGTGATTTGACTACCTCTGGCCTCCATGATTTCTGATAGAAAATCTGAAATTTTATAGATCATTGCACCCTTATACATAAAGTCATTTTTCTCAGCTGCTTCAATATTTTTTTTCTTTCTTGTGTGTTTTCACCAGATTATGGTGTCTAGGTATAATTTTCTTTTGATTTAACCATCTGGGTTTCTGAAAACTTATATCTGTAATTTTACTTTTTATCAAAGGTGATATAATTTAGACCATTATATCTTCAAATATTTTTTTCTATACCAATTTTATCCTCTTATCAGATTCAAGTGGCACAAATGTTACATGTACACATATAGGTCCCTGCTATGCTTATTCATTTAATTTTTTTCTCACTCTTGTTCAGTTTAGATAGTTTCTATTGCTCTACATTCAGTATTTTTCTTTTTATTCTTCAATCTTTAATTTCTTTATTGATTAAAGTATTGCATATGTGTCCTCAATCCCCCATTAACCTACTACCTCCCTCAGGGACTCATGCCCTCACACACCTGTTGTCTGTTTCTATTGGTTGGGCTTATATGCATGCATACAAGCCCTTTGGTCGATCTCTCCTCCTTACCCCCACCCACCCCTTCCTTTCCTCTGAGGTTTGACATTCTGATCCCTGTTTCTCTCTCTCTGGATCTGTTTTTGTTCATCAGTTTATGTTGTTAATTATATTCCATAAATGAGTGAAATAATGTGGTATTTATTTTCTCTGACTGACTAATATCACTTAGTATAATGCTCTCTAGATCCATCCATGCTGTTGCAAATGGTAAGAATTCCTTCTTTTTTACAGCAGCATAGTATTCCATTGTGTAGATGTACCACAGGTTTTTAATCCACTCATCTGGTGATAGGCACTTAGGCTGTTTCCAAATCTTAGCTATGGTGAATCGTCCTGCTATGAACATAAGGATGCATATATCCTTTCTGATTCCTGTTTCTAGCTTCTTGGGATATATTCCTAGAAGTGAGATCGCAGGGTCAAATAGGAGTTCCATTTTTAGTTTTTTAAGGAAACTCTATACTGTTCTCCACAGTGGCTGCACCAGTCTGCATTCCCACAAACAGTCAAAAAGGGTTCCTTTTTCTCTGCATCCTCACCAACACTTGTCGAATGTTGATTGTTGATGATAGCCATTCTGACAGGTTTGAGATGATGCAGCATTGTCACTTTGATTTGCATCTCTCATATAATTAGTGACAGAGCATGTTTTCATATGTCTCTTGGCCTTCCTTCTGTCTTCTTTCAAATGGTATCTATTTAGGTACCTTTCCCATTTTTCTATTGGATTGTTAATCTTTCTTTTGTTAAGTTGTATGAGTTCCCTGTAAATGTTGGAGATTAAACCCTTATCAGTGATGACATTGGCAAATATGTTGTCCCATGTAGTGAGCTATATTGCATCATACAATCTTGGTTCCTTTGTCGAATATTAATTGGGAATAGTGGTTTGGGTCAATTTCTGGGTTCTCTATTCTATTCCATTGATCTATATGTCTGTTCTTGTGCCAGTACCAGGCTGTTTTAAGAACAGTAGCATTGTAATACACCTTGATATCTGGTATTGAGATCCCACCTACTTTGTTCTTCTTTTTCAGGATTGCTTCGGCTATGCAGGGTCTTTTTGAATTCCAGATGAATTTTTGGCAAGTTCGTTGTAGATCTGTGAAATATGCCATTGGTATTTTAATGGGGAGTGCATTGAATCTATAGATTGCTTTGGTTAGTATGGACATTTTGATGATGTTGATTCTACCAATCCATGAACATGGTATGTTCTTCTATCTGTTTATATCTTCCTATATCTCTTTATTCAGTGTCCTATAGTTTTCATTATAGTCTTTTACCTCCTTAGTTAAGTATCAATTTTTTTGGAGCGATGGTGAATGGGATTTCTTTTTAGTCTCTCTTTCTGTAAGTTCACTGTTGGTATAAAGAAATGCCATCGATTTCTTGGCATTAATTTTGTATCCTGCTACATTGCTAAATTCATTTATTAAGTCTAATAAATTTTATGGAGTCTTTAGGATTTTCTATGTACAATATCATGCCTTCTGCATATAAGGACGATTTTACTTCTCCTTTTCCAATTTGGATGTCTTTTATTACTTCTTCTTGTCTGATCACAATGGCTAGCACTTCCAGTATTATGTCAAACAGGAGTGGTGAGAGTGGGCATCTCTATCTTGTTCCTATTCTTAGGTGAAATGGTTTTAGTCTTTGTCTATTGAGTATGTTGTTGATTGTGGGTTTATCATATACAGATTTTATTATGTTGAGGTATGATCCTTCTATTCCCACCTTGCTGAGTTTTTTTATTTAAAAAAAGGAGTGTTGGATTTTGTCAAATGCTTTATCTGCATCAATTGATATGACTATGTGATCTTTATCGCTCAGTTTGTTTATGTGATGTATCATGTTTATTGATTTGCAGATATTGTACCATCCTTGCATTCCTGGGATAAATACTACTTGGCCATGGTGTATGATCTTTCTGATGTATTGCTGGATCTGATTTGCTATAATTTTGTAGAGGATTTTGGAATCTATTTTTCATGAGGGATATTGGCCTATAATTCTCCTTTATTGTGTTGTCTTTTTCTGGTTTTGGTATTAGGGTGATGCTGGCTTCATAAAAGGAGTTTGGAAGTGTTCCTTCCTCTTGAATTTTTTGGAATAGTCTGAGGAGGATAGGTTTTAGTTCTTCCTTGAATGTTTGTTAAAACTCTCCTGTGAAGCCATCTGGCCCTGGGCTTTTGTTTGCTGGAAGCTTTTTGATGACTGCTTAAATTTCTTTCATAGTTATTGGCCTAGTGAGAGTTTTTTTAATCTTCCTGATTGAGTTTTGGAAGGTTGTATTTTTCTAGGAATATGTCCATTTCCTCCAGGTTGTCTAGTTTGTTAGAGTAGAATTATTCATAGTATTTTTTAACAATCCTTTTGATTCATGTGGAATATGTTGTTATTTCACCTCTTTCGTTTCTGATTTTGTTTATTTGGGTCCTCTTTCTTTGTTTCTTGGTGAGCCTGGCTAGAGGTTCATCAATCTTGTTTATCCTTTCAAAGAACCAGCTCTTGGTTTCATTGATCTTTTGTATTGTTTGATATTTTTTTGGTTGTTGTTGTTTTTTTTGTTTTTTAGTCTCTGTCATTTATTTCTGCTCTGATCTTTATTATTTTCTTCCTTGTGCTCTGGACTTTGCTGGTTGCTCTCTTTCTAATTCTTTGAGTTGTATAGTTAGATGATTTACTACCTTTATTTATTTATTTATTTATTTATTTATTTATTTATTTATAGGTAGGCCTGTAGAGCTATAAACTTCCCTCCCAGGACTGCTTTCATTGTGTCCTATAGGTTTTGGATTGTTATGTTTTTATTGTCATTAGTTTATAGGATGTTTTTAATTTCTTCTTTGATCTTATTGGTAAACCAATCATTATTTAATAACATGCTATTCAGCTTCCAAGTGTCTGAGTTTTTTGGATCGTTTTTATGGTAGTTTATTTCTAATATTATGCCATTGTGGTCTGAGAGAAGGTGTTTGGTATGATTTCAATCTTCTTAAATTTGGGGGGACTTTGCTTATGACCCAATATGTGGTTATTTTTTTTAAATGTTCCATGTGCACTTGATAAGAATGTATATTCTGTGGCTTTGTGCTGAAATGTTCTGAAGATGTCATTTAAGTCCATCTAACCTAGTGAGTCATTTAGAATTGTTGTTTCTTTGCTGATTTTTGGCTTAGAGGATTTATCTAGTGATATCAGTGCTGTATTAAAGTCCCCTACTATGATTGTATTGTTATTGATCTCTTCCTTGATATCTTCTAGGAGCTTTTTATGTATTTGGGTGCATATATGTTTATGAGGGTTATATCCTCTTGTTGTATCGATCTCTTTAGTATTATGAAGTGGCCTTCCTTATCTCTTGTTATGGCCTTCACTTTGAGGTCTATTTTGTCAATATAAATATTGCTACCCCAGATTTTTTCCCCCATTTGTTTGAAATATATTTTTCCATCCTCTCACTTTCAGTCTGTGTGAGTCCCTTGTTCTGAGGTGGATCTCTTGTAGACAGCATATACATGGGTCATTTTTAAAAATATATATTTTATTAATTTTTTATAGAGAGGAAGAGAGAGGGATAGAGAGTTAGAAACATCGATGAGAAAGAAGCATTGATCAGCTGCCTCTTGCACACTCTACACTGGGGATGTGCCTGCAACCAAGGTACATGCCCTTGACCGGAATCAAACCCGGGACCTTTCAGTCTGCAGTCCTACGCTCTATCCAATGAGCCAAACCAATTTTGGCTATATGGGTAATTTTTTTTTATCCATTCAGCCACTCAATGTATTTTGATTAGAACATTTAGTCCATTTATATTTAAAGTTAGTATTGTAAGGTACTTGTTTGTAGTAATTTCTATTTTTGTGCCTATGTTCTTTCTTACCTTTTTATAGCATTCCCTTTAGCATTTCTTGCTTTTCTGGCTTGGTAGTGATAAACTTCCTTAGCTTTTTTTGTCTGTGAAGCTCCTGATCAATTTTGATTGATAGACTTGCTGGATAGAGTATTCTTGAATTCAGTCCCTTGCTTTGCATCACTTTGTATACCTCCTTCCATTCCCTTCTAGCTTGCTGCGTTTCTTTTGAGAAATCATTTGATAATCTGATGGGGGATCCTTTGTAGGTAACTTTCCATCTTTATCTTGCAGCCTTTAAGATTCTCTCTTTGTTGTGAACGTTTGCCATTGTAATTATGAAATGTATTGATGTGGGTCTTTTGGGACTCATCTTGCTTGGGACTCTCTATATTTGTGTAACTTTTTTCTTCTCCATATCTGAGAAGTTTTCTGTCTTTATTTCTTTAAATAGATATTCTAATCCTTGCTGCTCTTCTTGTCCTTTTGGAAGCCTTCTTATACATATGTTACTTCGTTTCGTGTTGTCCCAAAATTCCCTTGGGTTTTCCTTATGCTTTTTAATTTTTTTCTCCAGTTGCTGTTCAGCTTGAACTTGTTTCTCTACCTAATTTTCTAAATTGTTAATTTGGTCCTCTGCTTCTTCTAGTCTACTGTTTAAACCTTCCATGGTGTTTTTGATTATAGCTATATCACTTTTCATTTCTTCCTGATTCTCGCTTAGATTATTGATTTTCTCATCCATCAGGTGGATGAATTGTACAACCATTACTCAGAATTCTTTTTCTGTCATGTTACATGCTTCAGTTTCACTAATTCCCTTTCTTGGTGACTTATCATTTTCTTTCCTCTGGGGATTCCCATTCTGACTATCTCCAGAAGGTTCAAATGTCAAGTTGTGTGGGCCTGGGCTGTGTGCAGTTGGAGCTTCACACCACCTGAGTGTCACTGAAGAGGTCCAACACTAAGATGTGTATGGCTGCAGTGGGTTGGTGGGAACCAAACTCGACCAGAGTCAGTGTTACTAGTGCTCATTGTGGTCTCGTGAGATCACCTAGAATCAGGGACCCCGACTGCCCCACCGTGAAACAGAGATTCTGCTGGCATGTGCCAAAAATCAGAGGCCCCTAGCACTTGCCAAGAGTCAGAGTTTCCCTGTGCCTGCATCAAGAATTGAGTATCAGAGTCTGTTGCTTCGTGCAGCCTTGTGCTGAGAATCAGCATCCCTGTGTATGCATGCACCAACAATTGGAGTCACTGGCTCTTAGTGTGAATGCACTGGGAGTCATGGATCCCAGGCACATGTAATAAGAAACAGAGTCAAGTCATGGGTGCTTAGGGCTGCCTTCCATTCAGAAAATCGGGGTCCTGGTCAGCTTGGGGGACTGGATTGCACAGCAGCAGTGTCGGCACGAGGTCCACTCCTGCACTGTGGAAAACAGACTTACATGTGCACTTGCCCAGAATCGAAGTCAGGTGGCACTGCTGCCCTGCGTGGGCTTCAGGTTTGGTTGTCCAATTGCATTGCAGGGGCAGGGAGGGGGTAACAGATTCCCAGTGCCTACAGGCTCCCAGGCTCAAATTCCTGTAGCAGTACTGTGGCCTGTGTGAGGGGTGGGTCTATCAGTTACTATGGTGCTGCCCATGAGCCTGCAGGGATGGGGATAGGTTCTGTAACTCACAGAAATCTGTGGCGGGATGTCTGGATTCTTGGTGTCTGTGGGTCTGCAGCACAGAGTCAGGTCTCTGTCTCCAGTGACACCAGGATCCTAGTTTGCATCTGAGACCAGACTAGGTGGTGCTGAGGCCAGGATCCTAGTCTCAAGCAGCTCTGTTTCTCAAAATGTCATGGTCTCTGTGCCCACTCTGGCCACCCCAGGGTTCCTCCTTCTAAGACTGCCAGGTTTGGCATCCCCTTGGAAGACCTGCAGAATCTAACTGTCCCTAGCTCATATACACACACACACCACAGGTCCACACACTCCTCTATCGCTTCCTCTTTCTCATATTCTCTCTCTCCTTACCTTCCTATTGGTCACATCTGAGGTCTACATTCAGTTTCAATAACTATCTGTCATTGCCCTTCCCCTACTGAACCCATCCAGTGATTTTTTTTCAGATACTGCAATTTTTTTGGCCCTAAACTCTTCATTTGGTTCTTTTTATAAGTTCTGTTTCTTATTTGAGAAGTTCTCTTTCTGTTATTTCACAAGCATCCACCCTTCCTTCACTGAGCATGGTTTTGGCAGCTGGTTTGAAGTCTTTGTAAATTTCTGTCGTCTAATTTCTGAATTTAATGTAATTGAAATGTTTTTACTGAATTAATGTTTATAATATTTCATATTGGATTTTGGATTTTAAATTATAAACTTTAAGGGAATTTATTTTATCCCCTTTTCTATATATTTAAAACTTTAATTGGGAATGTATTTTGTATTTTATCAAATGATTATTATATATTAAAAGATTACAAAATTTCTTTACAAATGTTAATATAAAATATCATCATATTGAAAGATTTATGACTGAATTATACTTGCATTCCTGGAATAATTTTTTCTATGATATATTATTCCTTTGATACTTTGCTGGGTTCTATTCGTTAATATTTTATTTGTAACTTTAGTCTATCAATGAGTGATATTTGTCTCATTTTTCAGTGTTTTTTAGGTTTTAATATTGAAATGATGTTGTTTTGTACAATGAATTTGGGGAACTTGTAAATTTTTCAGCCTTTTAAAGAGTTCAATTATAACTTCTTATTTCCTATTCTAGCTCTTATTTCCATTCACAGCTATCCACAGACAGCCACATCTCTTAATTATGTTATCAGAATAATGAACAAGTATTTTCTGTATGATGGAATTATGAACTGCAGTGTGGGGATATCCATTTATACATTTACCAAATAATGGAATGCTTATTTTGTGCCAGGCAAAGGTTGTGTTTATTATTTCATAGAAATAAAGTCCTTTTATATTTCATTTTTACAAATTAACTCAAAATTTACAGTGCCTTTTATTTAATCTTTGCCATTATTTTCAACATTGGTAGGGGTGTCTGTGAATTTTGGAGTTACTATTATGCAACCATAGAATTAATAAACAAGTGAATGAATATATAAAATGTTTTATAAAAATATTATACATCATTTTTTGCTGGTGAAAATAAATTTTAATTTATTCAACTAGGGATTGATCTCCATGAAAATTATGCTATCCAACCTCTTTGCTATGTGACTTCTACCAAACTTTTTACATATTCCTTGTCTAAAATGTGACCGGGTCACATAAATTTATCTAAGTAAAATACATTTTATATTTTTATTTAAATTACAGTTCACATTCAATATTATTTTGTGTTAGTTTTAAGTGTGGAGCATAGTGGTTATACAATCCCATACTTTGTAAAGTAGCCACCTGATATTTTTAGTACCTACCAGGCACCATATAGTTATTACAATATTATTGCTTATATTCCCTCTCCTGTACTTTACATTCCCATAACTATTTTGTGACTACTAATTTATACTTTTTAATACATTCATCTTTTCACCCAGCCCTGCAATATCCCCCTCTCCTCTGGCAATGATCAGTCTATTCTCTGTACCAATGAGTCGGTTTCTATTAAGAAAGTACACTTTCGAGGGAGCCAGGGAAAGGTCAATGGGGAAAAAGGAAGACATATGTATTCCTATTTGTAATACTTTAAACAATAAAATATTTTTTTAAAAAAATAAGTAGGACCAGGAGAATACTCAGGTGGAGAGGAAGCTGAGGTTCCAGGCAGCTGTGAAAGGAGGTGGGAGAGGGTTCCATCTTCTTTGGAAAGCCTTTCCTGCCAACCCCAGCTCATGGTGATCTCTCCCTCCCATGAACAACTTTATATATATATATATATATATATATATATATATATATATATATATATGGTATATTGTTGTTGCTACACATTGTACTTTGAATCAATTCAGCACACATTGTGGAATCTCTACCATGTGTACAACACTGCACACACAAAAAATAAAGAATACAATAAAAAAAACGAAAATACACTTTAATTACATTAAAATGGCTTGAAAAATCTATTTGCCTTAAAGACAAATGTAAAAAACATTAAATTTTCATTAAATACTAAATATTTTCAATGAGTAGGTCTGTAGTGAGGCCCAGGGAAGAATATTTTTAATAAGAATTTTAGTTGATACTTATTATCAGTTGCATTTGAGAAAATTTGACATAGAAATTAAGAGAAAGTATTTTTTATAATTATTCTTGATTATGAAATTAATTTAAAATTAATCATCTAATTTATTTTGATATAGATATTTTGAAGCTAGTTTTTGCTTCAAGTGCTTGTTCATTGACTTTGTCTTTGGATTTTGTTATGTGTGTTTAGAAGTAGACTTCTTAGATAAATCTCTTTACAAGGAATGTAGTTCTCTATTGCTGAAGAAATTGTGTTCATTATCTAAAAAGAAATAATTTATGATGATAGGAGGTATATTCATGTTGAGGGGGGAAATGTCAGGTTTTCACCAAGATTCTTTACTCACACTGTAGACTTGAACAAATCTAAGACTTTCTGAGATACATTTTCATTACATTGTAAGACAATAGAACCTACATTACAGAATTTTTGGTTGTGTGAAATAGAATAAAAAATAAAGTATCTTGCCGAAACCGGTTTGACTCTGTGCATAGAGCATCAGACTGCGAACTGAAAGGTTCCAGGTTTGATTCTGGTCAAGGGCAAGTACCTTGGTTGTGGGCACATCCCCAGTAGGTTGTGTGTAAGAGGCAGCTGATCGATGATTCTCTCCCATCGATGTTTCTAACTCTCTATCCCTCTCTCTTCCTCTCTGTAAAAAATCAATAAAATATTTTTTAAAATAAAAAATTAAGTACCTGATACTGTATTTTGCACAAAACTGGTACTACAGAATAGCTATTGCCATTTTGCCACTATTAAACATGTAACTATTAAGAACTGAGCAGATAACATATGGATTTTCAGAATAAATATGTACTCAAATATGAATATACATTAGTGTATGGTGAATTTGAATTTAGGGTGATGTTCTAATCTGTTGGATGGGGATTTTTTTATACATTTAAAAAGTATTTTTTGAGTACTCACTTTGGGCCATGTATTGAACTAAACATTTAGGATGAAATGGTATATATATAGTAGTCGCCAGGTGCACAAAATTTGTGCATGAGGGGGAAGGGGTGTCCCTCAGCCCGGTCTGACTGTCAGTTTAAACCAGCAGTTGGACATCTCTTTCACAATCTGGGAGCACTGGCTCCTAACAGCTCGCCTGCCTGCCTGCTTGCCTGATGGCCTCTAACTGCTTCTGCCTGCCAGCCTGATCATCCCCTAACCACTCCTTTGCCAGCCTTATTGACTCCTAATTGCTCCCCTATTGGACTGATTGCCCCCAACTGCCCTCCCCTGCTGGGCTGATCACTCCCAAGACTTTTATTAGTATAGATATCCCCTCTAAAAGTTCAATCACTTGTTATGACGTACACTAACCACAAGCAGCCACTAGGGGTCCTACCCATGCATGAATTTCTTACACTGGGCCATATATATATATATATATATATATATATATATATATATAATCACATAACAGCAACTGACCTAATGGATTTTATATTATAGTGGTTATGGCAAAAATTGTTTTCGCATAATAGCTATTAGGTGGTAGATGCACATTGAAAGCACAATTGGGAAAGCAATTTCTGTAAGTGCAACAAGTCAAAAATACCAAAACTCTCAACACAATCAATTCCTATGGTTGATATAATCTGTGAAGATTGTAAGAAAATGATAGATATAAATGAGCATTCATAATCATTTTAGTTTAGAAGAATATCTAATAATATATGTTCTTTCTTTAGTTAATTGTTTACATTCTAATGGTTGGTAGTTCCACTTTTGATATGGCCAAATAAGCTTCTATTGAACCAACCTTCTAGCACAGTGGTACTCAACTTTTCTATTGCTGTGACCCTATTATACCATTCCTCATGCTGTAGTGACCCCCAACCATAAAATTATTTTTATTGCTACTTCATAACTGTAATTTTGCTACTGTTATAAATCATACTACAAATATCCGTGTTTTGCGATGGTCTTAAGCGACCTTGCTAGTGGTTTTCAACCTGTGGATCGTGACCCACAGGTTGAAAACCACTGCTGTAGAGCCTAAGATCATCGGAAAACACAAATATTTACATTATGATTCATAACAGTAGCAAAATTATAGTTATGAAGTAGCAACAAAAATAATTTTATGGTTGGGGTCACCACAACATGAGGAACTGTATTAAAGGGATGTGGCATTAGGATGGTAAAACTGTCAACTCTAAACAAAATATAAAACCAGCTATACGAAGGTAAAAGAGAAAAACAAACAAACAAAGCAGAGAGATTCTTAAAAGTTTCAAGATTTGGAAGAAGGGAAAGACACTGGTTGAGTTCCCAACTTTTAAGACATAGAGCCTAAGACTAAGTTGCAGTCTGTACCATGTCAGGTGGCTAAAACTCTAAAGGAAGAGAGAGAAGAAGAAGAAGAAGAAGAAGAAGAAGAAGAAGAAGAAGAAGAAGAAGAAGAAGAAGAAGAAGAAGAAGAAGAAGAAGAAGAAGAAGAAAGAGGAGGAGGAGGAGGAGGAGGAGGAGGAGGAGGAGGAGGAGGAGGAGGAGGAACAAGAAGAAGAAGAAGAAGAAGAAGAAGAAGAAGAAGAAGAAGAAGAAGAAGGAGGAGGAGGAGGAGGAGGAGGAGGAGGAGGAGGAGGAGGAGGAAGGAGGAGGAGGAGGAAGGAAAGAAGATGAAAGAGAGAGAGAGAGAGAGAGAGAGAGAGAGAGAGAGAGAGAGAGAAAGAAAGATGCAGTTTTTGTAGCTCAAAGAAAATGAGGACAGAGTTTGAGGTAATCTCAAAACTGAAGAGCAAAGGAACATCCAGGAAGGGATAGAGATAAATAGAGAAAACCACAAATTCTTCTGTAGGAAATCATAAACTCTGTCTAAATCTCTAGCTCAACTCTGAACTATGCATGTAAATGTGCTGAACTGACTTTTGAGGTGTAGTCTAAGAGGCAGAGATTAAAGTTTGAGTCCAACCAAGCTAATGGCCAGAACAAAAACTCCAACACTATTCAGAGAAATAAAACAAAATACATTTTAACAATATAATCTTCACAATGTTTATGTTACAATCTAAAATTTCTTACTGTAAAGAGAAAGAGGAAAATGTAATTCATATACATGTGCATGCACAGACATGCACACATACACATGCACTAACATGTCAATAGAGATCTATCCTGAGAAGACTCAGATGTTGAAATTCACAAAGATTTTATTGCTACTATTATATTTATTTTCAGTGACAGGAATGAAAATATACTCTAAAGATTGAAAATGAGAAATCTCAGAAGAAAATTTAAAATAATAATCAAATGGAGTCCTGGTTAGTGTAGTTCAGTAGTAGACCATTAGCCTGCACACCAAAGGGTTGCAGGTTCAATTCCCAGTCATGGGCACATACCTGGGTTGTATATTCATTCCCTGGCCCCAGTTTAGGTGTGTGAAGGAGGCAACCAATTCATGTGCCTCTCTCACACTGATTTTTCTTCTCATTCTTCCTCTCCCTCCTCTACACTCTATTTTTTTTAATCCATGAAAAAACATCCTCAGGTGAGGATTAACAAAACAAAAATCAAATGGAAATGTTAAACCTGAAAAACAATATCTGAAATTTTAAAAATTCCCTGGATAAGCTAAACAGTATAATGAAGATTTAAAAATAGGCAATACAGTTGAAGATAGATAAACAAAAATCATACAAAGTCAAGAGTAGGGATAAAAGTATACAAAGAAAGAAAAAAATTCACTCTGAGGAATATGTGAAACAATAGTCAACATTCTACAATAAATATAATTAGAGAGTTATATGGCGAAAAGAGGAAGAATGGAGACAAAAACTATTTGGGGGGGGAAAGGACTAAAATTTCTCAAATTTGGTGAAAGCATGTTTATAGATTCATGAAGCTCAATAAATAACAAGGAGTATATTCCAGCCATTGTGCCTCAATGGTTGAGTGTTGACCTATGCACCAGGAGGTCTGGGATCGATTCCCATAAGGGCATATATCTGGGTTCCAGGTTCGATTCCCAGTAGTTGGGTGCAGGAGGCAACCGATCAATTATTCGCTCTCATCATTAGTGTTTCTATCTCTCTCTCCCTTCCTCCCTGAAATCACTAAATGGGAGGAAAAGGAGGACCTATGTAATACTTTTAACAATAAAGATTAAAACAAACAAACAAATAAAATCCACAGTAAGCTATGAAAACAAACAAAAATATATTTTTCAATTTTTTTATTGGTTAAGGTATTACATATGTGCCCATATCCTCCCATTGCCCCCCCACCCCACTCTCATAAAATGCCTTCACCCCCTGCCATCTTTGTCCATTAGTTATGCTTATATGCAAGTCTTTTGGTTGATCTCTCCCCCTTACCCCCACCCTCCCCAACCTTCCCTCTGAGGTTTGAGCATCTGATTGATGCTTCTCTGTCTCTAGGTCTGTTTTTGTTCATCAGTTTATGTTGCTCATAATCAGCAAATGAGTGAAATCATGTGATATTTATCTTTCTCTGACTGACTTATTTTACTTAGCATAATGCTTTCCAGCTCCATCCATGCTGTTGCAAATGGTAGGAGTACCTTCCTTTTTACAGCAGTATAGTATTCCATTGTATAGATGTACCACAGTTTTCTAAAAAGCCGTATAAATATGAATTCTAATGATTCATGCATCATTCAAACATGCATGAATAACTCAAAGAGACTAAAGCAGCACCAGCTATAAAAATGAAAAATAAAATTTGCCTCTAGGGTAGACATCTATGAAAACATTACATCCTAATAAAAGTTGGGGTTCATGCAAACAAAACAGCAGTATTAATGAAGGGATGAGACCTTAAAATGAAAAAAATATTCAGCCTTACAAGATCTCTTACTAATTTGAAATAATGTTCAGCTTTAAAGTAGGGTAATTTGATCAGTGCTGCCTCATTATCAAGAAACTCCTTTAGATCATGATATACCCGTTAATCTGCCTATATCTTCGTATATGTCTTTGTTGAAGAAACCAAAACTATCTAAAAGGAAGTATTCTGGTCATCCCAAATATTCCTGCATCTTGATATCTACTTTCTTTCTCTTACATTTGGAAGAAAATGATGTTCTGCATTGGTTACTTGGTAAAGTAATAATGCCTACCAAGATTGCATAGGAGCAGAGCCCAGTATCTAAGATAGTTCTCACTAACAACTCCAATAGATTAGAATAAAACATATTATGAAACAATTCAGTAAAGAATGGATAAAATGACTTGACTTTTTGCCTGATTTGGTTGTTAAATCCTGGATGCTAATGTCATTACAGAAACTTTAGACCTGGAAGGATTCTCTAGTGTGAAAACTTTAGCACTGTGAAACACCACTTGTATCTGAACAGTTTCATTAAGAACACCAATACTAAAAACAACTTATTTATAGTATTCGGTTGATATTGAAACTAACTCAGATTCAGAAATGCCACACCAAAGATTACCACCAAAATGCAAGCGGGAATTCAGCTAGTAGCTGAAAAAGTATGAACAAGACTTTCTGCTACTTATGAATATTTATTTCTAGGAACTAAAATAATGTCTATTACATAGTGAACAAGTGAATAACATGAGGTAAATTAAGGAATTAATACTTTATATGAAAGGAAACATCTGTATTCGACCTTCCACAAGAGCAAAAGATGACCTGGCAAAATGGTCATAATTGTTATAAAACTATGAAATCTAGACAAAAATTAATACAAACAAGGGAAGGCATGGTGAAAAAATAAGCATCTTATTTGTAATAAGAGAACACTGTGGGATTTCCAGTTGCCTGGCTACCATACACACCCCAACCTCCAGATCATTATAAGATGATAGTGTACACTCCAAGTCAGGTTATTAGTGCCTGATGGAATAATTATTATTAAAGAATTGTGCTTGTGTTTTTAGACTTCTCTGGTGGATTCCTAATGTACAGGCATAAGAAATTGCTTTGGTTTTGCCTATTTTGAATGTTCCTAGATATTCAGGGATGTTTTGGGTGGGGTTTGCCAGAAAAAATTTAAAAGTATAAGAATTATCTGTATCAGACTGAGACAAAAAATAATAGATTAGGCAAGCAAGAGACAGGCTAAGTGACCTGGGAAGAAAAAGGTTGGAAAATGAGATGTTTTGATAAATAAGACTTTATTTTTAAGGTAGTCATGCACACCAATGAATGGAGAAGGCCACATACATGCTTGTTGCATACCTATAGAAAACCTGTAAAGACATTATTCTTTCACATCTGTTTTAGCTTACCTTTAGCTTTTGAGCCTCTGTGAAAGCCTAAATTCAATGATAACAAAATTTATAAACAACCTCATTCTCATTCAAAGAGGGCTCCCTTACACAATCAATCTACTAAAATTTAAAGAGGGTATTTTTATTGCTTTGCCTGTAGGTGTTTAAGAAAACTGTCACTATAACCATTAAGCTGATAGAACACCGATTTCAGTGGCCACACAAGACTTTACAAAAGTAGTTTAGCAAAGTCATTAAATAAACAAACAAAATTAACACACAAAGAGGGATAAATCTTATTTCCAGAGTTACCACATGGACAAAGAACTAAAGAAAACCAGAGAACAAAGTCTCAACAAGTAAAGAATACCAATAAAGGACCAGAAATTATAAAAGTAATTAAATAGAAATTTGAGGGCTGAAAACACAATAATTAATAGAAAAGTTCACTAGATTTCTTCACCAACAAAATTGAGCAAACAGAAAGAAGAATAAGATAACTTAAAGATAAGTCAATTGAGATTATCCCATCTGAGGAACAGAAAGAGAAAAGAATAAAGAAAATCAACAGCACCTGAGAGACACATAAGGCACTATCAAGTCTACTGACATAAATATGATGGGAGTGTCCAACAGAGAGGATAAAAAAGAAAAGGGAAGGAAGAATATTTAAAGAAATAATGGCCTTATGAATCTACACATCTAAGAAGCTCAGAGAACTCTAAGCACAAATTACTCCAAGAGATCCACACCAAGACACATTATAATAAAAATTACAAAGGCTCTTTAACAAGATTAATAATGAATTTTCTATTTAGAAACCACTCAGGCCCTAACTGGTTTGGCTCAGTGGATAGAGTGTCAGCCTGTGGACTGAAGGGTCCCAGGTTCGATTCTGGTCAAGGGCATGTACCTTGGTTGCAGGCACATCCCCAGTAGGGGGTGTGCAGGAGGCAGCTGATCAATGTTTCTTTCTCATTGATGTTTCTAACTCTATATCTCCCTCCCTTCAATAAAATATTAAAAATCAATAAAATATTAAAAAAACAAGAAACCACTCAGGCCAGAAGGCAGTAGGATGATATATTTAAAGTGATTAATAAATCAAAAAAAGGAAAAACTCTGATTTAATGGACAGTATACTGAACATAAACAGTAATATTGTATTATAATCATCAAACTTATTAGTAAATTAAAACTTAATTATTCTAAGTACAAAACAGAAAGTAGAATTACATAATGTGATAAGAGGTGTTCATTATCACTATAATGGCAATCATAAGCATATATAAATATATCAAATTAACAAGTTGTACACCTCAAATTTACATAATATATATCAAATATATTTTAATTTTAAAAAAGAATTCCTTGGTGAACAAAACAATAATTGGGGAATTTCATCACTAGTATACCTGTCCTACAAGAAATGCCATCAGAAGGAAATAAAAGGATATTAGACAATAACTCAAAGGCATATGAAGAAATAAACAAAAGTGTAGCTACTTGGGTAAATATAAAATCCAATATATTTATACTATTGGTTTGTTACTCTTCTTCCATATATATATATATATATATATATATATATATATATATATATATAAAACCATTACAACTGAATGACTGGAATGACCAGATGACCAGTCAGCAGCTATGACACACACTGACCAGACCTTGCTGCTGGGGTCCTGACAGCCCCTAGTCTGGTTCACCTGCATTTCAGACCCAGGCAGAAGGGAGGAGGAAGCCCAATTTCTCATGGAATTGCCCATTGGCTAGCTTGCTGCTGGGGCCAACCTCCCGAGGTCCCTTCCCCTGGTTAGCACCCCAGATGGACCCCAATCACCTGCCAGGCTGAGGGACCCCACCTGTGCATGAATTCATGCACTGGGCCTCTAGTATTATATAAAAAAGCAAATACATAAAATTATATATATAGATATAGATAGATATAGATATAGATGATATAGATATAGATAGATATGTGTGTGTGTTAATGAGCACACAATGTATTTTGTGACAATAATAAATAGAGAGAAAGATATACTATTGAAACTAACTTGATATTGTTGTGGTAGAATGCACGGAGACTGATCAGCCAGCACTCAAGTGAGGAAAGTTAATCTTTATTTCACAGATCTGCTAGTCCAGGGAATTTCAGATCCAAGCCTGAACTAAACTCGTGAAGAGGCTCTAACCTATATATCTTCTCCTGTGGCAGACCCCTGAGGGTTCCTGAAGCTTCGCCCAAGTCAGTCTTGGCAGGGCCTGGGGGCATGCTCTGTAGCTCCACCCAAGTCAGTCAGAGTGGGGAAGTAAAACTACAGTTTTAACCAGATACTGAACTAGGTTGCAAGCCCTCCATTTTCCTTTTCTTTTTCCCCTCTTATTGCACAAGCTATTCTTAGGTTTGGAGTTACAAAATACTCAGGAATTGGGGATAAGATCAATGACCATTCTAGCTATTTACTGCTAAAGGGGAGCAATGAAAAAGGGGGTTCAGTATCCAGAGTCTTCCCCATCTTCCCCAAGGGGGTCATTGGAATAGCAAGAGCAGAGAAGTTCTCCCAGTACCATTCTGGGGTTCCAGCAACACTTGTATGAAAACAAAATGAAACTGTTAGAAAAAAACAAAGCAATAATTGTCCAGATATGAGGGCATAAGGAAATTCAGGTCGGTCTGCCAGATTCACCATCTTCTTAAAGATGATCCACAGGAGGTGATTCAGGTCAGTTGTCACCTTCCTCTGGATGCTGATTGTCCAGCTGGTCAGCTGCTTTTATCCAGGAGTGGTGGATCCAGGTGTTCAGTCCTACAACTTTGAGAGCTGAGGGGGTGGTTAGTATGAGTTGATAATGTCCCTTCCAAGTTGGCTCAAGGGATTCAATTTTCCAATCTTTTACTAAAATTTGGTCCCCAGGCTTGTGAGGGTGCACAGCTATTCCTAGAGAGATGGGCAATCAATCAGTAATCCATTTGTGGACTTCAAGGATAGTTTTTCCAAGTCCATGTAGCTGTTTCTGGATTTTTAAGTTCCCTATTTTCCCCAAATCTCCCTTTGGCCAAATTAAGGGAGGGGGTCTTCCATATAGAATTTCAAATGGAGAGAACCCTGCCCTGGCTCTCAGGGCACAGTGCACCTGCAGGAGCACAAATGGTAAGATATCTGTTCAGGGCAAGTTTTTTTCTCCTGGCATAGCTTAGCCATAGCCTGCTTGAGAGTCTGGTTCATGTGTTCTACTTTCCCTGAACTCTGGGGCCTATAGGCTATATGTAAATTCCATTTAATTCCTAAGGCGTTATATACCTGCTGTACTACCTCAGCTATGGCCATTCATTATCTGACCTTATGGTTAATGGCATTCCATACCACGGAATTATGTCCTTCAGTAACGCCTTATCTTGCCTTCTTCATGTGGGTAGGATATGCCTCAATCCAGCCTGAAAAGGTTCAGACAAAAACTAAAAGATATTTATTGCCTCTACTAGGCTCTATTTCTGTAAAGTCTATCTCTAGATATTCAAAGGGAGCCTACCCACAATGCTGAATTCCTATCGGTGCTATAGGACTCTGCCTTGCATTGCTCTGTGCACAGAGGAGGAATCACTGAGAGACTGAGGCACATAATGAGGGGAGACGGGCAATTAGACAATATCTGCTTAACAAGGCTTCTAGAGCTGACTTCCCTAAATGGGTAAGTTCATATTGCTGGAGGACTACTCTATGAGCTAACTATTCTGGAACGTAGACCCTATGAACTGGGAATATCCACCAACCTTCGTTCGTCCTTTTACCCCCTTCTTGTTGGGCCTGCTCTTCTTCTTGAGGGGCATATTTCAGAGGTTCAGGTAATTCAGGAACCAGCATGATCTGCGATGCCACTGCACACTCCCTAGCAGCTAGCCTTGCCACTGCATCTGCGAGAAGGTTCCCTTCTGACACTGAGTCTTTTCCTTTTTGGTGTCTTCTACAATGGATGACTGCTACTTCCTTGGGCTCCCAGACTGCTTCTAGTAACTTCAGGATCTCATTCTGATTTTTATTCCTTTTCCTCTGGCCATCAGGAGCCCCCTTTTCTTGTATATGGCCCCATGGATATGCATGGAAAGGCATAGCGCAAGTTGGTGTAGATGTGGCATGCTCATCCTTACTGAGATTTAAAGCTCTAAGGCCCAAAGTTCTGCCCTCTGCACTGACCAGGAAGGGCCTGTGTCTTTATTATATCAAAGTTTTATACCACTGCATACCCGGCTTGTCTTTTCCCTTCATCTAGAAGCTACTGCCATTCATGAACAATACTAAGTCCGGATTCTATAGGGGCTTGTCTGTTAGATCTGGCCAGCTAAAGTAAACCTCTTCTAGGACTTCTAGACAATCATGCTCAGGGGTTCCCTTTGTGATGGTAGGAAAGTGGTAGGATTAAGAGTTCTTGCTACCGCTAATCTTATTCATGGATTTTCACACAAGAGCCCTTGGTATTGAGTCATCTGAGCATGAGTCAGCCAATATTGTCCCTTAGCTTCCATTAGGGTGACAACAGCATGCGGCACTTTAACATTTAAGTTCTGTTCCAGAGTGAGGTTATCTGCTGCAATGGCCCTGAGGTATGGGGCAACTGGGTCAATCTGTTTGGAGAGATCGACTACTGGCCTCTGCCAGGGTCCCAACTCCTGAGTCAGAGCTCCTAGGGCTACTCCATTGTACTCATGAATGAAAAGGTTAAAGTCCTGTGACATATATGGGAGTCCTAGGGCCTGCACCTAGGTGAGCTTTATCTTTATGGTTGCTAAGCTTTTTCCTGTTCAGGACCCCAGTTAATGGGTGCCTTTCCCTCTCCTTTTAAGGTTTCATAGAGGGGCTTAGCTAGATCTGAGAATCCTAGGATCCAAATTTGACAGAACCCTGCTGCCCCTGGGAATTCCCAAATCTGTCGCTGGGTGCTGGGACTGGTATGGTACATACTGCCTGTTTAATTTCAGTCCCTAGTCTTCATTTCCCTTGGATAATTCAGGAAACTAGGTATTTGACTTCCCTCTGATAGATTTGAGCCTTCCTTTTGGACACCCAATAACTTGTTTCAGTTAAGAGTCTTATAAGGGTTCATGTTCCTTCCCAATACTGGGTTCACGTGGAGCTAGCCAGTTGGAGGTAATCTACATATTGGAGTAGAATGCACCTCACATCCTGCCCTGGAAATTTTGACAAATCTGCTGCTAGTGCTCCGATAAAAAGAGTTGGGGAGTTCTTGAACCCTTGTGGCAGTCTGGTCCAGGTGAACTGTTCCTTAACCCCTGTGGTTGGGTTTTCCCACTTGAAGGCAAACAGGGGCTGACTGGAGGATGCCAGCTGAAGACATTAAAAGGCATATTTTAGATCTAGACATGTAAACCATTCTACTTCTGATGAAATGAGGCCCAGGAGGTTGTATGGATTTGTCACCACCAAATGCACGGTTATAATGGCCTTATTAACAGCCCATAGATCTTGTACCAGGACCTAATCATTGGTCCCAGGCTTCTTGACAGGAAAGAGAGGGGTGTTCCATGGAAACTGACACCTGTAAGACATCCCCACTGAAGCAGTCTTTCTATGAAGCCCTGAATACCTAGGTGCGCGTTCCTTGGAATTGGATACTGGCAAAGTTTTATAGGCTGTGCCCCAGGCTCCAAGTCAATTAGCACTGGGGTGTGTTTCTTAGCCAGGCACAGGGGATTTTCTTCTGCCCAAACCAGCAGGAATTCCTTCTGTAGTTCAGGCTCTAATGGTGAGTCCTTTGACTGGGAGGTATAAAATCTCCATTCTTCCTCCCTAGGCACTGCTAAACACAGGATCATTGGAGAGGTCTCCTCACCTAAGCACAGTTGTGCTGAGCCATCTGGGGCAAAAGGTGATTTCTGCTTCCATTTTGGCTAAAAGGTCTTTGCCCATTAGAGGGACAGGGTAATCTGGCAAGTACGGAAACTCATGAACCATCTAGTGGCTGCCTAACTGACATTGGAAGGAGTGGCAGAATGGTCTGTGGGTGTTGTCCCCAGTAGCTCTAATAATGGTGACTTTCCATCCTGAGAGGGGAGCTAGTTTCTGAGTAACTACCAAGTGCTCTGCTCCTGTATCAACCATAAAGTTCACAGTCTGGCCCAGATTTTCATTTCAACCCTGGGCTCATGAAGGCCCAGTTTTCAGAAAGAGCCCAGTCTGTCCCAGTCAGTGTCAGCTGCCGCCAGTCTGATGTGGTCTGCCTCATGTGGCTCTGGCTGGGTTGTTTGGATGGCCTTGCCTGATTCTTCTGGTGGCTCAGACATTCATTCTCCCGGTGTCCTAATTCTTTGCAATAGGCACACTGGTCCTGTTTAAGATCCATTCTTCCTTTTCCTGACTTGGCTCCTTGCTGTCTCTCTTTCCTTTTCTGGGAGCCAGCTTCTATAACAGCCACAGCAATTGGAGTCACTTTCTTTTTTAGTTTCTCCTCAGCCTCTTTTTTAGCTGCATTGTCCCGATTAATGAAAACCTTGTTTGCTATTTCTAGCAGTTCAGTAGCATTCTTTCCTGCAAACCCTTCCAGTTTCTGTAGCTTTCTCCTTATGTCTGGCTGAGCCTGACTAATGAAGGCTGCAGTGACCATAGTTTGATTCTATGAGGCCTCTGGGTCAAAACGAGTGTAAATTCAATATGCTTCACAGAGTCTCTCATAAAAGGTTGCTGGACTTTCCTCAGGCCTCTAGAAAACCTCAGAGGTCTTGATCATATTAGTAGGCTTCTCTTACCCATCCCACAGCCCCTGGAGGAAGGCCAGCCGATATCTCTCTAATTTTGTCCTCTTATCCTCCAAATTCATTTTCCAATGGGGTTCCGCATCTGGGAGGGCCTTCCTAACCTATCTCTCCCTGTTGGGGCCTGGATCTGGAACCATTTCTGAGCTCCTGTTATTATTCTCATGTGCTCCTCAGTGTTAAAAAGTATGAGGAGTTGCTTGCAGTCAGCCCAGGTGGGTTTCTGGGTCTGAAAAATTGACTCCAGAAGATCAATGATGGCTTGAGGTTTTCCGGAATAAGCGGGAGTGTAATGCTTCCAATTTAAGAGATTGTTCATGGTGAAAGGCTGGTAGCAAAAGATTGAGCCCCCCCCTCTTGTGTCTGACTGTTTTCTCCACTTATATGAAAACTCCCCATTTCTCGGAGAGGCATCTGGAAAGCTGGGAGTGGTTTGGGTCCCCAATCAGCAAAGCACAAACATCATCCGACTATCTCTGGAAAGTCCAGTTGCAGGAAGGTGGAAGGAGGTGATGTATCTAAGCTTCCCTGGCTAAACAAAGGGCACTGGATACCGCTTGAGGCATGTATGGAGGTGCTAGAACTGGCAGGCTTACTCAGAAAGCTCCAGTAGAATAAGAGGCTTATTCTCCTTCTGAGGGACCTGCCCTTTTCCCTTAAATACACAAAACTGGATCCAAAGTGGCGTAAGCTCTGTTATTTCTAGCCACTGGTCTCCTGTGATAATTCTGTGAACATTCCCAATTGTGGGCATATCCAATGTGACCTCTGGTGACCATCCTACTCCAAAAGATGGCTAGTCTATTTCACACATCTTTTTTTTTAACTCCCAAGGGGATAGTTTTACCCCATAATCCCCAAGAAACTCCTTTTAAAAATTATTTAACATACATTCTAAGATAGTAGAGTTTCAGGAAGGAGCTTTTACCTATGTTGCAGGGAGGAGTCGGGTTGCCTCCTTTAAAAAATGTATATATATAAAAGCCTATGTGACCATTACAACCAAATGGATGACTGAACAGGCTGTGTGGGGCTATCAGGCCAACAGGGGGGTTAGTGAGGGGCAACCAAATGACTGAACAGCAGGCTGTGTGGTGACCAGACCAGCAGAGGGGGGCAGTGAGGGGCAATCAGGCTGGCAGGGGGCAGTTGGGAATGACCAGGCAGGCAGGGGGAGCAGTAAGAGGCAGTCAGGCTGATGGGGGAAGCAGTTAGGGGTGACCAGGCCAGCAGGGAGGGGGGATTTAGGGGCAATCAGGCAAGCAGGCAGGTGAGCAGTTTGGAGCCAGTGGCCCCAAACTGTGAGAAGGATGTCTGACTGCCAGTTTAGGCCCAATCTCCAGGATTAGGCCTAAACCAGCAGTCGGACATCCCCATAGAAGTTGGAGAGGGTGCAGGTTTGGCTGAGGGGATTCCCCCCCCCCATGCCAAATTTCATGCACCTGGCCTATAGTAGCTAAATAAAAGAACTAATCAAAATAAAGCTGATTTTCTAACTTCATTTGTCCTTGGGTATGGACAACAAATAACACTAATCAAATTTCTGCTATCAGCCTGCCTGAGTACATTGATATAAGCTATTTAACTTCTGTTTCAGGAGACAAAATGCAAATCATTTACTCCAAAGTGTCCTTGGTTTAGGGACGATAGGATTTAAGACAGGATTTACAAAATGGTTCCAATGTGCTCCAATGTCCTTAATTTAAGGAAGACAGGATTTATAAGATAGCTCCAAATTGCTATTAAATCATCTCAGTTTCCCTATTTTACTTGTCCTGGCTTACTGGCCTGTCGTTTATTCAACTTCCTTTCAACATTTCTCTTTACCTTCCTCCATTATACCAAAGCCATACTTTATTTCCAGTTAGAACTCTTAGTCTTAATTTTTAGTAGAAATGTAAATAATTAGCATTCTTCAGATTAGCAATACATTCATATTTTTAAGAGACACAAACAAATTTCACTTCCTAAACAATTTTAACAAACATCAAGGAGATAAGTCTTTTCTTAACTGTAATGATTTTAAATGTAAATGCATTACACTTTGCAGTTAAAAGGCTGAGATTGGCAAAATGGCTAAAAATACATAATGTTATAATGGATTTTTAAAATTCTTCCTCTATATACTGTTAATAGAGAGTCATTTTAGATCCAAAACTACGAATATATTGAAAGTAAAAGAATGAAAAGATAGTCCATGCAAATAGTAACCAGAACGAGCTGGGTGGTTATACTTCAAACACAATAGAACTTAAGACAAAAATTGCTATGAGAAACAAAGAAAGACATTACATATTGATAAGAGGCTGAAACCATCAAGAAGATATAACAATCTACACTAATAAAATAGAAAGATGCAAATTGACTGTACCTTCATGAGGTCCACCAGCCAATCAGGAGTTAGTATGCAAATTAACCCAACAAAGATTGCAGGTTTATTTGCATTTGCAGGTGCTGAGTGGCTGTGAACCACCCTATCCCCATCCCCTCCAGGCTACTGGGCAGCATGGAAAGGCAGAAAGGCAGCTCTGGGCTGGAGCAATGACTGAAAGGTGGCTCTAGGCTGGAGTAAAGGCGTTGCTGGATGAATCTTGCATGAATCTTTTTGCATCAGGCTTCTAATTATAAATATATATACACCTAAAAACAGAGACCAAAAACTATAGGAAGCAAAACTAAGGGAGAAAAGAAAGATATATAATAATACTTGTCCTATTTTCAATAATGGATAGAACTAGACTGAGAATCAATTATGAAATAGAGGACTTGAACAATATTATAAAGCAACTAATCCTAACAGACAAATATAAAACACCCTATTTAACAATTACAAAAAAATCATTTTTCTCAAGTGTATATGCAACATTCTCTGGAATAGACCATATATCAGGCCCTCAAAAAATTTAAAATATTATTATTATTCAAAGTATCTTCTCCACAATGGAATTAAGCTAGAAATCAACAACAAAAGAAGACTGATTAATTCATAAGTATGTGAAAATTAAACATCACACTATTAAACAATAAGTGAATCAACTAAGAAATTACAAATGGAATAAAAAATCTTTTGAGAAGAGAAAAATGAAAAGTTAATACCAAAATTTATGGTATGTAGCAAAAACAGTGCTCAGATAAAAGTAGCCTAAATTTAGATTAAAAAAAAAACTAGAAAAGAAGAAGAAGCTTAACTCAAACTAGCAAAAGAAAGGAAATTATAAATATTAAAATGGAGAATAAAAAAATTTAAAAAGATAATCAAGAAGACCAAAAGTTGTTTTTGGAAAGTCAACAAACTTAATAAACTTTTAACTAGAGTGACTAAGAAAAAAAGAAAAGACACAAATCATTAAATTATAGATGAAATAGGGGGCATTATTGCTAACTATAGAGAAGTTAAAAGAACTATAAAAAGAATACAGTGAATAATTTTATTCTAATAAATCAGATAACATGAATGAAATCAACAAATCCTAGAAACACATAAACTATGAAAAGTCACTCAAGAAGAAATAGAGAATCTGATGAGACTGATAATAATGATATTGAAACCTTCCAACAAAGAAAGCCCAGAACTGAGGGATTCATTAGCAAATTCTACCAAACATTTTAAAGAATTATTAACACCATTTTTTCTCCAATTTCTATAAAATAGAAGATATGGCAACATTTTGTAATTCATTTTGTGAGACCAGGATTATCTAGAAACTAAAGTCAGATAATGGCATCACAAAAAAGAGACAAGTATGAACCAGTATAACTTATGAATATAGGTGCAAAAATCTTAAACAAAATACTAACCAACTAAATTTAACATCCTAATATACACCATGACCAGGCGATTTATCTCAGGAATGCAAGAATGGTTTGACATATAAAAATAATACAACATAATGCATCACAGTAATAGAATAAAGATTTTAAAAAACACAATCATCTCAGTTTATGCAGAAAAAGGATTTAACAAAAGATATCACTCTTTCATACTAAAAGTGCTCATTAACCTAATAATATGAAACTTTCTCACCATAATAAAGGAGATTTATGAAAAACCCACAACTAACATATTATTCAATCATAAAAGAATGAAAGATTTCCATTTGAGATTAAGAAAAAGAGAGGGCTCTGGCCAGGTAGCTTAGTTGGTTGGAGCATCATCATGATATGCCAAGGTTACAGGTTCAACCCCTGACCAGAACACATACAGAAAGTTACCAATGAATGCATACAAAGATGGAACAATAAGTCTCTCTCTCTCTCTCTCTCTCTCTCTCTCTCTCTCTCTCTCTCTCTCTCCCTTTCTCTCTCTCTCTCTCTCTCTCTCTCTCTCTCTCTCACTCTCTCTCTCGCTCTTTCTCTCTCTCCCCCTCTCTCTTTCCCTTCTTCTGTCTCTCTAAATCAATCAATAATTTCTTTTAAATGGAAGGGGTGAATGGGAAAAAAGGAAAATCTGTAACACTTTCAATGACAAAGATAAATTTAAAAGTAAATAAGTAAATAAAATAATAGATACCTTGGGGGTGATCTACAAATAAAAAATTAATTAATTAACAATAAAATTAAAAATGGAATAGAGGATGGCAGCTGCTTCCCCCTCCCCCCCTCCATTCAACATTGTACTGGAAGTTCTATCTAGAGCAATTAAGCAAGCAAGAAAATAAAAGGTGGGGAAAATTGGGAAAAAATTAGCACTGTTCAAAGATGACATGATCTTATATAGGGAAAATCCTATAGAACTCTTGCACAAAATGTAGATCTAATGCATGAATTCAGCGAAGTTTCAGAATACACAATTAACATGTGAAAATCAATTATGGCTGTATACACTAATCCTATACAATAAAAGGCTAATTAGCAAATCGACCAAACTGTGGAATGATCAGTCACTATGATGTGCAATGACCACCAAGGGGCAGATACTCAATGCAGGAGCTGCAGACTGGTTGTAAGTGCACTTCCACAGAGGGATCACAACTCAGACAGAGCCTGGTTCATGGCTGGCAAGTGCAGTGGCTGTGGCGGGAGCCTCTTCCACCTTCATGACAGTGCTAAGGATGTCCAACTGACGGCTTAGTCAGACATCCCCTGAGGGCTCCTGGACTGTGAGAGGTCACAGGCCAGGCTGAGGGACCCCACACCCAAAAGACACACCCCCCCCAAGTGCATGAATTTTGTGCATTGAGCCTCTAGTAAGTTATAGTTCTATACACTAATAAGTTATTAAGAAAACAATTGCATTTATAAGACCATTAAAATTATCTCAAATAAGAGCATCCTATATAATAAAAGCCTAATATGATAAGAGTCTGACCATTCAACCAGTTGCTATGATACACACTGACCACCAGGAGGCAGACACTCTGACCAGAAGCTAGCTTGCTGCTAGGGTCTGGCCAATCAGGACTGGGCAAGATAGGCCAGATATGCCCTGGAGCCCTTCTGTGGTCCCTCCCTGGTCCTGATTATACACCAGTGGGATCCTTTGGCCTGGCCTGTGCCCTCTCACAATCTGGAGCCCCTCAGAGGATGTCAGAGAGCTGGTTTTGGCCCGATATCCACAGGCCAGAATGAGGGATCCCACTGGTGTATGAATCTGTGCAACAGGCCTCTAGTTAACTATAAAAAGGAATGAAGTACGAGTACATGCTTTAAAATGAATGACCATCAAAAGAGTATGCTAAGTGAAATAATCCAGACATAAATGGTTACCTATTTTATTATTTAATTTATATTAAATATTCAAATTAGCTAAATCCATGGAAACAAAAAAGCAGATTAGATATTGTCAGAGGATGGAGGAGGGTGGAATTGGGAGTGACTGCTTAAAGGGTAGTGGTTTCCTCAGGGAATAATAAAATGTTTTGGAACTAGAAAGAGATGATGCTTGCATAATATTATAAATGTACTAAATACTATTGAATTGTACAAATTTATTAATTTTATATATATTTTACCTCAATAAAAATAATGTATGTAACACTTAAGATATTATCATCATCATCTTCACCACCACCATTACTACAGAAAATGTTTCTCAAATTTCACTTTCTTTGAAATGTTTAGATTATGAGATAAAATAAGTAGACTAAAATTTAAAATTAGTATAATTTGCATAATATGTTCTTGTCTTCACTCTGTTCTCTTTCAGATTATGTCTGGCCACTCCCTAGACCTTTGTGCCCCGTCTGGATCTCCCTAGATGTTTTATTTTCGACAGCGTCCATCATGCACCTCTGCGCTATATCGCTGGATCGGTATGTAGCAATACGTAATCCTATTGAGCATAGCCGTTTCAATTCGCGGACTAAGGCCATCATGAAGATTGCTATCGTTTGGGCAATATCTATAGGTAAATGACCTTCCTGGCCATTAGGATTGCAAGGGCTATGCTCAATACCTTCGGATTATGTACTGTGAACAACGACAGACGTCGACCGGTAACATTGCGTATAATCGGGATTGTTGTTTGATAATTATTCTTAACCTATTTATCTGATATTTAGGTTAACAATAATAGAATAAATGTAATGTGTATGAATATTAATTGAATTTTTCCATTTATTCTGCCAAATTATTTTATGCATTAATATGCCAATGAATTCTACAACAGAGTCAACATTTTGAGATGTTTAAAATCTTTTAAAGATGACAGATATCTGGCAAATATAAAAAATTTTAAATATAACATTTAAATCTTATAAAATATAAGTCTATCCCAGAATATTAATCTTAATATTTTAATTCTATTTTCATATCTTCTTCAGTGGAAATATTAATAGTGCATAAGGATCTTCATGAAGTAAACATGACTAAGTTTATGCTGTTGATCAACCTAAAATATATTTGCCGTCCATTTTCAAATATCTTTTTGGATTTTTATTACACAGAAAGAGAAAAAATTCTTTAGCTTTTCAAAAAGATTTGGGAAAGGTTGAAGAAGAGAAATTATCATTTTATTGCTTATAATTTGAGATATTCATGAGTTCTTTAATAATCCTAATATTTAAGACAGAATTTAACCAATTGGAATATAAGGGCTTTTACAATCCTCTTGTTTTCCTTTTCTTCTCTTTCTGTTGGAACTTATATTTAGTGTCTCATTAAATAATTTTTTAATGTTAGATTCTGGTAACGTTTACAACAAGAAAGACCACTATATAATCTTCTCTGATATCATCTAAAGATTTTGACTCTGGGTTTATCCATAAAATAAATTTATTTAACGTTTAAGATTATTCTATTGTAGGTTAACAGACACACACACACACACACACACACACACACACACACACAAACAAAACAAAAAAAAACACCACTTTTGGACAAAAAAATGGAACTTACTTATACCACAAAAAATGTGGGAAAAATATATATATAGTTTGATCTACATATTCAAGGGTTCACAGATGCTACCTCCTTTACCCCAAAGAACTCTGCTAAAAAGATGCTATTTTTTATGCTTACAAATCAGAATATTAGGTAACTAACTGTTTTTCTCTTGCTACTTTTAAGATTCTTTCTTTTTCCTTAACCTTTTTCATTATAATTATGTTGTATCTTGTTGTGGGCTTCTTCGGGTTCATCTTGTTTTGGACTTTCTGTGCTTTCTGGACTTGTATGTCTATTAGGGAAATTCTTTGTCATTATTTTTCCAAATAGGTTTTTGATTTCTTGCTCTCTTTTCCTTCTGTGGCACTCCCATGATGTGAATGTTGGCACACTTGAAGTTGTCCCAGTGACTCCTTATTTAGTTACCTAGAAAGTAGCTCCTGTAAGACTGTTAGCTGATTTCTCAGCAGAAATTTTGCAGGCCAGAAGGGATTGGCAAGAAATATTCAAAGTGATGAAAATCAAGGCCCTACAACCAAATTACTCTTCCCAGTAAAGCTGTCACATAGAATCAAAGAACAGATAAAGAGCTTCCCAGACAAGAAAAAGCTAACGGAGTTCATCACCACCAAATCTGTAACATATGAAATGTTAAAGGCTCTTTTTTAAAAAAGAAAAAAGATATCACAAATGTGAACAATAAAAATGCAATAAATGCATATCTATCAATAATTGAATCTAGAAAAAATAAGCAATTAAGCAGAACAGAGAGTCATAGATACTGAGAACATTTTGACTATTGCCAGATAGGTGTTTGGGGGGGATAAATGGAAAAGGTGAAGGGATTAAGAAGTATAAATTGGTAATTACAGAATAGTCATGGGAATGTAAAGAGCAGTATAGGGAATATAGCCAATGATATTTTAATAACTATGTATGGTGTCAGAAGGGTGGAAGATTTATCAGGATTATCACTCAGTTATGTCTATTCACTCGGATGTACACCTGAAACTAATATAATAATGTGTGTCAATTGCAATTGAAAAATTAAAAACATTTAAATTTTTTACAAAAGTAAAAACAAATTTTAAAAAACACATTGTATCACCTATAAAATATTAGAATATTAGGGGCATTAACTTCCAATAATGACTATGCTAAAAACAATTAAAATATGAAAATATACTATAAGCTTGTGAAGCTAATAAGAGTGTGAGATCCAGGGGGAAAAAAAAACAACAGAAAAATTATAACTTTGCTGGTGATGCATTTGTGAACCTGAATCTGTGACTGATAGTTTAGAAAGCTTGTTTCACAATTTTATGAACAAAGGAAATCATAGTAGGAATATAGAACCTGGTAAGGGTCAACCAACTTGAACTTATTTTTTATATCCCAAATGTCTATACACTAGAAATAAGATGGTCCAGGATTAAACATTTCTTGTCATATTATTTAGGACTGATTCAAGTCACCTATGTAACTAAGAAAAATCTTATTCTGGAAATTTGATTAAGATGATTTCATATTCTTTTGGGGATATGTAAAAAAATCATCATTCTAGGCTTCAAAGTATTTCTGTCAATAATGTTTCAATTCCAATAACTGGAATAAATAATAAGTAGACACATGAAGAGACAAGACAACATGAACCAGATATACCACAATTAAAGATAATAAAAATGAACCAGAGACATTCAAGATAGTTTAATTACCTGAAATAAACTTTAAATAACTATGTATAATGTGCACACAAAAATTGCTAGCTGAAATTAAAATTTTAGTTAAAAATTCAAACTATAAAGTGACATTTAAGATTTGATAAACAACTATAAAATCTGGAAATAAAGCATAACATGAAAACCTAAGAACTCAAAGGCAAATTAGGCATATCTAAAGAGAGCATTACTGGAGGTTGGTTAGAAGAAACTATGATGAATGATGAAAAAAATGAAAGGATATAAAAGAGAGAAGAGAAAATAAAAAGATAATAAACATCCTATATAATAAAAGCGTCTGGTTGTCTGGTCACCTGTTCAACCAATTAAAGCATAATATGCTAATGATATGCTAAGGCCACTCAACAGCTCACTATGACATGCACTGACCACCTGGGGGCAGATGCTCCAACCGGTAGGTTAGCTTGTTTCTGGGGTCTGACCGATCAGGACTGCAAGACAGGCTAGACATACCCTGGAGCCTTCCCATAGTCCCTCCCCTGCTGGCGAACCTCCTGAGTCCCTCCCCAGCCCCAATTGTGCACTGGTGGGGTCCCTCGGTCTAGTCTGTGCTCTTTCACAATCCAGGCTGATGGACCCCCCACACCCTAAGTGCACAGATTTTGTGCACCATGTCTCTAGTATAATATAAAGTGAGAAGAGTTCCACAAGGTGATAAAAGAATGGCAGAAAAACAATATTTGAAGAAATAATGGCTTTTAGAATTGGTGAAAGACATTCATTCTCACACATAAAGATCTCAACAAGTCTCAAGAAGAATAAATAAAAAACAATCAACATTTAGACTCATCGCAATGACATTGCAGGAAAAATAAAAACAGTATTAACCTTAAAGAAAAATAAAGAAAGATCAACTCCAATAGAGCAACAATAAGATGGGTGAATGGCTTCTCAACAACAATGAAAGCTAGAAGAGGTTGAAATTATAGTGTTAATGTGTTGTTTTAAAAAAGTGAATGCTGTTAGAATCATATACTCAGCAAATTTATATCTCAATAATTGAAGTGGAATAAAGACATTATTGTACAAGCAAAAACTAAGAGAACATGACAAAAACAGATTCACTTAAGGAAACACTAATAGGTCTTCATAAATAAAGGAAATGCCACAGATGGAAAGGTTGGAGATATGGGAAGCAATTGAAGTGGTAAATGTGTGGCTAAATGAAAATAAATATTGACTATGTCAAACAACAATAACAATGTCTTCTGGAGCTCAGAATGATTATAGAACTAAAATGCACAAAACAATCTATAATAATAAAAGCATAATATGATAATTAGACCTGACAGCTGACTGACCTTCTGGATGTCATTCTGGATGTCCTTCTTAATGGCAGGGCGGTTAGGGGCAATAAGTCAGGCAGGTGAATGGTTAGGGATAATCAGGCAGGCATGCAGAGTGGTTAGGAGTAATGAGGCGGTTAGGAGCCAGAGGTCCCAGATTGCAAGAGGGATGTCCAACTGCTGGTTTAGGCCTAATGCATCAGTCAGACATCCCCCAAGGGGTCCCGGATTGTGAGAAGATGTAGGCTGAGCTGAGGGACCAACCCCCTATGTGTGAATTTTATGCACTGAGCCCCTAATACCATATAAGTAAAGAGGGTTGATAGTAAATTTTTTCATTGTCCAAGAGAAAGATAAAAATGATATTTTATATTAATCTTTGATTAATATACTACATAACTTTTTGTACATTCATTGTACAAATAGAAATGTTTAACTTCCAAATTTATTGAGGAATATTATAGTACTAGTGACCTGGTGCACAAAATTTGTGCATGGGGGGGGCTGTCCCTCAGCCCGGCCTGCACCCTCTCCAATCTGGGACCCCTAGGGGGATGAACTGGCAGTCAGACAACCCTCTTGCAATCCAGAACTGCTGGCTCCTAGCTGCTCACCTGCCTGCCTGCTTGATTGTCTCTAACCACTCTGACTGCTGGCCTACTCACCCCCAACTGTTCCCTCTTGCTGGCCTGATTGCCCCCAACTGCCCCCTCCCCAACCAGCCTGATAGCTCCCAACTTCCCCACCTGCTGGCCTGTTCACCCCCAATTGCCCCCCCCCTCAGCCTGCCTGATCACCCCAACTGCCCTCCCTTCCTGGCCTTATTCCCCCTAACTGCCTCTGCTTCAGCCTCGTCACCATGGCTTTGTCCAAAAAGATGTCTAAAAGTTCCCCTGGTCTAATTAGCATATTACCCTTTTATTAGTATAGATAGAGGCCTGGTGCATGGGTGGGGGGCAGGCTGGTCTGCCTAAAGGGCGGTCCTCTTGGAGGGCAGAGCTGGCCTGGGCGAGGGGCCTATGGCAGTTTGCAGGCTGACCACACCCCCATCAGGGTGAGGGTCCCCGCTAGATGGCGTGGCCGACCTGGGCTAGGGGCTGAGGGCTGTTTGGAGTCATTTTGCAGGCCAGCCAAGTCCCTGGCTTTGTCTGGAAAGTCTCCAGAAGGTATCCTGGTCTAATTAGCATATTACTCTTTTATTAGTATAGATAATGAAGCGAATCAAAAAGGAGACAATAAAAGATCAGGAGTATGTGAAAATACATACTAAGATAGCAGAAATAAAATCAAATACAGTTGATGCTTGAACAATGTGGATATTAGGGGTACAACCCCACCCACAACTGAAAATCCCTATATAAATTTTGACTCCCTCAAAACTTATGTAAAACTTAACTTTCCTAATAACATAAACAGTTGATCAACACATACAGTGTATGTTATTTGTGTTATGTACTGTATTTTTATAATAAAGCAAGCTAGAGGAAATAAATGTAAAACACACAGTACAATAGATAGATAATATATTATAGAATTTTATTAACTAATGTCATCCCAATAAATTTAATAAAAATATAAATATTATTTTTAAAAGAGAAAATCATAAGGAAGAGAAAATACATTTGCAGCACTGTGGTATATTTATTGATACCATAAATTTGCTTCATTGTTTTATAAGATGAATTGTCTGTTTCTCAGTACCTACATCAATATTTTCTTATATGACATAAAGTACTGTATATGTTATGACATATGTATTGCTAATATTAGACATCAAAAATGAAAAAGTAATGTAAAAAATTTCAGATTTATTTGTAATGATTCATGCATTGATTATAAAGAAGCAGCAATATGACTATTTTGTAACAGCCTAGTACAACTGTTACAATTCCTTCACAGTAAGGAATAAATCATTATAAAAATGTTATGGCACACAATATTACAGTCATATTCATAATACAGTATTAGAAACATTGTTACATTTTTTAAAATCACTTATGATGATAGTGCATTTCTTCAATTACAAGAGAGGTATACTATATGGTAATGTAATTCTTTGAAAGCAAAGTTACAAAACAGCAAGAAAGCTAACACATTATTACTTTATATTAGCTATCACTCACTTCCCTACAAGTCTTGCACACATGCTTTACAAGATGAATACTTAAGCAATGATTATGATGACATGAAAATGTCTCATACAGTTCTTGAATCACAGTTATTAGATTTTTCCATGAAGACACACACATAAAAAACAGATAAGTTTAGAGGAAACCAAAATGGCGGCATAGGTAAACACCTAAACTGCTCCCTCACACAACAACATCAAAACTACAATTAAATGGCAAAATGTCTATCACCCAGAACCACGGGAAAGCTGGCTGAGTGGAAGTTCTACAACTAGAAGGAAAGAGAAAAGAGCACTGAGGCATGCACAAGCTCTGAAAATCTGAGGTACGGAGGCATGTGAACCAGGCTGGTGACAGGAGTTGCTTTTTTCAACCCCAAGGGAGACAAGCTCCCGATTACTCTGAAATCCATTTGCTGGGGAGACGATGGGGACCCAAACTCCTACAGGGAGAAGCTGGACTATCTGCCATCAGGTTGGAAAGTGAGGGTGGCTTGCTTGCAGAGCAGTGCACATGAATCATTATTTACTACACTGGGGCCCAAGACCCAGGGATGAGAAAACTCAGACACACACAGATGGCTGACTGTCATCCATCACTCTTTGCCATGCCCTAGTCTAGTGACTCCCTGAGACCCCATCCCACACAATCTACAAACCCACCCAAGCTCCACACAGCGGCTTTTGCATATGAATGGCCTCTCCCATGGCAACTTAACCTAACAAACTGCAGCTCTGGTCAGACAGCTCCAAAACCTTAAAACCCCAAGCAAAGAGGAAAAAACTATAGTTCTCACTGTAGCTCCTGCTGGGTGGCATCAGACAGTAGCTGACCTGCACCCCATTGGAGATCCAGAAGCCAGTGTACCTAGTGGTCAGTGTGAGATGACACCAGATTTCAAGTCCTCATATCTGTAAGTGACAAAATCAAGAGGCAGACTCAGTGAGCACCAAAGCCCCACTGAAGCAAGTCCTGTCCCATAAGCGTGTCTCCAGCACAGCATTTATTCCATTATAGACACAGCAAATCCTCACAGCCATTTGGCTTGGAGGTCAGTTTCTCTCAGTGTATCAAAGCAATCAAGGCTTAACTACACCAAGACTTTGCACTCAGCCCAAAAAGGGGTGCAGCAAGAGCATCTACCTCAGGTGATTGGGGAGGCAGGGCCACTGGCCCCTATATGTCACCTACCACACAAAGCCACTCCATCAACACAGGGAAGCAACCAAAATTAGACAAAGAAACATGTCATGAATGAAAGAAATGGAGGAAAGCAAACTACTGGACATAGAGTTCAAAACCACATTTATAAGGTTACTCAAGAATCATCTAAAAACCACCAAGAAACTTGATGAGACTTATGAGGAGCTTAGTGAGACCTTCAAGGACATTAATAAGAATGCCAAAAAATGAAAAAGGACCAGTCATGAATTAAGCATACACTGCCTGAAATAAAAAATATACAGAAATTCAACTGTAGATCAAAGCACCCCAAGAATATTTGAGCCCAGGCGCTGCCCAGGTACGGCACTCCAGGGAGGGACCACAGGAGGTTGGCTCCAGAGCATGTCTTGCCTGTCTCACCCAGTCCTTCCCCACTGGCCACCTTCTAATTAATCTCCTTTCAATGTGCACAATTCTATGCACCGAGCCTCTAGTTGTCTAATAATTTTCTTTCTGACATTGTTTTTTCTATGTCTTCTTCCTCATTGTCTGGCACTGATTTGGAAGCACTCATCTCCATCAAGTCATCTCCTATTAATTCCTTTGTCATGGTGTCTATTAGCTCTTAAATTTCTCCAAGACACATATCTTGAAATCCTACACAAACACACACACACACACACACACACACACACACACACACACACACACACACTTTTTTGTTTTTTACATATTCACAATCTCTTTCATGATTTCCTTGTTTGGCTGTATCATAAATCCTGTACAGTCATGCATAACATTTGGGCACAGCAGGAATTTATTGTTTCAGGCTTACTGGCTTTCATGCTCTTTTTCTGTATGTAACAATGATAGAGTCTTCGATGGTGTAATCCTTCAAGACTTTCATGTTGTTCTATCAAGATTTTCTCCCATAGTGTTGACCATCTTTTCCATAGAAACCCTGTGTGATGAGCTTTAACAATCCTTATAATCCCTGATCTAGCTGCTGAATTAGAAACGTGTTTGGGGGCAAGCAGAACACTTTGATGCCTTTAGTGCTCAACTCATGAGATTCTGGGTAGCCAGGGACATTGTCCAATATCAGAAGAATTTTAAAAGGATGTCACCTTATGGTAAGGCACTTTCTGATTTCAGAGACTAAACATCAATTCAACCAGTCAGGAAGAATGGGTCTCATGTCCAGTCCTTTTCTTTGTTTAACCAAAAGACTGGCAGCTGGTGTTTATCTTTTCCTTTCAAGGCTTAGGGTTATAAGCTTTATAGATAAAGGCACTCCTAGTCATAAACCTGACTGCATTTGCACAAAACAGTAGAATTATCTTATCCCTTCTTTCCTTAAATTCTGGTACTTGCTTCACTTCCTTAGTAATAAATGTTCTTTGTGAAATTGTTTTCCAGAATAGGACACTTTTATCTGCAATTAAAACCTGTTCACTGGCAGATATTCTTTCTTTTCAGTGATTTTCTTAATGACATCTGGGAATTTGCTGACTTGGTTTGCAAAAGCCATTTCTCCTGTTATCTTGATTTTTTTTAAGTTAAACATCTTTCTAAATTTATCAAAATATCTTGTGCTGGCATTAAATTATCCAGTATTAGATCTTCCCTTTAATTTTTCACATAATAACTTTGTTTTTCTCTAATCATATTTGAATCTATGGGTGTGCCTTTCTTTTAGCAATTCTGAACTCACATAAAAGCTGCATCTTTAATATGAGATAAAAAAGGTATTTTGCAAAAATTACAATGTTTTTGTTTTTGCTGGTGAAGGTGTAGCTTCAGCTATGAATTCATAAATTTCCTTTTGTCTTTTTACAGTGGTTCTTATGGTGGATTTATTTCTTTTGACATGGCAGTTAAGCTGCAGTCCTCAATCTATGGTGCATGTCAAGCAATTCAACTATTTCTTATACCATCATGACTTTTCTCTCCTTCTTGGGAGCACTTCCAGGATTACTAGTGGCACTTCATATGGGTTTCATGGTGCTATTCAAAGTTTATGGTATTGCATTAAACATGATGAAAAAATACGTGAAAACTGTGAGAGATCACTTTTTACTTTGATATGCTGTTTATTAGGGAGGAAAACTACACATGCAGAGAGGATTAGAGTCATATGGCATTTGAAGCAGATATTTTCAAAACTTGAGCTCACTGAATAGCAACAAGAGGTGGTTACAAAATTATTGCAGTAGTACAATATGTACTATAGCTAATTTTATGCAGTTATGATTTAATGCTGCATCTTTGTTTGTTTACATTTCTCCCAACTGTAAATGGGGCAATGTGTGCATAAGTTTGGATAAATTTTAACTTCTCATAGTAGATTTACATATATTTTATGATAGCAAATGATAAAATAGACTACTATCTACATATGTTGTATGCATTTAAGACATAATTAACTTTTTTCTTGTTTTTTTTTTATATTTCTAGGCTATGCAGTCCATTTGAGAGTTTTTTTAAATTATTGCAAATCTCCAAAACACTTTCCAACATATTTACTTTAAAAAAATCCATGTATAAGTAGACACACACAGTTCAGATTCATCTTGTGCAAAATTCAACTGTATATCTATAATTATGTTCATTCTAAATGGGACTAAATATCCTAAGACTGTCAGGCAGGATTTGAAAAATAATCCAGCTATGTGTTTATATGAAGCATATATAAATCATTAAGGAAAGTAAGAGAT
Organism: Vespertilio murinus; assembly: GCA_963924515.1. Lineage (NCBI taxonomy): Eukaryota > Metazoa > Chordata > Mammalia > Chiroptera > Vespertilionidae > Vespertilio > Vespertilio murinus. The sequence continues at coordinate 64,790,171 of OZ004710.1, forward strand.
AAGATGGTACTGCACACGAACACTAACCAACAGAAAAATTATCTAACTATATTAGTAACCTGTCAGAATAGACTTTTCAGCCAAAAAAAATAATCATTTAAGTGACTTTATAATGATGAAATATTTAATTGATCTGGAAGACATAGCTTAATATAATACAGTTTCTGTACAAAAAATGAACAGAGGCCAAACCTGGTTTGGCTCAGTGAATAGAGCATTGGCCTGTGGGCTGAAAGGTCCCAGGTTCGATTCTGGTCAAGGGCATGTACCTTGGTTGCAGGCACATCCCCAGTAGGTGGTATGCAGGAGGCAGCTGCTGGATGTTTCTCTCATCGATGTTTCTAACTCTCTATCCCTCTCCCTTCCTTTCTGGAAAAAGAAAAAATCAATAAAATATATTTTAAAAACATAAACAAAACTAAAAGGTCAAATAAGAAAAATACCTTTGTCATTTGGCTTAATAGAAAACAGCTAGATTCTCATCACTGCTTTTGCATCTAATCTGTTGCAGTGTGTTGCTTTGATTGAATTATGTGAATAAGATACATATCCTCACACAAAAGTATTTTTATAATGTTTATAGATAATAGTGAGCATTCTTCTTTGAGACTACATGAAAGCTCATCAAGTGATAGTTTCTTAAATTTAGTTGGAATGCAAAATCAGAAATCATATCACTGGATTTTTCATATTAAAATCCACTAGTCTTTCTTGCACTCTGAGTGGATGTTGTACCTGTGTCTTATTTTGTGACATTAAGCATAGGTCATTCGGGAAATAGTGGTTCTCTGAGTGGTGCAGGTTTTCCAAATGTTAAAACAGGATTTAAAAAAAACCCCACACACATTAATAATCCCTACTAAGGTTACTAAAAAAAACTCTCTTAATACTGGGAAGGTGTCAAATTTTAAGGAATAGATACAAGTTTTCCAAAGTTCCAATATTCACTTGAAAGCTCAAATTTTATCATTACCAGCAAATGTCATCTGTTTTTTTTCTTGACATAACAGGTTCAACTCATTTATTTTTGAGAAAATATCTGCCAAATATCCAAGTCTGAGTAACACACAAGTATCTGGCAGTCATTATTTCAAGTAAAAATGTTATTCCATGAAAAAGTAGCTTGTTTACCTTCCAACTCCAACAATTGCATAAGTGCTTTTCCTCAAAGCAACCATCTTATATCAAAATGCAGCAGAAGTGCTCTATGTGTACTTCCACTTCATCACATGAATTATTTAAAAAGTCAAAATTAACCCGAGCTGGTTTTGCTCAGTGGTTCTAGTGTTGGCCGGTTGACTGAATGCTCCTGGGTTCAATTCCGGTCAAAGGCACATGCCCAGGTTGTGAACTCAATCCCCAGTAGGGGATGTGCAGGAGGCAGCAAATCAATGAGTCTCTCTCATCACTGATGTTTCTATTTCTTGCTCTCTCTGAAATAAATAAAAATATATTTAAAAATAAATAAAAAGTGAAAGGTCAAAATTATTAACTGCCTGATCAGAAGCATTCATATGTAAAACTGGCCATTTTGTTTCCTGAAAGTGTGATGGTGAACAGTCCAATGACTACTTGTACAATTTGGGGTCACTATCCTGATGTATGCTGAAGTGCCAGCAGTTTTACCAACTATTTTGCACCATTAGTAAAAATGTAAACACAGTAATGACAGTAAATAACACATTAATATTATTATGAAAATGGTTTTGACTTCACAAAACCATTGAAAGAATTGTAGCCTGGTCAATGTGGCTAAGTGATTGAACATTGACCTATGAACCAGAATGTCATGGTTTGATTCCGGTCAGAGCACATTCCTCAGGTTTTGGGCTTGATCACCAGTGTGGGGAGTGCAGGAGGCATTTGGTCAATGATTCTCTCTCATCATTGATGTTTCTATCTCTCTCTCTCTCCCTCTCCCTTCCTCTATGAAATCAATAAAAATATTTTTTTTAAAAAAGAAAGAGCATAGACATTCAGGCATCCATGGACCACACTTAAAGATTTTTTTTTCAATTTTTGCTCCCTCTGCAGCATTCAAACAGTTGAGAACGCTTTTCTCATAATTCTCTCTTTCTCTGCATGCTATGGACATCATTTTTCTTTGTCTTCACTATTTTTCTTTCTGCTGCTCTTAATTTTTTTTCATTTTCTGCTCTAACCTCACTCTCCCCTAAGACTCTGTTTTTTCCCATTGCTTATACAGTTTTCCTGGCTTCCTTCATCTGCAGAAATAACTAAAATCAATCTACTGATAACTTTCAAATAAATATTTCTGTTTATTTTATCTACATTATATTCAGATATCTAGCTTAAGTTGTTTATGGAATAGAGATGTTGGATATATATATATATATATATATATATATATATATATATAATGCTCTCTCATCTAGATTGCTCTCATCACCCTTCTCCATCTCCAGTTTTTCTTCCTCCAACATTTTTGTTTCCCAGGTGAATAGCAACAGCATCTACCATTTACCCAAAAGAAATCTGAAGTCATTTTAGACCTCTTCTCTTTCTTCCTCATAGCTAATCAACACAACCTATCCTTAATATACCTCACATTCTAATCTCTCCATTCCTTCAGTTGCTCTCTTCTTGGTTTAAGGTTTTTGTCATTAATCATTTATGCAACCACACCTCCTTCTCACCTTTATCTGTAAAAGAGATGGTTTTCATCATATCCGAAGAACATATTTTACTTCCTTTAGTGAGCTAGGGACATCTATGACAACAAGAACTAAGGTTCTCCATCTCTCCATGTTCAATTAGCAATGTAGCTAAATATAGTAAGTATTGAAATGATATAGTGTGGCCAAAACTGGTTTGGCTCAGTGGATGGAGCATCAGCCTGCAGACTGAAGGGTCCTGGGTTCGATTCCAGTCGAGGGCGTGTACCTTGGTTGCGGGCACATCCCCAGTAGGGGGTGTGCAAGAGGCAGCTGATCGGTGATTCTCTCTCATCGATGTTTCTAACTCTCTATCCCTCTCTCTTCCTCTCTGTAAAAAGTCAATAAAATATATTTTTAAAATAATAAAAATTAAAATAAAAAATGATATAGTGTGAATTTTCTTATTTTGCTCTTCTTTTCAAAACTGTTTTGGATATTCTAGATCCTTTGCATTTCCATAAAAACTGCAGGATTTAATGGGAAATTTTTACCAAAAAATTTAAGTGGAATTTTAGTTAAGATTGAATTAAATCTATGAATCAATTTGAAAATTGACATTTTAACAAAGTTCAATAATCTGATCTCTAAACATAATATAGATAATGTCTCTTAGCATTGTTTTGTGGTTCACATTCTTGCACATATTTTTAATTATCTCTAATTTTTATCCATCTTTTTTAAAATTTCAATATTTAACTGTTCATTCTTCTTACATAGAAATATAATTTTTATTCTGAAAACTTGCTAAACTCATTTAATATTTTCAATAACTTTCCATATATTCTTTTAAAGTTTTGACACAGATGATCATAAAAATCTATAAATAATACTTTGCTTCTTTATTTCTTATCTGAACAATTTATATCAATTTGTTGTTTTGTTTTGTTTTTTGTTTGTTTGTTTGTTTTTGCCTCACCTGGCACCTCCTGTACAATGTTAAATGATAAAGGTACCTAAACTTGCTTCATTCTTTAATTGGAGAAAAGACATTTAATCATTCACAATTAAGTATGATGGCAGTTTTAGGTTGTTTTTTTGTTTGTTTGTTTGCTTGCTTTATCCGGTCAAGGGAGTTTTTGTTCAACACTAGTTTGTTGAGAGTAATTATCATGAATTTTCACAAAAGTTTATTGGTATCTATGAGATTATCATATTTTTCTTATTTTAATCGTGTGATATGGAAAATTATATCAATTGATATTTGAATGTTAATGAATCCTTTATCCCTGGAATAAACACCACTTGGTCATGATACCTTCATTTTTTGTTTATTAGTGAATTCAAAATGTTAAAATTCTGTTTAAAAATTATACATCTATGATCATGAAGAGCATTGTTCTATAGTTTTCATGTTATGTGTTTTTACAATTTTGGAATTAAGGTAATATTGTCCTCATGGGTAAGGAAGTATATTTTTCCTTTGTTTTTAGGAAGAATTTAGAATTGGTATGATTGCTTCTTTAAATATATAGTAGATCCTTGGCTGCTGTAGCTCAGTTGGTTGGAGTGTTGTCCTGCACACCAACGTGTGGCAGGTTCTATTCCTGGCCAGGGCATATACTCAAGTTGTTGGTTCAGTCTCTGGTAGGGGAGCACATGGGAGGCAGCCAATTGATGTCTCTCTTTCACATTGATGTTTCTCTTTCCATCTCTCTCTCTCTCTCTCTCTCTCTCTCTCTCTCTCTCTCTCTCTCTCTCTCTTCTATCTCTATCTATCTATCTATCTATCTATCTATCTATCTATCTATTTATCTATCTCTTTCTCATTCACCACTAAAACTATTCAGGCCTGGAGTTTTTATTGTAAGATTATTTTGAACTGCAATATCAATTTCTTTAATAGATAATAGTTATTTGAGTTTTTTTATAACTTCTGTTGTGAACTTTGATAAGCTTGTGTCTTTTAAAGAATCTGTTCAGATCACCCGTTGTCAAATATATTGGCTTACAATTTTTCACTTATTATCTGTTACTATTTATAGGCTCTGTCATGGATTCCCTTACTTCATTCCTGATACTGGTAATTTGTATCTTCTCTGTTTTTCTTAATTTATTTGACTGGATTTTTATCAATTCTAGCCATCTCTCTATTTTACTGATTTTTCTTTTTTTCTTTTTTTTTCTTATGAAATATTTTATTTTTATTTATTTTTAATAAATCTTTATTGCTCAGATTATTACAATTATTTCTCCTTTTTCTCCCCCATAGCTCCCTTCCACCTGATTCCCACACCACCCTCTGCCCTTATCCCCTCCCCCCACTATTGTCCTCATCCATAGGTTATACGATTTTAATCCAGTCTCTTTCTGCACCGCCAGAATTGAAGGGATAATTTTTCTTTATTTTCATATATTTTAATGGTTTATAATTTTATCTTTAATATTTGCATTCTTCTGCTTTGTTTTGGGTTCAAATTTCTATTCTTTGAGTAGTTCCTTATTGTGAAAGCATAGGTCATTTATTTACGATTTTCCTTCTTCACTAATATTAGCTTTTAATGAACTGAATTTCCCTATAGGTACCACCACATTAGCTGCATTCTTTACATTTTGAGATGACATGTTCTTCTTTCTCAAAATTGTGTTGTCTATTTAGTATCATTTTGGTTCCATATAAATTTTAGAATTATTGTTCTAGTGATGAGAAAAGTGCCACCAGTATTTTGATAGGGATTATTTTGAATCTGTAGATTGTTTGAGGGAGTATGGACATTTAAATTATATTAATCCTTTCATATATGAGCAATCTTTATCCTTCTAATTGTTGTGGCCTCCTCGATTTCTTTCATTTATTATAATATGAATTTTTTTTAGTCTTGTTTTATGTCCCCAGATATGTCTCAGTGACTCCTAGTTAATAGTCTATGGGCTCGTGAATAGAATTTGTATACCAATGCCATGTGAAATGGAATATAAACTTTAATTATGTTGAATTGGTTTATAGGACTATTCAGGTCTACTATATGATTATTATTTTTCTTTCCATTCATTTTATTAATATCTGAGAGTTTAATATTGAAATCTCCAACCACAAATCTTAATTTATTGATTTCTCCTACAAATTCTGTTGGATTTTGCCTCATGTTTTTTGGAGCTATTTTATTAGGAGCACATTTTTTTAAATTATTATAATATCCTACTATATTAATCCATGTATAGTTATGCAATCTCCTTCTTTGCCTCTAATAATCATATTATTAAATATATATTATCTAAAATTAATATATCTACTATAATATTTTATGCATATTATTTTATTTTATATATACTTCAATTATTTATAAACCTATATGTGTTTGTAATTAAAATATATTTCATATACCTTGGCCAGTGTGGCTCAGTTTGTTGGAGTGTCATCCTTTGCATCAAAAGGTGACAGGTTCAATTCCTGGTCAGGGCATATACCCAGGTTGCAGTTTGATCCCCAGTCAGGGCACATGCGGAGGTAACAGATCAATGTTCTTCTCTCACATTTATGTTTCTCTCTCTCTCTCATTGATGTTTTTCTCTCCCTCTCTCTAAACGCAAATTTTTTTAAATCTTAAAGAAAAAAATATAAAATATATCTTATGTAAGCAGCAAAGTATTGATCTCTCTTTTTAAAACATTTTATCAAATCTATCTTAATCTTTTGATTAGAGTGTCTAGGTGATTTATACTTAATGTGATTATTGATATTGTTGAAATTAGGTCCTCAGTTTTGACATTTTTTCTAGTTATCTTATGTCTTTATTGTTCCCCTGATATTTCTCTCCTTTTTTCTTTATCATGATATAATTAATATACCTTAAAATTTACCAATTAAAAGTATATAATTCCATAGTTTTTGCTGTATTTACAAAGGTTGTAAACCATCACCACTGCTTAATTATAGAACATTTTCATGACACCAGAAAAAGAAGTATTCATCAGAAGTCATTTCTCATTTTCCCTTCCTCACAGACTACAGAAACCATTAATCTTTTGGTTTCTATGGATTTACTTATGCTTATGGACTCTCAATTATATTCTACTGAGTTATACATGTATTCTTATCTCATTACCACAAGGCCTTAATTTCCATTGCTTTATAGTATGTTTCAAAATCAGGAGCTGTGAGTTCTCCTACCTTGTTCTTCTACTGAAAGATTATTTGGTTTATGTTACTAAGTTGTGTGAGTTCTTTATACATTTTGGATATACATTTCTTGTTCAATATTTGGTTTGCAAATATTTTCTACCATTCCACAAGTTTCCTTTTTATTTTTTATTGTCTTATTTGCTGTGCAAAGCTTTTTTTTTTTAGCTTGATATAGTCTTATTTGTTAATTTTTGCTTTTGTTGCTTATACTTTTGGTATTATATCCAAAAAATGATTGCCCAGTCCAGTGTCAAAAGTTTCCTCCTTTTGTTTTCTTTTGGAATTTTATTGTATCAGGTCAACACACAAGATGGGTGCCCCCATGTGGTCAAAGATCTTGTCCCCATGTGGACTCAATATGGCCACCACAAGATGGCCAGGAGGGGAGGGCAGTTTGGAGGGACCAGGCCTGCAAGGGAGGGCAGTTGTGGGTGATCAAGCCTACAGGGGGAGGGCAGTTAGAGGTGACCAGGCCTACAGGGGAGGGCAGTTGGGGGGACCAGGCCTGCAGGGGATCAGTTAGGCATCAATCAGGCTGGCAGCTGGCAGGGGAGGGGTTAGGGGGTGTGAGGCTAGCAGGCAGAAGCGTTTGGGGCAATCAGGATGGCAGACAGGTGAGCAGTTGGGAGCCAGCAGTCCTGGATTGTGAGAGGGATGTCCCAGATTGGAGAGGGTGCAAACTGGGCTGAGGGACACCCCACCCCACTCCACCAGTGCATGAATGTCATGCACCGGGCCTCTAATGTTTTCATATATTTCTTGAGCTTCTGTATGTCCACTTCAAAAAGTGTCTAAGTCATTTGTCCATTTTTTATTGGATTGTTACTCTTCCTTTTAAGTTGTATGAGTTCCCTATAAATTATGGAGATTAGGTCCTTATTGGGCATAATGCTGGCAAGTATGTTCTCCCATGCATTGGGCTGTCTTGTTGTTTTGTTGATGGTTTCTTTTGCTGTGCAGAAACTTTTCATTTTGATGTAGTCCCATTTGTCTATTTCCTCCTTAGTGTCCATTGCCCTAGGAGCTGTATTGGTAAAGATATTTCTATGACAAATGTCTGCTATGTTGATACCTATGGCTTCTTCTAGGATGTTTATGGTTTCCAATCTTAAGATTAAGTTCTTTATCCATTTTGAGTTTCTTTATGTGTATGGTGTAAGTTTTTCTGGTTTCTTTTTTTTTTTTTTTGCATGTATCCGTCAAATTTTACCAACAGTATTTATTGAAGAGATTACCTTGAGTCCATTGTATGCTCTTGCCTCCTTTGTCAAATATTAATTGAGCATAATGGCTTGGTTGATTTCTGGGTTCTCTGTTCTGTTACATGTCTATTCCTGTGCCAGTATCAAACAGTTTTGAGAACAGTGGCTTTGTAATATAGCTTGGTATCCTGTATTGTGATCCCTCCAACTTTTATCTTCTTTCTCAAGATTGCTGCAACTATTCACTGTCTTTTTTTTATTCTATATGAACTTTTGGAGAGTTTGCTTTAGGTCTGAAATATTCTCTTGGTATTTAAATGAGGGTTGCGTTGAACCTATAATAAATTTGGGTTGTATGGACATCTTAATAATGTTGGTTCTACCAATCCATGAACAGGGTATATTTTTCCATTTGTTTATATCTTTATCTCTTTTTTTCAATGTCCTATAGCTTTCTGAGTACATATTTTTTTACCTCCTTCATAAAGATTATTCCTAGGTATCTTAATTTTTGATGTAATGATAAATGGGATTTTTAAATTTTAGTTTATCTTTCTGTGAGTTCATTATTGGTGTATTTTTTTAAAAAGTCATAGACTTCTGGATATTAATTTTGTATTCTGCTACATTGCTAAATTCTTTTATTAAGTCTATTAGTTTTATGATAGGAGACTTTAGGGTTTTCTATGTATAATATCATGTCATCTATGAATAATCACAGTTTTACTTCTTGTTCTTTCCCTTTTTGAATGCCTTTCATTTATTCTTCTTGTTTGATTGCTATGGCTAGCACTTCCAATACTATATCAAACAGGAGTTGTGAGAGTGGGCATCCCTGTCTTGTTCCTGTTCTTAGGGAAAGTAGTTTTTGTTTTTGCTCATTGGGTATGATGTTGGATACAAGTTTGTCATATATGGATTTTATTATGTTGAGGCATGATCCTTTTATTCTCACTTTGCTGAGAGTTTTTAATCAAAACAGGATGTTAGATTTTTTCAAGATTTTTTTCTGCATCAATTGATATGATTATGTGATTTTTGACTCTCAATTTGTTTATGTGATGTACCACATTTATTGAAATGTGGATATTGTACCATCCTTGCATCCCTGGAATAAATCCCACTTGGGATCTTTCCCATGTAATACTGGATCTGATTTCCTAGATTTTTGTTGAGGATTTTAGCATCTATGTTCATTAAAGCTATTGGTCTGTAATTCTCTTTGTAGTGTCTTTATCTGGTTTGGGGATTAGGGTAATGCTGGCTTCATAGAAAGAGCTTGGAAGTGTTCCTCTTGAATTGTTTTTTTAAAAAATATATTTTATTGATATTTTGCATAGAGGAAGGGAGAGAGATCGAGAGCTAGAAACGTCGATGAGAGAGAAACATCGGCCAGCTGCCTCTTGCACACCCCCTACCGCGAATGTGCCCACAACCAATGTACATGCCCTTGACCGGAATCGAACCTGGGACCTTTCAGTCCGCAGACCAACACTCTACCACTGAGCCAAACCAGTTTAGGCTGTTTTGTTTTTGTTTTATTAATAGTCTGAGAAGGGTAGGTTTTATTTCTTCTTTGAATGTTTGTTAAAATTCCCCTGTGAAGCCATCTGGCCCAGGGCTTTTGTTTGCTGGAAATTTTTTTGGAAGGTCCTATTTTTCTAGGAATATGTCCATTTGCTCTATGTCAACCAGTTCATTGGAATAGAGTTGTTTATAGTATGTTTGTGTTTTTTGGATTTTGTGGGGTTTTTTTTACAATCCTTTATATATCTGTAGGGCTTTGTGTTATTTCACCTCTTTCATTTCTGATTTTGTTTATTTAGGTCCTCTTTCTTTGCTTCTTGGTAACTTGGCTTCTTGTTTATCTTTTCAAAGAGCCAGCTCTTGCTCTCATTGATCTTTTGTAATTTTTCTTTTTGTCTCTATGTCATTTATTTCCCCTCAGGACTTCTATTGAGCAATATTGGTGTCAAAAGACCCTGCTTCTGCTCCTTGTGTTCTATGACTATTCTGAACATACTCTTGATGAAATGCCAGGGTAAATGATCTGGCCAGTTGAACCAAAGCACATGTGTCAGTCCAGTTGAATGGCAATAACATTGCAGAGGTTCACTTTTCTACAATACCACCAGGCATTTACCCAGGGTATATAGAGAGCTGAGTAATTGCTAGCACTTGGCCTTTTGGTGATGTTCAGGACTTCAGTGCAAGTTGTCAATTCTCCTATGGACCTTGTGAATTCTGCACCATGCCTAGGTAGGCAAGTGGAATAACTCATGTTCCGTATGGAGAAAGAGGGGATGGCCTTAAATCTAATTTCTGTAAAGACAGAATAGAGCTAAAGTCTTAAAGGCCTCATTTCCCCACACGTCCTAATCTTGGTATAGAGCCAGCATGCAATACATTCCTTTGGGATCTGTGTCCCACCCAAGGGGAAATGGAACCACCTGTATCTGTGGTTATCTTACAGTACATGCAAAACACCCAGGCATTTTTGTATCACTATAATTATTAGATGATATTGGTTCTAATTCAAATATATTAAAAGTCATATAATTTTTTACTTTGGGGGGAGTGGTCTCAGACTTTTATCCTAAATCTAGTAGTTGGGTCTTTCTAATAGGATCTACTCTAATTCTGTAAGTTCTATTGATTTTGCTGTCTGGTACCTTTATAATCAGTCTAAAGGCCCAGTACATGAAATTCATGCACAGGTGTGTGTGTGTCCCTTAACCCAGCCTGCACCCTGTCCAATCTGGGACCCCTCAAGGGATGTCTGACTGCCTGTTTAGGCCCGATCCCAGGCAGTTGGACATCCTCTCACAACCCAAGACTGCTGGCTCCCAACTGGTCACCTGCCTGCCTTCTGGATTGCCCCTAACTGCTTCTGCCTGCCAGCCTGATCACCCCCTAACCACTCCCCTGCCAGCCTGATCAACACCTAACTGCTCCTCTGCCATCTGGATTGCCCCTAACTGCCCTCCCCTGCTGGCCAGGTCACCCCTAACTGGCTTCCCCTACCAGCCTGGTCCCCAACAAGTACCCTCCTATGAAGGCCTTGTTCCTCCAACTTCCCTCCTCTGCAGGCCTGGTACCCCCAACTGAAATGCCCTGCAGGCCTGGTTGCCCCCATCTGCCCTACACTGCAGTCCTTATCCCGCACAACTGCCCTCCCCTGTAGGCCATCTTGTGACAGCCATCTTTTGTCCACATGGGGGCAGCCATCTTGTGTGCTGTGGTGATGGTCAATTTGCATATTACCTCTTTATTATATAGGAAAGTTAGGGATACATCCTAGATCTTGACAGCTTGGATCTGGGGATCCTTTAAATATAAGTAATTTTGACTTCAGAGGTTTTTCCCATGAATGGGGGACAGTCCAGCCTTGATATTGAGTAGTCAGTCTACCAGACATTCTCCCAGTCTGTGCATATTTTCCGTTAGTAAGGAGAAGGAGAGAACTCGGGGCATAAATATTTTTCAGAGCTGCTCAATGGTCTTTGGTCTCCTAAACTTCCACAAGATATAATTTGGCAGGCATCAAATTCAATAATTTGGGGCCCTGATGTCGTGGAGATATTTATCAATATTAGTTTGGCCAGGTGATTGGATAAAGCCTGACTAGAAGAGATTGCCACTATGAATGGAGCATCCACAGCCTTGGTAATTTGGACTATTACACAGTTAAGTAAGAATAACCAAAGGGTCGTGATCAGGAGAAGGATTAATGAGGATTAGTGTGTCATTCTTTTTAGGACAGCCTTTAAAGGTTCTTTTACTGACTCTAGTACCTCCTATTGTTCTTCCCCTTCCCCTGGAGTCTCCTTTACTACTCCCTTGACTTAAGTGTGATGAGTCCACCTTTTTCAGCTGTTCCTATGGCAGTCTTAGTAATCAGAAGCACTTGATGGGAATTTTCCCAGCTAAGTTGGAGTTTGTCTTCCTTCCAAGTCTTTTTTTTTTTTTTTTTTACTTTTGGAAATGTATGTTTTTTTTAATCTTTATTATTCAGATTATACAATTGTTCTTCTTTTTTCCCCCATAGCTCCCCTCCACCTAATTCCCACTGCACCCCATGCCCTTACTCCCCACCCCACTGTCCTCATCCATAGGTGTATGATTTTTGCCCAGTCTCTTCCCACACCCCAACACCTCCCCCCCCCAAGGATTGTCAGTCCATTCCCTTTCTATGCCCCTGATTCTATTATATTCACCAGTTTATTCTGCTCATTGGATTTTTCATTAACCAAATTTTTAGATTCATTTGTTGATAGATATGTATTTGTTCATAATTTTTATCTTTACCATTTTCTTCTTCTTCCTCTTCTTAAATAATACCTTTCAGGATTTCATATAGTACTGGTTTGGCAGTGATGAACTAACTCCTTTAGCTTTTTCTTATCTGTGAAGCTCTTTATGTGACCTTCAATTCTGAATGATAGCTTTGATAGGTAGAGTAATCTTGGTTATAGGTCCTTGCTATTCGTCACTTTGAATATTTCTTTCCATTCCCATCTGGCCTGAATAGTTTCTTTTGAGAAATCAGCTGACAATCGTATGTGTGCTACCTTGTAGGTAACTAACTGTTTTTCTCTTTCTGCTTTTAATATTCTCTCTTTGTCTTTTGCTCTTGGCATTTTAATAATAATGTGTCTTGGTGTGGTCCTCATTTGATTCCTTTTTTGTGTGTGTGTGTTTTCTGTGCTTCCTGGACTTATAAGTCTATTTCTTTCACCAGATGGGGGAGTTTTCAGTCAGTATTTCTTCAAATGGGTTTTCAGTATCTTGCTCTCTCTCTTCTCTGGCATCCCCATAATTCTGATGTTGGCATGATTGAAGTTGTCCCAGCGGCTCCTTACACTATCATCATATTTTTTTATTCTTTTTGCTTTTTACTTTTCTGGTTGGGTGTTTTTTGCTTCTTCATATTTTAAATCTTTGACTTGATTGTTGCAATCCTCTAGTCTGCTGTTGGATCTCTGTATATCATTTTAAATTTCAGTCAGTGTATGCTTAATTTCTAGTTGGTTGTTTTCATTATCCTCGAGGGTCTCACTAAATTTTTTCCATGGTTTCTAGAAAATTCTTTTTTTATATATATTTTCATTAAGGTATTATATGTGTACATATTTTACCATTGCCCCCCCAACCAATCCCATACATTCCCTCATGCCCCAGTGTTTTGCATCCATTAGTTATGATTATATGCATGCATACAAGTACTTCAGGTGATCTCATATCTCCCCCACCTCTCCCTAACCTCCCCCGAGTAATTTGACAGTCTGTTTGAAGCTTTATTATCACTAAATCTGTCTTTTTCTACAGCCGTTTATAATGTTCCTTATTATCCAAAAATGAGTGAGATTGTGTTGTATTTTTCTTTCATTGACTGGCTTATTTCACTTAGCATAATGTTCTCCAATTCCATCTAGGTTGCTGCAAATGGTAAGTATTCCTTCTTTTTTATGGCAGCATAGTATTCCATTGTGTAAATGCACCATAGTATTCTGATCCAGTCATCTGCTGATGGGCACCTAGGCTGTTTCCAAATCCTAGCTATTGTAAATTGTGCTTCTATGAACATAGGATGCACATATAACTTTTCTGATTGGTGTTTCTAGTTTCTTAGGACATATTTCTAGGAGTGGGATTACTGGGTCAAATGAGACTTCCATTTTCAGTTTTTTGAGGAAACTCCAAACTGTTCTCCACAGTGGCTGCACCAGTCTGCATTCCCACCAGCAGTTCACGAGTGTTCTTTTTGCTCTGAATCTTCGCCAACACTTGTCATTTGTTGACTTGTTGATGATAGCCAGTCTGACAGGTGTGAGATGGTGCTGCATTGTTGTTTTGATTTGCATCTCTCAGATAATTAGTGACTTTGAGTATGTTTTCATGTATCTCTTGGCCTTACTTCTGTCAGGTTTCAAAAACATTCTATTTAGGTCCATTGCCCATTTTTTTATTGGATTATTTATCTTACATTTATTAAATTGTATAAGCTTCCTGTAGATGTTGGAGATTAAACCTTTATCAGTGATAACATTTGCAAATATGTTCTCCCATACAGTTAGTGGGCTTTCTTGTTGTGTTATTGATGACTCCTTGTTTTCTGTAAAAAAAGCTTTTTATTTTGATGTAGTCCCATTTGTTTATTTTCTCTTTAACTTCCATTGCCCTAAGGGCAGTATCAGTAAAGAAGTTCTTTTGGCATATGTCTGAGATTTTGCTGCCTGTGGATGCCTCTAGTATTTTTATGGTTTCCTGTCTTATGTTTAAGTCCTATTTCCATTTTGAATTTATTTTTGTGTATAGTGTAAGTTGGTGATCTAGTTTCATTTTTTGCATGTATCTGTCCAATTTTCCCAGCACCATTTGTTGAAGAGACTGTCTTGACTCCATTGTATATTCATGCCTCCTTTGTCAAATATTAATTGAGAATAGTGGTTTGGGTCAATATCTGGATTTTCTATTCTATTCCATTGATCTGTATGTCTGTTTTTGTGCCAGTACCAGACTGATTTTAGAACAGTGGCTTGGTAATACAGCTTGAATTCTGGTATTGTGATACCCCCTACTTTACTCTTCTTTCTCAGGATTGCTGTGGCTATTTGGGTTCTTTTTTTATTCCAGATGAATTTTTGGAGAGTTCCTTCAAGGTCTGTGAAATATGCCATTGATATTTTATTGAGGATAACAATGAATCTATAAATTGCTTTGGGTAGTATGGACATTTTGATGCTGTTGATTGTACTTATCAATGAACATGGTACGTTCTTCCATCTGTTTACATCTTCCTCTATCTCTTTTTTCAGTGTTCTGTAGTTTTCTGCTTATAGGTCTTTTACCTCCTTAGTTAAGCTTATTTCTAGTTACCGTATTTGCCGGCGTATAGTATTTTGTAAGAATCCTTTGTACTTCGGTGGGGTCTGTTGTTATTTCACCTCTTTCATTTCTGATTTTGTTTATTTGGGTCCTCTCTCTTTGCTTCTTGGTGAGCCTGGCTAGAGGTTCATCAATCTTGTTTTTCCTTTCAAGGAACAACTCTTGGTTTTGTTGATCTTTTGTATTGTTTCTTTGGTCTCTATGTCATTTATCTCTGCTCCGGTCTTCATTATTGCCTTTCTTTTGCTTATACTGGGTTTTTGTTGTTGCTGTTTTTCTAACTCTTTGAGTTGTAGGATTAGGTAATTTTGTTTTTTGCAGTAGGCTTGTAGAGCTATGTACTTCCTTTTCAAGATGTCTTTTACTGTGTCCCATAGATTTTGGGTTATTTTGTTTTCACTGTCATTTGTTGCCATGATGTTTTTAATTTCTTCCTTGATCTCTCAGGTAACACAGTATTTCTTCTAATAGTATGCTGTTTAGTATTCATGTGTTCGATATATTTAGAATGTTCTTATTGTAGTTGATTTCCAGTTTTATGCCATTGTGATCTCAGAAGATGCTTGGTATGACTTCTATCTTCTTGAATTTGAAGAAACTTTTCCTATGTTCCAACATATGCTCTATCTTTGAAAATGACCCATGTGCAATTGAGAATAATGTATATTCTGTGGCTTTGGGGTGAAATATTCTGAAGATGTCAATTAATTCCATCTGGTCTAGTGAGTTATTTAGAATTATTTTTTCTTTGCTGATTTTTTATTTAGATGATTTGTCTAATGATGACAGTGGGTTATTAATGTCTTCTACTATTATTTTATTGCTATTAATCTCTCCAGTGATATCCTCCAGGAGTTTTTTTGTTTGTTTTTTTGTTTTTTTCCTTTTTGATTTTTTGTTTTTTGTGTTTGAGTTCTCCTGTATTGGGTGCATATATGTTTACCAGAGTTATTTCTTCTTGTTGAATTGTTCCCTTTAGTATTATGAAGTGTACTTTCTTATCTCTTGTTATGTCATTCCCTTGGATATCTAATTTTTCAGATAGAAGTATTGCTATTCCAGCATTTTTTTTCACTTCCTTTCCCTGGAAAAACATTTTTCATCCCTTCCCCCTCAGTCTGTGTGCATCTTTTTTACTGAGGTGGGTTTCTTATAGACAGCAGATATATGGGTCTTGTATTCTTATCCAATTCTTTACCCTATGTCTTTTTTAAAATTTATTTATTGATTAAGGTATCACATATTTGTCCTCAACCCGTCATCTCCTCCCCACTCATGCCCCCACCCCTCTATTGTCCTTGACCACTGGTTAGGCTCATATGTATGCACACAAGTCCTTTGGTTGATCTCTCCCTTTTATCCCCACCCTTTCTTTGAGGTCCAACAGTATGACCCATGGCTCCTTATGTCTAGGTCTGTTCTTGTTCATCAGTCTATGTTGTTTGCCATTTCACCTAGATCAGTGAATCATGCCCTACTGGAAATATACTTATAAGAATAAAAAATGAGACAAGCAATATTGTTATTCTGATTATTATGAATCAATCTGTAGTTTCTGGGCCAACAGTTCTTTTGAGACCCAATTTCAATGTCAAACAGTTCCTTATGTGTACATGTCAGCAATGATATTTTAGTTCTGGATTGTGGAAAGATGGTGGTAATTCAGGTACAACCCTCTCTGGTTTAGTCCTGGGCAACCTGCATTGATACACAGCTGCTGACTGCTAGAATGGCAATGCATCATCAGTGTCTTCCATCTCTGGACTGCTTCTCTTCTGTCTTCATAGTTGGAGTAGTCCTAACAATTCCTCTCTGTTGCCAGAATTCACATGGTCTCAGAGTTGTTTTCTGAAAATATACAAACATATTCTCGACGAAAAGTTAATAAAGAAATATTTTCTATAAATTTGACTTGGGATCCTTTTTCATTTTTTGACCAAATGATTTTCCTCTGGCTTGTTTTGACACCATGTGTGTTTTTCATGGGTGTCTTGCTGTTAGTATTACAATTAATTTTCTATAGAACAAATTTTCTAGATGTAATTTACTTTCAGGATATTTTTCCATATATGATATTCTTCTACTTACCCCCTTTTTTATTTAAATATTAGGAGGGCTTTTGGAAATTTTATAATTTAGTCTTGATAGCTTTTAAATTTTAATTTTTTGCACTATAATATGACTGCTTTAGGTTTATTTCATGTTGTGAGATTTTATCATGAAATAAACTACCAATAAAATTTTTAGTTAACACTTTAGGAACAGTTTTTTTGTCCAGTGCAATTAGTTTTTCTAGAATATTTGCTTATTTCAACTAGTCAATTTAAATTAGCCTGAACACTTGTGTACTATTTTACTGTCAAATTTATTACTCTAAAACAATCTTATTTTACTGTGTAAATATTAGTGGAGAGGATTATTTGCTTTCTTGGGTAGGTCCTGAGCATTCCTGGTGGTAGGCTGGATTTACATATCAAAAATCCACTTCCCCAAACCATGATTACAAGACAATTCAAACAAGTCTTACTGTAGTGCTGTCAACCAAGCTGCTGTCAACCAAGTCTCTGTGTTTTAGCTGGGTCCCAATTTAATCTGGGAATAGGAAGTTGAGCAGCCATGGGGGCAGGAGACTCCCTCAGCAGAGGTAAGGTTTCAGGCGCCTGCAAAGTTTGCGGATGAGGGTCTATGCCCCATCTCAGTTGACTCCCAAGTTCTCTCCTGCTGGCCCCTCTTCAACCATTCCTGTCTTCGGTTGTTTCTTCCCTGAGGAATCTTACCCATCACTGGCTAACCAGCCATCCTCTGGGGCCAAGCAGGGTGATGTGAGGTTCAGTTCTGTCTCCCTGGTATCCTATGCCCCTGGGGCCTCCACATCCAGCACCTGCCTTGGGATCCCCTCGCCTGCTGACGTGGCCCCAACCCTGATCACATATTGTGGAGAACCCGGGTTTCTTCTCCAGGGAGGGCCCAGCTCGCCCCACTGGGCTAGAGACAGATCCAGGGTACCAGTCATCACGAGGCTTCAACCTTGACATGAACAGAAAGCTCAGGCAGCAGCTGTGGGAAATTGGATTGTGAGAAGAGGATCCCTCTTGGACAAAAGAGCAAGAGGGGCCAATGTTGAATGCTCAGGTGCCTTCCCATGAGGCCCTCTACACAGTATAAGGGATTAACTCCTTTCATGTCCTTTTTAAATTGCTGCCAGAAATTCAGAGAGTAAATTTGTAAGTTTGCTTGGGATAATTGTATATTATGCTGTTGTAATTTTAGAATATCAAGAGATGTGCTACCTTTGTCTCTAAGCACCAAAAAGATGATTTTTTTATTTATCCCCAAGGGTTCAAGGTACTATTATAAGTAATTGGGGTAACACAAATCTGGGAAAAAATTGTAATGACACTGTAGAATAATATCATGCAAGGATATTCTTTGTTCTAGGCCATGGCAATTTCCTTTCATACTGGGTGTCCATTTCTTTTTGTATAGTCTAGGTATTAGTCTAATTTTCTTCACCTCTCCCAGGGGCTAGTAGTGATATTATTGACACCCTTTCTTGGTGTCCACACAACCCAGAAACCTCTCTTTAACTTTACACACAAAGGGGCAGTGTTTTGATTTTATGTAATACAAAAGGGAAGCTGGGTTGAGACCCCTGTGTAATTATACTCTTGCCCCCCCATGGTCCTCCTGGAAGACCAAGGTGTTTGGTATTATTGGTGACTACATTAGGTAAGGTATAAGCCCATGTAAGGGGTCTTACCTGTGAAGTGTCAGGAGCATAAGTCCCAAATACTTCCCCATTTGGCTCAGGTAATATTACCTTACATCTGATGATTGCTAGCATGGCTAGAAAGGCATTCTCAGGCATTCTTGAGTTTCTGGTTACCTCACAATTTCTTCCCTGAGTTTATACATTCTGATTGGCATTTCTCTGTCTCTGGATCTATATATACATATATATATTTTCCCATCAGTTTGTGTTGTTCATTATATTCCACAAATGAGTGAGATCATTTGATATTTATCTTTCTCTGTCTGGCTTATTTCACTAAGCATAATGTTCTCCATCTGCATCCATGTTGTTGCAAATGTTAAGAGCTCCTTCTTTTTTACCACAGTGTAGTATTCCATTGTGTAGATGTACCACATGTTTTTAATCCACTCATCAGATGATGGGCTCTTAGGCTGTTTCCAAATCTTAGCTATAGTGAATTGTGCTGTTTTGAACATAGGAGTGCATATATCCTTTTTGATTGATCTTTCTAGTTTCTTGGGATATATTCCTAGAAGTGGTATTACAGGGTCAAATGGGAGGTCCATTTTTAGGGTTTTTTTTTAGGAAACTCCATACTGTTCTCCACAGTGGGTGCACCGTTCTGCATTCCCACCAGCAATACACAAGGATTTCTTATTCTCTGCATCCTCACCACCACTTGTCATTTGTTGACTTGTGGATAATAGCCATTCTGACAGGTGTGAGATGATACTTCACTGTTGTTTTGATTTGCATCTCTCTGAGGATTAGAGACTTTGATCAGGTTTTCATATGCCTCTTGGCCTTCCTTCTGTCTTCTTTCAAAAATTGTCTATTTAGATCAGTTGCCCATTTTTTGATTGGGTTGTTGAGCTGCATGAGTTCCCTATAAATGTTGGAATTTAAACCCTTATCTTTTATATCATTGGCAAATATATTCTCCCATGTAGTGGGCTGTCTTGTTGTTTTATTGATGATTTCCTTTCCTCTGCAAAATATTTTTATTTTGATGCAGTCCCATTTGTTTATTTTCTCTTTAGCTTCCATTGCCCTAGAGCTGTGTCAGAGATGTCAGAGATTTTTCTGCCTATAGATTCCTCTAGTATTTTTATGGTTTCCCATCATAATACATAAATCCTTGATCCATTTTGAGTTTATTTTTGCATATGGTTTGAGTTAGTGATCTAGTTTCATTTTTTGCATGTATCTGTCCAATTTTCCCAACACCATTTGTTGAAGAGACTGTCTTGACTCCATTGTATGTTCATGCCTCCTTTGTCAAATATTAATTGAGCATAGCGATTTGGATCCATTTCTGGGTTCTCTACTCTATTCCATTGATCTATATGTCTGTACTTGTGCCCATACCAGGCTGTTTTGAGAACAGTGGCTTTGTAATATCTGATATTGAGATCCCTCCTACTTTTTTCTTTCTTTCTCAGGATTGCTGTAGCTATTCGTGATCTTATTATTATTATTATTATTATTCCAGATGAATTTTTGGAAAGTACTTTCTAGGTCTGTGAAATATGCTATTGGTATTTTAATGGGAAGTGCATTGAATTTATATATTGCTTTGGGTAGTATGGACGTTTTGATGATGTTGATTCTGCCAATCCATAAACATAGTATGATCTTCCATCTGTTTATGTCCTCCTCTATCTCTTTTTTTCAGTTTTCTGTATATAGGTCTTTTTCTCCTTAGTTAAGTTTATTCCTAGGTATCTTAATTTTTTTGGTGTGATGGTAAATGGGATTGCTTTTATAGTCTTTCTTTCTGTAAGTTCATTATTACTGTATAGTAATGCCATGGATTTCTTGGCATTTATTTTGTATCCTGCTACTCTGCCAAATTAACTTATTAAGTCTAGTATTTTTTATGGAGTCTTAAGGTTTTCTATGTATAGTATGTCATCTGAAGATAAGAACTGTTTTACTTTCTCTTTTCCAATTTGGATGGCTTTTATTTCTTCTTCTTGTCTGATTGCTATGGCTAGTACTTCCAGTACTATGTTGAACAGGAGTGGTAATAGTGGACATCCCTGTCTTGTTCTTGTTCTTAGGGGAAATGTTTTTAGTTTTTTCTCATTGAGTATGAAGTTGGCTGTGGGTTTGTCATATATAACTATTATGTTGAGTTATGATCCTTCTATTCCTACCTTGCTGAGAGTTTTTATCAATAAAGGGTGTTGGATTTTGTCAAATGCTTTTTCTGCATCAGTAGATATGAATATGTGATTTTTATCTGTCAGTTTGTGTATGTGATGTATCACATTTATTGATTTTCAGGTATTGTATCACCCTTTCATTCCCAGGATAAATCCTACTTGGTCGTGGTGTATAATTTTTCTGTTGTACTGCTGGATCCGATTTGCTATAATTTTGTTAAGGAATTTGGGATCTATGTTCATGAGATAGATTGGCCTGAAATTCTCTTTCATTGTGTTATCTTTATCTGTTTTTTGGTATTAGGGTGATGGTGGCATCATGGAAGGAGCTTGGAAGTATTTTTTCCTCTTTAATTTTCTGAAATAATCTGAGGAGGATAGGTTTTAGTTCTTCCTTAAATATTTGTTAAAACTCCCCTGTGAAGCTATCTGGCCCCAGGGTTTTGTTTACTGGAAGCTTTTTGATGACTGCTTCAATTTATTCCATAATTATCAGCCTATTGAGATTTTTAATATCTTCTTGAGTAAGTTTTGGAAGGTTGTATTTTTCTATTAATGTGTCCATTTCCTCCAGGTTGTCTAGTTTGTTAGAATAGAGTTGTTCATAGTATTTTTTAATAATCCTTTGTATTTCTGTGGGGTCTGCTGTTATTTTACTTCTTTCATTTCTGATTTTGTTTATTTGGGTCCTTTCTCTTTGCTTTCTGGTGAGCCTGGCTAGAGGTGCATCAACAGTGTTTATCCTTTCAAAGAACCAGCACTTGGTTTTATTGATCTTTTGTATTGTTTTTTCTCTCTTGTCATTAATTTCTGCTTTGATCTTTATTATTTCCTTTCTTCTGTTCACTGTGTGCTTTTCTTATTGCTCTCTTTCTAATTCTTTGAGTTGTTGAGTTAGATTATTTATTAACCCTTTTTCTTGTTTTTTGAGGTAGGTCTGTAGAGTTATAAATTTTCCTCTCAGGACTATTTCATTGTGTCTCATAGTATTTGTATTGTTGTGTTTTTATTGTCATTAGTCTCCAGGTATTTTTAATTTCTTCTTTGATATCATTGTTAACCCAATCATTGTTTAATAGCATGCTATTCAGCTTCCAAGTGTTTGAATTTTTTGAGTGTTTTTATTATAGTTTATTTCTAATATTATGCCATTGTGGTCTGAGAAAATGCTTGATATGATTTCAATGTTTTAGAATTTGGGAGACTTTGTTTGTGACCCAATATGTGGTATATTTTTGCAAATGTCCCATGTGCACTTGAGAAGAATGTATATTCCGTGGCTTTGGGGTGAAATACTCTGAAGATGTCAATTAAGTCCGTCTGATCTAGTGAGTCATTTAGAATTGCTGTTTCTTTGCTGATTTTTTATCTAGTTGATTTATCCAGTGCTGTCAGTGGTGTATTAAAGTCTCCTACTATGATTTTATTATTGTTGATTTATGCCTTGATATCTTCCAGGATATCTTTTCTGTATTTGGGTGCTCCCGCATTGGGTGCATATATGTTTATCAGTGTTATATCCTCTTATTGTACCAATCCTTTTAGTATTATGAAGTGGCCTTCTTTATCTTTTGTTATGGCCTTTACTTTGAGGTCTATTTTGTCAGAAATAAGTACTGCTACCCCAGCTTTTTTTTCATTTCCATTTGCCTGAAAGATGTTTTTCCATCCTTTCACTTTCAATCTGTATGAGTCCATTTTTCTGAGGTGGGACTCTTGTAGACAGCATATACATGGGTCATGTTTTTGTTGTTGTTGTTTTAAATATATTTTATTGATTTTTTTACAGAGAGGAAAAGAGAAGGATAGTCAGAAACATCGATGAGAGAGAAACATTGATCAGCTGCCTCTTGCACACACCCCACTGGGGATGTGCACGCAACCAAGGTACATGCCCTTGACTGGAATTGAACCTGAGATCTTTCAGTCTGCAGGCCGACGCTCTAGCCACTGAGCCAAACCAGTTTCAGCGGGTCATTTTTTTTATCCATTCAGCCACTTGATATCTTTTGAGTGGTGCATTTAGTCTGTTTACATTTAAAGTTATTATTGAAATGTACTTGTTTGTAGCTATTTTTATTTTTTGAGGCTGTGTTCCTTCTTACCTTTTCTTTTTAAACCAGTTCCTTTAGCATTTCTAGCTTTTTTGGCTTGGTAGTGATAAATTCTTAGCATTTTTTTGTCCGTGATGCTCCTTATCTGCCCTTCAATTATTAATGATAATCTTCCTGGACAGAGTATTTCTGGATTCAGTCCCTTGGTTTACATCACTTTGTAGATTTCCTTCCATTTTTTTCTGGCCTAATGTGTTTTTGTTGAGAAATTATTTGATAATCTAAAGGGAGTTCCCTTGCAAGTAACTTTCTGTCTCTCTCTTGAAGCCTTTAAGATTCTCTCTTTGTCCTGAATATTTGCCATAGTAATTATGATGTGTCTTGGTGTGGGTCTTTTGGGATTCATCTTGTTTGGGACTCTCTATACTTGTATGACTTTTTTCTTTGCCACATCAGGGAAGTTTTCTGACATTATTTCTTCAAATAGTTCTTCCAACCTTTCTTCTTCCTGTTGTTCTGGCACCCCTATTATTCTTATGTTGCTTCGTTTCATGTTGTCCCATAGCTAATTTAGGCTCTCTGCCTGTCTTTTAAATTTTCCAATTGCAATTCAGTTTGACTGTGCTTTGCTTCCCTGTCTTCTAGGTCTCTAATTTGGGTCTTCTTCTTCTCCTAGTCTACTGTTAAAACTTCCCATGGTGTTTTTTTATTACACCTATATCATTCTTCATTTCTTCTTGATTCTTATATAAGTTTTTTTTTCTTTTTTTATGGTAATATTTGACTGGATATTTTATTTATTTATTTTTTAAATTTATTAAAGTATTATCTGTGTACATAGCTTACCATTACCCCCCCCCTCCCAGAGATGCCCTCCCTCCCGAGAGTTTTGTGTCCATTGGTTGTTCTTATATGCAAGCATACCAGTCCTTCGGTTGATCTCTTATCTCCCCCAAATCTCCCTACCCTCCCCCTCACCCCCGCCCCCGCTGTCATTTGACAGTCTGCTTGTTGTTTACTGTCACTATATCTATCCTTCTGTTCATTAGTTTATAATGTTCTTTAATATCCATAAATGAGTGACGTCGTGTGGTGTTTCTCTTTCATTGACTGACTTATTTCACTCAGCATGATGCTCTCCAATTCCATCCAGGTTACTGCAAATGATGAGAATTCCTTCCTTTTTATGGCAGAATAGTATTCCATTGTGTAGATGTACCGTAGTTTTCTGATCCATAAATATGCTGACGGGCACATAGGCTGTTTCCAAATCCTAGCTATTGTAAATTGTGCTGCTATGAACATAGGGGTGCATATATCCTTTCTGATTGGGGTTTCTAGTTTCTTGGTGGTATATTCCTAGTAGTGGGATTACTGGGTCAAATGGAAGTTACATTTTCAGTTTTTTGAGGAAGCTCCATACTGTTTTCCACAGTGGTTGCACCAACCTGCAATCCCACCAGCAGTGCACGAGGGTTCCTTTTTCTCCGCAACCTAGCCAACATTTGTTGTTTGTTGTTTTGTTGATGTTGGCCATTCTGACAGCTGTGAGATGGTATCGCATTGTTGTTTTGATTTGCATCTCTCGGATAATTAGTGACTTGGAGCATGTTTTCATGTGCCTCTTGGCCTTCCTTCTGTCGTCTTTTGAGAGGATTCTATTTAGGTCCATTGCCCATTTTTTAATTGGCTCATTCATTTTCCTTTTATTGAATTGTATAAGCTGTCTGTAGATGTTGGAGATTAAACCTTTATCAGTGATATCATTTGCAAATATGTTCTCCCATACAGTGGGTTTTCTTGTTGTTTTGTTGATGGTTTCTTTTGATGTAAAAAAAGCTTTTTATTTTGATGTAGTCCCATTTGTTTATTTTCTCTTTAGCTTCCATTGCCCTAGTGTTAGTATCAGTGAAGAAGTTCTTTAGGCATATGTCTGAGATTTTGCTGCCTGTGGATGCCTCTAGTATTTTTATGGTTTCCTGTATTATGTTTAAGTCCTGTATACATTTTGAATTTATTTTTGTGTATGGTGTAAGTTGGTGATTCAGTTTCATTCTTTTGCATGTACCTGTCCAATTTTCCCAACACCATTTATTGAAAAGACTGTCTTGACTCCATTGAATGTTCGTGCCTCCTTTGTCAAATAGTAATTGAGCATATTGATTTGGGTTGATATCTGGATTCTCTAATCTATTCCATTGATATATAAGTCTGTTCTTGTGCCAGTACCAGGCTGTTTTGAGAACAGTTGCTTTGTAATACAGTTTGAAATCTGGTATTGAGATTCCTCCTACTTTACTCTTATTTCTCAAGATTGCTGAGGCTATTCGGGGTCTTTCATTGTTCCAAATGAATTTTTGGAGAGTTCTTTCTAGGTCTGTGAAGTATGTCCATGGTATTTTAATGGGGAGTGCGTTGAACTTATAAATTGCTTTGGGAAGTATGGACATTTTGATTATGTTGATTCTACCAATCCATGAACATGGTATGTTCTTCCATCTATTTACATCTTCCTCTATTTTTTTTTTCAGTGTTGTGCAGTTTTCTGCATATAGGTCTTTTACCTCCTTGGTTAAGTTTATTCCTAGGTATCTTAATTTTTTTGGTGCAATGGTAAACGGGATTGCTTTTTTAGTCTCTGTTTCTGTAAGTTCACTATTGGTGTAAAGAAATGCCATTGATTTCTTGGCATTGATTTTGTATCCTGCTACATTGCCAAATTCGTTTATTAAGTCTATTAGCTTTTTGATGGAGTCCTTTGGGTTTTTTATGTACAATATCATGTCATCTGCAAATAGTGACAGCCTTACTTCTTCTTTTCCAATTTTGATGCCTTTCATTTCCTCTTCTTGTCTAATTGCAATGGCGAGTACTTCCAGTACTATGTCAAAGAGGAGTGGTCAGAGTGGGCATCCCTGTCTTCTTCCTGTTCTTAGAGGGAATGGTTTTAGTTTTTGCCCATTGAGCATGATTTTGGCTGTGGGTTTATCATATATAGCTTTTATTATGTTGAGGTATGGTCCTTGAACTCCCACCTTGTTGAGAGTTTTTATCAGGAAAGGGTGTTGGATTTTATCAAATGCCTTTTCTGCGTCGATAGATATGACTATATGATTTTTATCTCTCAATTTGTTTATGTGATGTATCACATTTATTAATTTGCGAATATTGTATCATCCTGCATTCCTGGAATAAAACCTACTTGGTCATGGTGTATGATCTTCCTGATGTAATGCTGGAGCCGATTTGCTAGAATTTTGTTGAGGATTTTGGCATCTATGTTCATGAGGGATATTGGCCTCTAATTCTCTTTCATTGAGTTGTCTTTTTCTGGTTTTGTTATTAGGGTGATGCTGGCTTCATAAAAGGAGTTTGGAAGTGTTCCTTCCTCTTGAATTTTTTGGAAAAATCTGAGGAGGATAGGTTTTAGTTCTTCCTTGAATGTTTGGTAAAACTCTCCTGTAAAGCCATCTGGCCCTGGGCTTTTGTTTGCTGGCAGCTTTTTGATGACTGCTTCAATTTCTTCCCAAGTAACTGGACTGTTGAGATTTTTAGATTCTTCCTGCTTGAGTTTTGAAAGGTTGTATTTTTCTAGGAATATGTCCATTTCCTCCAGGTTGTCCAGTTTGTTGGAAGAGAGTTGTTCATATTATTTTGTAACAATCCTTTGTATTTCGGCGGGGTCTGTTGTTATTTCACCTCTTTCATTTCTGATTTTGTTTATTTGGTTCCTCTCTCTTTGTTTCTTGGTTAGCCTGGCTAGAGGTTCATCAATGTTGTTTATCCGTTCAAAGAACCAGCTTTTGGTTTTGTTGATCTTATGTATTGTGTCTTTGGTCTCTATGTCGTTAATCTCCGCTCTGATTTTTATTATTTCCTTCCTTCTGCTTACACTGGGCCTTTCTTGCTGCTCTTTTTCTAACTGTTTGAGTTGTAGGGTTAGATAATTTGTTACCATTCTTTCTTGTTTTTTGCAATAGACTTGTAGATATATGAACTTCCCTCTCAAAACAGCTTTTGCTGTGTCCCATAGATTTTGGATTGTTTTGTTTTCATTGTCATTAGTTGCCATGATGTTTTTGATTTCTTCCTTGATTTCTCTGGTAACCCAGTCTTTGTTCAATAGCATGCTATTTAGTGTCCATGTGTTTAATTTCTTTGGATTATTATTATTGTAGTTGATTTCCAATTTTATGGCACTATGATCTGAGAAAATGCTAGATAAGATTTCTATCTTCTTGAATTTGAAGAGACTTTGCCTATGTCCCAACATGTGGTCTATCTTTGAGAATGACCCATGTGCACTTGAGAAGAATGTATATTCTGTGGCTTTGGGATGAAATGTTCTGAAGATGTCGATTAATTCCATCTGGTCTAGTGCGTCATTTAGGATTGATGTTTCTTTGCTGATTTTTTGTTTAGATAATTTGTGCAAAGGTGACAGTGGGGTATTAAAATCTCCTACTATGATTGCATTGCTATTAATCTCTCCCTTAATGTCCTCCAGCAGTTTCTTTATGTATTTGGGTGCTCCCGTATTGTGTGCATATAAGTTTACCAGGGTTATTTCTTCTTGTTGGATTACTCCCTTTAGTATTATGAAGTGGCCTTCCTTATCTCTTGTTATGTCCTTCACTTTGAGATCTAGTTTGTCAGATATAAGTATTGATACCCCAGCCTTTTTTTCATTTCCGTTCACCTGGAAAACCTTTTTCCATCCCTGCACCCTCAGTCTATGAGCATCTTTTTTTCTGAAGTGGGTTTCTTATAGACAGCAGATGTATGGGTCTTGCTTTCTTATCCATTCTGTTACCCTATGTCTTTTGATTGGAGCATTTAAACCATTTACATTTAAAGTTATTATTGATAGGTAGGTATTTGATGCCATTTTTATTCTAACACCCTGTGTTCCTTCTTCGCTTCCTATTTCTTTATTTTTGCAGTAGACCCTTTAACAGTTCTTGCATTGCTGGTTTGTTGGAGATAAATTCCTTTAGTCTTTTTTTGTCTGTGAAGCTCCTAATTTCACCTTCAATTTTGATTGATAGCCTTGCTGGGTATAGTATTCTTGGATTCAGACCCTTCCTTTGCATGACTTTGTATATGTCGTCCCATTCCCTTCTGGCCTGATAAGTTTCTGTTGAGAAATCAGTTGCTAGTCTGATGGGGGTTCCTTTATATGTAACTTTCTGTCTCTCTCTGGCTGCTTTTAAGATTCTGGTTTTCTCTATGGTGTTTGCCAATTGAATAATAATGTGCCTAGGTGTGGGTCTTTGGGGATTCATTTTGTTGGGAACTCTTTGAGCATCTTGGATTTGTGTGGGTCTTTTCTTCTCTATCTCAGGAAAGTTTTCTGTCATTATTTCTTGAAATACTTTTTCCATGTCTTGCTCAGTTTCCTTTCCTTCTGGGACCCCTATTATTCTAATATTGTTTTGTTTTGTATTGTCCCAAAGCTCCCGTAGGCTCTCCTCCTGTTTTTTTATTTTTTTTTTCTAGCAGCTGCTCTAATTGGGTATTTTTTTCCATCTTGTCTTCTAGCTCACTGATTCGGTCCTCTGCTTCTTCTAGTCTACTCTTGATGCTTTCTATTGAGTTCTTCATAGAAGCTATGTCATTTTTCATTTCTTCTTGGGTCACCTTCATTTCCTCTTGGTTCTTCTTCAGATCCTCTTGGTTCTTCTTCAGATCCTCTTGGTTCTTCTTCAGATCCTCTTGGTTCTTCTTCATTTCCTCTTGGGTCTTACTCATATTGTCAAATTTGTCTTCCATTCCATTTTAGCCATCCCATGATCATTACTCTGAATTCTTACTCTGGTAGGTTGTTTGCCTCTAAATCGTTTACTTCCTTTTCTGGTGATGCCTGATTTTCTTTCATAGGCGGGTTGTTTCTTAGCCTCCCCATGATCTTTCTTTTAAGGATACCTGTTTATGTAGTTCTCTCACTCCTGCTTAGATTTAAAGGTACAAAATACAACACAACCAGGTACAACACAAAAGGCACTGAACAGAAATGTGTTTGCAATATTAATATAATAAAGGTGAGTAGAACCCAGATAACAAAAACATACAGTCCAATAAAAAGAATAAGCTCACCAATCTTACAAAAAAAGCATAAAACTTCGATACACTTAGCATTCAACATACAACAACAAAGGGGTAGAGAGAAGGATTGTTTTGTATGGGGGGGGGGGGGCAGCGACAAGGTAGGTGTGAATGGGCTTGGAGCCGGGGGTTGGGAATTATATATACACAGGTCAGGTGAAAATGTTGGAGGGGTAAACAGAAAGAGTAAGGAAAATCTATAGCAGTAAAGGGTTAAGATAAGCAGGACACCAAAGGTAAAGGGTTAGGAAGAGAGAGATGTCATAAAGGTAGGTTTGAGATAGAGTAGAGCGTTGGAGGAGGCAAGGTATGAATAGTTTTCAGAATAGTAATCCCGAAGGTGGGTAAATAGAGAAAAAAAGAAAAAGAAAAAAAAAAGGAATATAATATGACACTTAAAAAGTAGTAATAAAAATAAACAAAAGAAAATAAGATAAAAAGATAAAAAAGGTAAAATAGTAGTAGTAATAATGTTGATTACCTATAAAAATGAATTAATTAAAAAGGTAAAATCAAGTGAGGGAAGACAAAAAATAATAATTTCTTGAGTAAACTTTGCACTTAATATAAGTAAAAAACAAAAATTAAACAATTAAAAAATAAAAATTAAAAATTAAACAAAATTTGCAGTAATGAAGGTCGTTCACTTTCTGTGTTGTTCTGTCTGGCACGCCTGCTCCCCATCTGGGCGGTAGTTGCAGTTCCCTGTGTTTCACTGTTCCTCTGTGTTGATTACAAGGCCTGATTTTTAAGGAGATCTAGAGACCATATGTGCTTTAGCCTCTTGGTGGCAGTGTTTCTGGATGACTTCCAGGACTCTAAAGTCTTTCTATCTTTTTCCCCCTCTCTGTGTCCCTGATCTATGTAGGGCTGGGGGTGGGGCGGTCCCGAGCTGACTGCACTCCCCTGTAATTCTGCGGTTATTTCTTGGATTCAGATCCAGATGTGCTGCTCCTTAGATATCCCCCCTCTTAGGAGCCCTGTCCACAGTCAGGGGCGCCTCCAGCCCCAAACCCTGGGGTTTCTTTTAAATCCAGGACCAGTCCTTCAGCCTCTGTGCGCCTGGTGCACGCAAGCTGGTGCTAGCGAGCTGGTGCGCAAGGGTTGCTGCGCCGAGGGGGACTCGGGCCAAGGGGGACTCACCCACCGGATTGCCGCAAAATCTGAGCGCTCCTCTTAATCCAAGTGTTCGCACTGACTATGATCAGTGTTCTGGGTCTCACAGCAGCTCCTTGGTGGTCCTTGGGGCCGTGGACACCCAGGTCTCTGACTCGAACCTCTTCCCCTCCAAGATTGTGAGATTTCCCTGTCCAGGCAGGTAAGTATCTCCGGTAAGGGACCTAGCTGTGGGTGCTCAATTGTCGGGGGTACCCTGATTAGCAGACTCCAAGTTTCCTCTGGTGTTTGCCAGTCTCCTGGCTTGTTGACCAGCAGTCCTAGCACGATCCTCAGCTGTTCTCTCTCTCTCTTCCTCGGGACAAGATTCAGAAACCGCCCATCTTCTCTTCCGCCATTTTCCATCCATAAGTTGTTGGGTTTTTTTCATCCATTTCTTTCTTATTCTTGCATAAGGTGTTGATTTTTTCTTTCATCCAATTTATGAACTGTATGACCCTTATTCTGAATTCTTTTTCTGACATATTTCATGCGTCTGTTTCACTTAACTGTTTTTCTAGCATCTCCTCCTTTTATTTCCTTTGGTGGCATCTTTGTTTACCCATTTTTGGTCTAACTGACTGATCTAGATGTCGAGCTGTGCAGGGGCTACTCCTTGGGTGGCAATAGCTTCTCTGGCTGCAGTTGCTCTTTGGTAGTATCTGCTTCTCAGTTTTTAGCAGTTCTTCTAGTGGGTGCTCTTTGCAGCAATGGTGCCTTCTCTGGCTGGTGGGGGAGGCAGCTTGTATAGCTTCTGTTCCTTAGATGGGGTAGGGCTGATTATGAGGTTTCTGTGGAACTGGCTTCTGCCTCAGATGCTGCTCTTTAGACAAGGGCAGGCCATGTGTAGCTGCTGTTCGTAGGCCTGTGGCAGGTTGTTTGTGGGCCTTCTGTTCCATGAACAGAAGCAGGCTGCTCACGTGTCTGCTGTTCACATGGTTGCAGTGTCCTAGGCTATAGCATTGGGCTAGTCAGAGGGCAACCTGCTTCAGAACTCTCAGGAGACGTGCCCTGGGAAGCTGGAGCCTAGTTGACTGTGGGATCGCAGCCTAGATATCATGTCCCAGGCAGGGGTGGCTGTATAGCCCCAAGTATTATCTGAGGGCACTCTGGTTGGAGTTGAGGTTAGGAACTCAGGTTCAGTAGCTCTCCCCTTCAAAAAGGCTAGGCCCCTTAGAACAAGCTTGCCTTCCTGTACTGTTTGCAATGGTGGCAGAAGCTTCCTAGTTAGGCGAGCCTGATTAGCTTGCCCCTGAAGGTCCTGTGGGATCTAACTGTGCCTCACTCACTCACTTACACACATATATCCACCCTGACCACACTCTCTTCTTTTACTCCCTCACTCACGCATGTTCTTTCCCTCACTGCCACATTCTTCTTACCTCTGTAGTTGGGTCTGGGGTGTTGTTGATCCTTTCATGGATGAAGTTTCTTCTCCAGGTGTCTGGTTATGTGGCTTGCTCTAAGGCACCTTGACCTGACCAAATAAAATTCATCTCAACATGACAACACCGAGGGAACTAAACACAAATGTACTCATGACACCAAAACCTCAATATAAGTGACCCCCTGAGAAAAGAGATATAGGGCAGAGAAAAGAGAGCACAAGTGCTATGGAAGAGAGAGAAAGATGTATGGGATAAAAGACAAAGGAATAAGAGGATTGAAGCAGAATCTGTAGAGGCTAAGATTTATATAGTGAAAATAAGATTGAGAATTGGATGAATATGGGGAGGACCTCAATTTAGTATTGAGGAAGTATAAAGGGAATAAGTGGATGAGAGAAAATAGAATGAGAAGGAAAAATAATAAATTTAGAAAAAGAAATTGATTTCAAAAATGGTATAAAAATAAAAAATAGTGATGAAAAATAATGCAAACAGAAATAAAAGAAAAGCAACAAACCAGAACAGGAAAACAAAGAAGAAAAGCAGAAAGAAAGAAAGAAAGAAAGAAAGAAAGAAAGAAAGAAAGAAGAAAGAAAGAAAGAAAGAAAGAAAGAAAGAAAGAAAGAAAGAAAGAAAGAAAGGAAGGAAGGAAGGGAGGAAGAAAGAAAGAAAGAAAGAAAGAAAGAAAGAAAGAAAGAAAGAAAGAAAGAAAGAAAGAAAGAAAAATAAAAGTGAAAAAAAGTAGAGTGTCTTCCTTTGGCTGGCTTATGATTCCATTTGTCTGTACAGTTCTGTTCGTCAGTTTCCCTGGTTGCTGGTGCTAAAGATTAGTCTTTAGGCCCTGCATAAGTCCTCAGGGATTATTCAGATTCCATGTTTTACTCAAGGTGTTATCTAGGTGTGGTTATATTGGTTGCCTGGAGACTGGAGTGTGGGGCTATCTCTCAGGAGAAAATGGCCACTGAGCTTAGATGACTCAGCAACAGACCCGCCACCACCTCCCCTGGCTCACCACCCACTCTTCCCTGATTCCACAAGCCCAAACCTTCTCCCGCACCTCAGCCATGGGTAAGTGTCTGTATCCAAAAGATTGCACGAACCAGGTTCAGTGGGAAGAGGCACAGGCCCCAGCACGAGGAGGGACCGCATCCCCGAGAGCTTCTCTCTTGCCTGCACTGCGAGATCTGGCTAGCCTTTCAGAGTTACCTTTCAGAGTTTGCTCAGATCTAAAATCCAGACTCCAAGGTCCAAAATCCCCAACTTCCTGCAGTCCCTTGCCCCCCCCCCTTTTATTTTCTCTCAGACTGATGCTTAGCCTGTCCTCAGGGATGCGGCTCAGCTCCTGTAGATTCCCCTTGCCTCTTTGGACACAGAGGCTCAGCAGATTCTCCCTTTTAAATCCTTGATTTTATCTTACTTCCAGGGATTTCTGCCCTTCCTGGGGGAAAACTATCTCACCAGCTGTGTGTCGTCTCCAAATTCAGGCTGAATTCCACACGTTTCAGCTGCTCTCTCCACCCATTCCAGGACAAGGCTCAGGACACATCTGTCTATTCTGCCGCCATCTTCTCTCCTCCCTATGTCTTTTGATTGGGGCATTTAATCAATTTACATTTAAAGTTATTATTGATAGGTACTTATTTGTCACCATTTTTCTTCTTTGCCTCTGTGTTACTTCTTTGCTTCCTATTTACTTATTTTTTGTTTGTTTGTTTTACAGCAGACCCTTTAGCATTTCTTGCATTGCTGGTTTGGTGGTGATAAATTCCCTTAGTCCTTTTTTGTCTGTGAAGCTCCTGTTTTCACCTTCAATTTTGATTTATAGCCTTACTGGGTACAGTATTCTTGGATTCAGACCCTTCCTTTGCATGACTTTGTATATTTCATTCCATTCCCTTCTGGTCTGATGAGTTTCTGTTGAGAAATCAGTTACTAGTCTGATGGGGGTTCCTTTGTATGTAACTTGCTGTCTCTCTCTGGCCGCTTTTAAGATTCTTTGTCATTTGTTTTTTCCAATTTAATTATAATGTGCCTTGGCATCAGTCTTTTGGGATTCATTTTGCTTGGCACTCTGAGCTTCTTGAATTTCTGTGGGGGTTTTTTCTTTCCTATATTAGGGAAGTTTTTCTATCATTATTTCTTCAACCAGGTTTTCTAATCCTTGCTCAGTTTCCTCTCCTTCTGTAACCTTTATTGTGTGGATGTTGTGTGTTTTTTTAATACATGTTATTGATTTTTTACAGAGAGGAAGAGAGAGAGATAGTTAGAAACATTGATGAGAGAGAAACATCGATCAGCTGTCTCCTGCACACCCCCTACTGGGAATGTGCCCACAACCAAGTACATGCACTTGACTGGAATTAAACCTGAGACCCTTCAGTCCACAGGCTGATGCTCTATCCACTGAGCCAAACCAGTTTTGGCTGGATGTTGTTTTGTTTTGTTTCATGTTGTCCCCAAATTCACTTAGGCTATCCTTCTGCTTTTTAATTTTTTTTTCTAGAAGCTGCTCTACTTAGGTATTTTTCCCCACTTTGTCTTATAACTCACTGATGCAGTAATCTGCTTCCTCAAGTCTACTCTTGATGCTTTCTATTGAGTTCTTTACTGCAGTAATGTCATTTCTCATTTCTTCTTGGTTCTTCTACATTTCCTCTTGGTTCTTATTCATATTGTCAAATTTGTCTTACATTCCTTTCAGCCACCTTATGACCATTTCTCTGAATTCTTTCTCTGATAGGTTGCATGCCTCTAATTTGCTTACTTCCTTTTCTGGTGATGCCTGCTTTTCTTTCATATGCAGGCTTTTTCTTTGTCTCCCCATGATCTCTCTTCTCAGGGTGTCTGGTTATGTAGTTCCCTCTCTCCTGTGTTTATTTGAAGGCACAAAATACAACACAACCAGGTACAACACACAAGGCACTGATTAGAAATGTATTTGCGATACTAATAACCTCCAATAAAGATGACCACCAGAGAAAGGCAAATTAGGGGGTAGGGAAGAATGAAGAATAAAAAGAAAGAAAAAAAGAGAGTGTCAAAATGAAACTGGGAAAAGAAAATAAAGTAAGAGAGACAAGAATAAAATTGAGAGAAAATAGGAACCAACTATATATATGGAGATAAAACTCCAATAGAACAACCACTAATCCCAGCAAATGCCAGCAACAAGTACCTGGAAATTAATATAATCTACAACACCAACTATTAAGTGAGGCATGAGAAAAACAGAAGTAAAAAAACAAAACAAAACAAAAACAAAAGAAGGATAAGCAAAACAATCACAAAAAAGCATAAAAATTCGATATAATCAACATTCAAGCAAACAACAACAAAAGGACTGAGAGAAAAATAATTGATGGATAATTAAGATAGTGGAGAGAGAGGTGTGTATGGACTTGGAGAGGGGAATTGGAAATTAGATATATAAGTAGTGTGATATTTTAGCAGGGGGTAAACTGAAAGAATAGGGAAAATATAAAGCAGGAAAGGTTTAAGACAAACAGGACAACAAAAGGGGAAATGTTAGTAAGAGAATAATGGCATAAAGGTAGAGTTGAGATAGGGTAAAATGATGCTAAAGAAAAGATGAAAATAGAATGTAGAACACTAATCCCCAAGTAAAATAAAGAGAAAATAAAATGACAATTAAAAAAAAGTAAAATAGTAGTAGTAATAATACTGATTTAAAGTAAAAATGTAATAATTAAAAAGGTAAAATCAAGTGATGAAAAAAGAAAAAAAATAGTTTTTTTAAGTAATAGATACAAAAATGAAAATAAAAATATAAAAATAAAAAATAAAATAAAATTTATAGTAGTGAAGGCCATTCACTTCTATTGTTCTGTTTGGCATGCCTTTTTCCTAGTACAGACAGTATTATAGTTCCTTGCATTTAACTTCTCCTCAGTGTTGTAAGTCCTAAATTTTAAGCAGGCAGTGTCTTAATTTCTAGTATTTATTTTTGATTACACAAGAGTCAATTTGTGATTCGGCCCTGGGTGGCAGTGTTTCTGGATTGACTTCACGGTCAATCTATGGCCTCTCTAGCCTTCTTTCCCTGTGGTACTTAATACTAGTTTGTGGAGGTGGGCTTCTGCAAAGCTGGCTCTCTGATGGTCACTTACTGTTCCAATCCCCAGGTTCCAGAAAAACAACTTCCCCCTACAGTCTCCCAGGGTATCCCCAACTGGGTTATCCTATGTTTTGGGCTTAGTAATCAGAAGAGGAAAAAGCCCTAGTGTGTGGACAGAAGGTCTGCGCAACTCTAAGCAGCCTGCACTCCCTTGAAATTCTTAGGCTGTCCCTTCACTTCAGATCAAAATGGGTTGCTTTCTATAGGTCTCTTTGGTTAGAAGCTCTGAGAACCCCCCTCCACATTCATAGATCATGCCAGCCCCAACAGCCACGATTTTTCTAAGCACAAACTTCCCCAGACAGTCCTCCAACTCCCGCAAAGCACCAGAGACTTCACCTTATCCTAGGCAAATCTGATCTTTCCATGGTGGATTGAAGGGCTCCTTTGAATCCACATGTTTGTGCCGATTGGGGACCGGTGTTCTGAGTCTCACAGCTGTTCGGTGGTCACTGCAATTGTAGATTTTCATGCTGCTGATAAGATCCACTTTACCTTTTAAGATGGCATGGTTTTTGAGTCCCAGCCCATAGCTCTAAGAGGGGACTCAGCTGCATTGTGGGCTTCCAGGTCAGGGGAACCCCATCCAGCAGTCCCCCACCTTCTCCTGGAGTTTAGCTGTCCCTTAACTTGCTAACAAACACTCCCCATACGACCCTCAGCTGTTCTTTCTTTCTGCTCAAGGACAAGGCTCGGAACACGTCTATCTATTCTGCTGCCATTTTTCACCTCCTTGATTTCTAGAAAATTCTTTAAAAACCTTATAACCATTGTTTTCATTTTTGACCTGTTTCTTTCCGCATGTTGGCTGCTTCCCTGAGTTGTTAGAGTGGCTTTGTGAGCTAGGTGTGCTATAGGGCCCAGTGGCTCAGCCTCCCCAGTTACCTGAGGAGGACACTTTTCATGTACCCCTTTATAGGCTGTGTACACAGTCTTGTTGTAGTTAAGCCTTGATTGTTATTGGTATCACTGGGAGGAATCAATCTCCAGGCCAATTGGCTGTGAGGATCAGTTGTGTCTATGATGGGAGAACTTCTGTGCTGGAGACACCCTTATGAAGCAAGACTTGCTTCAGTGGGGCTTCGGTACTCACTGGGTCTGCCCCTGAGTGTGTCCTTTATGGATCTGAGGAGTTGTAATCAGGATGGTCCTACTCTGACCCCTGGGTACACTGGCTCTTGGATATCTAAGAAGGTATTAATTTAGCCTCTGCCTGAGGTCCCCCAGCAGAAGCTACAGAGAGATATGCAGATTCCTCTACTTTGTTTGGGTTTTGGAGGTGCCCAAATGAAGCCCAGCTGTGAAGCAATGCAAGCTACTGTGGATTATATATATATATATATATATATATATATATATATATATATATATTATTGATATTTTACAGAGAGGAAGGGAGAGAGATAGAGAGCTAGAAACATCGATGAGAGAGAAACATCAACCAGCTGCCACCTGCACACCCCCCACCAGGGATGTGCCCGCAACCAATGTACATGCCCCTGACCGGAATCGAACCTGGGACCTTTCAGTCCGCAGACCAACACTCTACCACTGAGCCAAACCGGTTTTGGCTACTGTGGATTCTTGAGCCTTCTTTTGGATGTTCTGGATCTCTCTGACTCAGCTGCAGTTTGATAGGTAAGTTTAGATTTCAAAGGACCAGGCCATTCTTATGCAAAAGCCTCTGCACACAGCTTCAATTGGGTGGAGTCTCAGCGTGGAAGAAACAGCAATGGCTTCCTGTCATCCCTGCCCTAAGCAGCCTCCGGGTCTCAGTAACCCTTGGTAATCACTGCAAACACCTCTGAGAGAAAGCCACCCTCGAGTTCTGCCTGCTGCTAGACAATCCAGTTTCTCCCCATATGAGTTTGGGTCCCCAGAGTCTTGCTTGGAACTGGAGTTCAGAGCAGTCAGTATCTGTATCTTCCTGTAGATTGAAAAAGCCAGCCACATACTCAGTTGCCAGCCCTCTCCCAGTATACTTCTGTACCTCTGTACTTTACTTCCATAGCTCCTCTGAGTCTCAGTGTGCTTTTCTCTTCCCTTCTAGTTGTAGAATTTCCACTTATCCAGCCTTCCTGTGGCTCTGGATGATGTCGATTTTAGTTGTAGTTTTGAAGTGGTTGCTGTGAGGTGGCAAGTTCAGGTGTTTACCTATGCCGCCATCTTGGTTTCTCCTCGAAAATGTATCCCCCTTCCAAGTCTTGATCAGCACCAGGTCACCAGGCTGGAAATGATATGTGCAAATTCAAAGGTGAGGTCTGAGCAGGGAGTCCTTTTAATCTAAGAGATGATATGGTAGAAGATATGGCCAATATATAGCTCCTCAAAAATTGATCTTTAGTCTCCATGGTAGGAAGGACAGCAGTCCTGACTAAATATGGGAGCCCATATAACATTTCATAAGGAGACAATCTTATATTTTTTCTTGGAGCTGTTCTAATCCTGATGAGAGCTATTGTAAGACATTTAGTACAGGGTAGTTTGGTTTCTAGGCCAAGCTTGGTAATTTGCTTCTTAAGGATCTGGTTCATTCTTTCTATCCTCCCCAATGAGGGAGGATGCCTGGGAGTGTTATAGTCCCAATAGATGCCTAAACTTTCTATTATTCCCTTTAACACCCTTGAAGTGAAGTGACTCCCATTGTCTGAATCAATATTTTCTACAAAACCAAATCTAGGCACAATGTCCTCTAACACTACCTTATAATGCTCCCTGCTATGGAATATGATAGGAAGAAGGCCTCTACCCATATGGAAAAGTGATCTACTATTACCAGTTAGTATTTTTGTCATCTTAACATACTTGGATGCTCCAAAATGGCCTTAATCTGGGTGATCTCTCCCATCTCATCTGCTTCCTTACCACCTTTTTGTTTATTTTCTGGCAAGTCGCACATCCCCCACGTACTTGTTTAGAAATTATATAGATATCCACACATTCATAATTCCTAAGTATTGCATCACACATGGCTTGGGGACCCCAATGACTCCTCCTATGCAGTATGAACATTAGCTCCCTCATCATGGGCTTGCTTGTTATTTCTGTCCCATCAGGGAGTACCCATCTTCCATCTTCTGCTTTAAGTACTCCCATTTTATCTAATTCTTCTTCCTTTATAGTAAACTGGGGATTTAATATTACATTTGGAATATTTGGAATTAAACTAAGGAGTCTAATTTCTTCCTCTAGAAAGGCTTGTTTAACAGCATCACCTGCAAGTCTATTACCTCTAGCTTCCATAGAGCCTCCCTTCAGGTATCCATTTACATGGACAACAGCCACTTCTGTCAGGAATAAAAGACTTTCTAAGATTTGCCTGATTAGTTCTTCGTGGACCAATTCATTTGCCTTGCTGTTTATGAGACCCTCATTCTGTCCAAATTTTTCCAAAAGTATGCACCACTCCATAAGTATATTTAGAGTCTATGAATATAGTGCCTTCCTGGACTTTGAGCAATTTTAAAGCTTGGTTAAGAGCATATAATTCACAGGTTTGGGCTGTCCAACTATTAGGTAGTCTGCCTCCTTCACACAAAGCATGTTTGGTTCCATCAATGATAGCAAAGCCATAGTGGTTTTTTTTTCCTTCTATTACCCAGGATGACCCATCTACAAACAGCTTGGTCCCATCATGCAGTGGGACCTCACTTAGGTTTGACCTGACCTTAGTTTTGTATTCTATGATGTCTAGGCAATTATGTTAATAAGCTTCCTGGGTTTCCTCCCCCTTCCATAGAAAACTGGTGGGATTCAGGCAGGCATCAGTAGTCAAAACCAAATCATCCCTTTCTAATAATATGGCTTTATACTTTAAAATTTGGGATTCTGTCAGCCACCTCCTGGCTTTTTGATTCCATATATATATATATATATCGATGTAGAGTGGCTTTACTATTAAAGCTCCTCCAAATGTTAATTTACTATTCTCCTTTACCAGTAAAGCACTAGCTGCTACAGTCTGCATACATTCTGGCCATCCTCTGGAAACAGGGTCAAGGAGCTTGAAGATAAAGACCACCCATTGTTCTTCCCCTTCCCACCCCCCAGGTTTCAGTGAGTACCCCAAGGGCTACTCCATGATCCACTGCTACAAACGAATGGAATGGTTTCTCCAAGGATGGTAGGGCTAGGACTGTGGCTGAAATGAGAGCTTGTTTTAGCTCCTCTATTGTTTGAGTTTCCTCTGGAATCCATATTAGGAGGTCAGGCTCTTATTCTGATAGCTTGAGATATAAAGCTCTTGTCTTTTTAGCATATGCGTTGATCCCAAACTGGTAATAACCAGTTATCCCCAAGAACCTTCTGAGATCCCTCTTCATTTTGGGTATAGATAGATTCACTATGCCTGAAACCCTCTCTGTGTTTATTCATCCCTTTCCTTCACTAATTAAATGCTCTAAGTACTTAACCTCTTTTTCTATAAATTGTAGTTTATTTTTGGAGACTCGTAAATCCCCTTTTCCCAAAAAGTTGAACAGGTTTATAGTGGTTTCTGACACTTTATCTTTCCTTTCCCCAGGTATAAGGAGGTCACCTATATATTGTAGAAGCTGGGTCTCTGTAAGAGATTGAAACTCCCCTAATATTCTTTCTAGAATCTGGCCAAATAAATTTGGGGCCTCTGTGGAGCCTTGAGATAACAGCGATATTGTTGTTTCCTCCCACTTGTTGGATTCTCCCACTCAAAATCAAAGAGGTCTCTGCTCTTAAGGTTTAGAGGACATGCCAAAAATGCCTCTTTTAGATTCACTACTCTGAACCATTTGTGTTCAAATGGTATTTTGCTGAAGAGGGTATAAAGATTAGGCACAACAGGATGTCGGGCCTGGACAATATGATTTATAACCCTCATGTCCTGCACTAGTCTGTATGATCCATCTGGTTTCTTAACCAGGAGGATTGGGGTGTTGTATGGCAACATATAGGGCTCCAACAGTCCATCTCTAATTAATCTCTTGATTACGGGTTACAGGTCCCTCCTTCCTTCAATAGGGATGGGGTATTGCCTTCTACAAACAACTTCCCTTGGCTGTTTTAGCTCAATTTTAATGCATAATTTTCAAGCCTCCCTGTTGCCTCATTGTCCCACACAAGGGGATCAATCCTCTTTTCCTTCTCTTCCATCAGAAGGGCCATCATTACTTTTACTTGTCTTTCCTCTACCCCTTCCTAGACTGAATTTCACAATTAAGTCCTAACCCAATAGGTTAACTCCTGCCTCAAGAACATATAAGAATGATCTCTCAATTTGTTCTAATCTCATAGTGAGCATCATTTTTTTTTAAATTGGAACCTGGAAATATTTCCCTTTTATCCCCAATACAGTTAATTTTTCTTTAGACATTATGTACCCTTCATTTGGTACATAAGAGAGGAGCAAGCAACTCCAGTATCAACCAGAAAAATCATTTCTTCTCTCTCCAGTCCCACCCTCAAATTTACTAAGGGTTCCTGATGGGACCTAGTTAAAAGGAACCCCTGACCCTCCTAGTTCTCATCAAAAGTCAGAAAGGAGATCACCCTTTTACTCCTTCTTTAATTCTTGGCACTCTATCCTAAAGTGTCCCAGTTTTCCACATCTGTAGCACCCATTCGTATTTTTATAAGTTTTCCCTTGCACTCCTCTTTTGTCTTTCTGTTGGTGCCTTGGGTTGGTATCTCTTCCCCTTTGCTGGGAAGTGTCCTGGCCTCACTTTCTGATTACTTCTACTGTGGAGATCATGATTTTTGTGTTTTATTTCTGCTTCTACTCCTCCCCTCTCACAAAGACTTTATGAACTTCTCTCAGCAGCTCCTCTATTGGCCTTTCATTCCAACATTCAATCTTTTACAACTTTTTGGCAATGTCTAGCCAATTCCTGGTTACAAAAGTGACCTTCAAAAGACCCTGTCCTATCGGACCTTCTGGGTCCAGGCCAGAATATTTCCTTATCTGATCTATGAGTCTTTGTAAGTAGGCAAAAGAGGTTTCCTATTTCTCTTGTTGGGTCTCAAATGTCTTAGATATGTTTTTCTGATCTAGGAACACTCTTATTTCTTGAATTATGAGCTCTCTGAATTCCTGCATGTGAGCCAAGTCCTAAGCATTATTGCTGTTCCATATGGAGTCAACATTTGGAAATTTCTGGTCTGCTGATAATACCCCTTGCCCAAGAGGATGTTGTCTCTCCCAAATGTTCATGGATGCCCTTCTGATCATCCCTCTCTCTTCTCCTATAAATAGGATGTTCATAATGGACATCATCTCAACCCAAGTATAAATGCTGGGCCCTGGGAACTGGTCTAAATGGTTTGCTAATCCCAGAGATCTTCTAAAAGTGATATCATTTCTTTCTTAAAATTCCTGACCTCTGTACTTATAAGGGGAGTGTTCACAAATCGTATTTCCCATGGTCATATGGGAACCTCCTTGAAAGGAAATATTGGTTGCTTAGGTGGGATTGAGAAGTTCTTCAGGTCTTTCTTACATCATTCTCTTTTCTCAGATCCGGGCAAAAAGTGGTGAGTTGAGCTCCCCTGCAAACCTCAGCCCCTGTCTCTCCTGGTTATTTGGCTGTCTTCTGCTCTTCCCAATCCCTAGTCTGAGTATTATAAGGAGGAGGCAGACTCAACAAGGGGTCCCAGGGTTTTTCCTTTTTTTTTTTTTAAGGGGAAACATGCTGTCTTGTCTCCTTCACCATTGGAGAGCATAAGATTTCTCCTCGTGTGTAGACGAGGTCTTTTCATTTACATAAATAACAGAAGTTTGGCGTACCCAGTCTGCACCCCAGCCAAATGTGAGCCATCAGACAGAGGGATTAGTAATTGGGCCTTTAGACCATATAAAACAATATTTAATCAGTTTTTGTTTCTCGTTGTCCCTGGTTTAGGGATTATTCCCCCAGAACCTCAACATTCTCCCCAGTGGGCTATCAGGACCCGCCTCCTGACTCTGCTTTCCTTAGTTTCCCATTCTCAGCAGGTCCTTTGGATCTGTTTTTCTCACAAGGCCTAGAATTTCTGTTTCCCATTCTCAGAAGGTCCTTTCTGACTATTCTTATGTGTTCAAACTCCCATCCTGGAGATCTCTTGCACATTCTGAGAATCTCTTAGTTCATCTTTGGCCACTTCCCTCCTAGGAGAACAGAACCACAGATCAGAACTCCACACTCCCTGCCTGTATAAAACATATCTCAGTCACACACATTTGACCTCTGAGAATACCTAACCACCAAAGTGGGACTTTTTTGCCCAATTCCCTACCTTGGCTCATTCGCAAGAGGTCACCTGGTTGTCTCTGTAGTGCCTTCCTTTGGTCCTTTGTGTCAATTTTGCCAATTAAAAAAAACAACAACAAACAAACAAACAAAAAAAATGCACAACAGTCTGAGGCTTATCTATGACCCCTGCAGAGATGGAGCCCAGGCAAAGGGTCACTCTAAATTGGGTGGGACTCACAGCTTTCAACTGGTTCTCCCTAGACGGTGCATAGAAGTCCTGGACATGCCCTCAAATTGTGAGAAAATGCTCATCTGTCCAAATTCAAAGGATGGACCTGGAGACAAGAAATATAGTGAAAATGAAACTTAATATAATGGTCTTGAGAACAGGTGTCTATGGTTTACAGGCACACCAGAATTAGCTGGCAAGTTACTATTTAACCTATTGCACGAGTCCCTCCTCCTCACTGGCTGAGTACTGTGGAGTTTACAGCCTATCCCAAACATCACCTAGTCTCCCTATTGGGTTATTTATAAAAATAAAAAATGGGCTGGGGCCTTTTCTAATTGCCTCCACCTCCCTTGATCTAGGGCCGTGGTCAGTAAACTTTGGCTCAGGAGCCACATGCATCTCTTTGGCCCCTTGAGTGTGGTTCTTCCACAAAATACCACGGCCTGCGCGAGTCTATTTTGAAGAAGTGGCATTAAAAGAAGTTTGTTTTAAAAATTTGGCTCTCAAAAGAAATTTCAGTCTTTGAACTGTTGATATTTGGCTCTGTTGACTAATGAGTTTGCTGACCACTGATCTAGGGGAATCTTCCTGGAACATGTGCTACCAGCCATGGGTACAGCTTTCATATCCTCTCCCTACCCACCACATCCTGTTTGTTCTGGAGAAATTCAGTAATTGCCTGGCCATATGCTGTTTCTTTTCTATGAAGATGAATCATAGAGGCATGCTTTCTACAAACCTGAAATATGTAATATGGGCCTTCTGAAAAAAATTCTTTCTGGGATGTTGTTATTATGCTTTCATTTTTTGAAATATAAATTTACTAAATATGAATTGCTACATTGCCATTTTTTTCTTTAGTCATTTTGAATGTTTTCTCATTAACTTCTACTCTCCATTGTTTTTGTTTTTTTGCTTTATATATAGTATTCATTTTTTTCTTTTTTTCTTTTTTTTATTGATTGTAAAAAGGAAGAACTCCTACCATTTACATCATGGATGGAGCTGAAGAGCATTATGCTAAGCGAAATAAGTCAGTCAGAGAAAGATAAATATCACATGATCTCACTCATTTGTGGATTATAATGAACAAAAACAGATCCAAAGACAGAGAAGCATAGATCAGATGGTCAAACCTCAGAGGGAAGGTAGGGGAAGGATGGGGTAAGGGGGAGAGATCTTCATTGTTTTTAAGGATAAATCAGTTGTTTATCTTATTGTAGTTCCATTGTAAATGATGAGTCATTTTTCTCTTATCTTCTTGTTTTGACTATGATGTGTCTGTTTATGGATCTTTTTGCATTGATCCAGTATGGAATTTATTGCATTTCCTACATGTAAAGAT
The DNA here is from genome assembly GCA_963924515.1 of Vespertilio murinus. Taxonomy (NCBI): domain Eukaryota; kingdom Metazoa; phylum Chordata; class Mammalia; order Chiroptera; family Vespertilionidae; genus Vespertilio; species Vespertilio murinus. Next base: position 64,834,597 of record OZ004710.1, read on the forward strand.
TATGCATATTCAGTAAATTTGGAAAGTTTATAGCCATTATTTTTTTTAAATATTTGTTCATTCTATTTTCCTTCCTTCCTCCCTCCCTTCCTCCATCTCTCCCTCCCTCCATCCATCCCTGTAAATGTTAATTGCATCAAGTTACTTGATACCATATATATATATATATATATTTATATTCAAGATTATTGTGTCTTACTGTTGAACTTATCCTTTTATTACTTTGAATGACTCCTTTTTTTCTGGTCATATTTCTTCTCTTGAAGTATACTTTGTCCTATATTAACATGGCCATACCAGTTTTCTTATAGTTCCTGTGAAATTTCATTTTCAAATTATATGTGTCTTCATATTAAAAGTTCATCTCTTTTAGATGGTGATAGTCTACTTTTTTTTTATCCTAATCTAAAAATGGATGCCTTCTAACTGGAGTATTTGGTCCAATTACATTTTATGTAATTATTGACATGATTGCATTTATATCAGACATCTTGGTCTTTGTTTTCTGTTTATTGTATTTTCTTTTTCTACACCTTTTCTTGCCTTCTATTTTTTTTATAAAATATTTTTGATATTGCCTGGCCAGCATGTCTCAGTGTTTGAGCATTAATCTATGAACCAGGAAGTCACAGTTTGATTCCCAGTCAGGGCGCATGGCGGGTTGCAGGTTCAATCTCTGGTGAAGGGCAGGCAGGAGGCAACTGATAAATTATCCTCTCATCATTGCTGTTTCTATCTCTCTTTCTCTTTATCTCTGAAAGCAATAAAAAAATATTTTTGGCATTGCATTTCAGTTCCTTTATTAAATTTTAATTATTTATATTGTAATTATTTTAGTTGATCTAGTGATTACCATATGCTTTTGTAGCCCATTTATTAAAATATATTTTAAAAAAGAAATTAAGATAAAACAAAAAGTAGCCTTTTATATTTACTTACATTTTTTACCATTTCAAGGGCTTCTCTTTCCTTCTGTAGATCTGAATTTCCAAGTGGTATTTCCATTAGTCTAAAGACCTTCTTTTAGCATATCTTTTAGTAAAGGTCTATTGGCAACAAACTCTCAGCTTTTGTTTATCTGAAAATGTCTTAATTTTCTCCTCATTTTAAAGGTTATGTTCACTGAACATAACATTCTGGGTTGACAGGTTTTGTTTTTGTTTGTTTTTTTACTTTGTTCGCTTTTATTTTTTTACTTTGTTCTTTTTAAAGATAGCTTTATTATCTTCTGTGTGCCATGGTCTCTAATGTAAAATCCTTGGATATTTGTATATTTATATGTTCCATAAAAATAGGTCATTTTTCTCTTGCCTTTTATATTTAGTATTCATATTGTTTATTAGTAATTTTATTGTGATATCCTTATGATTTGTTTTCTTTGGATTTATTCTGCTGAGTATTTGTTGAGCTGCATGAATTGTGGGTTAATATTTTCACCAAATTTGGTAATTATTTTTATCATTATTTCTTTTTTTTTCTTTTTTTACTAAATTATTATCTGTGTACATATATTACCATTGCCCCCCCTCAAAAAAATTCCCTCCCTCTCCAGAGTTTTGTGTCCATTGGTTATGCTTATATGCATGTGTACAAGTCCTTTGGTTGATCTCTTATTTTCCTCATATTTCCCTCCCCTCCCCGCTGTAATTAGACAGTCTGCTTGTTGCTTTACTGTCGCTATATTTAACTTATGGTTCATCAGTTTATAATGTTCTTTATTATTCATAAATGAGTGAAGTCATGTGGTGTTTCTCTTTCATTGACTGGCTTATTTCACTCAGCATGATATTCTCCAATTCCATCCAGGTTGCTACAAATGATGAGAATTCCTTCTTTTTTATGGCAGAATAGTATTCCATTATGTAGATGTACCATAGTTTTTTGAAACAATCATCTGCTGATGGACACCTAGGCTGTTTCCAAATCATAGCTATTGTAAATTGTGCTCCTATGAACATAGGGGTGCATATATCCTTTCTAATTGGTGCTCCTATTTTCTTGGGATATATTCCTAGGAGTGGGATTACTGGGTCAAATGGGAGTTCCATTTTCAGTTTTTTGAGGAAACTCCATACTGTTCTCCACAGTGGTTGTACCAGTCTGCATTCCCACCAGCAGTGCACGAGGGTTCCTTTTTCTCCACAACCTCGCCAACACTTATCGTTTGTTGATTTGTTAATGTTGGCCATTCTGACAGGTGTGAGATGGTACCGCATTGTTGTTTTGATTTGCATCTCTCAGATAAGAAGTGACTTTGAGCAGTTTTTCATGTGCCTCTTGGTTTTCCTTCTGTATTCTTTTAAGAAGATTCTATTTAGTTCCATTGACCATTTTTTAATTGGCTCATTTATTTTCCTTTTACTGAGTTGAATAAGCTGTTTGTAGATGTTGGAGATTAAACCTTTATCAGTAATATCATTTGCAAATATGTTCTCCCATACAGTGGGCTTTCTTGTTGTTTTGTTGATGGTTTCTTTTGCTGTGAAAAAACTTTTTATTTTGATGTAGTCCCATTTGTTTATTTTCTCTTTAGCTTCCATTGCCATAGAGTTATTATCAGTGAAGAAGTTCTTTAGGCATATGTCTGAGATTTTGCTGCCTGTGGATGCCTCTAGTATTTTTATGGTTTCCCATCTTATGTTTAAGTCCTGTAACCATTTTGAATTTATTTTTGTGTATGGAATAAGTTGGTGCTCTAGTTTCATTCTTTTGCAAGTATCTGTCCAATATTCCCAACACCATTTATTGAAGAGACTGTCTTGACTCCATTGTATGCTCGTGACTCCTTTGTCAAATATTAATTGAGCATATTGATTTGGGTTGATATCTGGATTCTCTATTCTATTCCATTGATCTATATGTCTGTTCTTGTGCCAGTACCAGGCTGTTTTGAGAACAGTGGCTTTGTAATACAGCTTGAAATCTTGTATTGAGATCCCTCCAACTTTACTCTTCTTTCTCAGGATTGCTGATGCTATTCGAGGTCTTTTATTGTTCCAAATGAATTTTTGGAGAGTTCTTTCTAGGTCAGTAAAATATGCCGTTGGTATTTTGATGGGGAGTGCATGGAAACTATAAATTGCTTTGGGAAGTATGGACATTTTGATGATGTTGATTCTACCAATCCATGAACATGGTATGTTCTTCCATCTGTTTACATCTTCCTCTATCTCTTTTTTCAGTGTTGTGTAGTTTTCCGTATATACCGTATTTGCCAGCGTATAAGACGATTTTTTGGCCCTGAATAATACTGTATTTGCCGGCATATAAGACACTGGGCGTATAAGACGACCCCCTAACATTTCCACTCAAAATACAGAGTTTGTTATATACTCGCCGTATAAGACTACCCCCCACTTGGAGGCATATTTTTCAGGGCCGAAAAATCGTCTTATATGCTGGCAAATACGGTAGGTCTTTTACCTCTTTAGTTAAATTTACTCCCAGGTATCTTAATTTTCTTGGTGCGATGGTAAATGGGATTGCTTTTTTGGTCTCTGTTTCTGTAAATTCATTGTTGGTGTACAGAAATGCCATCGATTTCCTGGCGTTAATTTTGTATCCAGCTACATTGCCAAATTCATGTATTAAGTCTATTAGATTTTTGATGGAGTCTTTTGGGTTTTTTATGTACAATATCATGTCATCTGCAAATAAGGATAATTTTACTTCTTCTTTTCCGATTTGGATGCCTTTTATTTCCTCTTCTTGTCTAATTGCAATGGCAAGTACTTCCAGTACAATGTCAAACAGGAGTGGTGAGAGTGGGCATCCCTGTCTTGTTCCTGTTTTAAGAGGGAATGGCTTTAGTTTTTGCCCATTGAGTATGATGTTGGCTGTGGGTTTATCATATATAGCTTTTATTATATTGAGGTATGATCCTTGTACTCCCACCTTGTTGAGAGTTTTTATCAGGAAAGGGTGTTAGATTTTATCAAATGCTTTTTCTGCATCAATTGATATGACCATATGATTTTTATCTTTCAATTTGTTTATGTGATGTATCACGTTTATTGATTTGCAGATATTGTACCATCCTTGCATTTCTGGAATAAAACCTACTTGGTCATGGTGTATGATCTTCCTGATGTACTGCTGGAGCCGATTTGCTAGAATTTTGTTGAGTATTTTGGCATCTATGTTCATGAGGGATATTGGCCAGTAATTCTCATTCATTGAGTTGTCTTTATCTCGTTTTGATATTAGGGTGATGCTGGCTTCATAAAAGGAGTTTGGAAGTGTTCCTTCCTCTTGAATTTTTTGGAATAGTCTGAGGAGGATAGGTTTTAGTTCTTCCTTGAATGTTTGGTAAAACTCTCCTGTGAAGCCATCTGGCCCTGGCCTTTTGTTTGCTGGCAGCTTTTTGATGACTGTTTCAATTTCTTCCCAAGTAACTGGACTGTTGAGATTTTTAGATTCTTCCTGATTGAGTTTTGGAAGGTTGTATTTTTCTAGGAATATGTCCATTTCTTCCAGGTTGTACAATTTGTTGGAATAGAGTTGCCCATAGTATTTTGTAACAATCCTTTGTATTTCTGTGGGGTCTGTTGTTATTTCACTTCTTTCGTTTCTGATTTTGTTTATTTGGGTCCTCTCTCTTTGTTTCTTGGTTAGCCTGGCTAGAGGTTCATCAATCTTGTTTATCCTTTCAAAGAACCAGCTCTTGGTTTTGTTGATCTTGTGTATTGTTTCTTTGGTCTCTATGTCGTTTATCTCAGCTCTGATTTTTATTATTTCTTTCCTTCTGCTTACACTGAGCTTTTCTTGTTGCTCTTTTTCTAACTCTTTGAGTTTTAGAGTTAGATAATTTGTTACTTTTTTTTCTAGTTTTTTGCAATAGGCTTGTAGAGATATAAACTTCCCTTTCAAGACTGCTTTTGCTGTGTCCCACAGATTTTGGATTGTTTTGTTTTTATTGTCATTTGTTGCCAGGATGTTCTTAATTTCTTCCTTGATTTCTCTGGTAATCCAGTCCTCGTTTAATACCATGCTGTTTAGTGTCCATGTGTTTGATTTCTTTGGATTATTTTTATTGTAGTTAATTTCCAGTTTTATGCCATTATGATCTGAAAAGATGCTTGATATGATTTCTATCTTCTTGAATTTGAAGAGACTTTGCCTATGTCCCAACATGTGGTCTATCTTTGAAAATGACCCATGTGCACTTGAGAAGAATGTGTATTCTGTGGCTTTGGGGTGGAATGTTCTGAAGATGTCGATTAATTCCATCTGGTCTAGTGAGTCATTTAGGATTGATATTTCTTTGCTGATTTTTTCTTTGGGTGATTTGTCCAAAGGTGACAGTGGGGTATTAAAATCTCCTACTATGATTGTATTACAATCAATCTCTCCGTTCATGTCCTCCAGCAGTTTTTTACGTATTTGGGTGTTCCCACATTGGGTGCATATATGTTTAAGAGGGTTATTTCTTCTTGTTGGATTGCTCCCTTTAGTATAATGAAGTGGCCTTCATTATCTCTTTTTATGTCCTTCACTTTGAGATCTAATTTGTCTGATACAAGTATTGCTACCCCAGCTTTTTTTTCATTTCTGTTTGCCTGGAAAATCTTTTTCCACCCCTTCACCCTCAGCCTGTGTGCATCTTTTTTTTCTGAAGTGTGTTTCTTGTAGACAGCAGATATATGGGTCTTGCTTTCTTATGCAATCTGTTACCCTATGTCTTTTGATTGGAGCATTTAAACAATTTACATTTAAAGTTATTATTGATAAGTAGGTATTTTTGTTATTAAATTATTATCTGTGTACATATATTACCATTGCCCCCCCCCCAAAAAAAATTCCCTCCCTCCCCAGAGTTTTGTGTCCATTGGCTATACTTATATGCATGTGTACAAGTTCTTCAGTTGATCTCTTATTTCCCTCATATTTCCCTCCCCTCCCGGCTGTAATTAGACAGTCTGCTTGTTGCTTTACTGTCGCTTTATGTAACTTATGGTTCATCAGTTTATAATGTTCTTTATTATTCATAAATGAGTGAAGTCATGTGGTGTTTCTCTTTCATTGACTGGCTTATTTCACTCAGCATGATATTCTCCAATTCCATCCAGGTTGCTACAAATGATGAGAATTCCTTCTTTTTTATGGCAGCATAGTATTCCATTGTGTAGATGTACCATAGTTTTTTGATCCAATCATCTGCTGATGGACACCTAGGCTGTTTCCAAATCATAGCTATTGTAAATTGTGCTGCTATGAACATAGGGGTGCATATATCCTTTCTGATTGGTGCTCCTATTTTCTTGGGATATATTCCTAGGAGTGGGATTACTGGGTCAAATGGGAGTTCCATTTTCAGTTTTTTGAGGAAACTCCATACTGTTCTCCACAGTGGTTGTACCAGTCTGCATTCCCACCAGCAGTGCACGAGGGTTCCTTTTTCTCCACAACCTCGCCAACACTTATCATTTGTTGATTTGTTAATGTTGGCCATTCTGACAGGTGTGAGATGGTATCGCATTGTTGTTTTGATTTGCATCTCTTGGATAAGTAGTGACTTTGAGCAGTTTTTCATGTGCCTCTTGGTTTTCCTTCTGTATTCTTTTAAGAAGATTCTATTTAGTTCCATTGACCATTTTTTAATTGGCTCATTTATTTTCCTTTTACTGAGTTGAATAAGCTGTTTGTAGATGTTGGAGATTAAACCTTTATCAGTAATATCATTTGCAAATATGTTCTCCCATACAGTGGGCTTTCTTGTTGTTTTGTTGATGGTTTCTTTTGCTGTGAAAAAACTTTTTATTTTGATGTAGTCCCATTTGTTTATTTTCTCTTTAGCTTCCATTGCCCAAGGTGCAGTATCAGTGAAGAAGTTCTTTAGGCATATGTCTGAGATTTTGCTGCCTGTGGATGCCTCTAGTATTTTTATAGTTTCCCATCTTATGTTTAAGTCCTGTAACCATTTTGAATTTATTTTTGTGTATGGAGTAAGTTGGTGCACTAGTTTCATTCTTTTGCAAGTATCTGTCCAATTTTCCCAACACCATTTATTGAAGAGACTGTCTTGACTCCATTGTATGCTCGTGCCTCCTTTGTCAAATATTAATTGAGCATATTGATTTGGGTTGATATCTGGATTCTCTATTCTATTCCATTGATCTATATGTCTGTTCTTGTGCCAGTACCAGGCTGTTTTGAGAACAGTGGCTTTGTAATAAAGCTTGAAATCTGGTATTGAAATCCGTCCTACTTTACTCTTCTTTCTCAGGATTGCTGTTGCTATTCGAGGTCTTTTACTGTTCCAAATGAATTTTTGGAGAGTTCTTTCTAGGTCAGTAAAATATGCCATTGGTATTTTGATGGGGAGTGCATTGAACCTATAAATTGCTTTGGGAAGTATGGACACTTTGATGATGTTGATTCTACCAATCCATGTGCATGGTATGTTCTTCCATCTGTTTACATCTTCCTCTATCTCTTTTTTCAGTGTTGTGTAGTTTTCCGTATATAGGTCTTTTACTTCCTTAGTTAAATTTATTCCCAGGTATCTTAATTTTCTTGGTGCAATGGTAAATGGGATTGCTTTTCTGGTCTCTGTTTCTGTAAATTCATTGTTGGTGTACAGAAATGCCATCGATTTCCTGGCGTTAATTTTGTATCCAGCTACATTGCCAAATTCATTTATTAAGTCTATTAGTTTTTTGATGGAGTGTTTTGGGTTTTTTATGTACAATATCATGTCATCTGCAAATAAGGATAACTTTACTACTTCTTTTTCTATTTGGATGCCTTTTATTTCCTCTTCTTGTCTAATTGCAATGGCAAGTACTTCCAGTACAATGTCAAACAGGAGTGGTGAGAGTGGGCATCCCTGTCTTGTTCCTGTTTTAAGAGGGAATGGCTTTAGTTTTTGCCCATTGAGTATGATGTTGGCTGTGGGTTTATCATATATAGCTTTTATTATGTTGAGGTATGATCCTTGTACTCCCACCTTGTTGAGAGTTTTTATCAGGAAAGGGTGTTGGATTTTATCAAATGCTTTTTCTGCATCAATTGATATGACCATATGATTTTTATCTTTCAATTTGTTTATGTGATGTATCACGTTTATTGATTTGCGGATATTGTACCATCCTTGCATTCCTGGAATAAAACCTACTTGGTCATGGTGTATGATCTTCCTGATGTACTGCTGGGGCCGATTTGCTAGAATTTTGTTGAGTATTTTGGCATCTTTGTTCATGAGGGATATTGGCCAGTAATTCTCTTTCATTGAGTTGTCTTTATCTGGTTTTGGTATTAGGGTGATGCTGGCTTCATAAAAGGAGTTTGGAAGTGTTCCTTCCTCTTGAATTTTTTGGAATAGTCTGAGGAGGATAGATTTTAGTTCTTCCTTGAATGTTTGGTAAAACTCTCCTGTGAAGCCGTCTGGCCCTGGGCTTTTGTTTGCTCGCAGCTTTTTGATGACTGCTTCAATTTCTTCCCAAGTAACTGGACTGTTGAGATTTTTAGATTCTTCCTGATTGAGTTTTGGAAGGTTGTATTTTTCTAGGAATATGTCCATTTCTTCCAGATTGTGCAGTTTGTTGGAATAGAGTTGCTCATAGTATTTTGTAACAATCCTTTGTATTTCGGTGGGGTCTGTTGTTATTTCACCTCTTTCGTTTCTGATTTTGTTTATTTGGGTCCTCTCTCTTTGTTTCTTGGTTAGCCTGGCTAGAGGTTCATCAATCTTGTTAATCCTTTCAAAGAACCAGCTCTTGGTTTTGTTGATCTTGTGTATTGTTTCTTTGGTCTCTATGTCGTTTATCTCTGCTCTAATTTTTATTATTTCTTTCCTTCTGCTTACAGTGGGCTTTCCTTGTTGCTCTTTTTCTAACTCTTTAAGTTTTAGAGTTAGATAATTTGTTACCTTTTTTTCTAGTTTTTTGTAATAGGCTTGTAGAGATATGAATTTCCCTCTCAAGACTGCTTTTGCTGTGTCCCATAGATTTTGGATTGTTGTGTTTTCATTGTCAATTGTTGCCAGGATGTTTTTAATTTCTTCCTTGATTTCTCTGGTAATCCAGTCCTCGTTTAATAGCATGCTGTTTAGTCTCCATGTGTTTGATTTCTTTGGATTATTTTTATTGAAGTTAATTTCCAGTTTTATGCCATTATGATCTGAAAAGATGCTTGATATGATTTCTATCTTCTTGAATTTGAAGAGACTTTGCCTATGTCCCAACATGTGGTCTATCTTTGAGAATGACCCATGTGCACTTGAGAAGAATGTGTATTCTTTGTCTTTGGGGTGGAATGTTCTGAAGATGTCGATTAATTCCATCTGGTCTAGTGAGTCATTTAGGATTGATATTTCTTTGCTGATTTTTTGTTTGGGTGATTTGTCCAAAGGTGACAGTGGGGTATTAAAATCTCCTACTATGATTGTATTACAATCAATCTCTCCCTTCATGTCCTCCAGCAATTTTTTTATGTATTTGGGTGTTCCCACATTGGGTGCATATATGTTTAAGAGGGTTATTTCTTCTTGTTGGATTGCTCCCTTTAGTATAATGAAGTGGCCTTCATTATCTCTTTTTATGTCCTTCACTTTGAAATCTAATTTGTCTGATATAAGAATTGCTACCCCAGCCTTTTTTTCATTTCCGTTCGCCTGGAAAATCTTTTTCCATCCCTTCACCCTCAGCCTGTGTGCTTCTTTTTTTCTGAAGTGTGTTTCTTGTAGACAGCAGATGTATGGGTTTTGCTTTCTTATCCAATCTGTTACCCTATGTCTTTTGATTGGAGCATTTAAACCATTTACATTTAAAGTAATTATTGATAGGTAGGTTTTGATGCCATTTTTATTCTATCCCACTGTGTTCCTTCTTCACTTCCTATTTCTTTATTTTTACAGTAGACCCTTTAGCATATCTTGCATTGCTGGTTTGTTGGAGATAAATTCCTTTAGTCTGTTTTTGTTAGTGAAGCTCCTGATTACACCTTCAATTTTGATTGACAGCCTTGCAGGGTACAGTATTCTTGGGTTCAGACCCTTCCTTTGCATGACTTTGTATATGTCATCCCATTCCCTTCTGGCCTGATGAGTTTATGTTGAGAAATCAGTTGCTAGTCTGATGGGGGTTCCCTTATATGTAACTTTTTGTCTCTCTCTGGCTGCTTTTAATATTCTGGTTTTGTCAGTGTTTTTTGCCAGCTTAATTATAATGTGTCTGGGTGTTGATCTTTGGGGGTTCATTTTGTTGGGGACTCTTCGAGCATCTTGGATTTGTGTCAGTTTTTTCTTCTCTATCTCAGGAAAGTTTTCTGTCATTATTTCTTGAAATACTTTTTCCATATCTTGCTCAGTTTCCTTTCCTTCTGGGACCCCTATTATTCTAATAGTGTTTTGTTTTGCATTGTCCCAAAGCTCCCGTAGGCTCTCCTCCTGTTTTTTTATTTTTTTTTTTCTAGCAGCTTCTCTAATTGGGTATTTTTTTCCATCTTGTCTTATAGCTCACTGATGCGGTCCTCTGCTTCTTCTAGTCTACTCTTGATGCTTTCTATTGAGTTCTTCATAGAAGTGATGTCATTTTTCATTTTTTCTTGGGTCGCCTTCATTTCCTCTTGGTTCTTCTTCAGATCCTCTTGGTTTTTCTTCATTTCCTCTTGGGTCTTACTCATATTGTCAAATTTGTCTTCCATTCTTTTTAGCCATCCCATGATAATTACTCTGAATTCTTGCTCTGGTAGGTTGCTTGCCTCTAAGTCGTTTACTTCCTTTTCTGGTGATGGCTCATTTTCTTTCATAGGTGGGGTGTTTCTTAGCCTCCCCATGATCTTTCTATTTTAGGATGCCTGTTTATGTAGTTCTCTCTCTCCTGCTTAGATTTAAAGGTACAAAATACAACACAACCTGGTACAACACACAAGGCACTGAACAGAAAAGCGTTTGCAATTTTAATATCCTCCAATAAAGGTGACTAGAACACAGCTAACAAAATCAGACAATCAAATAAAAAGAATAAGCGAACCAATCTTACAAAAAAGCATAAAACTTTGATATAGTTAGCATTTAATATACAACTACAAAGGGGTGGAAAGAAGGATTTTTTGTTGTTGTTGTTGTTGTTGTTTTTAGGACAGTGACAACGTAGGTGTGAATGGGCTTGGAGTAGGGGGTTGGGAGTTAAATTTACACAGGAAGGGTGAAATTTTAGGAGAGGGTCAATAGAAAAAAATAGGGAAAATCTAGAGCAGTCAAGAGTTAAGATAAGCAGGACACCAAAGGGAAAGGGTTAGGAAGACAGTGATGGCATAAAGGTAGGGATGAGTTAGAATAGGGCATTGGAGAAGGAAAGGTATTAATAGTCTGTTGAATAGTAATCCCAAAGGGGAAAAAAAGAGAAAAGAAAAAATTTTTGATATAAAAGTATATAATATGGCACTTAAAAGATAATGATAAAAATAAACAAAAGAAAATAAGATAAAAAAGATAAAAAGGGCAAACTAGTAGTAGTAATAATATTGATTACATATAAAAGTGAGTTAATTAAAAAGGTAAAATCAAGTGAGGAAAGATGAAAAAAAATATCTTCTTAAGTAAACTTTGTTACTAATGTAACTTAAAAAACAAAACAAAACCAGAAAAAAATTAAACAATTAGAAAATCAAAATCAAAAATTAAATAAAGTTTGCAGTAATGAAGGTCATTCACTTCCTCTGTTGTTCTGTCTAGCTTACCAGTTCCCAGTCTGGGCGTTAATTGCAAATCCCTCTGTTTCTTCTGTGTTGTAATCAGGTCTTGATTTTTCAGCCGTTCTAGAGTCCATATGTACTATAGCCTCTAGGTGGCAGTGTTTCTTGGTGGCAGAGAGCCAGGGTTCTGAGGCCTTTCTAGCTTTTTTCCCCTCTCTGTGGCCCTGATCTATGGAGGGCTGGGGGTTGGGCAGGAGGAGCCGATCACACTCGCCTGTTACTCTCTCTGAGTCAGATCCAGACGTGCTGCTCCTTAGATATCCCCCCACCTACGAGCCCCGACCACAGTCAGGGGTGGCTCCAGCCCAGCTCTGGGTTTCCTACAAACACAGAACCCTCTTTGAGCCTGGCGCGAGCAAGCTGGTGCTTGCGGGCTGGTGCGCATGGGCTGGTGCGCGCGGGCCGCTGCGCGGCAGGGGGGGGGGAGGGCGGGGGGGAATGCGTGCGCTGCTGAGGAAACTCACCTGATCTCCGCAAAGTCCGATTTTTCACTCTGGGGTAGAGCACTCCTTTTAATCCAAGCGGAACAGCCACTTGGTGGGCTTACAGCCTGGCTATTCTGTCCTCTAATCCAAATCTCTTCCCGTCAAGATGGCGAGATTTCCCCGTCTTTGCCCTTAGGTTGCTCTGGGAGCGGATTGGGCTGTGGGTGCTTAATTGTCAGGGACACCCTGATCAGGCACCCCCCAGTTTCTCCAGGTGTTTGCCTTTCTCTTGGCTTGTTGACAGGCACTCCCAGCAAGACCCTCGGGTGCTCTCTCCTTCCTCTTCGAGATCCGGGTCAGAACTTGCCTACCTATTCTTCCGCCATTTTTCGCCGACCTTTATCATTATTTCTTCCCCACTACTTATTCTCTCTCTTTATTTTGACACTTTAATTACATGTGCATTATGTTGCTTTATACTGTCACTGAAACTTTATTATATCTTTTTTCTTTTTGTTCTAATGAATAATTTTTATGAATCCCTTCAGGTTTATGGTACCTTTTTTCTGCCATCTCCAATCATCTGTTAAATTTGCCGTTTATTTTTCATTTAAATATTTTACCTTATAATTCAAAAATACTTTTCCATTCTTATTTTTTTTAATTTACATTTCTTTGCCAAAAGTTAGCTTGTCCTTCACAAATTAGGACCACATTTTGCCTTTAAGATTTTGAACATCTTTATAATAGTTGCTGCAAATTCTTTATCTAAAAATTCCAACCTTACCTGATAATAGGAAGTCTGTTTTCATTGACATATATTTTGTGATTAAAATAAATTCCTATTTTTTTTATTTTATGCAAAGCATTGTAGACCACCAACCCAATGCATATAATCTGTGCAAGGAATGCAACCCCTGTCACCATGGCTTCCTCTGGAAGGACATTGCAAAGGGTCTTAAATGTGTTGTTTTCTTTGAATTGTGGGCTAGTATGTTGTCCTTTTTTATCCTACTGAGGTTTTATTTTATTTTATTTTATTTATTTATTTTTAATTTTCGCCAGAGGATGTGTTTATTAATTTTTAGAGAGAACGAGAGAGAGAGAGAAAGAGAGAGAAACATCCATACAAAAGAAAGAAAATCTATTGGTTGCCTTACATTCTGGAATTGAACCTGCAACCTGGGTATGTGCCTTGACCAGAAATTGAACCCAGAACCTTTCCATGTATGGGACAACACTCCAACCACATGAGCCACACAGGCCAGGGCTGAGGTTTGACTCTAGAATTTATAATGGTCCATTTTTTAAAAGCCACGATACTTCTTGCTAAGCATGGTCTTCCTTTTGTTCATTTGAATCCTCAAGCTATAGTGATGTGCTAATTGAGTGTCTTAATTTTGGCTATACCAGACTCAAACTTCTAGGGCTTTGTTACCACTAGCATCTTAGTTATTTTCTTGTTTATAACTGCCACTTTCCACTAGGCCTAATATAATCTCACCTATATATGGATAATACAGAGGGTATGCACACAAATACTTCTGGATCTCTCTGCTTAGTTCCTTCTTCTATTATGCCTTGCCCAGAAAGTTCCTGGTTCTTTCTTGGGAATGAACTCTAAGCACTGCCTCTTTAGTTAATCCCTACTTGGTCTTCACAAACCTGTGCAATATTCAAGAAATTACCTCTAATAGAAAGGGGAAGGGTGAATATAGGACTTATCTCATGTGTTTCCCTTATTTTAAAAAGCAGTTCCACATCAATTGTTGCCAAATGCCTGAAAAGAATACCTTCATATATTCTTTCCAGTTTTATAGTCGTTTATAGCATGATAACAAGTCTTTTATTTTGTTTTTCAATTAGAGTTGACATTTAATATTATTTTGGATTAGTTTAAGGTATGAAGCACAGTAGAGAGACCATCATATACTTTACAAAGTGATTCCTCTGATATTGCAAATTCTCACCTGGCACTATACATAGTTATTGACTATATTCCCTATGATGAACTTCACATCACTATGACTATTTTGCAACCATCGATTTTTACTTTTTATTTATTTATTTATTTATTTAAATTTATTAAGGTATTATATGTGCACATAGCTTACCATTGCCAGCCCCAAATTGTTCCTAATTTTTAAACAATATTTTTATTAAATTATTATCTGTGTACATATATTACCATTGCCCCCCCCCCCATCCCATACATGGGGCTAATACTCCCATACATGCCCTCCCTCCCCAGAGTTTTGTGTCCATTGGTTGTACTTATATGCATGAATACAAGTCCTTCTGTTGATCTCTTATCTCCCCCAGATCTCCCTACACTCCCTGCTGTAATTTGACATTCTGTTGGTGCTTCACTGTCTCTATATCTATCTTTTGGTTCATCAGTTTGAAATGTTCTTTATTATCCATAAATGTGTGGGGTCATGTGGTGTTTCTCTTTCATTGACTGGCTTATTTCACTCAGCATGATGTTCTCCAATTCCATCCAGGTTACTGCAAATGATGAGAATTCCTTCTTTTTCATGGCAGCATAGTATTCCATTGTGTAGATGTACCATAGTTTTCTGATCTAATCATCTGCTGACAAGCACCTAGGCAGTTTCCAAATCCTAGCTATTGTAAATTGTGCTGCTATGAACATAGGGGTGCCTATATCCTTTCTGATTGGTGTTTCTAGTTTCTTGGGAAATATTCCTAGGAGAGGGATTACTGGGTCAAATGGGAGTTCCATTTTCAGTTTTCTTGAGGAAGCTCCATAGTGTTCTCCACAGTGGTTGCACTAGTCTGCATTCCCACCAACAGTGCACGAGGGTTCCTTTTTCTCCACAACCTCGCAAACACTTGTTGTTTGTTGATTTGTTGATGTTGGCCATTCTGACAGGTGTGAGATGGTACTGCATTGTTGTTTTGATTTGCATCTCTCAGATGATTAGTGACTTTGAGCATGTTTTCATGTGCCTCTTGGCCTTCCTTCTCTCTTATTTTGAGAGGATTGTATTTAGGTCCATTGCCCATTTTTTAATTGGCTTATTTATCTTCCTTTTATTAAGTTATATAAGCTGTCTGTAGATGTTGGAGATTAAACCTTTATCAGTGATATCATTTGCAAATATGTTCTCCCATATAGTAGGTTTTCTTGTTGTTTTGTTGACCATTTCTTTTGCTTTAAAAAAGTTTTCTATTTTGATGTAGTCCCATTTGCTTATTTTCTCTTTAGCTTCCACTGCCCTAGAGTTATTATCAGTGAAGAAGTTCTTTAGGCATATGTCTGAGATTTTACTACCTGTGGATGTCTCTAGTATTATTATGGTTTCCCGTCTTATGTTTAAGTCCTGTATCCATTTTGAGTTTATTTTTGTGTAGGGTGTAAGTTGGTGCACTAGTTTCATTCTTTTGCATGTATCTGTCCAATTTTCCCAACACCATTTATTGAAGAGACTACCTTGACTCCATTGTATATTCGTGCCACCTTTGTCAAATATTAATTGGGCATAGTGATTTGGGTTGACATCTGGATTCTCTATTCTATTCCATTGATCTATATGTCTGTTCTTATGCCAGCACCAGGCTGTTTTGAGAACAGTGGCTTTGTAATACAGCTTGAAATCTGGTATTGATATCCCTCCTACTTTACTCTTCTTTCTTAGAATTGCTGTGGCTATTTGGGATCTTTTATTGCTCCAAATGAATTTCTGGAGAGTCCTTTCTAGGACTGTGAAGTATGCCATTGGTATTTAATGGGGAGTGCATTGAACCTATAAATTGCTTTGCGAAGTATGGAAATTTTGATGATGTGGATTTTACAAATCCATGAACATGGTATGTTCTTCCATCTATTTACATCTTCCTCTATCTCTTTTTTCAGTGTCATGAAGTTTTCTGCATATAGGTCTTTTACCTCCTTAGTTAAGTTTATTCCTATGTATCTTTTTGTTGTTGTTGGTGGTGCCATGGTAAATGGGATTGCTTTTTTAGTCTCTGTTTATGTAAGTTCACTATTGATGTATAGAAATGCCATAGATTTCTTGGCATTGATTTTGTATCCGGCTACATTGCCAAATTCATTTATTAAGTCTATTAGTTTTTTGATGGAGACTTTTGCATTTTTTATGTATAATATCATGTCATCTGCAAATAGGGACAATTTTACTTCTTCTTTTCCAAATTTGATGCCTTTTATTTCTTCTTCTTGTCTAATTGCAATGGCTAGTACTTCCAGTACTATGTTAAACAGGAGTGGTGAGAGTGGGCATCCCTGTCTTGTTCCTGTTCTTAGAGGGAATGGCTTTAGTTTTTGCCCATTGAGTGTGATGTTGGCTGTGGGTTTATCATATATAGCTTTTAATATGTTGAGGTATGATCCTTGTAGTCTCACCTTGTAGAGACTTTTTATCAGGAAAGGGTGTTGAATTTTATCAAATACTTTTTCTGCTTCAATTGATATGACTATATGATTTTTGACTTTCAGTTTGTTTATGTGATATATTACATTTATTGATTTGTGGATATTGTACCATCCTTGCATTGGAATAAATCCTATTTGGTCATGGTGTATGATCTTTCTGATGTTCTGCTGGATCTAATTTGCTAGAATTTTGTTGAGGATTTTGGCATCTATGTTCATGAGGGATATTGACCTGTAATTCTCTTTTATTGTGTTGTCTTTATCTGGTTTTGGTATTAGGGTGACGCTGGCTTCATAGAAGGAGTTTGGCAGTGTTCCTTCCTCTTGAACTTTTTGGAATAGTCTGAGGAGGATAGGTTTTAGTTCTTCCTTGAATGTTTGGTAAATCTTTCCTGTGAAGCCATCTGGCCCTGGGCTTTTGTTTGCTGGAAGCTTTTTGATGACTGCTTCAATTTGTTCCCAAGTCACTGGTCTATTGAGGTTTTGCATTCTTTCTGATTGAGTTTTGAAAGGTTGTATTTTTCTGGGAATATGTCCATTTCCTCCACGTTGTCCAGTTCGTTGGAATAGGGTTCTTTGTAGTATTTTGTAACAATCCTTTGTATTTCAGCAGAGTCTGTTGTTATTTCACCTCTTTTGTTTCTGATATTGTTTATTTGAGTCCTCTCTCTTTGTTTCTTGGTTATCTTGGCTAGAGGTTCATCAGTTTTGTTTATCATTTCAAAGAACTAGCTCTTGGTTTTGTTGATCTTATCTATTGTTTCTTTGGTCTCTATGTTGTTTATCTCCACTCTGATCTTTATTATTTCCTTTCTTCTGCTTACAGTGGGCTTTTCTTGTTGCTCTTTTTCTAACTGTTTGAGTTTTAGAGTTAGATAATTTGTTACCATTTTTTCTTGTTTTTTGCAATAGGCTTGTAGAGATATAAACTTCCCTCTCAAAACTGGTTTTGCTGTGTCCCATAGATTTTGGATTGTTGTGTTTTCATTGTCATTTGTTGCCATGATGCTTTTAATTTCTTCCTTGACTTCTCTAGTAACCCAGTCCTTGTTTAATAGCATGCTATTTAGTCACCATGTGTTTGATTTCTTTGATTATTTTTATTGTAGTTGATTTTCAATTTTATGCCATTATTATCTGAGAAAATGATTGATATCATTTCCATCTTCTTGAATTCGTAGAGACTCTTCCTATGTCCCAACATGTGGTCTGTCTTTGAAAATGACCCATGTGCACTTGAGAAGAATATATATTCTGTGGCTTTGGTGTGAAATGTTCTGAAGATGTCGATTAATTCCATCTGGTCTAGTGTGTCATTTAGGGTTGATGTTTCTTTGCTGATTTTTTGTTTAGATGATTTGTCCATATGTGACAGTGGGGTATTAAAATCTCCTACTATGATTGTATTATTATTAATCTCTCCCTTAATGTCCTCCAGCAGTTTTTTTTTTAATGTATTTGGGTGCTCCTGTATTGGGTGCATATATGTTTACCAGGGTTATTTCTTCTTGTTGGCTTGCTCCTTTTAGTATTATGAAGTGGCCTTCATTAATCCTTGTTACATCCTTCACTTTGATATCTAATTTTTCAGATATAAGTATTGCTACCCAAGCTTTTTTTTCATTTCCGTTCTCCTGGAAAATCTTTTTCCAACCCTTCACCTTCAGTCTTTGTGCATCTTTTTTCTGAAATGAGTTTGTTGTAGACAGCAGATATATGGGTCTTGTTTTCTTATCCAATCTGTTAGTCTATGTCTTTTGATTGGAGCATTTAATACATCTACATTTAAAGTTATTATTGATAGGTAGGTATTTGACACCATTTTTATTATATACCCATGTTCCCTCTTTGCTGTCTATTTCTTTATTTTTATGTTAGACCCTTTAGCATTTCTTGCATTGTTGGTTTATTTGAGATAAATCCTTTAGTCTGTTTTTTCTGTGAAGCTCCTGATTTCACCTTCAATTTTGATTGATAGCTTTGCTGTGTACAGTATTCTTGGATTCAGGCTCTTCCTTTGCATGGCTTTATATATTTCATCCTATTCCCTTCTAGCCTGATGAGTTTCTGTTGAGAAATCAGTTACTAGTCTGATGAGGGTTCCTTTATATGTAACTTTCTATCTCTCTCTGGCCGCTTTTAAGATTCTTACTTTGTCTTTGGTATTTGCCAATTTAATTATAATTTGACTTGGTGGCAGTCTTTTGGGATTCATTTTGCTTGGGACTCTGAGCATCATCTTGGATTTGTGTGGGGTTTTTCTTCTCTATCTCAGGAAAGTTGTCTGTCATTATTTCTTGAAATACGTTTTCCATGTCTCGTTCAGTTTCCTTTCCTTCTGGAACCCCTATTATTCTAACATTGTTTTTTTTCTATTGTCCCAAAACTCCCATAGGCTCTCCATCTGCTTTTTAATTTTTTTCTAGAAGCTGTTCTAATTGGGTATTGTTTTCTATCTTGTCTTCTAGCTCACTGATGCATTCCTCTGCTTCTTCTAGTCTACTCTTGATGCTTTCTATTAAGTTCTTCATAGTAGTAATGTCATTTTTCATTTCTTCTTGGTTCATCTTCATTACCCCTTAGTTCTTATTCATATTGTCAAATTTGTCTTCCATTCTTTGTAGCCATCTTATGATTATTACTCTGAAATCTTTCTCTGGTAGGTTGCTTGTCTCTAACTCGTTTAATTCCTTTTCTGGTGATGTTTGCTTTTCTTTCTTATGTGGACTATTTCTTTGTCTCCCCATGATCTCTTTTCAGGATGTCTGGCTATGTAGTTCTCTCTCTCCTGCGTTTATTTAAATGCACAAAATACAACACAACCAGGTACAACACACAATGCACTGAATATAAATGTGTTTGTGATATTAATAACCTCCAATAAAGGTTACCATTAGAGAAAGGCAAATTAGGGGGTAGGAGAGATAGAAGAGAAAAAAGGAATAAAGGAGTGGCAAAATGAAATTGGGAGGAGAAAAAAAGAGAGAAAAACTAGAATGATACTAAGAGAGAAAATAGGAACCAACTATATATATATGGGGATAAAACTTCAATAGAACAACCCTTAATCACAGTGAATGCCAGCAATAAGTATCTGGAGAATAATATTGCTTACAACATCAACTAATATCAAGATAGGAAAGGGCAAGCAGAAGTAATTACTAAATAAAACACAGCTAACTAAAATATACAATCAAAAAGAATAAGCAAAACAATCTCACAAAAATGCATAAAGCTTCAATATAGTTAACATTCAACACACAGCTTCAGGGGGTAGAGAGAAAGACTGTTTTTTTATTTTTTGTTTGTTGTTTTTTAGGATAGCGGAAAGGGAGGTGTGTATGGGCTTGGAACAGGGGGGTGAAAATTAGATATACACTAGTAGGGTGAAATTTTAGGAGGTGGTATACAGAAAGAATAGGGAGAATCTAAAGCAGGAAAGGATTAAGATAAACAGGACACCACAGAAGGAAAGGTTAGAAAGAGAGTGAAGGCATAAAAGTAGTGTTGAGATAGAATAAATTATTGGTGAAGAAAGGTAAAAATAGACTATAGAACACCAATCTCTAGGTAAAATAAAAAGAAAATAATATGACACTTAAAAAATAATAAAAATAGACAAAAGTAAATAAGATAAAAATGTAAAATAGTAGTAGTAATAATGCTGGTTACAAATAAAAATGTATTAAAAAGGAAAAATCAAGTGAGGAAAAAAGAAAAAAATAGTTTCTTTAGTAAATGTTGCAAATAATGAAAATAAAAAATTAAAATCATTTTTTAAATAAATAAAATTTATAGTAGTGAAGGTCTATTATTCTGTTTGGCACCCCTGTTTCCCCATCTGGATAGTATTGCATTTCTCTGCATTTCACTGCTCCTCAGTGTTGTAATCCAGTCCTGATTTTTAAGAGGTCCTTGTTTTGATTTTTTACTACACTAGGGTCAATTTTTGACTTAGCCTCTGGGTGTCAGTGTTTCTGGGTTGAATTTCAGGGCTCTAAAGCCCCTCTAACTTTTTTTTTCTTTCTGTGACTCTAATCTGGGGGGGGCAAATCTGAGCCTACTGCACTCCCCTGTAATTCTCTGGATATGCCTCAGAGTCAGATCAAAACATGTTTTTCTTTAAATATCTCCCCTACCGTGTTTCCCTGAAAATAAAACATCCTCCGAAAACAAGACCTACTTACAGGTTTTCTTCTGAGTGCAATATAAGGCATCCCCCCTGAAGATAAGGCCCCCAGGCTCTGTCTCAGAATGAAAATTAATTTACCATAAACTGGTCGCTAGGGCCACCCTAATTATGTGGAGTCCTGACATCACTGTTGTGTGAATGGAGAGAAATCAGCGTGGAAACTTTGTGAAACCTAAACTGCAAGAATTTGTGACTTGGGTGAAGAATTCAGGGAGAAAAATCACTGACAGTTGCATTGCAAATGCACCGCGAGCAGGCTACCTTGACAAGAAGTACTCATTTAAAGACAGTGCTATTGCTAAACATGAGAGATTTGGTCCACTGATTCTGAAAGAAATGGAGTCACAAGAAATTCACCAGGAAATTCAGGAATTAGATTGTTATGATGATGTTCCAGAAGATGACGACATGGTTGTCATTGAATAAACGAGTAAATTCTTGATACTGTAGGATTCACAGTTTTTCTGGTTTGTGTTGACAACTACCGTACTACCGTACCATATACAGGTAATAAATTTCCTTTATTTTCATTTAACAATAAATGTGTACCGTATTCTTCTTAATGGAAAAATAAGACATCCCCTGAAAATAAGACCTAGCGCATCTTTGGGAGCAAAAATTAATATAAGACATTGTCTTATTTGGGGGGAAACAGGGTATTAGGAGCCGTTCCACAAAAAGGGGATACGTCAGCTCAACAGCCGGGAGCTTCTCCTTGTAAGCCCCGCCCCAGTTCTCCAGCTTCCACATTCCCAGAGCACACGTGGGCTTTTGTCTTCCTCAGCGGGGGACTCACCCTCACCTTGTCTTGGCGAAATCTGACCTTTTCGTCGTATGGTGGGGCACTCCTTTGAGTCCAAGTGTTCGCGTCACCTGGGACCAGCGTTCTGGTGCTCACAGTTGCTCTGCAGACGCTGCAGCTGTTGATATCCAGGTCTCTGATAAGATCCTCTCTTCTGTTAAAGATGGCGAGATTTCCCTGTCTAAGCCCATACGTAGGTCCGGAAGGAGACCCAGCCCTGCCTTGGCTGCTTCCCTGTCAGGGGCACCCTGATCAGCAGACCCCCACTTTCTCCTGGAATTCGTCTGTATCGTAGCTTGCTAATAAACACTCCCAGCATGACCCTCCACTGGTCTCTCTTTCTGCTTCAGGACAAGGCTCAGAACCCATCCATCTAGTCTTCCGCATTTTTTTCCCCTTACTTCTTTTTTAAATAAAACTTTATTTTTTTTTAAATTATTACAGGTGTTCCTCTTTTTTTCCTCCCATAGCTCCCCTCCACCTGATTCCCCACTCTACCCCATGCCCTTAACCCCCACCACTGACTTCATCTATAGGTGTAAGATTTTTGTCCTATTTCTTCCCGCACACCTCAGTCCCCCTTTCCTCTGAGAATTGTCAATCCACTCCCTTTCTATGCCCCTGATTCTATTATATTCACCAGTCCATTCTATTCTTCAGATTTTTTATTCACTTGATTTTTAGATTCACTTATTAGTAGATATGTATTTGATGTCTTTTTGTTGTTCATAATTTTTATCTTTACCTTTATCTTCTTCCTCTTCTTACAGTATACCCTTCAGCATTTCATGTAATCCTGGTTTTATGGTGATGAACTCCTTTAGCTTTTTCTTGTCTGTGAAGCTCTTTATCTGATCTTCAATTCTGAATGATAGCTTTGCTGGGTAGAGTAATCTTGGTTGTAGGTTCTTTTTGTTTATCACTTTGAATATTTCTTGCCACTCCCTTCTGGCATGCATAGTTTCTGTTGAGAAGTCAGCTGACAGCCATATGGGTGCTCCTTTTTAGGTAACTAACTGTTTTTCTCTTGCTGCTTTTACAATTCTCCCTTTGTCTTTTTCCCTTGACATTTTAATTATTGTGTGTCTTGGTGTGGTCCTCTTTTTATTCCTCTTG
The DNA here is from genome assembly GCA_963924515.1 of Vespertilio murinus. Taxonomy (NCBI): domain Eukaryota; kingdom Metazoa; phylum Chordata; class Mammalia; order Chiroptera; family Vespertilionidae; genus Vespertilio; species Vespertilio murinus. The sequence goes on from OZ004710.1 coordinate 64,857,249, forward strand.
TTTGGGGTTCTGTGTGCTTCTTAAGCTTGTAAGTCTATTTCCTTCACCAGGTAGGGAAAGTTTTCTCCCATTATTGCTTCTAATATGTTTTCAGTATTTTGTTCTCTCTCTTCTTCTGGCACCCCAAAAATTCTGATGTTGGTATGCCTAAAGTTGTCCCAGAGGCTCCTTACACTATCTTCATATTTTTGGATTCTTTTTTCTGGTTGGGTTTTGTTTCTTCATATTTAGATCTTTGGTTTGATTCTTGGGGTACATTGATCAACAGCTGAGTTTCTGTATATTCTTTATTTGAGACAGTGTATGCTTAATTTCTGATTGGTCCTTTTTTTGGCATCCTCATCAAGGTCCTTATAGGTCGCATCAAGTTTCTGGATGTTTTTTAGAAGATTATTGAGTAATCTTATAAATATGGTTTTGAACTCTATGTCATCCAGTAGTTTGCTTTCCTCCATTTCTTTCATTCATGACATGTTTCTGTTTCTCTGCATTTTGGCTGCTTTGTTGATGGAGTGGCTTTGTGTGGTAGGTGACCTATAGGGGCCAGTAGCTGAGCCTCTCCAATCACCTGAGGTGGAAGCTCTTGGTACTTCCCTTTGTGGGCTGAGTGCAAAGTCTTGGTGTAGTTAAGCTTTGGTTGCTATTGTACACTGGGAGGAATTGAACTTCAGGCCAACTGGCTGTGAGGACCCACAGTGTCTATAATGGAAGAACTGCTGCGCTGGAGACATGCTTATGGTGCAGCACTTGTTTCAATAGGGCTTTGGTGCTCACTGAGTCTGCCTCTTGAATGTGTCACTTATGGATGTGAGGAGTTGAAATCTGGTGTCTCACACTGACCACTAGGTACACTGGCTTTTTGATCTCCAATGGGGTGCAGGTCAGCTACTGTTTGAGGCCACCCAGCATGAGCTACAGTGAGAACTACAGTTATCTACTATTTGTTTGGGGTTTGGAGGTTTTGGAGCTGTCTGAACCAGGTTGCAAGTTTGCTAGCTTAAGCTGCAATAGGGAAGGCCATTCATATACAAAAACTGCTTCTTGGAGCTTGGGTGGGTTTGTAGTTTGTGCGGGGAGGGCTCTCAGGGCATCACCAGACCAGGTTGTGGCAAACAGTGATGGCTGCTAGCCAGCCGTCCCCGCACCTCCAACCACGTCCTCGTGTCCCATGCCATAGAAAGCAATTATTCCTGTGCACAGCTCTGCAAGCAAGCCACCTTCACTTTTTGACTTGATGGAAGACAGTCCAGCTTCTCCCTGTAGGAGTTTGGGGCCCCAGGGTCTCCCGAGAAACTGGATTTCAGAGTAATCGAGAGGTTGTCTCCCTTCAGGTTGAAGAAAGCAATGCCTCCCACCAGCCTGGATCACATGTGTCTCCATACCTCAGCTTTTCAGTGTTTATGCACTAAATGCTTTTTTCTCTTTCCTTCTAGTTGTAGAACTTCCACTCAGCCAGCTTTCCCATGGTTCTGCGTGATAGACATTTTGTCTTTTAGTTGTAGTTTTGAAATTGTTGTGCAAGGTAGCAGTTCAAATGTTTACCTATGCCACCATCTTGGATCCTCCCAATTTTTACTTATTAATTCTTTCGCTTTTTTCACCGAGTCCCACAATCCCACAACCCCCCTTTCTTCTAGCAGCCATTAGTCTATTCTCTGTATCTATAAGTCTATATGTATTTTTGTTCACTTATTTTGTTCTTTATATTTTACATATACATGAAATCATATGGTATTTGTCTTTTTCTGACTGAAAAAGACATCCCCTAGCATAATACACTTTAGGTCCATCCATGCTATCACAAATAAGATTTTATGCTTTTTTTTTATGGCCAGTAATATTCCATTGTAAATATGTCCAATGGCTTTTTTTATCTACTCATTTATTGGTATTCACTTGGTTTGCTTTCATACCTTGCTTATCTATACTAATAAAAAATATGCAAATTGACCATACCTCCATGATGCCAACCAGTCAATCAGGCATGGATATGCAAATTAACCCAGCAAAGCTGGCAGGTTAATTTGCATATGCAGGTGCAGAGCAGCCAGGTGGGTTGGGATGCCTGCTATGAGAGGAAAGGTGTGGGGCAGCGTGAGCTATAGGAGCAGCACTCCAGCCAGAGTGGAGAAGACTGAAGTCAAAGGCCAGAGTGAAAGCCTGGGTCCTGGGTGCCAGAGGAAAACTGGTGCCGGCAGCCAGGGGAAGGAAGACCTATTGCACGAATCTTTGTGCAATGGGCCTTGAAAGATGAAATAGAGAAGGCCAGAGACTGGGATACCAGGACACAGGCTTTATTGAAGAGAAGGGTACCACTGTCAGCTGCTTCCAGAGAGAGAGAGTGGAAGAAAGCGAGGGCTGGGGTACAAGCACTCAAGGGTAGAAGAGAGGATGGGGCTTAGGGTACTCAGCACATGCTGATTGGTGGTTTCATATAAGGCCTATGATTAGGGACCTAGGAACCTAGGAATCGGGGGCTTAGGGTATTTGGCAAGTGCTGATTGGTGGTTCAGAGCTCAGGAATGTCTGGCCACAAGTGGGGTTTATGTCTGTCTATCAACTGGAGGAAGGGAGGACCTATCATCCCAGGCTTCTGGTAATATTAAAAAAAATTGAGAGTCTAGGCAAGGTCAGGGAGTGAAGTTCAGTCTTCTGTAGCTACTTCCAGCTGTGAGGGGGCGTCATCTTTTAGGGGCATCTACCCCAGGTCTCAAAGATTGTGATGCTCGGTTCTGAATTCAGTGCCAGTTAGATCTCTCCCACCTTCTGGTTGGTGAATGCCTGCATTCTGTTCTGCAAGAGACTAGTAAAACACACATGAGACAGGTGCCAAAGAGGAAAATTAAGAGTATAAATACCGATGGGCCTAATAGTGGGAAGAGCCATAGGGTACGTGAGCAAAAAACAGGTAGTTTTTCTGTGCTAGACGAGGGTTGCAGCAGCATGATTTCCCCAAGAGACTGGTTAGTGAAGAGAGCAATCCTGTTGAGAGCAATCCTGTTGGTCACTTGGGAGGTAAAAGCTGATCCTGAGGCTGCCACGCCATCATTTGTCTGGTTTTGCTGCTTTTCTGGGCCTGGAGCTGAAAGAAAACCTGGGGGGTAAGATTCTTGGGGAGGTAAAAAGTGGGGCTCCTTGGTGTAGCCCAGATTCCAGTCAGGACCATGGGCAGAAGGTCTGGCTAGGAGCTGCAAATTTCTAGAGAGAGGGAGTTTAGTTAGATGGTCTTTAAGGAAACCATTGCTCTTCTGGATCTTACCCGATGAATGTGGGTGGTAGGGTATGTGCAGTTTCCAGGAGATGCCAGAGATTATGTGTGTTATCAAGGTCCCAGCCATAACCTCAGCAGTTTCCTTGCAGGTAGGGAAGGCCTCTGCCCACCCTGTCAGGGTGTCTACCATGGTGAGCAGATATTTGGTCTTCTTGTGGGGAGGCATATGGATGAAGTCTACCTGCCAGTCCTGCCCTGGGAGGTATCCCCTTCATTTGATGGGTAGGAAAGTTGGGGTGCATTCCTCCCTGGAATGAGGCAGCTGCACACATGGAACAGGAAGAGCAGGCACTCGTGACTGCCTCTAGCAGTGTGGGCAAGGTGAAGAGGGATGAAGGCCGTCTCCAGGGTCCACTTGAGTGTTACAATGGTGTAGAAGGCTTTCCGATGTTCCTGGGCATCTAGACCAGCCATGGGCAAACTAGGGCCCACGGGCCAGATCCGGCCCATTCGGCTGTTCTATCCGGCCCACGGAGCCGAAAGAGCGGAGGGTTCTCTTGCTCTCCCCTCTGCTCCTTCACCAGCAGCCCAAATGAGAGTGCCAGCATGGTCAGGTTGCTTTTATTCCGACCCTCCGGTCTAGTTTAAGAACCCATGGTGGCCCTCGAGTCAAAAAGTTTGCCCACCCCTGGTCTAGACACAAGCTTCCATCCACAGAGTTAAATCAGGATTAGAATGAGGAAGATCCGAGAGTCCCACCCAAGGTTGAGTGAGGGCCTTTGAAAACCTTGGGGCAGGAGTGTTTTGCTGCAGTTTGGGTGGAGGCAGCAGGAAGGAGAGTGACTGGGTTCAGGGCTGGGGATTGTGTTAGGGAGACATCAGGACTCTCGAGGAACAGGAGATGGAGTTCCTGCATGCGAGAGGGAGCAAGGAGAGATAAGGACTGGTGTGACAGAAGATCCTGTAGTCTATAGGTGGATAAGACCTGTAAGGGTTGCTAGAGAAAGATCTTCTGGGCCTCCTTGATGAGAACAGCAGCTGCAGCCAGAGCCCAGAGGCAGGGCTGCAGTCCCCAAACTGTGGCATCAAGCTGTTAGAACAGGTAGGCTATGGGGGTGAAGGCTGGCACTAGGGGCTGGGTGAGGACCCCCATGGCTATTCCCTGTACTTCATCAGTAAGTAGTTGGAAAGGCTTACAGATGTCTGGAAGAGAGAGAGGGAGGGAGGGAGGGAGGGAGAGAGAGAGAGAGAGAGAGAGAGAGAGAGAGAGAGAGAGAGAGAGAGACTAGAAGGGTGTCCCAGAGTTTAAAAAAAAAAAAAAGCTTGGCGAATGAGGGAAGGTGAGGAGACCTGGTATAAGGACTTAGCTAGGAGAAAAATTGGGATCCAATAATGGAGAAATCCTACCAGTGGAGGCCAGCTGTATGCCTCTGAGACGTATAGTACTGGGTTCTAACAAGCATTCTTGGAGGTCTCTGGGTAAGGCCTGGCCAAACAGATGACTGTCTCTGAACCCCAGGGGCAGGATTGTCCAGGTGAGTGGGAGACAGATCTGGAACTGAAAGATAACTGAGACCTAGATGTTATTTTTAGGGGGAAAAGAGTAGGGGTCTTAATTGCCTCACTGGTGACATGAAAGGGGAGAATAGGTTACTGTTGGAAGTAGGTTCTTCTTTTTTCCAGTTTTGCCCCTTGCTGGGCATCCACATGTTTCTTGTCATTCCTGAGACAGGGTTTCAATGTAGGTAGAGCAGTGGTTAAGCTCCCTATGGCAGTTCCAACTCCTGCTGTGATGTCAAGGGTTAGAAGCAGAGGGATAATCTGGACTCCTCTTTTGTGTTAGATATGATGGAAACGGGGACAGGTAAAGACTGATTATTGAGGCTACATCTACATTGGGTGAGAGATAGATGAGAGTACAGGTTCCTGTCCAGCTGATGGGGAGACAGATGTATGAGTTTTCCCCACAGAGGAAGAAAAATCCCTGATGATGGAGACAAGCTGATAGGTGTAAGGAGAAGAGGTGGACTAAAGGGTATGAGATTCCTTTTCCTAGTTCCGCACTCCAAGCTGAGAGAGTAGTCACCATGGCACTACCAATAAAAGGTGTTATATGAGTGATTGAGACTGTGTTGCAGTGAAAGTGGAAGGGAAGGAGGGAAAGAAAGGAGTAGTGAAAGCCAGGGATCTGGATGGTTGTATAAGAGGTTAGACACTGAATATTCTGGTTTAGCATAAGAAGTGACCAGCAACCTTGTCCTGCCAGGCTTGGAGACTGAAGCCTCACTTTCTTGCTGAGAGTAACTTACTTACTTTTCCTTTCTTTCTTTCTTTCTTTCTTTCTTTCTTTCTTTCTTTCTTTCTTTCTTTCTTTCTTTCTTTCTTTCCTTCCTTCCTTCCTTCCTTCCTTCCTTCCTTCCTTCCTTCCTTCCTTCCTTTCTTTGTCTCTTTTTTTTTCTTTCTATGTCTCTAGTTCTTTCTCTTCTCCATCTTATCACATGCACAAACCATCACAAAAACCTTCAATTAGCCTTCAAACCTTCCTTCTATGTCCTTCAAAAATGCATAACCATGCCTTAGACCTTCCATTGAGTATTTCTAAAAGGCAGGGGTTGGGGGTAGGGAGGGAACAGGCTCCACAGCCATTTCCAGGCTAGGCAGGCCTCTCACAGGAATGGCTCAGAGAGAGTGAAACTGAGGTAGGTGACTGTGATTTGAGATAACTGGGTTTTATGAGGGGATGCATGGTAGCCCTGGTGGGGCACCGAGGTAGAATAAGAAAAGAGTGAATGGGGGAATTTGAGGTGGCTAATGGCTGTGAGAGTGATCTGTCAACCCTCATAATAGAGCCTGAGGAGGGGACAGCGGTCCCAGTGAATTCAGAGAGGGCAGAATGAGTGGTGTCAATTAAAAAGGATATCAGCTTTCCTGCCACCACAGTCGTTACCCAAGGCTCTATCCTGGTGATGTAAGTCTGTGGGGCCCTGTCAGGGCCTGGGCAGCTTCTTTGGTGGCCAGTCCCAGGAGGTGTAGGAGCTCCAAACCGGATCCAGAGGGTGGGCATGCTAGACTGGCTGAGGCCAGACCAGAGGGCCAGACGACAGTCTGATTTCCAGTGGCCTTCCCCTCCATACCTTGGGCAGGGCCCAGGCGGGGATCTTGGGTTTGAGCCGGACTTGGCTCAGTGTCCTTCCTTGCTGTACTTGAAGCATGGACCTGGAGGAGGCTTAGCCCCTGACTTACCCGCAGGAGGACTGGCACTTCATTTGGGGTTTGTGAGAGTGATGGCTCGGAGTTGGAAGGCCTCCTAATGGGCCTCAGCCTTGGCTTGATCTTGCCTTGTTGTTGGATTTGGGTCTCCTTGTCTCTATTATTAAAGACCCGAAAGGTCAGGTTAATGAGATCTTTTTGAGGAGTTTGGGGACCTGAAGTTGCAGCGTATGTTGGGGACTAAAGGTGGTCAGTCAGTGGGAAAAGAAACCAGAGATGCCTCTCAATCTGTGAGGCTGCATGTAGAGAATGGAATGTAGACTCAGGAGGAGGAAGAGGTGTAGGGGAGGGCGGAGGTGGATGGTCACATCAGGCAGGGCCTGCGGAGGCAGGACTTACTGGTTTAAAATGGCAGCCATCTACCTGAGACCACGTGGTTGGAGGTGGGTAGGGCTTGTTGCGCCAAGATGGTGGTGGCCCCGTGGGAACTGGAGGAGAGGGGGTGGAACTTGCCATGCCAAGGTGGCAGCAGCCACATGGAAATCACATTTAGCTGCTTGGAGCTCAAATTCTCAGGATTAGAATTCTCAGAGACTGGGGAGAAGGCAGCTTCTGGTTAAATTTGAGAAAGATCAGAGAGTGAGAAGGGAATTCAACCACCTGTGAATTCCTTTGCTGGAGGCCACAGGAGCCGAGATTACGGGAGAGCAAGGGGGAAGGTGGAGGGCATGGGAGAAGGTGGAATCGGTTAGAATTCTCAGGTAGGAATTCCCCACCCTACAAGGGCAGGACTAGGAGGAGCTGCACAGGGAGGGGCCTGCAAATGCAGCTACTGCAGCCGCTTTCTGGCTCCGTGGCCACCGTGGCTGAAGGAAAAAAATAAGTTAAAACTGCTCCCAGAGTTCGCGCCAAGGACTCCTGCACTCAGGCGCATGACCTGGGAAAAGGTGCTTAGTTAGAAAGGGACAGGTTTAAGGTTGTAGAGAAAGGAGTTTTAGAACAGATTTGAGAGTGCAGAGAGGATTTCCAGCTGATAGAGGAACATGAGTAAAGTGAGGTGGGAGAGTGTGGGGTGGGGGGAGCCTGTGTGTAGGAATCTCTGAGGCTTCCTTGTCCGGTGGCAAAATTATCTAGATTAGAATATTGGAATGCTGTTTTATGAGGCGGTTTGGCAGAGGACATTGTAATCAAAAATCCCTTTTTAAATGAGCCTTTTTGGTTCCATGTAGCCAGAAAGACCAAGGGTCGAGAGATTGGCGAGAACACACCTTAGGGGCATCTGGATTGAGAGGTTCCCATGACCAGAGAAGAAAGGGCCACCGAGAAGTTGGGGAGGGAATAAGAAGTAGCCTTCCTTTCCTAATAGCCAACCTGTAGATAAAGAGAGAAGGTTCTAAGGTCGTCACCCTGAAATCTTTCCCTTGGAGTAGAACAGAGTTTTCCCGGCCAGGCACCTGGGCTTTCGTAGAACATAGAACATAGAACATAGAACATAGAACATGAACATAGAGTGCGTAGCTGAGTAGACTAGAAAACTCTGAGGCACTTCCAGGTCAAGGGAACTGAGGCAGGGAGGGGGGAGGCCCCTGAGGCCTACCGGTAAGGAAGTGACAAGATTCCCACGTATCCCAGTATGGCAGGGTTCCAGAGGTGTTCTGAACGAGCCAATCAACTCAGGACCCTGCCATGGAGCAGGGCCAGAGAATTTTCCACATTCACCTGAGTCCGAAGCACCATCATGATAGATTAGAGAAGGTAGCTGGAATAGAGAAGGTAGTCGGAGACTGGGATGGCAGGACACAAACAGGCTTTATTGGAGGGAAGAGTACCCCTGCTGTCTGTTTCCACAGAGCAGGGCGGAAGAGCTAGCACTGGGGGTACAAGCACCTTTAAAAATAGGGGGCGGGGCTTAAGGCACTCAGCACACGCTGATTGGTGATTAGAGACCTAGGGACTTAGGAATTGGGTGCTTAGGGTATTTGGTAGGTGCTGATTGGTGGTTCAGAGCTCGGGAATGTCTGGCCACAGGTGGAGTTTACATCTGTCCATCAACTGGAGGAGGGAGGATCTATCATTTTATATATATATATATATATATATATATATATATATATATATATATATATATTTTACAGAGAGGAAGGGAGAGGGAAAGAAAAAACATTGATCAGCAGCCTCCTGTACACCCCCTACTAGGGATGTTTCCACAACCAAGGTACATGCCCTTGACCAGAATGGAACCTGGGACCCTTCAGTCCGCAGGCAGATGCTCTATCCCCTGAGCCAAACCCGTTAGGGCACTTCATTGCTTCTTGAAATAAACAAATACCCATTTAAATAATTTTGTTCATCCTGTTAATAATTCTGGGTTTTTTTGTTTGTTTGTTTGTTTGTTTTACCACCTAACACTTCTCCATTCTGTTTGTCCCTCTTTCATCTTTTTGTATAGGTCTTGATAATTTCTGTCACCCAATCATACTACCATCTCCTCTAATAGAAAATAACAGCCATTTTTAATAACATCTATTTTTTAGTATTAGTGTAATTCTTCCAGCCGTTTCTGACTTTGCCTCCTCAGGGATCTATATCCATGGGGAAGCTACAAAAATATTTTCTTCCCATCTTTTAAGTTTTTCTAGCTGGGCTTGTAAGGTCCCAAGACCCCCGGTGAGTCCGACGGAGGGGGCGACGACCCCATGTCAAACGCCGAGACCGAAACTTGATGCAAAACGCATGAGGTTTTATTAGTACAAGCGCAGCGCAGGGGCTTCTCAGGCAGCCAGCATCAATGCTGGCTGGCTGAGAGCGCCGAGTAATTATAGGACCTGAGTTTATAAAGGCTAAAACCACATGCAGGTGGTCTGTAAATCAGAGAACTATGTTAACAGATAATATTTGGCTCATAATAGTTGACAGTTGACTCATTTCCCGAGGAGGCCGGATGGTCTGTTTTTGCAGGTCGATTCCAGAAACAGATAAAGTACCTATAGCCCTGCGGTTAAGGAGGCTGGATGGTCTCCCCTGACAGGTGCATTCCGAGGTGGTCAGCTCAGTTCCCAGGGGGAGAATTCCACAGCGGTCAACGGGATGAAACCTTCCTAGCCCTGCTTTTATTGTTTTGTCATAAAATTTTGCATTCTGGCTTTTTGCATTTCAGGGTAGGGAGTTTCTGGGGACTGGCTTCATTCTTGCCTAATCTTCAACCTTAAAGAACTGACTTCATTCCTATCTAATCTTTAACCGTAAAGGTCACATCCTGGAACAGGCAGTGGGGGAGGCCAATTCCTCAATCTTGGGGTCCTTACAGGCTATTAATCACATTAACATGGACAGATTTACAGAAAAAAACAAATTTTAATACATGGGCAAGTTGAATTCACATAAGCATGAAAATTCCAAGTACTGTGAAGTAAAATTGTGTATATATGCCATTGTGGACAAAGGAGAAGGGCAATAATGAGATTTCAAAGGAAATAGGGAGTTGGCAGGAGAGGAAGAGCAGAATGTACCTACCTTAGTAGGATGTAAATTAGTGCTTCAATGGGACAAAGGTGTGATCTAATTACCTGGCCCCTGCTTGACGCCTCCCTATCCAAAATTAATTCAAATTAGGTTAAGGTGACTAGTATGCTAAGATTTCTTGCTGGGAGCCTGCCTTTTCCTCTCTTTTAGCATGGAAATGGGGGAGGGTCAAAGGTGCTGACCAGCTTAAAATCAATATTCCAAAAGGTAAAACTTTAGCCATCATCTATAAAATTTTTTCCTGTATCTTTAAACTCTTCCACTCTACTGGTTTTTACCCTTCTGAGTTCTTGGCTTTAGACCCTCTGTAATGAAAGACAGATTAACAAGAGAAATACAAACATAATTTTAATAACAAGTATGCTTAGGTATACATGGGCGATAGCCAGAAAAACTGATTAAGTCCACCAGATGGCGCAAGCCGCCACCTTAAATACTACCTACAGCTGAGGACTAATAAAGATCATAAGTATGGGCCCTTAATTATGGAAGATTACTAAGAAAAAAATGCAGTAAACAAGAGTACTATTTGTTATGCAGATTTAAGTGGATGTTTTCTCCATGGAGAACTTTATCTTGTGATTTAGAGTAATCCTTCTCTTCCTGGTACCAAGAGGGAGACATTTACCAATGGAGATTTCCTTTAGAAATGCAAATTTCCTTTACAAAATTATAACTTCTGCTGTTTTCAAAGCTACTCCAGTGTTTACCATTTCTCAAAATCAACTCAAAAATAATCTTTACTCCAAAAAAGGCATATTTGGGGGTGACATATTCTGCTACTTTTCAGAACTAGTTGTGGTCATATTTCAATGCTACCTCAGATTTCACTTCCTCGCACTCTCAGCTATATTGTAGTTGAATACTATGACCTCTCCCACCCACTTCTCCACAAATTCTTTTCCAAGTATATCTTACAAAACCTGGGCATTCCTCTTAGCTCGTGGACTGTCTTCTCAAGCTTTTCTGTTTACAAGCTTTTTCTTTCAATTCAATTTCTCTCAAATTCATTTAACATCTTCTCTTACCACTCACTACCTTTTGAAATTATTATATTTTATTTATACACTAGAGGCCTGGTGCAGGAATGCATGAATCAGTGGGGTCCCCTGACCTGGCCTGGGGGATCGGGCGGAGACCGGCTCTCAAACATTCCCTGAGGGGTCCTGGACTGCAAGAAGGGACAGGCCAGGCTGAGGGACCCCAGGGGTGCACGATTGGGGCTGGGGAGGGACACAGGAGGCCTTCTGGGCATGTTCGGCCCTCTCTCTCAGTCCCAATCCCTGGACCTCAGCAGTAAACTAATCTACCAGTCAGAGCTTCTGGCCCTGGTGGTCATTGCACATCATAGAGAGCTGTTGAGCAGCCTTAGCATATCATTAGCATATTACATTTTGGTTGAATTGGTGATTGGTTGACTGGACACTTAGCACATTAAGCTTTTATTACAAAGGAAGCCTATGTTCTTACTACTGTTGCCAAACTAAAGGAGTCCATTTGCCTGCACTCATCAAAGCCAAATAAAACATGAATAGGAGCTGGTAGCAAAGAAAGTAAGAGTTTATTTTCAGGAAGTGGCCCACATCCAGAGAGAGAGGTAAGCGAAGGCTCAAAGGTTTGATGCCCTGATTGTTTCCAGGGTATGGGTTATATAGGAAAAAATCTTTAATTATGATAACTAAGGGAGTTATGGATTCTGGTCAGGGTCATGGTCTCTACTGATTGGTCAGTGCTAAGGTAGGGGGTAGCTGATCAGTGCATCTAGTCCTAATGTCAGCCATGGCATTGCTTTGTCTGGTTTTGCTGCTTTTCTGGGCCTGGAGCTGAAAGCCTAGATATTATCTCTAGCTTGACTGAAATTCTGTCTCTTCAGTCAACAGACTTGAGGCTTTGTTCCTAAGATTAATTGATGTGGATCAGAACTTCATTGCCCTGAGGGCTTAACAATTAAGGGAGTGGTCATGCTTGGGAGAAGGAGGCAGGTGAGCGAGAGTGCTGGATGAGGCATTTTGAATCAAAGAAAAGAAAGGTGAAAAGGCCATATTAAAGAAATGCAATTTCTACGAGGTTACACTATTCCCAAAACTAAAACAAACAAATAATAATTTTAAAAAAACACCTTGAAGTTCAAAGCTGACTCTGAATCTGAATTACTTAAAATTTTCACTGTACTAATACCATACTGATTTATTTGCAAACCAAGATCCTTTTTTCCCCTGTCAGTAATACTTTATTATCCAAACACAGAGCAGCAGTGCTGCTTGTGTTTGTCTTCTGTGTTCTTCTCTGAAAATAGTCCCTTCATCTTCTGCTGTTCACTCCGTGTTTAAGGGATTTTCTTATTTCTCCATGAAGCAAGAAGCCACTCATGTCAGCTTGAGAGTGTGTGGGCCTCCTAGGTGTCCTTGAAAAAAGTCTTTATGAAAATAAATATCTCTGAGATAGCCCTGCCATTTAGTAATAATTTCCTTAATAGGTGTTTTCATCTTGCTATTGGTCAATCAGTTCCAGGAAATTTATTCTATTATCTCTCCTCTTTCATATTATCATTTATTATTCATCTCTTGGCGGTGTGTATCCTCTCTTCAGTACTCCACTGTAATTGTTCTCTCTAATCACCAGTAACCTCATCATTTTCAAAGACAGATGAAACCCTTCTGTGGCATTTGATGCTGTTGAGGATGCTTCTTCAGAACGGAATTCCCTCTCTTTGCCTCTTACAATTTTTTATTTACACTGAGTTGTTTTACCTGCTGATTATGTGCTGCTGATACCCTTTTTGCAAATGTTGCTGCTAGTAATTCAGGCATCTTGCCAGAAGATGTCTCAAGAGACGTTTATTCAGACCAGGTTCATACACGCACTGACAATGTCAACTATATAACCACTACTGTCTGGCCAACAGTGATTATAAGACTATCAGTTGTAATATGCATTGCACTTTTGAAGATGTTAAAATCTGAAAGAAATGAGTATCTAAGAATCATTGGCATATGATGCTATTATCTGAGAGTTTGATTTGTGTTGCTTGAATTTAAGGATTTAAGAAATAACATTAACATCTGTGAACTTGCCTTATTTGAAGTAAAATAACCTCACTGAATTATTTTATGCCTTTAATGAGCATGTGATGAGATGATGCATGCAAAATATTTAATACTGATAAAGTTCCAGAGTTAGTAAGCACTCAGTGAACGATAGTAGTAATAGTAGTAGTAGCAGTAGTCTTTATAGTAGACACAGTAACATATGACATTGATAATAAAAATTTGACTATAGCTATGTTACTGAATTTAATAAAATGCTAATACTCTAGATGTTTATTGAAGGTATTTTTCTGAGTTAATAAATATTAATTAAATAATAATATTAATTATAATAATATTATTAAATATTAATAAATAATAATTATTTACCATGGTTTTTGATGAGTTAATGCATGCAAAATATTTGACTGTTTATTGGTTAAAAAACAGCAGAATATAATTATTTTTGTTGTTTCTAAAATTCTAAAGATTATATAGATCTATTGAAGTTAATTTCAGAAAGATTAAGCAATTTTAGTTAATAATTCTTTATATCATTTTAGTCTGGATTGAATAAAATAATATACAAAAGTATATAATAATTCTAAAATAATTGACTTAATGTGTAAAATATATTATTATTGCAGTTGTTATTTGTACCTGCTATTTTTTATGATAGTTTATTTTCACTATTTCTCCTTGGCCAAATCAAAGGTTTTAAACTTATCAAAGATTGCTTCATTATACTTGCTAAACTTACTCTCTGAAGTTGACTTCAAATACCATGTGCCTTTCAGAATTTTTATGAGAATGAATGAGATAATGCACATAAACTATTTTGTTGTTATTATTGATGATATTTACATTATAACATTACCTGAATTTCTACTGGTAGATGAATTTAAAACTGAGAAAGACGTAATACACTTATTGAACTTAACTCTCTAAGGCTTAAATAACTTCAGCTATTAACATAGAATAGCAGTTCTCAAACTCTTTGGTTTCAGGAACACTTTGTACTTTTCAAAATAATTGAAGATCCCAAAAAGTTTTTGTTTATGTGGCTTATATCTATCGATATTTATTGTATTAGAAAGCAAAAACCAAGAAATATTTATAAACCATTTAATTTTAAATAATAGTAATAAGCCCATTTAATGTTAACATAAATGATATATTTTATGAAAACTAACTATATTTTCCAAAAATATATCATAAAGAAAATAGGCACTGTTATACAGTTTTGAAAATCTCTTTAATGTTTAGCTTTAAAGAAAGACAATTGGATTCTCATATCTGTATCTGCAAGCAACCTGTTGTGATATGTTGTTTGGGTTGAAGTTTATAAAGAAAATGAAGTTTTAAAAACAAATAGTGAAAAAGGGAAACCTAGTAAATCTTAAAGAGTCTCAGAGATCCTCAGTGTCCTTGAACCACACTTTGAGAACTGCTGACACATATCTTTAATTTAAAAAGTATTGAATAAGATAAGTTATGCAATATATATTGTTATTAATGCTACTTTAGTGGTTACTATTATTTATAATTTCCAGATAGTATCACAGAACTTGAGTTTCTTCTTGTTTTGTTGATTGCATTCATGGTTTCTTAAAACAAAAACTAAAGAAAGATGGCATAGATTTGGTAAAGAGGTTAAGTTACTTTACCAAATATTTGTATTAACCCAATTGAGATCATGCATTTTACATGTATAATGTCAGTAATATGCATGGTTCAGTGCCTGGCACATAAGGTAGACTCAATAAAAGTTAATGTTAGATTTACTCTTTACTCAATGTACATAAAATTATACAAATAAATGCCAAGGATCAATTGGCCTCACATATCCCAAAACAACTTCTACTCATCTGGAATCACTGATACTCTCTTTTGTGGTCCCTTGAAAAGGCCTACTTTTAGGCCCAAGAGTCCCTTAGGAAAAAGAATAAATCTTTTAACAGAAGCAAGTTAACCTCACTTCAGAGCTGGGCTGACTTTCACTGATCTTAGAGTCAGTGTATGAGGCCTTCCCCAGAGACTTCAAATGTCTCTAGGAACATCTAAAAGATTGTGCAGCATTTCTTGTGCAGATTGAATCTCTGCTCCAGCACTGTTTCCTGAGTATAGGTGTGTCTGCTCCTGTCAGGATTCTTCCATACTCTAGTTGCCACATTGCTTGGGGGGGGGGGGGGGGAGGAGATGGATGGAAAGGGAGCAATTCCCCTATACTCCTCTGGTCTTGTTACAGGATCCTGAGAAAGTATAATCTTTTTGTCCAGAAAATGAGCTTCTTCCTTACAATTCTATCAAAGCGGTGGTGAGTGTTTCCACTTAACAGTCCAAGAGTCCTGTTCTAGAAGTAATCACTTTCAAGGTTAGCAGTGACCACCAGGTCTTAGAGAACTTTATGATATGAGGTCTAATAGGAATTTCATTGTCAGTTTCAAAAAGGACCTCGATGTTTTTATTTTTACAATTTTAAAAATATTATTAAGCTTTTGTTATGGAGACTTTCAAAGATTATAAAAGTAGATAGAACCATATAATAAGACCCATATATTCATAATCCATCTCCAAATGTATCAATTTATGGACTCTCTTGTTCCTACCATATTACTTTGAAATAAACTCCACACAACATAATATTTTATCCACAAATATGTTAGCATTATATCTAAAAATATAAGAACTTTTATATACATAGTATCAATCTTAAAATTTAATGAGCAATAATTATTTAATATCATCAAAAGGCCATTATTGCTCAGAATTTCTAGATGTGTCATGAATATTTTTTAAAGTTTGTATCAAGAGCCGAAACTGGTTTGGCTCAGTGGATAGAGCATTGACCTGTGGACTGAAAGGTCCCAGGTTCGATTCTGGTCAAGGTCATGTACATTGGTTGCGGGCACATCCCCAGTAGGGGGTGTGCAAGAGGCAGCTGATGGATATTTCTCTCTCTTCGATGTTTCTAGCTTTCTATCCCTCTCTCTTCCTCTCTGTAAAAACTCAATGAAATCTATTAAAAAATAAAAATAAAAAAATAAAGTTTGCATCAGGAGTTCAAGGGGCTTGATAGGTTTTTTAAGTCTTTTAATTTGTAGCAGAAGTGTCTATTTGGATTCTTTGTCCATTTTTAAATTGGATTGTTTGTCTTCCTTTTGCTAAGTTTAGTATGAGTTCCTTATATATTTTGGATATTAACCCTTTATCAGATGTATCATTGGCAAATGTTCTCCCATGCAGTGGACTTCCTTTTCATTTTGTTGATGGTTTCTTTAGCTATGCAGGAGCTGCTGAGCTGCATTGACTTGGCAGCTGCGGTTCTCTGGTGACACACCCGGAACCAGAGAGGAGGGAGCCTAATTCTGGGGTGTGTCACCTGAGACCGCCCTCTCACAATCCAGGACCCCTTGGGAGATGTTGGAGATCCGGTTTCAGTCTGATCACCACAGGCCAGGCTGAAGGAATCCACCTCCAGTATTTTTAATATATTGCTGGATTGGATTTGCTAATATTTTGTTTAGGATTTTAACATCTATGTTCATCAGTGATATTTGCTTGTAATTCTATTTCTTTGTAGTGTCTTCATCTGGTTTTAGAATTAGGATAATGGCCTCATAAAAAGAAGTTGAAAATGTCCCTTCCTCTTGGATTTTTTTTTAATAGTTTGAGGAGGAGAGGTATTAATTCTTTGAATGTTTGACAAAACTCCACTCTGAAGCCATTCAGATCAGGGCTTTTGTTTGCTGTGAGGTTTTTTTATTAATGCTTCTGCTTCAATTGTTAGTGCCCTATATAGGTTTTCTGAATCAGTTTTGTGAGATTATATTTTCCTAGGAATTTTTTCATTTCATCCACATTGTCCAGCTTGTTGGCTTATAGTAGTTCATAGTGTTTTCTTACAATCCTTTGTATTTCTGTGGTGTCAGTTGTTATTACTCTGCTTTCATTTCTGATTTTATTTGGGTTCTCTCTCTTTGTTGTATGATAAGTCTAGCTAATGGCTCATTAAGCTTGTTTATCTTTTCAAAGAACCAGCCATTGGTTTCATTGATCTTTTGTATTTTTTTAATTATTATTTTTTTAGTCTCTGTGTCATTTATTTCTGCTCTAATACTTATTTCCTTCCTTCTACTCAATCTGGGCTTTTCTTGGGTTTTTTTTGTGTTTTTTTTGTTTGTTTGTTTGTTTGTTTTTTCCTAATTCTTGAAGTCGTAGGTTTAAATAGATTATTATTAATCTTCCTTTCTTTTCTTTTCTTTTTAATTTAGGTAGTCTTGTAATGCTATGAACTTCACTCTCCAGACTGATTTTGCTGTGTCCCAGAGATTTTGGGTTATGTGTTCATTTTCATTTGTTTACAGGAAAATTTTTATTTCTCTCTTCATCTCATTGATAGCCCATTTATTGTGTAATACCATGCTATTTAGCCTCCAAGTGTTTGAATGTTTGGAATGTTTTTACTGTAGTTGATTTTTAATATCATTCCATTGTGATCTAAGAAGATGCTTGACATGATTTCAATCTTCTTGAGCTTGTAGAGATTTGGTTTGTATCCTAATATGTGGTCTACTTTTGTGAGTGATCCATGTGCACTTGAGAAGAACGTATATTCTGCAGCTTTCGGGTGAGATGTTCTCTAAATATCAATAAAATTCATCTGATCCAGTATGACATTTAGAGTCACTGTTTCCTCATTAATATTTTGTCTGGAATATCTATCCAACAAAGTCAACAGGGAGTTAAAGTACCCTACTATGATTGAATTTATGTCTATCTCTCCCTTAAAGTCCTCTTTTTTGTTGTTGTTTATTTAGGTGCTTCTATATTGGGTACATATATATTTATTAGGATTATATCCTCTTGTTGGAATGATCCCTTTAATATTATGGAAGTGACCTTTGTTGTCTTTTGTGATGGCCTTCATTTTGAAATCTATTTTGTCAGATATGAATATTGCTACCCAGCTCTTTTTCTGTTTCCATCTGATCGGAAAATTTTTTCTACTGCTTGACTCTCATCCTATGTGAGTCTTTTATTATTATTTTTTTAATGTGGGTATCTTATTAGTCAATATACAATTGGGTCATGTCTTTGTATCCATTCATGAATGTCTTTTGATTAAAGCATTTTATCCATCTATATTTAACTAGAGGAGTGGCCCTTGGTGTGGCCTGCCAGAATTGGGCTGAAACCAGTAGTTCATTGCTGCCTGCCACTCCTGCCTGCCTCTCCTACTCATCCCAGCCCCACTACACCTGCCACAGGCTCACGCCCAGTCTTGATGGTGAGAAGCCCATCAATCAGCTGAGCAGTGCTCCCATTGTGGGAGAGCACTGACCACAAGGGGGCAGTTCCTGTGCTGAGCATCTGCCACCTGATTTTCAGTGAGTGTTATAGCGACCAGTCAATCAGTCATTTGGTCATTCGGTCGCTTAGGCTTTTATATATATAGATGTTATTATTGATAGGTACTTAATTTATTGCCATTTTACTTCTTTATGCATATGTTTCTCTCTTTTACTATTTCTTAGACATATTACTACAGTCCCTTTAACATTTCCCCTTAACAAACAGTGGTGGTTTAATAAACTCCTTTAGTTTTTTATTATTATTATTATTACTGTTGTTGTGTTTTGTTTTGTTTTTGTCTGAGAAGCTCTTTATTTCACCATCTATTTTGAATGATAGTCTTGCTGGATATAGTCATCTTGGTTTCAGACCCTTGCTTTTCATTACCTTGAAAATTTCATGCCATTTCCTCTAGCCTGTAGAGTTTCTGATGAGGAATCAGCTGACAGTTTTATTGGAACTTCTTTGTAGGTAACAAAGTGCTCTCTTGTTGTTTTAAGATTCTCTCTTTGTCTTTAATTTTTGGCATTTTAATTATGCTGTCTGGATGTGGGCCTGTTTAGGTTCTTCTTGCTTGGGAATCTCTGTGCCTCCTGTGTGACTTTTCCTTTTACAAAGTTATGAAAGTTTTCTGTCATTTTTTCTTCAAATATGTTCTCTAGCCCTTGCTCACTTTCTTCTCCTTCTCCAATTGTGCAAATATTGTTATGCTTTATGTTGTCCCACTCCCTTAAGCTGTTCCCCAGTTTTGTTTTGTTTTGTTTTCTCTGATTTAGTGATTGTTTCTACCCTGTCTTTTAATTCACTCATCTGATCCTCACCTTTCCATAATCTTCTGTGTATTCCTTCCACTATGCACTTTATTAGTGTTATGTCAATCTTTATTTCTGACCTGTCTTTTTTCATAATTACTACATCTTTTCTCATGCTGTTGAGTGTCCTTGCCATCATTATTCTGAACTCTATATCAGATGAATTTCTTATCTCCATTTCATTTTGCTGTTTTTCTGGAGCATTCTCTTGTTCTTTCATTTAGGGGTTGTTCTTTTGTCTCCCTGTTTTGGCTGTCTGTTTTGTTTTGTTTTTTAATATATTTTATTGATTTCTTACAGAGAGGAAGAGAGAAGGATAGAGAGAAACATCGATGAGAGAGAATCATCAATCAGCTGCCTCTTGCACACCCCCTACTGGGGATGTGCCCGCAACTAAGATACATGCCCTTGACCGGAATAGAGCCTGGGACCTTTCAGTCCACAGGCCGATGCTCTATCCACTGAGCCAAACCGGTTTCGGCTTGGCTGTTTATTTAGGTTTGTGTCTATGTATTAGGTAGACCTGCTATGACTCCCAATCTCTAGTGCAGCACAGTGTCAGATGCTGTTCCTGACTGGTTCTGAGTAATCTGTTTGGGGCTATCAGTGCTTCACAGCTTGTAGCTCCCTCTGCTGGAGCTGAGTGCCTTTTTTTTTTTTTTTTTTTTTTTACTAATGGGCTTGTACTTTCTAGAGATTCCCTTATATTTATGACTTTTGGACCAAATGTTCTAATGATATAAGATGGTAGCATTCTTGTCTATCTTTTTATAACTCAAGAAATATAACCAGTGTGCTTTGTTATATTCTGTATTTCCAAAAGCCTGCTGAAATTCATCCAAGCATTTCAGCAAACTTGGTGAAAATTACCTTCTGATACTTGCCACTCTCCCAATCCAGGCTTCAGAGATTTTTGTACCAGAATCCTGCACTGTATTACAAAATACATTCTGTTTGGGCATGTCCTAATTTTAATAGCCTTTCTTACTTTCTTGAATGGCATGCATAGGTTCAGAGTTATAGGAATGTATTTTGTCACATCTATTGCTGTTTCTTACACCATCACTTGGTCTCTCTCTCTCTCTCTCTCTCTCTCTCTCTCTCTGTCTGTCTCTGTCTCTCTCTTTCCCTCTCTCTTTTTTTCTAGGAAAAGGCCATTCATTTTTAATTTCAGTGTCTAGGAAAGAGGCTTAAATATCACTTTCCAAACACTTTCTTCTTCTGGTCTTCCTAGAGATTAAATAACAATCAACATCATGAGTGAGCTCTCAAAAAAAATGACAGCTTTTTCCCTTTTGGTCATCCATTAACTTTATACCTGAGGAGGGATATTAAGACAAACTGTAGGGACTTTCAGTTTCATATTTGTCACAGTTGCCTGCATGTTCTCAAAAGCCAGCAATGATCTCTGAGAGTGCATTTCTGTCTCTCCTCACTGTTCATGGTATTGATGTCCATCAGCCCAGAATTCCTAATGATAATCTAATATAATTCTGAAAATGCATTCTGAATTTTCCCAGCCTTCAAGTTTTTGTCGACATAAGGGAGAATAAATTAACGTTAAGGTTTTACTTTTCTTGCAAGTTATTCCTACTTTTTGATATTTTCATGCAGGACATCTTCAATATTTTCCAATGTTTTCTGAAATTTTTCATCTTTCTTACTGATGCTTGTGCACATAATTACTTCCTGTTCCAACCTCCTTATTGATATTTTCTGCCTGTGAGCATATTTATTAATGGAGATGCTTACCTAGAGTACTAACTCTCAGTATTCTTAAGAACAAAAATGCTCAAAATTTCACACAGAAATTAGAGGACTGCATCTTTTCCAACTCTGTACTTCACTCTTTTTTTTAAAACTTGAAACAATGTTGCTTTATACCCAGACTCTCAATGAAACTCTTGCTAAAAAGAGTGTCCTTCCAGTTTCTGCTTATATAGTATTTCTGCATAGTGGTCACATCTAGTTTCTGTAACACATTTGGGGGTCATGCTGTCCTCTCCATCTCCAATAACTCCAGAGTTCCCAGGCCATATTTCTGAAGAACTTTCACATAAATTTTCCTCTTATTGACCTCTTTCCTCAGGAAAGGTGTGAATGGAAATGTATGTTGTCAGCTAAAACCTCATCTCAAAGTCAGGCCAACCAAACCTGGTATGCTATTGTTGCCCTTATAGGTGATATACTCATCATTTGTATTGCATTTGGAAGATGATATGCTAAAAAAGAATGATTAAAAATTTTAATCTCATTGAGTACAGATGTAAATGTATTCATTCATTCATTCATTCATTCAATAAATATTTATTGAGTACCTTTTATGAGCCGGGTCAGTTTTAGGAACTGGGAATAAAACAAACAGACACAATCCAGTTTTACAAAAACAGTATGTATAATAGTTAATCTCAACAATGATAACTCCATGCCTTCTATAAGAATTTAGGGAGAAAACATTCCTAACATAAAAAAATAACTTTCATTTTCTCACACTGCTACTCTTTTGTGTGACTACCAATTTATGCCGTGAATAGCTTTCAACAAATGTCAAATCTAAATTTTCGTCAGCAAAATGCAATTGAATACCAGTATATGCCATTGCACAGATCTGTTCAGTTCAATGTGCTATAACAATGTCCTACCTTTTTTCCCCTTTTTTCTTCCTTTTCTTTTTTTTTCCTTTTTTCTTGTTTTTTGTTTTGTTCCTCAGGTGTGTCAGTACCGATTCCAGTGATTGGACTGAGAGATGAAAGCAAGGTGTTCGCCCGCAATACCACCTGTGTGCTGAATGACCCAAATTTCGTTCTTATTGGGTCCTTCGTAGCGTTCTTCATACCACTGACGATTATGGTGATCACCTACTTGCTGACGACCTACGTTCTTCGGAGACAAGCTCTGATGTTACTGCGAGGCCACACCGAGGAACTGCCCAAAATAAGCCTGGATTTCCTGAAGTGCTGCAAGAAGAATGCCACCGAGGAAGACAACGCTGCTAACCCTAACCAAGATGTGAAACCTCACCGAAGAAAGAAGAAAGAAAAACGTCCCCGGGGCACCATGCAAGCTATTAATAATGAACGGAAAGCATCGAAAGTCCTTGGCATTGTTTTCTTTGTGTTTCTGATCATGTGGTGCCCCTTTTTTATTACTAATATTCTGTCGGTTCTTTGTGAGGAGTCCTGTAATCAACAGCTCATGGAAAAGCTTCTGAATGTGTTTGTTTGGATTGGCTATGTTTGTTCAGGAATTAATCCTCTGGTGTACACTCTTTTCAACAAAGTTTACCGAAGGGCTTTCTCCAACTATCTGCGCTGCAATTATAAGCCAGAAAAAAAGCCTCCTGTTAGACAAATTGCGCGAATTGCTGCTACTGCTTTGTCTGGGAGAGAGCTCAATGTTAACATTTACCGGCCTACCAACGAACGCGTGGTAAAGAAAGCTGATGACAATGAACCAGGAATAGAGATGCAAGTTGAGAATTTGGAGCTGCCAGAAAATCCCTCCAATGTGGTTAGTGAAAGGATCAGTAGTGTGTAAGAAAGCACAGCACAGTCTTTTCCTACAGTAATGTTGGTAATCTAGGAAACTATTCTATGCTCTCCTGTTGGTTCTAACTAATGTAAATACTGCTGTCTGGAAAAGGTGTTTTTATATAGAGCTTTGCAAGCCTGTATTTTGCAATTATGTGTACAATAGTGAGATTTAGGGTTCTATATTTACTGTTTATAATAGATGGAGAATAACTTATTTTGATTCTTGGATGCATTAAATGTTGTTTTCTTTCCCTTCCTTCTTCCCTGCCTCCTTCTCTCTCTCTCTCTCTCTCTCTCTCTCTCTCTCTCTCTCTCTCTCTCTCTCTCTCTCTCTTTCTCTCTCTCTCTCTCCCTCCCTCCCTCTCTCACCCCTCTTTCTTGCCTTCTTTTGTGAATAAGGAAATGTTCATCTCAGGTGGCATTTGCAGGAGACCAGAATGATGCATATGACAGTGGTTGTATTTCAGCCACATCAAAATTAAAAATTCGGTGGAATCTTTCCGGGTTAACTGTAAATATATACTTTAAATTCTTGCTGTGCTGTGCTCATCCATCTACACACATAAACACAGTAAGATAGGTTCTGCCTTCCTATGCTCTGTCATATCATTAGTGAGGCAAAGGTAGAACATAGCCTTTTTGTCACATATGGGGCAAAATTTGACATTGTCATAGTGTTGTGTTGATATTGTACTGCAATGTCTGTCCCCAAACATAGTGGTATTTTAACATAGCAGCTGGTTAACCGGGACTACAGAAGTGGAAGGATAACACTAGATACGTCCACTAATAGCTTTTCACTTCTTAAGGACAATGTTCAAATTCCGATTATAATGACAAACAAATTGAAATTAATGTTTTCATTCTGGTCCTTAGTAAATACCTAATTATATAATTAAACTGGGAAATGAGATCCCAGGTTTATTTCCCAATCCAGAATTCAACATCAATTGGATTTTGATCTCAGGATCCTGAAAATTCGTGTGCTACACACAAAGTGAAATTAGCATTTTGAGCCTTATTAAAATACTTTTAAAATTATGGTACCTCTGTCTATAGGGCCCAATTCTGTAGTCCATTTTTGAGTAAAACTTGCGTTGGAAGCATAGATGATCAAAACCTTGGAAGCTTTACTTGATTAAGGACTACAGAATGAGGCCCTTAGAATGTGAAAAAAGTAATTAAAAAGGAGCTTTTACTGAACTCTAGGAATAAGAGAAATACAGAGTTTCCATTTGGATTTTAAACAAAATTTATCTCATTTTCAGATCCTTCCAAACTCTAGTGCAGGAAAAGGCTGCAGCTAATTTGTGAAAGTGGCAAGCTCTTCATTGTACTGCAATTATGTACCAGAAGTCTAAACCTTTGTTAAAATATAGTGTTGTGTTACAATCAGTGTTGGCCATCATTTCATTCATCGGCCTGCTGCTCTCTCAGAATTCAGTACCCCTTTACTAGCTTGTAAACCATGAAGGGTTTGCAGGCATTGCTACAGTAAGACCATTAAGTCTATGCTGTGTGCAGAGTATACAATGTTTCCAGTAACTGTATTTCCAAGTGTTTCCGTCTCACACAACTGTGGAACAATTTCTGAAGAATTCATGTTGCTATTTCTTATACCTGACAGTTACTTACACACCTTAAAGTGTGCCTCTCAGTATCTTGAAATTGGTGAAGGCAGAATCTGAATTTTTAAAACCCCTGATCTGTGTTCTCAACACACAGCATAGATAAATCCAGTAGTCTGTCACAGGGGCAGTGAGAGAGCTGCTGTATTTGAGGAAACTCATACAGTCTCTACTTGATTCACAACACTGCCAAATGTCAGTCAATTCCTTGAGCATGCCCAAATCTAACATGAAAGTAAAGCCTACCTGCCTGTTAGCTCTGTCGAACTGCATGTTAAAACAATTATATGAAATTGAATGAGATGATCTAATTCTTACTGAAATTAAATGTCTGGAGAAACATAGCATGCATAGAGCATGAGTTGTGCACATACAGGGGGTGTCCTGCATGTATGCCATGTATGTTGCACGAATCCATCAATTTGTATTAATGTAGGGCAGAGTAGGTGATATCAAAGGACTGAAGAAAACCCTTTAGCAGTCCTTAAAAATACCACACATTCAGATCTGAAGTATTGTGAGTATTAGAGAAAATTGGAAACATCTGATTTCTTGACTATCAGGGCAAGCTCATAGCACATGTTTTACACAGAAATAAAATATAAACCACAATGTTTGAAAGCACTGGCAATAAGTTGAATGATAATAGCTTATAGCACACTTGTTAATAATTCTTATGTCATCAAGTAGTAGTACTTAATAGTGCCCAACACAGTAATTCTCAAATTGTGTGCTATTCGTAAGTTCTGTGCAGTTTGGTATGAAACAAATATACTTATTTGGATATAAATCTTACAGTTTAAGGTTAAATCTATAAACTTTTATAAGTGTTTTAAAAAGTATATGTGATAACTGTGAACGTGGTGAATTTACTGTCAAACAAATAATTTTGATGAACTATTATATATATGTATATCTGTTAAGAAACGTGCAACAGACTGCCTTTATTATTTCCTGTAAAATTTCTTCATTATATGGTACTTTTTGTGAGTGGTGGCAAAGTGTTATTTTATTCTTGGTTCCTGCATCTCCCCCCTCCAGGTTTTTGTGATACTTCCCATTAATTTATTAAATTTATTAAAAGTTGCCTATTGTGTCATGTGTCTTTATTCCACCTTCATCATTTGAGGGGAAAATATAACACTTCACTTATTTTACTTTAAAATAAGTTGACAAACACAACCAGAAAATGCTGCTCTTCTGATTAATTCCGCATGTACTCAAAGACTACACCACCAGAGGAAAGACAATTAAGATGTGTAAACCACAAAAAACAGTATTAAAACAACATCACTGATTATTCATGAGCAGAATAACTGCACTACCAAATTATCCTACCTTCCTTCAGCTGAGCAGGGATGTGGGAGGCACACCTGCTTTCCTTGTTATAAGTATCATTGCTACCTTATTCCCACCAGACTCTAAGCTCCCCAAGAACAGGAAGGACCATGTCTATCTTATTGATGGTTTTATCCCCAATAGTTAGTGCTCACTATACAATCAACAGATATAGATTGAGCATCAGTACATGTGGGCCTTGTATTATCTTTTAGTGTTGCCCAAATGGGCCTTACAATTAGCCTGCTCTTCAGTCATACAGTGTAGCATAATCACCTTGTCTCCATCCCAAATGGCTTTGGATATTTGCAATCATCGGGGTAACCATAATAAGCTGCACTGTTCCTTCACACCTTGATCCAGGGATGACAAAATACATATATACCTTCTTGATGCTGGGAGTGCCTAGGTGATATTGGTGTGACTTCACTTGTCTGAGAAGAAAGCAGGGAAACCTTATTCCTTTGCCACTATGACTAGGTTAATTCCTAAGAGTATGTGAAGAAATAAAGGTTGAACTGACACTTAAAACAACAGGTCACTGCTACCCATAACTAGAAATATCTTGTACTATTGAAGCTAGGGGCTACTCTCTCCCAACAGGGAAACAATGGGGAGATGTCAAAATTTCTGAAGGAATTGAATTGGAGTGGCTACTACTATTGGAAAGTGGGCAAGGAAAGGCTGAAGTGCCTCGTTCCACAGCATTGGAACTTATTCATAATTTGAAGACAGAAAGATGCTTCCTGTTATCAAGTGACAGCAAGTTTCTGCCTACTGCACAAACACACAGTTCCTCAGCTCACGCTTAAGCCAATGCAATCTGCAAGGTTGAGACTCATTTCTCTCTGTACATTCTCCTTAAGTACATGTTAACATATTACCTACAGAGCTCAATATACTAGAAAGAGATATTTGTATAGGCAATGCCAACAAAAGTAATTGGCATTATAGAGGTTCTCAACCAATATGTGACCAATAGCATACCTATTAACAAATGGTTCTAAGAGATAGGTTGGGTTCCCCAGAATGTAAACTTTTAGATGGAGATATAAGTATGCAGGATGTTTATTGGGAAGTGATCTTGGGATCCTTATGCATGGGGAAAGGGAAGGAAGTGGAACTGGGCAGAGGGAGAAGTTGGACCGTGACAAAGGTACAATAAGGGCTTATTCGATCTGTACCAAGAGAGGGAGAAATATACCATTTCACTTCATTTCTTTGAAACTTAAATTGAATTTTGTAAAAGAAATTCACAAAGGCAAACAACCAGAAAGTTTCACCCTTCATGACTAATTCTCCATATTCTCAAAGATTACAATGCCAGGGGAAAGACAACGAAGAGGTGTGAACAACAAAACACTTAGCTGACTCCCAGGAACTTTGAATCTAGGATACATAATGAGCAGCAGTATCTGTGGGCCTTGTATTATCTTTTAATGTTGCCAAAATTCAGAGTTGTCTCAAGTTGAAGTGGGGCAACCAGGCCTCTATACCGCTATGGCCCCAAGAGAGATGTATGACATTATGCTGGTTCATGCTCTTCCAAAGATGATGCAGCTCCCAAATGGGGCTGATAGTGGAAAGCTGTTGGTCCACAGTCAGTCCAGCATCAGAGAACTAAGCTTTTCAGCCCTGAAGGTTGGATCTTGGCAGGACAGTATAGCATCTGTAACAAATAGTATATTTGTTGGGTGGGAAATAGTCATCATTTGGTCCACCACCTGCATATATAACATAAAACAACCTGGCTGTCTGTCACTTAAGCCAAAATCAAGAGAAAGGGATATGAAAGAAAAGACACACTTTTATATGTAGTTTCTCTTCTTATTAAAGGTATTCTCAACTAACAGCTTGCTAGAATTCTTAGATTTCGGAATCCATCAGGATACCTTAGGCTAAGCTGTAATAAAAACCAATCCCAAAGTTTCAGTGCCTTAACAAAAACAAATGCTCATTTTGTTGTCACTAAATCTGTGCTCGCCATAGTTACTCTGGGAAAAATGTTGATAAAGGCTTCATCCTCACATGTGCTTCCACTTAGCGAAGGGAAGTGCACTTACTGAACGTATGTCTCCCACTAAATTTAATTTATCTTACTACTGCTAATTTTCAATTTAATTCTAAATATATCCATATCTTCATACCTTACCTATAGCATTATTTATATCCTTAACTATATCCTTGAAACTATCTCTATATCTAATCCTATCGCTGCCCTTAACTTTATAATTACTTCTAACCCTAACAATTGGACTTTTTTTTTTTTACTATCATTGCTATAGGGGTTTTAAAATAAAGTAAACCACCCAGATGTTTCTAGATGCTCCAATTTTAATGCTCCAATTAAAAAATGGCACCCTGGGAATATGTCATCTTTAACAAGTGGGATAGGAGCCTTGAAAGTACCTCTACTAAAAGCAGCTGAGAAGTACACACTCATATCTATACGCCTTCTTAGTCCATCTTCCTAGTCTTCCAAAATGATACATAGGCCAGTTTGTCTTACAAAGATACAGCCTCAAAGAAAAGACATGGATCCTTCATTTCGTAGAAAACACCTTTTGGTTCAATTTTGGAAAATCTTGTCATTTCTCTCCCAAAATTCAACCAATAGCCCTTCTGTCCCCCAAATGTACACTATTTTCCCTTAAGTGATTAAGAATAGAAAATAGCATATTAAATATTACTAGTCCAAGTCTCTGAGTTTACACATAAGTCTTTTGTTAGTGTCCAGCAGTTAAGGGAAGACTGATACCTCAATGAAACTAGTAGCAACAAAAGAAATTGGAGAGCCCTAGCCAGTTGCTCAGTGGTTAGAGTGTCAGCCCTCGGACGGAAGAGTTGCAGGTTCGATTCTGGTCAAGGGCACGTACCTTGGTTGCAGGCTGGAATGCCAGTTTCAGTTGGAGCGCATGCGAGAGACAACCAATCGAAGTGTCTCTCTCTGTCTCTACCCATCCCTTCCATTAAAGGAAAATATATCCTTGGGGGAAGATTAATAAAAAAGAAAAAGAAGAAAGAAGGAAAGAAAGAAAGAAAGAAAGAAAGAAAGAAAGAAAGAAAGAAAGAAAGAAAGAAAGAAAGAAAGAAAGAAGAAAGAAAGAAAGAAAGAAAGAGGGAGGGAGGGAGGGAGGGAGGGAGGGAGGGAGGGAGGGAGGGAAGAAGGGGAGGGGAGGGGAGGCGAGGTGGTAGGTCAGAGAGAAGTAGACCAGAGTGTGAATGAAAAAATGGGGGGTATGTATTAAATCTGACAGGCTCCGTGACCAAAAATAACCCCCACAGGGTGATCTGATAATAAATTCTTAACTGGGCAGGTCATGGTGGGTAGTTAGACCTCAAGCATAGAACTCCTTAGTAAAGGGTTAATCTTTGTCTTAAGCAAGTCCTGTCCATTATTCTTATGCATTGAGATTAATATACCTTTGAAATACTAGCCAGAATAATTATCTTTACCAGACCCCTCAGAGGCAAAAGAGCAATGACCCTCAAGGGAACATATGATCATGTTGCCTAAATACCATCCTTATTCATTGTAAATATAACCATCAATGTAAAAGTATTTACCTCTCCTTTCTACTGTATATCCAACTAGAGGCCCAGTGCATGAAATATATGCACAGGTAGGATCCCTAGGCCTAGCCAGTGATCAGAGCCAATTGGGGCTGTTATGCCCAGATTTCGTGATGCACAAAGTCCACCAGGGAGCTGAGTCCGATGCAACAGCAGAAAGCCTGTATTCCATGCTAGCATGGGCTCTGTCCCACTTACACCAACAGCTGCGTGGCGGAAAAGAGCGAGCTTCTACAGATAAATGGGTTTTATAGGGGTGGTGATGTCACTGCATTGGCTGGCCCCAATTGGTTGGGTGAGGGCTAGGGTCCAGTTACAAAATGGAGGATCAATTAGCCTCGCCCTGCCCTTTTATTCCCCCCTTGTCTTATGTGCATAAGTCAAATCATTGACTCATCCCACTTTCTTTAAGGGTATTTTATCAAGACCCTTAGTACCATAGTTCTCATCAGTACTGTCCTTACTGAAGTCCAGTCCCCTTCCTGCAGGCATAGCCAGGTCTGGGTGCCATCTACTTGAACAGCCGTGGGCATGCTCAGGATAACAGTGTAGCATCCCTTTCAGGTTGGGGTGAGTCCTTGGACAGTGCACGTCTTTACCCATACTGAGTCCCCAGGCTGGAAGGGGTGTACAGGGTCCGTGGTGGGCACTGGCAATGCATCTGGAACAAGCTTATGGTGGCTCTGTGGGTATACTGCAGAGCCTATAAGGACTTGAGCAAGGGAATAGTTATGAATTCCAGTTTTCAGCTTCTCCCTGACCCTGAGAAGGATGGAGGGAGGTTTACCATACATGATCTCAAAAACAGGGGAACCCATCCCAGTAGGGGGTACACCTGGCCCATAAAAGGGTGAAGGGCAGGGGGTTGGTCCAATTTTCACCGTTTTTTAGGACACATTTAGTTAAAACTCCTTTTCAGAGTCCTGATCATGCCTGTCCTAAGGCTTTGAGCTTTACTTTGAGATACCTTGCTACAAAGGTTGGGCTGTTATCTGATCCTATGACTACTGGAAGCCCAAATCTAGGTATAATCTCCTGGAGTAATTTCTAATCTGAGGTGTTTATAAAAACTGTCATATGCTTGTACCTTAATGCTGGTGGCTTAATCTCTGTGAAATGCACCTCCCAATGCTCTCCTGGGGAAGTTCTCTGGGATCTGAATTTCCAGGGGGGACCCCCTTACCTTGCTTAGCATTTCCCTTTGCACAGACAGTACTCCTAGTAACTATGCTTTTAATTACCTTATCTAAGCTTGGTAGTATCTGCCTCACAGAAGTTCAGAAGTCTTGGTGACACCTATGTGGGTAACCTGGTATAACTGGGCAACTAACGTCCAACCTAGAGCCTCTGGGACCAACAGTCTGTCATCTGGAGGGTCCACCAACCATCTTGTCCTTTGATGGCTTGTTTCCGTTCAGCCAATTCCTCCTTTCTGGCTGCAGTTGGTAACCCTCTTTCCCTGTGGATGGCACAGTATCCCCATAAAAGGGCCTGGATTAAGGCCAAAAGTTCAGGAACTGTGCCCAAATGGTGTGGTCCAGGGTGACTAACACTGCCCCTGCATATCAAATCCCATCCTGAACATCATGAATGGGTTCCTCATCATCTGGAAGCAGGCCAGTCTTATGGAACCAGACACAGGGCTGGTCCAGGAGAAGAGGTTGGCACTGGGTAGCTCCTGGCCCAGAGTCTGCTTATCTGCCTCCTTCGCCAGCAATGCTGTGGTGGCCACTGCCCGGAGGCATGCTGGCCACCCTGATGCCAGTGTCTAGCCTCTTACAGATAGGCAACAGGTCTCTTCCAGGGACTTAGAGTCTGAGTGAGAACCCCTTTGGCAATGCCCCTTACCTCACTCACGAAGAGATGGAAGGGCTTTGCGATGTCTGGCAAGGCTAGGACAGGTGCTGGGATGAGTCTTCTTTAGCTCCTCAAAGGCCCGTTATTCCACTTTGGTCCAGTTCAGCAGCTGCGTTCCCTCAGTACATGTTCCTTTTGAGGTATACAGTCCTTCTTGATGTCCAAGGAAAACAGGCAGTTTGCCCGGTGGCTCCTTGGACTGATGTCTTCTTAGAGGTTACGGGTCCCATCGGCTCTGTCAAGACTGAATAGGCTGCCCCAGTGTCCATAGGAAACTAATAGATTTGCCTTCCACTTGTAAGGTTGCCCTGCTTCTTACAATAAGCATACTAATTTCTTCCTATTAGTAGCTGGCCTTTTCTTTCTTTCTCTGTTCTCCTTTCTCATCACATTTACAACATTTACAAAAACCTTTATAATTTCAAATTAACTTTCAAATCTATTATTTTAAAATACTTAGAAAAGGGCAGAGGGAGGAGGGATCAGGTCCAGTATCCTGTTCCCAAGCCTCCAGCTGCTTGAAATTTAAAATGCCATATTTTTCCTACAGATATGGATCTCAGATTCTGATAAGCCTGAAAAGGGGAATGGGAAAATTTCTAGCTGTGCCTTTAAGCCCTCTAACAGAACACAGTGAAAAGTGTCCAAGGAGTCGCCGGGGTTTCTTGGGTCTTATTGGAGTGCAGGGGGTCACAAGGGAATTTCTCTCCTTGTGCCTGCCACCGCTACTCAAAACATCCCCTGGAGGGGATGGACGTTGGGTGGGCAGAGGCAGGGAGTGTGTGGCACAGGTCTCAGATGGCAAAGGAGATGCTCCCTCCAAGGCATTTTCATCTGGCAGTCCACTCTCTGTTCCCACTGGGAAAGGCACTTGCCTCCTACTAGTAGGGCAACTGGTGACCCCTACATTGTAATCAACTCCCTGACCTTTTTGAAAAGCCCCTCTGTTTGAGGGTATTTCCATTAATATTGCTAATATTAAAACTATAACTTGAGTTCACACACACACACACACACACACACACACAAAGACCAAGTGACCCACAAAATATTTTCCTTTTCTTCTGAAGATTTTACAATGTACTGTAATCATTAATCACACCAAACTTAAATGGCCAATTGAGACAAACAGTAGTTAACGTTACAATTTGGACCCTGCTTTTAACCTTTTGGACCACAATTGTTACAACTTCATATTTTCAAATTAATGAACATAGACATTTTGTTGTTAGGTGGGCTGATTCCTCTCTGACACAGAGCAAGCACCCCTGGGGAAAAGGAATCCCAGAGGCCACTTGGGGCGCTTTTCTATATGTCAGAGCACTCAGACTTAAACAAATTAAAAGTTTCTTTTTTTCCTTTTTTAAAATCAAACCAAACAAGTAATATATCATGAATTCTTAATTATTTAAGAGAAAAAACATTTTATTTTCTCAAAAACAAGTTGCTATACTCTAGGCATTTAGTTACTACATTTATATAACTTCTCCTAATTCTTTTTTTAAAATATTTTTTATTAAATTATTATCTGTGTACATATATTAACCTTTTCCCCCCCAAACATGCGCTCCCTCCCCAGACTTCTGTGTCCATTGGTTATACTTATATGCATGTGTACAAGTCCTTCGGTTGATCTCTTCTCTCCCCCATATCTCCCTACCCTCACCGCTGTAATTAGACAGTCTGCTTGTTGCTTTACTGTCACTATATCTACCTTATGTTTCATCAGTTTATAAGGTTCCTTATTATCCATAAATGAGTGAGGCCATGTGGTTTTTCTCTTTCATTGACTGGATTATTTCACTCAGAATGATGTTCTCGAATTCCAACAAGGTTGCTGCAAATGATAAGAATTCCTTCTTTTTTATGGCAGCATAGTATTCCATTGTGTAGATGTACCATGGTTTTTTGATCCAACCATCTGTTGATGGACACCTAGGCTGTTTCCAAATCCTAGCTATTGTAAATTGTGCTGCTATGAACATAGGGGTGCATATATCCTTTCTGATTGGTGTTCTTATTTTCTTGGGATATAATCATAGGAGTGTGATTACGGGGTCAAATGGAAGTTCCATTTTCAGTTTTTTGAGGAAATTGCATATTGTTCTCCACAGTGGTTGTACCAGTCTGCATTCCCACCAGCAGTGCACGAGGGTGGCTTTTTCTCCACAACTTCACCAACACTTGTCATTTGTTGAATTGTTAATGTTCGCCATTCTGACAGGTATGAGATGGTACTGCATTGTTGTTTTGATTTGCATCTCTCAAATAATTAGTGATTTTGAGCATGTTTTTATGTAACTCTTGGCTTTCCTTCTATCTTCTTTTGAGAAGATTCTATTTGGTTCCATTGCCCATTTTTTATTTTTTATTTTTTTTAATTTATTTTTTAACTAAATCTTTATTGTTCATATTATTACAAATGTTCCTCATCCCCCCCCTCACAATTGCTTCCCTATACCAAGTTTCCATTCAATTCTCTACCCTTTCCCCATTCCCCATTGTCCTCATCCATAGATGCAGTTTATGTTCAGTCTCTTTCCGCCCCGCTCCATTCCCCATTTCCCCAAGAATCATCAGTCCACTCCCCTTCCATACCTCTGATTCTATTATATTCACCAGTTAATATTGTTCATCATGATTTTTACTTCCCTTGGTTTTTAGACTCACTTGTTGATAGTTGATAGTTGGTGTTTGTTCATAATTTTTATCTTTATTTTCTTCCTCTTCCTAAAGAACCCCTTTTAGCAATTCATATAATTCTGGCTTGGCAGTGATGAATTCCTTTAGCTTAAATTTATTTGTGAAGCTCTTTATCTGGCCTTCTATTCTGAGTGATAGCTTTGCTGGGTAGAGTATTTTTGGCTGTAGGTTCTTGTTATTCATCACCTTGAACATTTCTTGCCATTCCCGTCTGGCCTGCATGGTTTCTGTTGAGAAATCAGCTGACAGTCGTATGGGTGCCCCTTTATAGGTAACTACCTGCTTTTGTCTTGCTGCTTTTAATATTCTCTCTTTGTCTTTAGCTCTTGGAATTTTAATTATGATATGTCTTGGTGTGGTCCTCTTTGGATTCCTTTTGTTTGGGGTTCTGTGTGCTTCCTGGACTTGTAAGTCTATTTCTTTCCCCAGGTGGGGGAAGTTTTCTGTCACTATTTCTTTCAATATGTTTTTGGTATCTTGCTCTCTGTCATCTTCTGGGATGCCCATAATTCTGATGTTGGTTCGCTTGAAGTTGTCCCAGAGGTTTCTCACACCCTCTTCAACTTTCTGGATTCTCTTGTCTTCTTGCTTCTGCGGAGGAGTGTCCTCTGGCTCTTTGTGTTCCAAATCTTGGACTTGATTCTTGCAATCTTCCAATCTGTTTTTAGGACTCTGTATAATATTTTTTATTTCAGAGAATGTATTCTTTATTTCTAGTTGATCCCTTTTCATATCCTCATAGGTCTCATTTATTTTATCCGCCTTTTCTAAGAGATTGTTGAACAACCTTATAAGCGTGGCTTTGAACTCTATATCCAGTCGCTTTTTGTCCTCCATTTCTTTTGTTTGTGATCTGTTTCCTCGTTTTGGCATTTTCGCTGCTTCCCTGAGTTGGTAGGTTGGGAGGATCAGCTGTGTCTATGCCAGGAGACAGCCTTATTCCACTAGACTTGGAAACCTGCAAAAGCCTCTCTGAGTTCAGCTTGGATGGGGCGGAGCTTCAGGGTGGAGC
Organism: Vespertilio murinus; assembly: GCA_963924515.1. Taxonomy (NCBI): domain Eukaryota; kingdom Metazoa; phylum Chordata; class Mammalia; order Chiroptera; family Vespertilionidae; genus Vespertilio; species Vespertilio murinus. The sequence goes on from OZ004710.1 coordinate 64,892,029, forward strand.
CTACAGCCTTGGCTTCCGGTTAGCCCCGCCCTCGGAGGTTCCTGAGTCTCAGTGTTCCTCAGGGTCCTTTGGTATTCCCTGCAAGCACCTCTGAGAGAAAGGCACCCTAGAGCCTCACCTGCTACCAGACAGTGTAGTCTCTCCCCCAACAGGCCCACAACTGGGATTCAGAGCAGTTGGAAGTGGGGTTAAGCACAGTCTGGAGTTTATGTCTCCTTCCCGCTAGGGCAATCTCGTGGCCCAAACAACTGTCTGTCCTCTGTGCGCGCAATGTGCGCGACTCAGGGGCGCAGCTTTTCCGCTCCCCTGAGCTTCTGTCTTACAGCCCAGATTCCCTCTGTATGAGGGTAGTTGGGTATTTTTTTCCATCTTGTCATCTATCTCACTGATTCAGTCCTATGCTTCATCTAGTCTACTTTTAATGCTTTCTATTGAGTTCTTTATAGTAGCTTTGTCATTTTTCATTTCTTCCTGGTTCTTCTTCATTTCCTCTTGAGTCTTACTCATATTGTCAAATTTGTCTTCCATTCTTTTTAGACGTCCTATGATCATTACTCTGAATTGTTGCTCTGGTAGGTTGCTTGCCTCTAACTCATTTCCTTCCTTTTCTGGTGATGCCTTCTTTTCTTTCATTTGTGGGCTGTTTCTTTGTCTCCCCCCCATGGTCTCTCTTTTCAGGATGTCTGGTTATGTAGATCTCTCTCTCTCTCCCATGTTGATTTAAAGGCATAAAATATAACACAACCAGGTACAACACACAAGGCACTGAACAGAAATGTGTTTGCGATATTGATAACCTTCAATAAAGGTGACCACTAGGGAAAGGAAAATTAGGGGATTTGGGAGAAAGAAGAAGAGTAAAAAGTGAAGAGGGGGGTGAGAAAAAGATAGTGGGCGAAAAAGAACAAAAAATGGGGGTGTCAAAATGAAATTGGGAAACAAGGAGAGAGAGAGAGAGAGAGAGAGAGAGAGAGAGAGAGAGAGACTAAGAGAGAAAAGGGGAACAAACTGTATATATGGGGAGATAACTTAAATAGAGCAAGTACTTATCTTGCAACAGTACCTGCAGAATAATACAAACTACAACACCCACAATATCCAGGAAAGTGAAAAAACAAACAAAAACAAAGCAAATACAAAAATACCAAGCAACAACAACAACTAAAGATTAAGCAAAATAATCTCGCAAAAAGCATAAAAATACAATATAATCAATATTCACACAAACATCATCAAAAGGACAGAGGAAAACACTTTTTTTTGCTAGTTAATACAGCTCAGAGAGGGGTGTGTATGCACTTGCCCCAGTGGATTGTAAATTAGCTATATAAGTAGGGTATAAATTTTAGCAGGGGGGAGACAGAAAGAGTAGGGAAAATCTAAAGCAGGAATGGGTTAAGATAAACAGGATAGCATAAGTGGAAAGGTTAGGAAGAGAGTGATGGTGTAAAGGTCTTGTTAAGATAGGGTTAAAAGAGAAATGAATATAGAATGAAGAACACTAATTCCAATTTAAAATAAAGAGAAAATTAATTGGCACTTAAAAAAAAAGAATAGGAAAAGAAAATTAAAAAAGTTAAAATAGCAATAATAATAATGCTGATTGAACCTAAAAATGTAATAATTAAAAAGGTAAAATCAAATGAGGAAGGAAGGAAACAATTCATTTCTTAAGTAAAAGTTGCAAAAAATGAAAAGAAAAATTAGCAAAAAAAAAAAAAAGTGCAGTTGTGAAGGCCATTCACTTCCTCCCTTATTCTGTTTGGCATGCCTGTTTCAGTCCAGACAATATTGCAGTTTCCTGCTTTCCACTGCACCTCAATGTTGTAAGCTAGTCCTTAATTTTAAGATGTTGATTTCTTAGTTTCTTGGTTTTTGATTAAATAAAACTAGTAATAAACACAGTCCATTTGTACTCCAGCCCCTAGGTGGCAGTGTTTCTGGATTTATGTTCTTGGGGTTTTTTTTTGGGGGGGGGGTTTCTATTCTAGCCTTCTTTTTCTATGGGATTCAATACCAATTTTTCCTCAGAGGTTAATTGCAGCTGGTCTCTCCCTGGCTCTGCTTCCCAGCTTCCAGAAAAGCAGTTTCCCCCTGCTGTCTCTCAGGGCCAGCCAATCCGGGTGGTCGCTCCTTTGTAATCAGAAGCAAAGGTTTACAGGGGAGCCAGTCTTAGTGCTCGATAGGCCAGTCTGCCCACACTTAGATACAGACTGTATACATTTGCAACTATGTTCTCCCTCTGTGTCAGATCAGAATGGGTTGCTCTCTAGAGAACCCTACAATTGGCAACCCTGAGGACCCCATCCACTCTCTTGGATCATGCCAGACCCAACAGCGGATGGCTTTTGTGGATACAGATTTCCGAGATCCCAGCGCGTGGTCCCAGTGCGCGAGCTATTGTCTCTGCTGCTGCCAGCTGCTGCAGCTGCTGGGACACAGACACCCCACGTTATCCCTGGCAAAATCCAACCTTTCTGTGGAATCCGAGTGTCCGCACCGATCGGAACCCCACAGCTGCTCAGTGATCTCCACAGTTGTGGCTTTTTCAGATCTCAGATACGATCCCCAGTTGCAGCTCTGATGTCAATGTAGGAGGCAGTACTTACATGTGTTTATCTATGCTGCCATCTTCTATTTATTTGTAACTTCTCCTAATTCAATTTGAATGTAAACTTTCAGAGCTTGCAAGTCATATATTTAGCAGTTCTTTATTAATAAAACATGATTTTTTTTTCTGCCCAGGGAAACTGAGAAGCGAATGTGTAAGTATCCAAATGTAAATTTGTCCCTTGTCTAGCAAAAGGTGTAGCCATTTAAATGCAAATGAACCCATTCTTTAAAGATGGCTGCTGGCTGGAATTGGATTACCGGTTCTGGGGGTTGGGGAGGAGGAAGGGCGTGTCCACCCTTTCCTCCATTAAAAATAAGGTGTAGCTTTAAAACCTCTTCATGGCAAGAGCCCTTGAACTTTCAGAACTTTAAATTTTTCAGGTAGCAAATCAAATACTTAGCATTTCCTAAATCAATAATACTTTTACATTTTTAAAGCAATTCTCTATACTTCATGCAAGGCATACTTAGATCAACACTTCAATAAACCTGTTATCTACTTCCTGATGGTTACTTGCCTCAGGGTGGGAAATTTCAAAAGCTGCTTTGAATGCCTTGGGAAACTAGCTTGTATTTCTTTCCCCATTCATGTTCGCCATTCCCAAGGCCAAACAACAGCCCAGGGCTTTCACTCTGCACACAGAAAGAGTTAAGCCCAGCTCAAAAACTACGTGCACTCATTTTTAAACTTGTCTTTTTCCTTCACATGAGTACAAAAGACCCCGATGCATAAAAGATGGCAAATACGAGGCCTCTTATGGTGGCTTTCTTGGGGAGTGGTGCCCATATTAGATTGCCGCATGTCTCCCTTCCCCAAGTCCTGCCTGCTCTTGGGGAAAGAGTCAGAAAATTTACAAACAAAAGCAAACTGAAACCCTTACTTATACAAACAGAGCACACAAAAACAGACAGAGGGCCCCTAAGAACAGTTTTCCAACTCCGTGAATGTTTGACGACATCTCACGCTGACCAGTGGCCCTCTGGTGGCCATCTGACGTTGAAAGTTGGCCACTCACTAGAACAACAAGTCTGCCATCAACCCTTCTGTACCTCCACATTAACACAACAACAAACAAGAAGAGGGCACCCAACACCAACATTTTAACTCCTTAGAAGAAAAACCAGACGTCGGCCACACGCTGATCGGCGGAATCGACTGTCTCATCCTGGGAGAGGATTCCACGTCTCTCTTACCTGTGAGGGGATTCCGCATCCCTCCTGGTAGAGGATTTCACATCTCTCCTGCCTTTGAGAGGATTCCACGTCCTTCTTGGGAGATCGGAGTGTCTTCCCTATACTCTGGCTCATTGTCTTCCAGCAGTGTGTCCACCTAGACCTCTTCGGGCACTACTTACATGAGGGGATTCCAGGTCCCTCCAGGGTGCTCAGAAAGGAGGGGATTCCACATCCCTCCAGAGCCAGCTCACACAAGGGAGGGATTCCACGTCCCTCCAGACCCAGCTCACACAAACACACAGACACACACACCTACCGCAGCCAGTCAGGCTCTCTGGATCGGGGTCCCTCTCGGTCTTGGGGATCCCAGACAAGCCCCCAAAGGTTATGCCCAGATTTTGTGATCCCCAAAGTCCACCACGGATCTGAGTGGCAATAGCAAAAAGCCTGTATTCCATGCTAGCATGGGCTCTGTTCCACTTACACCGACAGTGGCATGGCGGAAGAGAGCAAGCTTCAACAGATCAATGGGTTTTATGGGGGTGGTGATGTCACTGCTTTGGCTGACCTCAATTGGTTGGGTGAGGGCTAGGTCCAGTTACAAAATGGAGGATCAGGAGTTAGCCCCTTTCAGGGGCCTTCCTTTCCTTGGCTGCCGGCTGCTAGCCAAGGCCTTCCTTTGTTCTGTGCCTCCCCCCAGTGGTCAGTCCACATCATAGCAAATGATGTCCCAATAGGTAAAACTCCCAAGGGGACAATTTGCATATAAGCTTTTTATTACATAGGATCATAGAGATTCCCACACCTTGCTTCCTCCTACCTCCTTAATATACCACTTAGAGATTTCATGTAGTCTTCCTTATATTCCCTTCTTTGTAGGCTAACCAGACTTCAAGGGAGCACATAATCTTAACTATTGTAAACATATACATTTTCCAGTCTTGCTTTCTCCCACCTTCATGTAATCTTCCTTGTATTTCTCCCTTAATTCTAAATATATAAAAGAAACTGAAGAAATGCTTCTCTGAAGCATTTGTGATCTTGCTTCCTGGAATGTCATCAGTTTGGTTCACATAAACTCATAACAATAATTTAAAAATGTGGACATTTTTACATCAACAGATAGGTAAGTAGATGACACAACTCTTATCAGTTTTGTTTCTATGGATAATCCTGACTAATACACTCACCTCAAAGCCTGCAGAAGGAACCAGCCTTGCTGACATACAGACTTTAGCCAAGGGAGACTGATTTTAAAGTTTTGACCTCATGATTGTAAGAGAATATATTTGTGCTGTTTTAAGCCACTAAGTTTGCAGTAGTTTGTTATAGCAACAATAGGAAGCTAATAAATATGGGTAAGAAATTATGTCAAATTCTGAATAGTGTTGTTCAGTTACCCTATTTTGGAGGAGTATAGGGCAAGCTGCTCCAAAATGTGCTACTTTGGCATGCAGATTATAGCTGTTTCCCTTTATCCACATTTTTTCTTTCTGGGGTTTTATTTATCCACTAGTGGCCCAGTGCACGAAATTTGTGCATGGAGCAGGGGATTCCATCAACCCAGCCTGCACCCTCTCCAATTTGGGACTCCTTGAGGGATGCATGACTGCCAGTTTAGGTCCAATCCCACAGGGACCTAACCTGACAGTTGGACATCCCTCTCTCAATGTGGGACGACTGACTCCTAACTGTTCACCTGCCTACCTTCCTGATTGCCCCTAACTTCTTCTGCCTGCCTGCCTGATTGCCCCCAACTTCCCTCCCCGATTTCACCTCCAACGGCTCTCCACTGCCAGCTTGATCTTGCCCCCAGTTGCCTCTACTTGCCTTGTCACCCCTAACTGTCCTCCCCTTCCTGATCTTGCCCCCAGTGGCCTTTGCTTGCCTGATCACCCCTAACAGTCCTCCCCTGCTGACCTGATCTCACCCCCAACTGCCCTCCCCTGCCAGCCGGATCTTGCTCCCAACTGCTTTCCCCTGCTGGCCTGATCACCCCTAACTGCCTCTGCCTGCCTGATCACCCCTAACTGCTCTCCCCTGCAGGCCTGATCTCGCTCCCAACTGCCCTCCCCTGCCAGCCAATTTAGTTCTGATTGGTTAGTTTCTATGCCACTCAGCATCAAAAGCTCCACCTCCTAGGCAGCCACTGGATCTTCATAGTTCACTCTGATTTGGTTCAGATTGGTCAGTTTCTATGCCAGTCAGAGTCTACAGGCCTACCTCTGGACCTGATAAGAGAGGCAGAGATGATCAGGAACCCCCACAAGGCCTGGAGAGAAACAGAGGCACTGCTGCTGATGAAGTCCAGAGAGAAATAGAGATGCAACGGCTGATCAACAGCTGCAATGGAGGCTGTGGGTCAGACCCTTCCCCTCTCTCTGGGCCTCTCTCCAGGCTGATCCACAGTTTCCTCGACAGTCAGTGCTGGGTCATTGCATCTGTACTGGTGTTCATTTGAGGACTGACTGCAGGACTGACTTCTAGTGTTCATTTGAGCCTTTGGTCAGTCGTTATGGACCCTGGGTTTTTATATATTATGATAGTCCACTATGATCCAAAAATATTAACTAACAAAATTCCAAAAATAAGCTTTAAATTGATTGCCCTTCTGAGTAACATGATGAAATCTAACAAAATCCTGCTCTGTCTGACATTGAACATAAGTCAGCATATCCATTCTATATATGATACCTGTCTATTAGTCATGTAGTAGCCATCTAGATTATCAATTGACTGTTGTGGTATTGCAGTGCTTGTGTTCAAGTAACCTTTATTTAACTTAATAATGATCACAAGGGATAAGAGTAGTGATGCTAGCAGTTAGGATATGCCAAACGGAAGCCATAATGTGTGTGTATGTGTGTGTGTGTGTGTGTGTGTGTGTGTGTATCCTACCTAATAAAAGAGTAATATGCAAATTAACCATTACTCTGCTCAAGCCACACCCACCAGCCAATCAGAGCGAGTATGCAAATTAACCCCAAGAAAGATGGCTGCAGCCACAGAGAGCAGTTGAGAGGTTTGGGTTTCCCCTGCAATAGAGAAAGCCAAGCTTTCCACACACACTGGCCAGCCTAGGCCTCTACTCAAGGATACAAAGTTTCAATTATAGAAGATAAATCCCAAGAAAAATGGCAGCAGCTATGGAGCTGGAGGGAGCAGGCTAGGGTTGCCCCAGCAACGAATGAAACAAAGCTTTCCACCTGCCCTGGCTGGCCTAGGCTTCCACTCCAGGCTACAAAGTTTTAATTATAGAAGGTACATAAGTCCCAATAGAAATGGCTGCCAGCCACAGAGCGAGCAGGAGGCTTGGCTCTGCTCCAGGCTACAAAGTTTCAATTGTAGAAGGTAAATAAATTCCAGATACCAGGGCCTCTGCTTGGGTCGCCAGGGGGAGTGGCCGGCCTGCAGACCAACCCACTCCTCAAGGGAACCCCCCACCCTGATCTGGGACACCCTTCAGGACAAACCAGCTGACCCCCACCCGGCCTCTATCCTATCTAATAAAAGAGTAATATGCTGATTGACCATCACTCCACCCGGGGCACTCGGACCCGTGGGACACTCGGCTCACCTGGGGCACTCGGCCCCCTGGGACACACGGCTTACCCGTGACACCCTTCCCCTTTGGGGGGTATGGCTTACCCGGGGCACATGGCTCCCCGGGGACACTTGGCTCTCCCGGGGCACTCGCCCCCCTGGGACACTTGGCTAACCCGGGGCACTCGGACCCGTGGGACACTCGGCTCACCCGGGGCACTCGGCCCCCTGGGACACTCGGCTCACCCGGGGCACTCGGCCCCGTGGGACACTCGGCTCACCCGGGGCACTCGGCCCCCTGGGACTCTCGGCTCACCCGGGGCACTCGGCCCCCTGGGACTCTCGGCTCACCCGGGGCACTCGGCCCCCTGGGACACTCGGCTCACCCGGGGCACTCGGCCCCGTGGGACACTCGGCTCACCCGGGGCACTCGGCCCCCTGGGACACTCGGCTCACCCGGGGCACTCGGCCCCCTGGGACTCTCGGCTCACCCGGGGCACTCGGCCCCCTGGGACTCTCGGCTCACCCGGGGCACTTGGCCCCCTGGGACTCTCGGCTCACCCGGGGCACTCGGCCCCCTGGGACACTCGGCTCACCCGGGGCACTCGGCCCCCTGGGACACTCGGCTCACCCGGGGCACTCGGCCCCCTGGGACACTCGGCTCACCCGGGGCACTCGGCCCCCTGGGACTCTCGGCTCACCCGGGGCACTCGGCCCCCTGGGACACTCGGCTCACCCGGGGTACTCGGCCCCCTGGGACACTCGGCTCACCCGGGGCACTCGGCCCCGTGGGACACTCGGCTCACCGGGGGCACTCGGCCCCCTGGGACTCTCGGCTCACCCGGGGCACTCGGCCCCCTGGGACACTCGGCTCACCCGGGGTACTCGGCCCCCTGGGACACTCGGCTCACCCGGGGCACTCGGCCCCGTGGGACACTCGGCTCACCCGGGGCACTCGGCCCCCTGGGACTCTCGGCTCACCCGGGGCACTCGGCCCCCTGGGACTCTCGGCTCACCCGGGGCACTCGGCCCCCTGGGACACTCGGCTCACCCGGGGCACTCGGCCCCCTGGGACACTCGGCTCACCCGGGGCACTCGGCCCCGTGGGACACTCGGCTCACCCGGGGCACTCGGCCCCCTGGGACACTCGGCTCACCCGGGGCACTCGGCCCCCTGGGACACTCGGCTCACCCGGGGCACTCGGCCCCCTGGGACTCTCGGCTCACCCGGGGCACTCGGCCCCCTGGGACACTCGGCTCACCCGGGGCACTCGGCCCCCTGGGACACTCGGCTCACCCGGGGCACTCGGCCCCGTGGGACACTCGGCTCACCCGGGGCACTCGGCCCCCTGGGACTCTCGGCTCACCCGGGGCACTCGGCCCCCTGGGACACTCGGCTCACCCGGGGCACTCGGCCCCCTGGGACTCTCGGCTCACCCGGGGCACTCGGCCCCCTGGGACTCTCGGCTCACCCGGGGCACTCGGCCCCCTGGGACACTCGGCTCACCCGGGGCACTCGGCCCCCTGGGACACTCGGCTCACCCGGGGCACTCGGCCCCCTGGGACACTCGGCTCACCCGGGGCACTCGGCCCCCTGGGACTCTCGGCTCACCCGGGGCACTCGGCCCCCTGGGACACTCGGCTCACCCGGGGCACTCGGCCCCCTGGGACACTCGGCTCACCCGGGGCACTCGGCCCCGTGGGACACTCGGCTCACCCGGGGCACTCGGCCCCCTGGGACTCTCGGCTCACCCGGGGCACTCGGCCCCCTGGGACTCTCGGCTCACCCGGGGCACTCGGCCCCCTGGGACACTCGGCTCACCCGGGGCACTCGGCCCCCTGGGACACTCGGCTCACCCGGGGCACTCGGCCCCCTGGGACACTCGGCTCACCCGGGGCACTCGGCCGCCTGGGACTCTCGGCTCACCCGGGGCACTCGGCCCCCTGGGACTCTCGGCTCACCCGGGGCACTCGGCCCCCTGGGACACTCGGCTCACCCGGGGCACTCGGCCCCCTGGGACACTCGGCTCACCCGGGGCACTCGGCCCCCTGGGACACTCGGCTCACCCGGGGCACTCGGCCCCCTGGGACTCTCGGCTCACCCGGGGCACTCGGCCCCCTGGGACACTCGGCTCACCCGGGGCACTCGGCCCCCTGGGACACTCGGCTCACCCGGGGCACTCGGCCCCGTGGGACACTCGGCTCACCCGGGGCACTCGGCCCCCTGGGACTCTCGGCTCACCCGGGGCACTCGGCCCCCTGGGACTCTCGGCTCACCCGGGGCACTCGGCCCCCTGGGACACTCGGCTCACCCGGGGCACTCGGCCCCCTGGGACACTCGGCTCACCCGGGGCACTCGGCCCCCTGGGACACTCGGCTCACCCGGGGCACTCGGCCCCCTGGGACTCTCGGCTCACCCGGGGCACTCGGCCCCCTGGGACACTCGGCTCACCCGGGGCACTCGGCCCCCTGGGACTCTCGGCTCACCCGGGGCACTCGGCCCCCTGGGACTCTCGGCTCACCCGGGGCACTCGGCCCCCTGGGACACTCGGCTCACCCGGGGCACTCGGCCCCCTGGGACACTCGGCTCACCCGGGGCACTCGGCCCCCTGGGACACTCGGCTCACCCGGGGCACTCGGCCCCCTGGGACTCTCGGCTCACCCGGGGCACTCGGCCCCCTGGGACACTCGGCTCACCCGGGGCACTCGGCCCCCTGGGACACTCGGCTCACCCGGGGCACTCGGCCCCGTGGGACACTCGGCTCACCCGGGGCACTCGGCCCCCTGGGACTCTCGGCTCACCCGGGGCACTCGGCCCCCTGGGACTCTCGGCTCACCCGGGGCACTCGGCCCCCTGGGACACTCGGCTCACCCGGGGCACTCGGCCCCCTGGGACACTCGGCTCACCCGGGGCACTCGGCCCCCTGGGACACTCGGCTCACCCGGGGCACTCGGCCCCCTGGGACACTCGGCTCACCCGGGGCACTCGGCCCCCTGGGACACTCGGCTCACCCGGGGCACTCGGCCCCCTGGGACTCTCGGCTCACCCGGGGCACTCGGCCCCCTGGGACACTCGGCTCACCCGGGGCACTCGGCCCCCTGGGACACTCGGCTCACCCGGGGCACTCGGCCCCCTGGGACTCTCGGCTCACCCGGGGCACTCGGCCCCCTGGGACACTCGGCTCACCCGGGGCACTCGGCCCCCTGGGACACACGGCTCACCCGGGATCCCCTTCCCCTTTGGGGGGTACGGTTCACCCAGGGCACTCGGCCCCATGGGACACTCGGCTCACCCGGGGCACTCGGACCCCTGGGACACTCGGCTCACCCGGGGCACACGGCCCCTCTAGGGTGTTGGGGTCACATATTGGAGGCGCCGCACTAGCTCCTTGCTAGCATGGCGGGAAGGCTGGGACAGCTGCAGTTGGGCTGAGATGGTTGCAGGCGGGGGGACCAGCTTCAAAGGTGTCTCGTTCGGTGTGGGAGCGGAGCAGCTGCAGACATGGAGGCTAAGTTCTGAGGTCGCCCACTCCCTGAGCCCAAGGCGTGGTGAACTCTGTTCTTGGTGGATTTCCTTTATTCTCAGCAGCAGTGGTGGGTGGCGGTGCCAGGTGCAATATTGACGGTCGCTCCTGTGGTTCAATTACCACTGTAGTTTTAAAGTTCACATGGTGGTGGTGGTGAGAGCTTCGGCTTGGCCATGTGGCATTGGAGGATGGGCTCGCCTGGGTGGGTAATGGAAGGCACCGTGCCATTTCCTCACCAGCGTGCTCCATCTCCCTCCCAGCATGGTGGGTGTGCTGGGAAGATTGTGGGCGGGCTGTGATGGCTGCATGGGGAGAGTCCGCTCTCAATGGTGTCCTCTTTGTTGCGGATGTGGAGCTGCTGTGGATGCAGAGGCTAATTTCTTTTTTTTTTTTTTTTTAAATATTTTTTTTTTTATTGATATTTTACAGAGAGGAAGGGAGAGAGATAGAGAGCTAGAAACGTCGATGAGAGAGAAACATCGACCAGCTGCCTCTTGCACACCCCCTACCGGGGATGTGCCCGCAGCCAAGGTACATGCCCTTGACCGGAATCGAACCTGGGACCTTTCAGTCCGCAGACCGACGCTCTACCACTGAGCCAAACCGGTTTCGGCCAGAGGCTAATTTCTGAAGCCACATTCTCTATGAGCCCGGTGCGTAGTGAGCTCTGATTTCGGTGGATTCCCATTCTTGGGGGCGGCAGTGGGTGCGGCAGCGATGGTAGCTCCTGTGGCTCAATTTCCCCTGTAGTTTTAAAATCCGCATGGTGGTAGTGTCTGTTGCTTTGGCCTGGCCATGTGGCAACGGAGAGAGGATTCTCCGGGTCTGCCGATGGAAGGCGCAGCGCCAGCACAGCGTGCGCGAAGGCCTGACAGAGCAGGCCGCGGGCGGTGACGGAGAGTCCCCGCGATGTCTTAGTCTTTCAGACTTAGTGGAACGCTTCCCCTGAGCCAGGACAAGCAGCACCACCACAAATATTGGCCAGCTCAGTGCTGCCCCTCTACAGGTGACAGTAGGGGCATCCTCACCTTGGTAGGCCTTTTCTCTTGGAGGTCTTAACCAGTGTAAGGCAGCACGGTACAGAACTGCCTCACCTTCTCAGTCCTCCGCTATCTTTGGATTTGATTATTTAATTAATTTGTATTTAAAGTAATTGTTGATAGATATGTATTTATTGCCATTTTATTATTCATATTTTTAAATTTTATTTCTCTTCTTATTAAAGAAGACCCTTTAAGATTTATTTTAATAATGGTTTGGTGGTGCCTGCCAGTTTTTCTCAGTGGTTAGAGTGTTAGTCTGCAGACCGAAGAGTTGCAGGTTTGATTCCCAGTCAAGGGCACCTATCTTGGTTACAGGTTTGATCCCGAGCCCTGGTCAGGGTGCATTCAGGAGGCAAACAATTGATGTGTTGCTCTCATGTTGATGTTTCTCTCTCTTTCCCTCCCTTTCCCCTCTCTCTTTCACTCTCTCTAAAAATCAATGGAAAAAATATACTCATTCCTTGGGTGAGGATTAAAAAATAATAATTATTATGGTTTGGTGGTGATAAACTCATTTAGCTTTTGCTTATCTGTACAGTTCTTTATCTTTCCTTCTATACTAAATGATAGCTTTTCTAGATAGAGTAATCTTGGTTGTAGGTTCTTAGCAAGAATATTCATCACTTTGAATATTTCTTGCCACTCCCTTATGGCCTGTATAGTTTCTGATGAGAAATCAGCAGAAATAAGGCACTCCCTTGTAGGCAACTAACTGCTTTCCTCTTGCTTCTTTTAAGATTCTCTCTTTGTCTTTAATATTTGGCATTTTAATTATGATGTGTCTTGGTGTGGGCCTCTTTGGGTTTATCTTGCTTGAGCTTCCTGGACTTGTATGTCTTTTTTATTTTCCAGGTTAAATAAGTTTTCAGTCATTATTTTTTCAAATAGACTTTTAATTCCTTGCTTACTCTTTCTTCTATTCTGGCACCTCAATGATGTGAATGTTACACTTAAAGTTACCTTAAACTATCCTCATTTTGGGGGATTATTTTTTTCTTTTTGCTGTTATGATTGGGTGTTTTCTGATTTCATATGTTCCAAATCACTGCTTTTATCCTCTGCTTTATCCACTCTACTGTTGATTTCCTGTAATGTGTTTTTAAATTTAATTTAAAAATTATTGATTGATTGATTGATTTTAGAGAGGGAGAGGAGAGGAGAGAAAGAGAGCAAGACAGAGACAGATAAACATTTGTTTGTTGTTCCACTTATTTGTGCATTCATTGGTTACTTTTATATGTGCTCTGACCTGGGATCAAACCCACAACCTCAGCATATAGGGATGATGCTGTAACCTTCTGAGCTACCCGGCCAGGCCCTATAATGTAGTCTTCATTAAAATTATTGTATTCTTCATTTCTGACTGGAGGTGCAGGCTAAAGTCCACCTCCACCTCTGTCCTATCTGGGCCCATCCATTTGACCTAAAGAAATTTAAAAACAACAAAATAAATACTAAGTGACATACCATTGTTCATGGATTGAAAGAATATAAACAGCAAAGATTTTAATTATCCACAAATTTATATATAAATTTAATGCAATTTCAATTAAAATCCTAGCAAGATTTTTGTATATATAGACAATCATATTCTCAAATTTATATGGAAAGGCACAGGCAAGTCAACCCAATATTAAGACCTATAATATAACTACAGTAAACTAGAAAGTATGGTATTCTTTAAATGTATGTAATTTTATTTTTTAATTATACTTTAGTAAAGGTGTGTGTGTGTGTGTGTGTGTGGTGGGTGGTAATTCCCAGAGGGATAAATAGGAATTGATAAAACAGAATAAAGGAACCAGAAATAGATCCAGGAAATATGACCAACTGATTTTTTGACAAAGAGCAAAGCAATTCATTAGAGGAAAGATAATTTTGCAACAAATGGTGCTAGAGCAATTAGACATCATAGGCAAAAACATAACAAAACAAAATCCACTAGCCTTGTGGCTCAGCAATTGATTTTGTTCACACAAAAATCTGTGTATGATTATTCATAGCAACTTTGTTCATAATATTTTAAAACAAAAAAAAACAACCCCAGTGTTCTTTAGTGCATTGTGATGACTAACTTTATGTGTCAACTTGATTTGTCCATAGTGTCCAGTTGTTTGGTCAGACACTAGTCTAGATGTTTCTTTAAAGGTATTTCATAGTTAGTAGTGATTACCATTTATAATCCATTGACTAATTAAGATTACCTTTGATACTGTGGTATGGGATTCATTTAATTATTTGAACACATTCAGATCAGAAACTTAGGTTTCCTGAAGGAGAAGGAATGCTGCTTCAAGACTCTAATAGAAATCTTGCCTGAATTTGCAGGTTGCTGGCCTACCCCACAGATTTCAGACTTAAGGCTCTAAATTCAACTCTTTTCTGTCAAATTCTAATAGAAAGACAGTTGGTGTCACTAATATTAATAACACAAAAATAGATATTTAGCACAAGGGTAGTTTATAAAATTGAAGTACAAAAATAAAGTTTTATGCTATGCACAAATATTGACTAGTTAAAACAGCTGTGGGCAAACTACGGCCTGCGGGCCAGATCTGGCCCATTCGGCTGTTTTATTCGGCCCTCGAAGCCGAAAGAGCGGAGGGTTCTCTTGCTCTCCCCTCCGCTCCTTCACCAGCAGCCCAAGATGAGAGTGCCAGCATGGTCAGGTTGGTTTTGTTCTGGCCCTCCAGTCCAGTTTAAGAACCCATTGTGGCCCTCATGTCAAAAAGTTTGCCCACCCCTGAGTTAAAATATAAATGGAAGATAAGACTCTAGTTAGAATAATGATTGAGAAATTTCCAAAATATATATTAAAAACTATAAATTTGTGTAGAATATAAAAGGGGAATTAAACTAATGGAATCACCTTGTTCATACTAAGAGAACTCAAGAGCATAAAATATTATCTTCTTAATTTAATCTGTACATTTTCTCTAGTCACCCCAAAAGGCAACTATTTTTGAGATAGATAAATTCATTATAAATTATACTTTGAGGAATAAATGTAGGAAAATTTTCAGAAATATATTGAAAAAAAAGAGCAATATGAGTGTGTAGACTTAAATAAAACTCATTGTGGAATCTAGAATAAAAAAATTTAAATTAGTATAGGAATATAATGGGGAAAGAAGGGGGACATATGTAATACTTTCAATGATAAAGATTTATTTTTAAAAAAGGAAAAATAAATTAACATATGAATAAAAATAGATGGAACAACACAAAATCAAGATACTGACTCAAATGCACATGCAAATGATAAAGGCAGCATTTAAATCAGGGGCAAGACAGGGTGGAGGAATATAAAGGGTTAGGGAAATGGGAGGCATCTGTAATACTGTCAACAATAATTATATATATATATATATATATATATATATATATATATATAATAAAAGGCAAAAGATGGATTTGTTCATAAATGATATTAAGATAATTTAATTTCCATAGGGAAAACAAAATTAGTTCCATTCCTCAGAACAGTCATGAAAATACTGAAATAAAACATAGGAGTGTTTTACTATGATCTGGAATTGGAAAACTTTCCAAATTCTGACTCATAATCCAAAAGCAATAAGGTAAATGAAAAATATTTTTTATTAAAAATGAGAAATATATGTGAAAAGAAGCATCATAGCAAAATGAAAAATAAACTAATGCAAAACTGGCAATAATATTTTCAATATATATCACAAAGAAAGATTAGCATATCATATATAAAGAACTTCAAAAAATTGAGCAAACTATTTGTAGAAAGCCGTCTGGGAAGGCACATGGATATTCTTTTAAGCAGCTGAGCCCAAGGGCACTGGCAGAATCACCCTATCAGTACTGATTTCTTATCTTTATCCTTGTGCTTGAAATGAGGAACAAAAAGAACCTTGACCCACCTAGGTGTTGGTATGCTAAATCTTGTACCAAAAAATAAGGAGCTTACCCAGATCCTGGTGAATAGGATTTGGGCACACCTTAAAATCCTTTTGATCATAAAATCCCTTTTGGGAACCAATAAATATGCTGTGTTGTTTGAGGTGAGTGTCACTGTCTCTCTATCAGAGGACCGGAAGCCACCCGGCACCCAGCTTGAATCTATTTCTGTCTCTTGTCTCTTTCTTTCTCTAATTTCTTAATCCCCAGCTCCTCCCCTCAGGAACCTGTTGCTTTCCGTGGGGGACACGGAGAGGGAAGAAGCTCCACACCACACTATTTTATAGGAAAATGGGGAAAAAATATATGAAGAGAAAGTTCACAAAATAAGAAATGCAAATAATCCTTAACCACATGAAAAGGATTTCAAACTTTTTTCATATAGAAATTCAAGCTCTATTTAAACTTTTTTATTATAAAAAATGTCAAATAAAACTAAACCAGAATTATATAATGAACCCCGTGTAGCCACCACCCAGCTTCATAAATTATCAAAATAAACACTATGGTATATTTTGTACTAAGCCATTCAGACCAAACAACCCCCTAATTCCATGATTGAAACAAACATTTTTCCAGTTTTTGGGGATGTTGATGGTTGGAAACTGTTAGGTGAATCCCTCTCCAGGAATTCCCCTCAGCTTAAGAAAGCTACTTTGGGAGGATCAAAGATGGCTGTGGACGGGAAGGTAGGCTGCAAGATAGTGTGTGAGTGAGAGAACGAAAAGAGAGTGTGTGGATGTATGGGAAGTGTCTATTTGTGAGTGAGGGACAGCTATATACCAAGGGATTCGTGGGCACTGCCTGACCGGCTTCCCTGATTGAACAGCCTCCACCTGCTGCTGAAAGCTCTCCCAGAGCGACCAGCTCTGCCACGGAGACCAGCCATCTTCTACAGGAGAGTGGCTGTGATCAGAAGCCTAGCCTTACCTTCAATTGGGAAGAATGGGATATCTCCCTGTACCCTACAACCACAACACCCAAGGACCAGCTATAAACCCACAAACACCGAGAATCAAGTGGCACAAATATGCAGACTTAGATGAGCTCCACACCTTCTCACGGAAAGGTCAGATTTGGCCCAGAGAAAGGTGAGGTCTGCGTGCCAGGCTGAAGGGAGAAATGCATGTAGTGTAAGGTGACCAGACATTAACATTGGTAAAGCAGGACACCATTGACGAGGGGGGTGGGGGAGTGGTTCTTGATTAAAAATTTGGTATATGGAGCAACAAAAAATTTTCATAGAATGCAAAAATAGTATTGTAATATATTTAAAAAAATATATTTTATTGATATTTTACAGAGAGAAAGGGAGAGAGAGAGAGAGAGAGAGCTAGAAACGTCAATGAGAGAGAAACATCGACCAGCTGCCTCTTGCACACCCCCTACCGGGGATGTGCCCGCAACCAATGTACATGCCCTTGACCGGAATCGAACCCGGGACCTTTTAGTCCACAGACCGACGCTCTACCACTGAGCCAAACCGGTTTCGGCTGTAATATTTTTTTTTTAAATGCCAACACAAGTACAATTTACAAATATAATACCGGTAAATAAAAAAAATTAAGTATAGTCTTGTCATTTTCAAGGCCGGTGCTAGACTTTTTGCTGCCACTATAAAATATAAATAATACAAGTACTGTCTGCTAAATTCAAGAAAATGTATGTATTTATAAAATAAATAAATAAATTGTTTACCTAAATTATCTGAGTAGCTGATTTGTAATGATATCGCTTATTTAACTAGCTTACTAGCGTGCAGTACGATGTGTATCATCTGAGAGACAGTTACAAAATGTTTTCGTCATTGCCAATCCCCAAAAATGCCATTGTTCATTAAGTCCAAACAATGGTGGTCAAATTCTAACAACTGATCAACAATGGGAACTTTGATAAGCAGTTCTCGATAATCAGTTCTCATCAGTTATTTGTTATTATTAAAGTTTAACATTATAAAATTAATAAAAATAATATAAAACTGATATCCTGGCTAAATAGCCACATGACCTCCGAAAACTGTATATTTCCTTCCCGTTCTCCCACCATTCCCATTCCCTAGATTGTCCTGTATTCTTTCCAAAAATTGGGACTTTTAAAAAACGCCTCAGGAGACGGGACAATTTGTTAAAAATTGGGACTGTCCAGCCAAAAGCGGGACGTCTGGTCACCTTAATGTAGTGGGATCTAGAGGTTCAGAGGAAGTTTGCACCCCACAAAATCTGCAGACATAAGGGCCAGAGCACACCACAAATATGGAAGGGGGTCCACAGGGCTGCTGACAGAAGGGAACTCTAGAAATCAACCCATAGCAGGTCTGGGCACAAAAAGGCAGCCTGAAGCTTTACCAGTAAACCGGCTGCACTGTGTCAGGGAAAAAAAGACATGCACAGAGACTTGAGCAGAGTTGCGTGAAGTGCACTTACTCTGACTCTTTTTTTCTCTCCTTAAATTCTTGTTTTTGATAGCTAATCCCAAGTACATAGGATTTCCCAATTAAAAACACTCTGAGAGACTGCAGGAGAAGCTGTTTCTGTGGAACCTAGGGATCAGAGTGGGGAGAAACCAAAGCATTAACTGAAACCATAGAGAATGAGACCAGGCAATGAAAGGTGGAGCCAAACATGAAAATGAGCCATTGTTAGGGATGCTAAGGAAACAGGGAAAGGGGAAAAATATTTTGTCTTCTTGCCTTCTCCCACCTTCCACTAATCTTATGTCTCACATTGGCCCAATCTTATCTAATAAAAGAGTAATATGAAAATTAACCATACCTCTGCTATGCCCACAAGCCATGTCCATCAGCCATGTCCACCAGCCAATCAGAGTGAGTATGCAAATTAATCCCAACCAAGATGGCTGTGGCCACAGAGAACAGGAGAGAGGCTTGGGTTTCCCAGGCAATGGGAGAAGCCAAGCTTTCCGCCTGTCCTTACGGGCCTAAGCCTCTACTCAAGGCTACAAAGTTTCAATTATAGAAAGTAAACAAATCCAAACAGAAATGGTGACAGCCACAGAGCAAGCAGAAGGCTTGGATCCACTCCAGGTTACAAAGTTTCAATTGTAGAAGGTAAATAAATTCCAGATACTAGGGCCTCTGCTTAGGTCCTCATGGGGTGTGGCCAGCCTGCAAACCACCACAGGTCCCTCGCCCAGGCCACCCCATGCCCCAAGGGAATCCCCACCCTGATACGGGGCACCCTTCAGGACAAACCAGCTGGCCCCCACCTGTGCACCAGGCCTCTATTCTATCTAAATAAAGAGTAATATGCATATTGACCATCACTCCAACACACAATATGGCTTCCCCTATGTGGTCAAAGATCCTGCTCCCATGTGCAAACAAGATGGCCAGCAGGGGAGGGTAGATAGGAGGGACCAGGCCTGCAAGAGAGGGCAGTAGGGGGTGATCAACCCTTCAGGGGAGGGCAGTTAGGTGTGAACAGGCTGGCAGAGGAGGGAAGTTGGGGGCAAACAGGCTGGCAGGGAAGCAGTTTGACATCAATCAGGCTGGCATAGGAGTGGTTAAGGGGTGGTCAGGCTGGCAGGCAGAAGTGGTTAGAGGCAATCAGGAAGACAGGCAGGAGAGCAGTTGGAAGCCAGCAGTCCTGGATTGTGAGAGAGATCTCCAACTACTCGTTTAGACCCGATCACACCGAGATCGGGCCTAAACGGGCAGCTGGACATCCCTCAAGGGGTCCCAGGTTGGAAAGGGTGCAGGCTAGGCTGAAGGACATCACCACCTTCACCACCTCCACCCCCGTGCACAAATTTCATGCACCGGGCCTCTAGTTTACTCATAAAGGAAAGGAAAACTATATCAAGTAAAGACAGTTCATTTTGATACAGAGTAAAGCAAGAGGATGGATTCTAGAGAATATAGGTCACAGAACAAGGCAAATACTCCAATTAATGAATAGTTGTTCACAAATATAGGGTGCAGAGAAGTCAGCAAACTTTTCCATAATGTGACTAGTTCTCAGGTCATGTTTACAAATCAATATTCTACTTATTGATTTTTTTTTGCATTTTAATTTCTTTATTGGTTATGGCAGTGGTTGGCAAACTGCAGTTTGCTAGCCACATGCGGCTCTTTGGCCCCTTGAGTGTGGCTCTTCCACAAAATAGCACTGCCTGGGCGAGTCTATTTTGAAGAAATGCCATTAGAAGAAATTTAACTTAAAAAAAAAATTGGCTATCAAAGGAAATTCCAATCATTGTACTGTTGATATTTGGCTCTGTTGACTAATGAGTTTGCCAACCACTGGGTTAAGGTATTAGATATTTGTCCTCATCCCCCTATTACCTTCCCATCCCCCCTCTCATGCCCTCACCCCGCCCCCTGCTATCTGTGTCCATTGATTAAGCTTATACTCATGCATACAAATCATTTGGTTGACCTCTCCCCCTTACCCCTACCCTCTCCTATCTTCCCTCTGGGGTTTGATAGTCTGATCGCTGCTTCACTGTCTCTGGATCTGTTTTTGTTCATTAGTTTATGTTGTTCATTATTTCCCATAGATGAGTGAGATCATGTGATATTTATCTTTCTCTGACTAGATTATTTCACTTAGCATAATGCTCTTCAGCTCCATCCACATTGTAGCAGATGGTAGCAATTCCTTCTTTTTTAGTGAAGCATAGTATTCAATTATGTAGATGTACCATAGTTTTTTAATCCACTCATCTGCTGATGGACACTTAGGCTGTTTCCAAATCTTAGCTATAGTAAATTGTGCTGCTATGAACATAGGGCTGTATATATCCTTTCTGATTGATATTTCTAGCTTCTTGGGATATATTCCTAGAAGTGGTATTACTGGGTCAAATGGGTGTTTCATTTTTAATTTTTTGAGGAAACTCCATAATGTTCTATACAGTGGCTACAGCAGTCTGCATTCCCACCAGCAGTGCACCAGGGTTCTTTTTTCTCCTCATCCTCGCCAAAATTTGTCCTTTATTGATTTGTTGATGAAAGCCATTCTGACAGGTGTGAGATGGTACCACATTGTCTTTTTTGACTTGCACCTCTCAGATAATTAGTGACTTAGAGAATGTTTTCATGTCTCTTGGCCTTTCCTCTGTCTTCTTTAGAAAAGTTTCTATTTAGGTCCATTGCCCATTTCTTGATTGGATTGATTATCTTCCTTTTGGTAAGTTGTATGAGTTCCCTGTAAATGTTGGCGATTAAACTGTTATCCATGATAACATTGGCAAATATGATCTCCCATGTAGTGGTATTTCTTGCTGTTTTGTTGATGGTTTCTTTTGCTGTGCAAAAGCTTTTATTGTGATGTAATCTCATTTGTTTATCTTTAGTTTACGTTGTCCTAGAAGCAGTATCAGTGAAGATGCTCCCTCTGCATATGTCTGAGATTTTGTTGCCTGTGGCTTCCTCTAGTATTTTTATGGTTTCCCATCTTATGTTTAAGTCCTTTATCCATTTTAAGTTTATTTTTGTGTATGGTGTAAATTGGTGGTGTATTTTCATTTTGTTTGCATTTATCTTTCCAATTTTCCTAGCACCATTTATTGAAGAGACTGTCTTGATTCCATTGTATGTTTAGCCTCCTTTGTCAATAATTGGGTATAGTGGGTTGGGTCGATTTCTGGGTTCTCTATTCTATTCCATTGGTCTATAAGTCTGTTCTTGTGCCAGTGCCAGGCTGTTTTGAGAACAGAGGCCTTGTGATACAGCTTAATATCTGGTATTGAGATCCCACCTACTTTGTTTTTTTTTTTCCCTCAGGATTGCTGCAGCTATTCGGTGTCTTTTTTTATTCCAGATGAAATTTTGGAGAGTTTGTTCTAGGTCTGTAAAATATGCCATTTGGTATTTTAATGGGGATTTCATTGAATCTGTAGATTGCTTTGGGTAGTATGGACATTTTGATAATGTTGATTCTACAAATCAATGAACACAGTATATTCTTCCATCTGTTTATATCTTCCTCTATCTATTTTTTCAATGTCCTGTAGTTTTGTTGAGTATAGGTCTTTTACATTTTTAATTAAGTTTATTCCTAGATATCTTAATTGTTTTGGTGCAATGGTAATTGGGATTTCTTTTTTAGTTTCTCTTTCTGTAAGTTTACTTTTGGTGTATAGAAATGCCATAGATTACTTAGCTTTAATTTTGTATCCTGCTACCTTGCTGAATTCATTTATTAAGTCTACTAATTTTTTCATAGAGTCTTTAGGGTTTTCTATGTACAGTATCATGTTGTCTTTGAATAAGGACAGCTTTACATCTTCTTTTCCGATTTGGATGCCTTTTATTTCTTCTTCTTGTCTGATCATAATGGAAAGTACTTCCAATATTACGTCAAACAGGAGTGGTGAGAGAGGGAATCTCTGTCTTGTTCCTGTTCTTAGGGTTTTAGTTTTTGTCTATTGAGTGCGAAGCTGGCTATTGGTTGGTCATATATGGCTTTTATTATGTTGAGGTATGATCCTTCTATTCCCACATTGCTGAGAGTTTTTATCAAGAAAGGGTGTTGGATTTTGTCAAATGCTTTTTCTGTGTCAATTGATATGACTTTGTGATTTTTATCTCTGAATTTGTTTATGTAATGTATCACATTTATTGATTTGCAGTTATTATACCATCCTTACATTCCTGAGATAAATTCTAATTGGTCATGGTGTATGATCTTTCTGAAGTACTGTTGGATTCAATTTGCTAGAATTTTGTTGAGGATTTTGGCATTTATTTTTCATGAGAGATAATGGTCTATAATTTTCCTTTATTGTGTGGTCTTTATCTAGTTTTGGTATTAGGTTGATGCTGGTTTCATAGAAGAATCTTGGAAGTGTTCCTTCCTCTTGAATTTTTTGAGATAGTCTGAGGAGGAGAGGTTTTAGTTCTTCCTTGAATGTTTGGTATAACTCTTCTGTGAAGCTGTCTGGCTCTGGGCTTTTGTTTGCAGCTAGCTTTTTGATGACTGTTTTAATTTCTCCCATAGTTATCAGCCTATTGATATTTTTAGAATCTTCCTGATTTAGTTTTGGAAGGTTGTATTTTTCTAGGAATATGTCCATTTCCTCCAGGTTGTCTAGTTCATTGGAATAGAGTTGTGCATAATATTTTTTAACCATCCTTTTTATTTCTGTAGTATCTGTTCTTATTTTACCTCTTTCATTTCTGATTTTGTTTGAGTCCTCGCTTTGCTTCTTGGTGAGCCTGGCTAGAGCTTCACCAATCTTGTTTATCCTTTAAAAGAACTAGCTCTTGGTTTCATTGATCTTTTATATTTTTTGTTTTGTTTTGTTTTTGTTTTTTTAGTCTCTATGTCATTCATTTCTGCTCTAATCTTTATTATCTCCTTTCTGCTCACTCTGGGCTTTTCTTATTGCTCTTTTTCTAATTCTTTAAGTTGTAGCATTAGATGATTTACATATATATATATATATATATATATATATATTATATATATATATATTTTTTGAGGTAGGCCTATAGAGTTATAAACTTCCCTCTCAGGACTGCTTTCATTGTGTCTCATAGGTTTTGGATTCTTTTGTTCTTTTTAAAAATATATATATTTTATTGATATTTTACAGAGAGGAAGGGAGAGAGATAGAGAGCTAGAAATGTCGATGAGAGAGAAACATCGACCAGCTGCATCTTGCACACCCCCTACCGGGATGTGCCTACAACCAATGTACATGCCCTTGACCGGAATTGAACCCGGGACCTTTCAATCCGCAGACCAATGCTCTACCACTGAGCCAAACCGGTTTCGGGGGATTCTTTTGTTCTTATTGTCATTAGTTTCCATGATCTTTTTTATTTCTTCTTTGATCTCATTGGCAACCCAATGAATATTTAATAACAAGTTATTCAACTTTCAAGTGTTTGAGTGTTTTGGATTGTTTTTATTGCAGTTTATTTCTAATATTATGCTATTATGGTCTGAGAAGATGCTTGGTATGATTTCAATCTTTTTTAATTTGGGGAGACTTTGTTTATGACCAAGTATGTAGTATATTTTTGAAAATGTTCCATGAGCACTTGCAATGAATATGTATTCTGTGGCTTTGGGGTGAAATGTTCTAAAGATGTCAATTAAGTCCATCTGATCTAATAAGTCATTTAGGATTGGTGTTTCTTTTCTGATTTTATTTTGTCTAGAGGATTTATCCAGTGATGTCAGTGGTGTATTAAAGTCCCCTACTATGATTGTATTGTTGTCAATCTCTCTCTTGATATCTTCCAGAAGATTTTTTTATGTTTTTGGGTGCTGCTGCATTTGGTACATATATGTTTATCAGGGTTATATCTTCTTGTTGTATCGATCCCTTTAGTATTATGAAATGGCCTTCCTCATCTCTTGTAATGGCCTTCACTTTGAGGTCTATTTTGTCAGATATAAGTATTGCTACCCCAGCTTTGTTTTCATTTCCATTTGCCTGAAAAATATTATTTCGTCCCTAACTTTCAGTCTTTATGAGTCCCTTGTTTTGAGGTAGGTGTCTTGTAGACAGCATATGTATGGGTCATGTTTTTTTATCCATTCAGCCACTTGATGTCTTTTGATTATAACATTTAGTGAATTTACATTTAAAGTTACTATTGAAAGGTACTTGTTTGTAACCATTTTTTTTTAAGGCTGTGTTCATTCTTACATTTTTTTTTTTTTTTACAGCATTCCTTTTAACATTTATTGCGTTGCTGGAGTGGTAGTGATAAATTCCCTTAGTTTTTTTTTTTTTTTTTTTGTGTGTGTGTGTGTGTGTGTGTGTGTGTTTTGTTGTTTTATGTTTTGTTTTGTTTTTGTTTGCGAAACTCCTAATTTCCCCTTTTATTTTGATCAATAGTCTTGATGGATAGAGTATTCTTGGATTCAGTCCCTTGCTTTGCATCACTTTGTATACCTCCTTCCATTCCCGTCTAGCTTGATATGTTTCTGTTGAGAAATCTGGTCCCAGAAAATAACCTCCCTAAGGATGCATAGCTAGGCTCAAATTCAGGACTGCCTCCCTGCCTGGGCACATAGACTAACTTTGGGAAACAAACTTCCTGTGTCTTACACCAAAGCTCAAAGTCAGGTAGAGCTGTTATTGCTTTGTGTATGCAGAAAGCCTTATTGTGTGGCTGGGGTCTGGTAGTTTCTACGTCGCTGCTGTGGAGGGTGTGTGTGTGTGTGTGGGGGGGAGGGTATTGGCTTTGTGACAGAAAACTGCAGCCGGGGTGCCTGGAGTCTTGGTATCCCTGGGTCTGCAGCTGTGATCATAAGCCTTTTACAAGAGTGGCTGTAGGGTCCTGGTTTGCTACTGAGACCAGACTGGGTGTTGGCAAGGCTAGGATTCTAGTCTCAAGCAGTTCTGTTCTTCAAGATGGTGTGGTCTCTGTGCCACCATTGTCCTCCCTGGAATGTTTGGGGTGGCAGTGGGGTTTTGCTGTCTAAGACTGCCCAGATTGGCAGCTCCAGGTCTAACTGTCCCTATTTCTCTCTCTCTCTCTCTCTCTCTCTCTCTCTCTCTCTCTCTCTCACACACACACACACACACACACACACACACACACACACCTTTATTGCTTCCTCACTCTCTCACACACTCTCCTTCCCTACCTTCTTGCCGGTAGATATCTTGCCTCTCCCTCTCTACTTACTGATTTGATTTCTAAGATTCCTGATATGAGGATGACAATATCCTAAGGAGCATTCATAGATAACCAGTATTGGCAAGTTCTTCTAACAATTGAATGTTCATAAATTACCATTAGAATTTTAACTAAGAAAATAGAAACTGAGAAAAGAATGAGAGGAAAAGGAATAGAAGAGAAATTATTACAGCATAATGTATCACAGAAGACTTTATTTTCTTGGCTAGATACTTTGGGGAATTACGCTGGTGTTCAAATTATCATATTGCCAAATATAAACACAGCACCTCCT
The DNA here is from genome assembly GCA_963924515.1 of Vespertilio murinus. Taxonomy (NCBI): domain Eukaryota; kingdom Metazoa; phylum Chordata; class Mammalia; order Chiroptera; family Vespertilionidae; genus Vespertilio; species Vespertilio murinus. The sequence continues at coordinate 64,917,759 of OZ004710.1, forward strand.
AAAGAGGAATGATGATGACTGACTTGAGGATGAAGCTTCCTGAGGCTTTGGTTTAGATGAGCTTGTCTTATGTGTTCGTACTTGCCAAAGCTGTTTGACACATATCTTATTTTGTCTGGTGAATAGTTGGATAGGCAGCTCATTAATTTATATTATCTGGCATTAAGTAATTTAGAAACTTGCCTGAACAGTATTTTATTTTCTTGGCTCTATGCTATAATACCCTGCTCACCACATAGACAATGTTTATTCTTTTGGGTTTATCTACTGTTTTATACTATTTTAGAATGAAAGAAAAAGCATTTCAGTGTGATAAATTGGTTACAAATCAGGATTTAAAGTCCAAGTGTCTTTCTGATGTTAGTTCGAATATTAAATTTTTTCTTTGGTATGTGGACAAATCCCTTATTATGGAGGCACTTGTGGATGTTTGGTTATAGGTGCTGAAGAAATTATGGTTTTACTCTTTAGCCAACAAGAATCTTATGTCAATATAGGCAAATGGTCTACATGCTCCAGCAGACTTCTCCTGACCATTTAGGTATCAACAATGAGAGAAACAATTGACATGCTTCAGAACAGTGAATCTGAAATGCTTTTCACAAACCTATGCTGGATCACTGCTCTCATAACCACCAGGGAAATTTGTTTTAAATAAGCAAGATTTCAAAATGAGGACAGAGGAAGTGGAAGCTACACTGACATACTCCCAGGACCAAACTGGAATTACAACTAAACTATAGAAAAAGCTTCCTGAAAAGAATCAAGTGAAGACTAACTGGAGAGAACCCTGATAACCAATGACAGAAGGTGGAGACTGCATAGAGACTGGTAGTTAAGTGTGGAGGCATGAAAGGGCTGGCTGGGCACCACAGACAACAGCTGATGTTCTGGAGAGAGAACAAAGTTGTGGGGAGTTCCCACTGAGAATTCTGAGGTCTAAACCCCAAGCATGCTCCCCCCCCCAACTCAGCCCACATAACATCTGGCTGTGAGAAGGAATCTGGCTGTTGTCTGCCAGGGTGAGATAGAAATGCAGGCACTGTCTTAAAGGGTCAACACTCAAAATTATGTGTGCAGCCACTTATCTTGGGCCCTGGAAGGCAGAGTGGACTGTAGCTGTGTAAGAAGCTCTCAGGGTTGGGGGTTCAAAGGTTGGAGCTCAGAGGGCAGCCAACCCAGTTTGCTGTGCTCAGTCATTCTCTCATGCTGCTGAGGACATCTTTCTACAGCATTCCTTTGCCATCAATAATGAATTCTCAGAAAGATAAACTAAGAAAAAAATCTCATTTACTATTGCAATAAAAAATTATAATACTTGGGAATAAACTTAACCAAGGAGGTAAAAGACTTGTACTGGAAAAACTACAGGGCACTGAAAACAAAGATAGAGGAAGATATGAACAAGTGGAAGAATTTACCATATTCTTGGATTGGTAGAATTAACATCATTAAAATGTCCATACTACCTAATGCAATCTACAGATTCAATGCAATCCCTATTAAAATAACAATGGCATATTTCAAAGATCTAGAACATACACTCCAAAGATTTATATGAAACTAAACAAAGGACCCCAAATAGCCACAGAAATCTTGAGAAAGAAGAACAACGTTGGAAAGATCACAATATCAGATAACAATACACTTTACTCACTCCATTGCAATCAAAACAGCCTGGTACTGGCACAAGAACAACCATGTACACTGGTGCAATAGAACAGAAACCTCAGAAATTGACCCAAGCCATTATAATCAATTAATATCTGGCAAAGGAGGCAAGAGCATACAATAGAGTCCACACAGTCTCTTCAATAAATGGTGTTTGGAAAATTGGACAAATACACACACAAAAATGAAACTAGATCACCAACTTACATCACACACAAGAATAAACTCAGAAAATAAGACTTAAATGTAGGTTGTGAAACCATAAAAGTCCTAGAAGAAACCATGGGCAGCAAAATATCAGATATCTCTTCCTAGCTGGTTTTGCTTAGTGGATAGAGCTTCAGCCTGTGGTGGTAAGAGTCCCAGGTTTGATTTCAGTCACGGGCACATACCTTGCTTGCTGGCTTCTCCCCAGCCTGGGCCCAGGTCAGGGCTCATGCAGGAGGCAACCAGTCACTATGTTTCTCTCACATTAATATTTCTGTATTTCCCTCTCTCTTCCACTCCCTCTAAAAATCAATGGAAAAATTTTCTCAGTTGAGGATTTAAAAAAATAATCTTAGCCTTAACCAGTTTGGCTCAGTGGATAAAGTGTCAGCCTGTGGACTAAAGGGTCACAGGTTCGATTCTGGTCAAGGGCATGTACCTTGGTTGTGGGCACATCCCCAGTAGGGGGTGTGAAGGAGGCAGCTGATTGATGTTTCTCTCTCATTGATGTTTCTAACTCTCTATCCCTCTCCCTTCCTCTCTGTAAAAAAAGTCAATGAAATATATATTTTTTAAAAATTTCAAAGCAATATAGTTATGGATACATCTCCTAGAGCAAAGGAAACTAAGAAGAAAATAAACAAATGGTACTACATAAAAATAAAAGGCTTCTGCACAGCAAAAGAAACCATCAACAAAATCAAAAAGGAACCCATTATATGGAAAATTTTATTTAGCAATCATACATCTGATAAAGGGTTAATATCCAACATATATAAGGAATGCATACAACTTAACAAAAGGAAGACAAACAATCCAATTTTAAAAAACGGGCAAAGGACCTGAATAGACATGTCTCCAAAGTGGAGATACAGATGTCAAGAGACATGAAAAAATGCTCAAAATCACAGATCAAAGAGATGAAAATTAAAATGACAATGAGGTAGCACCTCACACCTGTCAGAATGGCTACCATCAACAAATGACAAGTGCTATTGAGGATGTGGAGAAAAGGGAACTCTAATACACTGTTGGTGGCAATGCAGACTGATGCAGCCATTATGGAAAAACAGTATGAAGTTTCTTAAAAATTAAATATGGAACTGTCATTTAATCCAGTGATCCTACTTCTAGGAATATATCCTAAGAGACCCAAAACACCAATCAGAAAGAATATATGCACCCCTACGTTCATAACAGCACAATTTACAATAGCTAAGAACTACAAACAGCTCAGCTGCCTATTAGTAGATGAATGGATTAAAAAAAAACCTGTGGTGCATTTATACCATGGAATACTGTGCAGCAGTAAAACAAAAACAAATATATCCTAAGAGACCCAAACACGAATCACAAAGAATGTATGCACCCCTATGTTCAAAGCAGCACAATATACAATAGCTAAAATCTAGAAACAGCCCAGGTGCCCATTATTAGATGAGTGGATTTAATAAAAACCTCTGGTACATTTATACCGTGGAATACTGTGCAGCAGTAAAACAAAAATGAGTCTCTTAACCTTTGAGACAACATGGAGGAACCTGGAGGATGCTAAGTGAAATAAGCCAGTCAAAGGAAGACAAGTATCACATGATCTCACTCATAAGTGGAATCTAAATGAACAACAACAAAACTAAAGAAGAAAAAAGATCCAGAGACATAGAAGTATGCAGCAGAGTGTGAAATCTCAGAGTAAAGGCAGGGTAGGGTGGGTGGGTGGGAAGAGCTCAACCAAAGATGCATATGTGCATATCCATGGGCACAGACAATAGCATAGTGAAGGCCTGGGGTGGGAGGTGGGTGCAGGCTAGAAGAGGTCAATGAGGTAAAAAAGGGGACATATGTAATACTTTCAACATAAAGATTTTTTAAAATAAGAGAAAATAAATGAATGAGTAAATTTGATTCCTGGTTCCCACACAAATGACTATCCCAGGAGATATCATTTACTAGGAATGTGTGGGCCCAAGGATTTGTGTATCAAAAAACTCATAATATTTCTGATAATCAACCATAGAGTAAATTACGTTCCAGAGTATCTTATATAATCTATAAAAGTACTCCAAATGTGCTGGCTCAGTTCCAACACATTCTCAGTGTCAGAAGAAAGACAAATTTGCAGAAAAATTTCTACAACCATATCTAAATTGCCACAGGCAAGAGGAGCTTAAAGAGACATGATGATGAAAGTGGTACTGTAGACAAGATCCTGGAACAGGACAATGACATTAGATTAAAGCTAAGGAAATCTGAATTAAGTGTGGATTTTAATAATAATATAACAATACTGGTTCATTAATGATAACAAATGTATTATACTTATGTGAGAGATTAATAATAGGGAAAACTGGTTATAAGAATATTGAAACCCTGATAGGAAGATTGCCAGCATTCTTTTAAATTCTAAAAAACTTAAAAGATGTATGGAGCTGTTAGTATTCTCATTTTACAAATGAGAAAAGCAAAGATAAAAGAAATTATAAGCCCTGCCTAATAGCTTAGCTAGTAAATGCCAGATTAGTGACTCATTTCTATCAGAATTTCTGACTCTGACCCAGTTTCCCTGATTATTAAGATCTTAAGTCAGTATGATACATTTGCTACAATTAATGAATCAATACTGACACATCGTTATTAGTCAAAGGCTGTACTTTATTTAATTTCCTTAGTTTTTACCTAATATCTTTTTCAGACTCCCACCAAGAATAACACATTAGATTTAGTCATTGTGTCTATTATGGGATTAATTATTTTCCTCCAAAATTCATATGTGGAAACCCTACCCTAAATTCCTCTGAATGTGAATTATATGCATACTAGAGGCCCAGTGCACGAAATTCATGCACAGAAGTGGGGGGGGGGTGTCCTTCAGCTCAGCTTGAACCCTCTCCAATCTGGGCCCCCTCAAGGGATGTCAGACTGCTGGCTCCTAACTGTCTTCCTGACTGCCCCTAACCACTTCTGCCTGCCAGCCTGATCACCCTAACCACTCCCATGCCAGTCTGATTGAGATCTAACTGCTTCCCTGCCAGCCTGTTTGGCCCCAACTTGTCTCCTCTGCCGGCCTGGTCACCCCTAACTGCCCTCCTCTGCAGGCTTGATCAACCCCAACTGCCCTCCCTTGCAGGTCTGGTCCCTATCAACTGCCTTCCGTTGCAGGCCATCTTGTGGTGGCCATCTTGTGTCTACATGGGGGCAGGATCTTTGACTACATGGGGACAGCCATCTTATGTGTTGGAGTGATTGTCAATCTGCATATTATTCTTTTATTAGATAGGAAACAGGCCTGGTGCATGGATGGGGGCCAGCTAGATTTCCCTGAAAGGTGTCCTGGATCAGGGTGGGGTTCCCTTAGAACATGGGGCAGCCTGAGTGAGGGACTTGTGGTGGTTTGCAGGACAACCAGGACCTCTAGCAACCAAAGTGGAGGCCCTGCTATCTGGAATTTATTTACCTTCTACAATTGAAACTTTGTAGCCTAAAGTGGAGCCAAGCCTTCTGCTTGCTCTGTGGCTGCTGCCATTTCTGTTTGGATTTGTTTACTTTCTATAATTGGAACTTTATAGCCTTGAGTGGAGGCCTGAATGGCAGGATGTGTGGAAAGCTTGACTTCCTCCATTGCTGGGGAAACCCAAGCCTCCTTCCTGGTAGCCATCTTGGTTGGGGTTAATTTACATATTCACTCTGATTGGCTGGTGGGAATGGCTGGTGGGCGTGGCTTGTGGTATAGCAGGGTGATTATTATTTTGCATATTATTCTTTTATTAAGTAGGATAGGGCCTTTAAAAAGCTTATTGAGTTCAAATTAGGACTTTAGGGTGGGCCCTAATCCAATCTGACTTGTGTCACATGAAGAGGAAATTTGGACACATAGGGAAATGTGAGAGATTCACACAGAGAAGGAAAGACCATGTGAGGACCTAGCTCAAAGGTGGTTATCTGCAAGCCAAGATGAGAGACCTCCCCACCTATATCTTGACCATGCACTTCTAGCCTCTAGAACTGTGAGAAAAATTTGTTGTTTAAACAGAATACCCAGTTTGTGATATTTTGTTATGGCAGCCATAGCAAATGACAATGCCTTACTTTTAACAAAAATCACCTGTGGGCATTTTTTAATATTAAGATTTCAATGTCTCTCCCTATATTTTAGATTCAGTAAGTGTTGTAGTGGCCAAGAAAAATCTGCATTTCAAGCACACTGATGTTTGCTCTAATCCAGCAATTTTGAGAAACACTGCTCTAAGCTAATGTTTTTAAATCTTCAGTGCTCCTAAAAAAAACCTCTGGGCTTATGAATCTAGTTAAAATGAACATCTTAGTGTATAATCTTTAAAGTTTCAGATAAAGTAAGAATGTGAGGGGCACAAAACTATTTTAATAGATAACTCTGGTGATTCTGATATGAGTGGTCTTTGGGTCACAGGTTGCAAAACACTTTTCTTTCCTATCCAAAGTGTACTAAAGAGGTACATATTCCCCAAGGGGAATCCAAGATGATACATTGAGGTTTGCAAAAATAATTTTGAATGTCTATTTATATTGTAACCCATTCTTTTAAAATCTCAATGTCTTGTGCATGTTTTTATAAGATATTAGTATTTGACTCCGAAACCAGTTTGGCTCAGTGGATAGAGCATCGGCCTACAGACTAAAAGATCCCGAGTTTGATTCCGGTCAAGGGCATGTACCCTGGTTGCAGGCACATCCCCAGATGTGCAAGAGACAGCTGATTGATGTTTCTCTCTCATTGATGTTTCTAACTCTGTATCCCTCTCTCTTCCTCTCTGTAAAATTCAATAAAATATATTTTTAAAAAAGATATTAGTATTTGATTTTCACAGTGATATCTCCTATATGACACACACTGACCACCAGGGGAAGACATTCAATGGAGGAGCTGCCCCCATCCAGCACGCTCTGATCACCTGATTGGGGCTAGGCCCCTGGGCTGGGATGGGGAACTGGGCAGGGGGGTGGGGGGAGACTTGGCTGTGGCAGCAGATACAGCCTCTTTCCCAGGGTGGCTGAGAGCCGGCTTCCACCATGGGGCTGGTGGCAAACCTCCCAGGTCCCTCCCCGCATCCTTCCACCCCACCAGCAGGCCTGCCACCCCCTCATCCCCCCACTGCAGTGGTGGTTGGCTCCCACGGCCCCTGCCAGGAGGTCCTAATCTGGCACAGGGAACTGGGAGTGGGTGGCAGTGGACACGGACTGTAAGGGAAGGAGGAGGGGGGAGGCGGGGAACCTGATCAGCCTCGATCAACAATCATGCCTAGGGACCCCACCCATGCACAAATTTCATGCACCAGGCCTCTAGCATACATATAGTAGAATTCATGAGATTTTATGATAAAAATTATTTTACTGAAAATGATGTACCATCAAAATTTTGTAGATTATTAACCAAGAACAAATGAATGAAGAGAATAAATTAATTTCCTGGAAATTTTCTGCCTTGGAGAAACAATCTGTTTGAGGAAGTTGTTTCTTCACATGAAATACTAAAGCTGACTAGTGAAGTTTTGGTCAGAACAGTTCCAGAGCAAGATACTAGCCACATCTCTGTCAGTATTCATCTATTTTTAAAGCTAAATAAGGTCAGTAATTTGGATTTTTTTTTTTTACCCCAGATATTAAGTGCTTCTTGTTGAGATACAAAAATAAAGCCTTAAAAAAATATAAAGCCTTGCCGAAACCGGTTTGGCTCAGTGGTAGAGTGTCGGTCTGCGGACTGAAAGGTCCCAGGTTCGATTCCAGTCAAGGGCATGTACCTTGGCTGCGGGCACATCCCCGGTAGGGGGTGTGCAAGAGGCAGCTGGTCAATGTTTCTCTTTCATCAATGTTTCTAGCTCTCCCTTCCTCTCTGTAAAATATTAATTATAATATATATATATATATATATATATATATATATATATATATATAAAGCCTTACCCTAGCCAGTTTAGCCCAGTGGATAGAGCATCAGCCTGCAGACCAAAGGATCCTGAGTTCAATTCCACTCAAGGCCATGTACCTTGGTTACAGGCTCCTCACTGGCCAGGGCACTGGTTGGGGCTCATGCAGGAGGAAACCAATTGATGTGTTTCTCTCTGTCTTTCCCTCTCTCTTTATCTCTCCCTAAAAATCAATGGAGCCCAGCCATAGAAGCTCAGTGGTTGAGCATTGACCTATGAACCAGAAGGTCATGGTTTGATTCCTGGTCAGGGCTTATGCCCAGATTGCGCGCTCCATCCCCAGTGTGGGATGTACAGGAGGCAGCTGATTAATGATTTTCTCTCATCATTGATGTTCCTATCTCTCTCTCTCTCCCTTCCTCTCTGAAATCAATAAAAATATATATTTAAAAATCAATGTAAATTATATTTGGGAGAGGATTAACAAAAGTAAATAAATAAATAAATAAATAACCCTTGGGGCCTAAGATAGAAAGAGAAAACAAATATCACTCTTCTTGGCTTTTATTTATTTATTTTTATTTACTCATTTTTATTTATTTATTTATTTTTATTAAATATATTTTATTGATTTTCCACAGAGAGGAAGGAAGAGGGATAGAGAGCTAGAAACATCGATGAGAGAGAAACATCAACCAGCTGCCTCCTGCACATCCACCACCAGGGACATGCCCGCAACCAAGGTACATGCCCTTGACCGGAATTGAACCTAGGACCTTTCAGTCCGCAGACCAACGCTCTATCCACTGAGCCAAACTGGTTTTGGCTCTTCCTGGCTTTTAGATAAAAGCTGTGGATGAAGATCTGTAGGCACATCAACTAAAGCTTATACTGTAAGGTCCCAAGACCCCCGGTGAGTCCGACGGAGGGGGCGTCGACCCCAAGTCAAACGCCGAGACCGAAACTTGATGCAAAAAGCATGAGGTTTTAATACAAGCGCAGCGCAGGGGGTTCTCAGGCAGACAGCAACGGTGCTGGCTGACTGGGAGCGCCGAGTAACTGCAGAACATGAGTTTATAAAGGCAAAGACCACACGCAGGTGGGGTTACACATGGAGGGGGAAGAAGGGAACAAGGAAATAAACACCACACGCAGGTGGGGTTACACATGGAGGGGGAAGAAGGGAACAAGGAAATTCCAAGAAGGGCAGCTTGGCTCGTTAATTACATGTTTTATGACAGGGTCTATGCTTAGTCAACAGTCCCCTTTGTCTCTCCCCTTCCCATTCCTCTGGGTAAGTCCTCAGGGTAGGGAGTTTCTGGGGACTGATTTCATTCTTGCCTAATCTTCAACCATAAAGAACTGACCTCCTCCCTGTCTAATCTTTAACCGTAAAGGTCACTTCCTGGAACAGGCAGTGGGGAAGGTCTATTCCTCAATCTTGGGGTCCTACAATACATGCATAAAGTTCTGGGTGAGTATAAAATACAATTTAATAATTGACTAAAATGACTTCAATCAATAAGTATTTACAAACAAATTACAGTGTACCAGGCACTATATTAGTAATGCACAGAAGATTCCCCAAAAGTTTCAAACCTATTGTGCCTTTGTCTGTGAACATTGAATCCATTTGCAGCTAGGGTTCAAGGTCTGGAGAAGGGACTGATGTACAAATGAATATACTAGACAAGAAATATAAATTTAGAAGGCTTTGGGGAGCCAGACAGAGACTTTACCCTCTAGTGGAGAGGCTCTTCAAAACCCCAGAGCCATTAGCTTTTATTTACTAAAATACACATTTTTCCTTTAGCAAAGCAAACAGGCATATCAAAGGTAAATTTTGGTAAACAATAAAGGATTACCAGGTTAGGGGATTGCCTTCAGCCATTCAGCCAAAAGCTGGGCAATATTATGCTGATTTTCAGCCCTTGCTGAATATCAAAGTCCATTAGCCTTCCAGTGGACTTCTTGCATAATTATGCTAACTACTTGTTGGTCTTAGCCTCCAGCATTTGTCCATTATTTAATTGCATTGTTTTGTTCTTTTAAAGGTCAGAGTATAAGAGTTCTTGATATATTCTGGATGCTAGACCCCAATCAGATGTATATACATTTTAGATCTTTCATTCTGTGGGTTTTCTCTTTACTTTTTTTTTTTTTTTTAGATTTCCATAGAGTTTCTTTTTTTCTTTCTCTCTTATCTTTCCTCTATGCAAGGTATTGTTACTATGTTTTGTTATTAATTTTTGCTGCAATAAACCCTTTTATTTTGTTATAGAAGACTGGAAAAACACCAAGCCATGCTTAGAGAGAGTTACATTATTTTATTAAGGGCAGGGCCAGAGAAAAATGTGCCTTTCAAATTCTGGGCTCCCCCACATGGAGGAAACCTTTTATATTTATACTTTTCCTAGCTCTTTTGTCTTCCAAATTTGGAATGAGACTTCCAGGCCTTCTGGGAAAGAAGGTCTACGTGCTGGGAAGGGACCATGAGACCATATCTCAAGGCCTGGCCTGTTGTCAGCACTGACAACTTTGTCTGGGGCATAGTCCACGGCCTCTCTGGAATGGGAGTAGTCTCATTTTCCTTATTATTTAAGCAAGCAAGAATTTACAGAAGCCAAAATAGCAGGGTTAAAATTTCAAACAGCGGTTTTTATATAAAATGGATGCTTCAGTTTCAGTCACAGCAAGAACCAAAAACTCAAACAAACAGAAAACCCCTCTGAAAAAAAGTAGAAAACAAAATATTTGACCAAAAAGGGAAGGGGGGAAAGGGGAGAGGGAACTTGATATTGTTTTTAAATAGGACTAAAGATTAACATTGAAAAATCTTGAGATGATGTCCAACCCTTTTCACCAGGCCAAGCCCTCTGGTGTTTCCACCTCTGGTTTTTGTTTTAAATTCCTTTTTCTTTTCTAGGTACTGATACTTCTCTCCATCCTCATGTTCTTTGTATTTTGTTGTGTTTTTGTTTTTTTAACTTTGTGTCACTACCTCAGTTTGCCCTCATGTCCCTTACACACAAGCAAAATATTCCTTCAGCAAAGCGAAGAGGTTCCAGATGACCAGCCTGCTCCACGACTGGCCCAGCAGTCTCTGCCTTGTCAAGCAGCTCGTATTGGAGATGCTGGTATAGTGGACAGGGAAGCCAAATACCCTTTCCACTTCAGTGCACCATAAAATGTCCTCTTTCTCATTCATGAAGATGGGGAAATGCTGGTCCTTGTCCTGCTTTATGGAGTTCAACCTCATGGTAATGGTCCTCACCTGGTTGAACTTGGCTATTCTGCCATGCTCAGACACTCTTGCAGCTTCATCTTATCATTCACAGTGGATGCCAATGGTCTGTTCATATCAGGAAGGTTCCACCAGAATGTGGTGGCCATGGGCATTAGTGATAGGAGGGCCATCTCACGATTCCTCGAGTCTAACCCTGTGATGATTGATGCCAAAGAAATGTCAGTTGCACTTCTGGTGGAACCTTCCTTATATGATGATGGAGAGGTCATTGTACAGATTGCCCCCAATCACCAGGTCGATTGGGCCCCACTTCTGAATATGCTTCTGCATGACACTGCGGATGTCCCCACTGTACATGATCTTCCCCTGGTGCCGCACCATGCCCACCTGATGGAGTCCTTGCACACCTCCGAGGTGATGTAGCGGTCCACCTGAAAGTGCAGGTCCTTCAGCACAAGAAGCCCTGTAGCAATTCCATCAAACAGAGACAGCACCTGGATGGGCTTCCTCTTTTTGGCTTGGACAGGTGGGTAAACCTTCAGAGGGTCAAATTCCTGGTCGTATTTAATGGCAAAGAACATCTGTAGCCACGAGGGCCAGTTGTCCCACCTCTGCAGCAACCAGTAGGTGCCCTTGTGCCCACACATGCAGCAGTTCCAAGGGTCAACTGTAATGGCTGCCTGGGCAGCACCGGCCCCCACCACGAGATCCAAGCACTCCCCGGAAAAACACCTGCAGCAGTTGGTGTTCCTGCACATGAGACCTCATGCCCCGCAAGGTACAGCAGACGGTGCAGTAGGATTGATAGCTGTTGTGACTGTGCTGGTATGTGCACACCGGGAAGCAGTTCTTGCAGTTTTGGCACATTCCTCCAATGAAGAGAGGGTGTTCTAGAGTGACAAGAGATGCAAATGTCCTCAATGTTCTGGCACTTCTGCTGCACCTTGTACATCAGCTGCTCTCTTGTGCATTTGTCAATAATCTCCTTGATGCCGAAACCGGTTTGGCTCAGTGGATAGAGCGTTGGCCTGCAGACTGAAAGGTCCCGGGTTCGATTCTGGTCAAGGGCATGTACCTTAGTTGCAGGCACATCCCAGTGGGGGATGTGCAAGAGGCAGCTGGTCGATGTTTCTCTCTCATCGATGTTTCTAACTCTCTATCTCTCTCAATTCCTCTCTGTGTAAAATCAATAAAATATATATTTTTTAAAATAATAATCTCCTTGACCTTGGGCTTCTCAGTTGTGCTCTTCCAGGGCTTTTCGGCTGGTAGGGGTGGTGCATAGGCAGCTGCCTCAGGTTCAACCCACATGTCTGTGTAAACTTTGTAGGGATTCTTCTCTTCTTCTAGTGGTTCCATGCCTTAAGGGCCAGAGAGCTGGAACCCTTCAAGGGTCCATTCAATCATCTGCTTATTCTCTGCTTCCATGGCCTTCGCAGTGTCACTCTCATTGTTGACATGGCATTCTGGGAACAGCTTCCCAGCTCAGCTGCTGGCCACCTGCAGCACTTCACAGATGGCTTTGCAGTAAATGGGCTGCTTGCTGTAGGTGGCCTGGTGGAAAGCACTGCAGAACCACATGACCAAGTGGGTGCCTTCAGCTGCCTGACTCCGGCCCATCATCCACCAAGACACAATGAGGTCTGGCCACCAGAAGAAGCCCTGCAGTTTCCCCCACACCAGTTCACTAATGCCAAAACCCCGGCCATCCTCGTATTCTTGTTCGTCATTGGCTGCTTTGGTGGCATTCTTGTCCCCTATGTCAGCCATTACAGGCTCAGGGGTTGTGGCCACAGTGGAGGATGGGGGGTCCGTTGGCTGCTGTACTGAAGGATGGTTGGCCTCCTCCACCTTCTGAGACTCACTGGATCCCTGATAAAATATTATGCTGATTTTCAGCCCTCCTGAATATTAAAGTCCATTGGCTTTCCAACTGGTCTTTTTTGCATTAATAAGTTAACCATTATTTGCCTTAGCCTCTGGCAAAAATATATTTTCATTTATTTAGATCTTTAATATCTTCCAATGATATTTTATAGTTTTCAGTGTATACATTTTACACTATTTTTCTGTTAAATTTATTCCCAAGTATTTGATTCCTTTGAATGCTAATGTAAGTGAAACTTCCTTTTTTTGTTTTAATATTTTTATTCTTTTTAAAATTCTTTACTGTTGAAAGTATTACAGATGCCCCCTTTCTCCCACATTGACCTCCTATGCACCTGCCCTCCCTCCCAGGCCTATCAAACTATTGTCTGTGTTAATGGGTTATTCATATGTGCATATACTTTCTTTGATTAATTTCTTCCAGCCCCCGAACTGCTTTCTTATATTCATTTTTAGGTTGCTTATTGATATTGTGCAGAAATATAATTGAATTTTGTATATTGTTCTCATGTCCTGCAATCTTGCTGAACTTGTTTATTGCTCTAATGTTGTGGATTTTGTGTGTGTGTGTGTGTGTGTGTGTGTGTGTGTGTGTGTGTTTGTCTGTTTGTCTTTGGGGTTTTTTAGTGGATTACTTAGGATTTTATAAATACAAGATCATGTCACCTGAAAATATGGGTAATTTTACTTCTTTGTTTAATATAAATGCCTTTTATTTCTTTGTCTTGCATAATTTATCTGTCTAAAATCTCCAATATAATATTGAATGAACTAATAATAGTGGACAACCTGCTTTCTTGATGATCTTAGGGAGAAAACATTCATTTCTTCATAATTAATTAGGAAGTTAGCTGGGAGTTTTTGATAAATGTCCTTTACCATGTTGAGAAACTTTCCTTGTATTCCTAGATTAAATTTTTTTTTAATCATAAATGAGTATTGCATTGTTAACTACTTTTTTGTATCTATTGAGATGATTATGTGGTTTTTGTTTTATATTATATTAATACTACATGTCCGATGCACGAAATTCATGCAAGAGTAGGCCTTCCTTCCCCTGGCTTCCAGCACCAGCTTCCCTCTGGCACTTGGGACCTGGGCTTTCTTCTGCCACCTAGGACTCCTTTTAGGCACCTTGCACCCAGGCTTCCCTTGCAGCCCTGGCTTCACCTGGAAGGACATCTGGTCTAATTAGCATATTATACTTTTATTATTATAGATGATGTTATATTAATGAAGAAGAATATGTACTTATTCTCATCTTCTTTGGTGGAATATTCTATAAATGTCCATTAGGTCTAGTTGATTTATCATGCTGTTAACAAAAAAAACCAAACAAACAAACCAAAAAACTTTGAAACCTGTAAAGAATTTTAATGAGTTTGTTTGAGCCAAACTATCACGGGAAGCAGAACCTCAAGGGATTGAGATAATGCTCCAAAGAATGTCGGTTACATTTCTATTTATGCACTACAATCAAAGGAGGGACATTGGTGGGTTACATGAAATTCATAGGTGATGGATTTGGGATAAAGCAAAGCAGTGGGAAACCCCTAGGATTGGATAAAAAGTAAAATGATGCACATGTACTTAGGTGAGTACAGGAACAATTAACATGATAAAGAAGGAATTTGAGGCATTGGTCCTGGCGCCCACCACGTTAGGTTGTGCCCCAGGGGCTCCAGAAAAAGGGAAGTTACAAATTAACCAGACATCTCACAGATAATGTTATCTTAGAGGCTAAAAGGCAAATGGGCTCAGTAAAAAAGATCTAAGTTGATCTTTGTCTGGGAAAATATTGGCCTAGGACTACCCACTATAACCTGTTTATAGTTAAAATATTTAATTTTCAAACCATCTTTTGTGGTTATTTTAAGTCTCTGAGTTTGTAAGACTACCATGCAGGCTTCCCCTGAGCTTGTCAGGTTAGCGTGTGGCTCCTTTCATTCACACTGTCATTTAAGTCTCTATTTCTTTTCTGATTATCTATTTAGTAATTATAGCCATTATTTAAAGTGGGTTGTTGAAATACATTGATTATTATCAAATTGTCTATTTCTCCCTTCAGTTCTGCCAGTTTATGCTTCATGGATCTTGTGACTCTCTTATTAGATGCATGCATGTTTATAATTGTTATAACTTTGGGATGAATTGATCCTTTTATTATAAAATATATTTGTCTCTACTTACAATTTTTATCTTAAAGTCTGTATTAGTTTTCTTGTACTTTCATCATAAATTTCCACAAATCAAGTTATTTAAAACAACAGACATTTATTCTTTTCACAGTTCTGGATATTAAAAGCTTGAAATCAAAGTGTCAACAAAACCCCTTGCCTTTTCCTACATCTGGTGGTTGCTGCCAATTCTGAACTTACCTTGGCTAGGATATGTATCACTCCAATCTCTTCCTCTGTCAACACATGATATTTTCCCTGTGTCTCTCTTCAACTTTCTCTTCTTAAAAGGACATCAGTCATTAAGTGAAGGCCTACCTTAATTCAGTATAGCCTCATCATATCTTGATTACATTCGCAAAGACAGTTTCCAAATAAATTCACTTCACAGATTTCAATTGGACATGAGTTTTGGAGGGACACTATTCAACCCAATACAGTCTGTTTTTTTGATATTAACATAATTACACTAACTCTCTCTTGTTTACTGTTTATATATTTTATCTTTTTACCTTCTGTTACTTTTGACTGATTTATGCCTTTGATACTCATGTGTCTCTTGTAGACAATATATAGTTGGATCATTTAAAAATTTATTCCATCAGTCTCAGCTACTGTGGTTTGAATCTACAACACACACACACACACACACACACACACACACACACACACAACTATAACTTAACAGCTTGGTTATATTTTACCATTATGAGGTTTTCAATTTCTTAAGTTATCAAATTATTAAAATGTGTCATTTATTATGTGTTATATAATATTGTGGTGATTATGAAGCATTATCAGCCAGGGAATAAAATTATTATTAATATATAGTTAACTCTTGGATCAATAATAAAAAATCTCGAGTGAAAATAAATATTAAGTAAAATACTAGCATAAAATAAATTTTAAATTGTTGGCTTGAACTCACACATTGCTGACACCCGGTGGTAATTAAATATAAAGCAAGCTTGGTTTATATAATGATTTTCATTTCTGACTACATTGAATAGTTTTATTAACTCTATTTTTATATTTTATTTTATCTTTACATGCATAATACTTATTTTTTTAATCTTGGAAAGCACAGAGATTTCAAAGGATATTGTTTATTAGCATATCAACAAACAATAACTATAATCCTTTTAATGCAATTTCAAACATAACTGAGATCCTAACAATGGTGTTTTAGAAGAAGTATGCAACCACATAGCCTAGATCTTTTCTCTACCACATGAAAACTCATATCTAGCCCTGGCCAGTCTTTTCTCTGTCAGATGAAAAGTCATATTGATTCGGGTTATTTTATTGAGCAGGATGATTTCTTTCCCAGTTCTGTCCAAATGGATCCAAAGAATGAAGCCACAGAAAAAAAGGTGGTAGGTAAAAAGTACAGAAACTTTATTGCAAGAGAATACTACATCTAAAACCTTAATTCTAAATTCTAAGCCTAAAACTCTGTCGCTCTTGGCACAGAGGGGCAGAGGGGCCACCTCAGAAAGATGTCCTCTAAGTTCCTAATCCTAAGACTGTCTCTCCTGGATGGACAGAGAGGTCCCTAGGAAGGGTGACCGCTGTTTTCTTTGTCTTGAGGAATTAGGCTGGAGACCCTCCTTTTCTACTGTGGGACCTCAGCCCTGTAATCAGCTTCCAGGACTCCCACGTCCAAATTTTTCCTCGTTTGGTCATTTTATGTGTTTATGTTGGAGTCACTTTTGATTTATCTATGTTTTTCTCCCAGTTTTCTGGCTGAGATGTCTTATAGCTTCAGGTCAGGGTTACTTTTGGTCTAACTAATGGTCACTTTAATTGCTCAGGCCAAAGATACCCCTATCTGTCCTTGGTTTATGGCTGTTCTAATTGCTTAGGCCAGAAATATTTCCATCTTCCTATGGCATTTCTCTAACCTCTGTACAAGTAAAATAAGCACCCTAGCATTTTCAAGTCTCCATCTATATATCCTCTCCCATGGACCCTCCTCATTCTCTAAACCTTCCTAATTAAACTAGATAGCTAACTCTTTCATATCTAGCCATCAGCCCCCACAACAAAGAATTATGGGTTTGATTCTCAGTCAAGTACATGTACCTGGGTTGCAGGTTCAATCCCTGGCCGCTGTTGGGGCTCCTGCGGTAGGCAACCAAATGATGTGTCTCTCTCACATCTCTTTTTGTCTCTCCCTCCTTCCATTCCACTCTCTCTAAAAAAAGAAAAAGAAAAAAGTCATATCTATGTAATATTAAAAGTACAAGGGAGCCGAAACCGGTTTGGCTCAGTGGATAGAGCGGCAGCCTGTGGACTGAAAGGTCCCAGGTTTGATTCCAGTCAAGGGCATGTACCTTGGTTGTGGGCACATCCCCAGAAGGGGGTGTGCAAGAGGCAGCTGGTCGTTGTTTCTCTCTCATCGATGTTTCTAGCTCTCTATCCCTCTCCCTTCCTCTCTGTGGAAAATCAATAAAATATATATTTTTAAAAAGTACAACAGAAACAAATAAAATGGTGGGGAAATAGTTTTTAAGTATTTTAACATTTTGCATTTGTCTAGTGCTTTAATCTTTGCAAAGCATTTTAAATGCATTATATGATACCTCAGTGCAACATAAGAAGTTATCTCCTTTTTGATAGAATTAATGTAAAGGCATTAAATAATAGAATGAATCAATAGTCCCCTCTAATATTGTCATGTTTTAGTCATTTAACTGATAAAAACATAGTAAGTCATTTTGGTAATTGTGAAGTACATAAACAATTCTAAAATGACAACTAGAGATCACTGCCACCATCAACATGCATGGCATGTTGCCTCTTATCCAAGTTTTGAGCAATGTCTATTGCTGTGTTTAATGTCAAAATGTCAGCTTCTTGGGGAAATTGTCAGTGAAAACCAAAACCACATTCAAAGACAGCTGGAAGAAATGAATATTTGCACTAGTAGATACCAAAGGAAGTAAAAACTTATGATTTGACAGTTTAACTTTCAGTGTATCTCAGTGATCATAGGTCTTTGTATAGTGGTTCTTAAATTGTTGTATCTAACAGGCAAGTAAATTTTTTAAAAAAATATGAAGGTCTGATAGGTTAGTCACTTTTCTTTTTTTTCAAGTATAGGAATTTAAAAAATTACTGCAAACCATTATGTCATTCCCTGATAGTATTTTAATCCCCCAAAAATGTAGAAATGACGTAAATCTGTGTATAAAAGAAAAATTCTTCTTAAGAAATGACATTTGGATATTATACTATTTTGTTTTTCCACTTTTTACAGATTGGTGAAAACATAATTAATTATGAGTAACTGAAAACCACACCTCTAGAACACACTGTTAAATCTTGCTCTGTCACTATTTAGAAAATAAGACTTCCATGTGGGGGTTGTTTAAGTCACAAAAGTGTATATTTTATGAAATGGAATTTGAATTATATGAAAATTCTGATATGCACATGTAGAAACTTCATTAATTATGAGGATATATGTAAGTATATATTTAACACATTTTATGTGTCAAGAAGTATTTGTGAGTTATATTCATTATCTCATTCAATTCTTACACCAATCAATATAAAGTAGGTAGTAACATAACCCCCATATTGTGGTTGAGAAAACTGAGGCACATAAAGTTTAAATAACTTTCTTAAATTTATATAGCTGGCACTGGTAAAAAGAACACACACACACACACACACACACACACACACATACACACACACACACACACACACCACAACACAAACAAAAAAAACCTTTTTTTTAACACAAGGAATATGAATCCAGAGCCTGCAATGTTAACCAAAATGGTATAACTTTAGATGAATTGTTGTTCACTTGCCTTGCTTTCATAGATAAGAGATAGCAAACAGAAAAAGTTAAATAGATTTGAATTGGATTCTACTAGTCCAGTTGGTTACCTTTGGATTTTTCATCAAATAACATAAATGTCTACATCTCTAGTGACCTTAAAAGTGGTTTCAAGGAAGTTAGGAATAGAATGCTTGGTTGTTTTATTTCTCCTTCTTTAAAAATATGTTTTTATTGATTTTTAGAAAGAAGGTAAGGGAAAAGGATAAAGAGAGAGAGAGAAACATCATTGATGGGTTGCCTCATGCAGGGCCCTACTGGGGATTGAGCCCAACAACCTGGGCATGTGCCCTGACCAGGAATTGAATCAGTGACATCTCAATTTTGGGGTAGATTCTCAATCACTGAGACACAATGGCCAGGCAAATCATTTTTTTAAATTAAATTTTATTGAGGTGACATTGGTCAATATGAACATATAGGTTTCATGTGTGGATTTCTAAGTTACAAAATCTGAATATAACACCATGTGTCCACCACCCAAAGTCAAGTCTTTTCCTGTCACCTCATATTAGGACCCCTTTCTCCTTGCAGGCAACCACCACACTGCTATTTGTGTTCATAAGTTTCAGTTTTATATCCCATATGAGTGAAATCATATGGTTCTTACCTTTTTCTGTCTGACTTATTTCACTTAACATAATGATCTCAAGGTCTATCCATGTTGTTGTAAATGATGCTATTTCTTCCTTTCTTATGGCTGAGTAGTACTCTAATATATATATATATATATATATATATATATATATATATATATATATATATATACCACACCTTCTTTATCCAGTCCTCCATCACAGGACACTTTGGCTGTTTCCATGTCTTGGTCACCATGAATAATGCTGCAGTGAACATAGGGGTGCATATATCTTTGCATACAAATGATTTCAGGTTTTGGGAGTATATACCCAGGAGAGGAGTTGCTGGGTTATATGGTAGCTCTATTCTTAATTTTTTGAGGAATCGCCAGACTGGTTTTCATTGTGATTGTACCAGTCTGCATCCCCACCAGTAGTGAATAAGGGTTCCTTTTTTCCCACAAACTCTTTAACATTTGTTATTGCCTGTCTTGTTTATAATGGTCACTCTAACAGGTGTTTTTGTTAATCCTCACCTGGGTTATTTTTCCCCCCACTGATTTTCAGAGAGAGAGAGTGGAAGGAAAGAGAAACCTCCATGTGAAAGAGACACATAGATTGGTTGCATCTCAAACATGCCTTAATGGGAGTTAGGGGGTGGAGCCTGCAACCTAGGTATGTCCTCTTGATCAGAGTTGAACCCAGGATCCTTCAGGCCATGGGCAGACACTCTAACCACTGAGCAACTGGCTAGGGCTTCTTTCTTCTTATTCCAGAGGAGAATATGTCTGGTACAAATTAAATCAGTTTGAAACACAGCAAAAAGTTATCTCTTATTCTCAAACAACCAATCCTTCTCCCTTCCTTGAATCAATAAGCGAGCATCTACTTTATGTAAGCACTGAGCTATTGATTTTGGACAATATAAAGAAGTACAAAACATCTGTACTTTTAACAAATATAGACCTAGAAAAGAATATGCTATGGTTTCCAAACCTACCCTTCATTGGATCACCTGAAGAGAGCTTTTCAAAATATTTATATTCCCAAGCTCCATCTCAGATTTTTTCCATGAGAAACTTTAGGAGTATTGTCTAGAGATATACATATTTAGGAAGTGCCCCCAAGTGATGTGTGTGTGTGTATCCAGGTTTGAAACCTCTGCTGTAGAATACTGAAAACTTTTGTAGTAACTAAAGGACTTTTGTCTGTAAGTTACAGCTCTTCCCCAAGTTGGGTCCCAAAAGTTCTATTCCAAAAGTATCCCCTAATACAGCACAAGCTGAGAATGGCAAAGCAGAATAAAACTAAATCATGTAAAGCCATGAATGCTATGCTAAGGAATATTAATATTATTTTCTAAATTAGTGGTTCCCAAATCTTACTGTAAATTTGATTTATAAAAATTGAAATTTTATAAAATGTGCCAAATCATTATTTTTAAGAACATAGCCTGTGCATCTTTAAAAGGTGTTTGCAGAGACTCTGAAGCCGCCATCCACAGAGCAGAATTTAGGATCCATTACATGTAAGAACTGGGCTACAAGCTCTCCCAGGAGCTTGCAGACTTGGCCGCAATTCAACATTAGTAGCCCTGCCCTAACTGATAATAAGAACAATCATAATTTAATAATTGCAGCTGTCAGGAATTGGATAAAAATTATGAGTAAGTCATAATATGAAGTGATTTACATGCATTACCTCATAATATTTGCAACAAATCAGTGAAGCAGATAATATATTTAGCTTCATTTTATTGATGAAGAAAAATGAGATGTAGATAAGTTATTTTTACTAAGTTAATATAATTAGGAAGGGGCATATTCTGGATTTCAATCCAATACTTTCCAAACTTAGCTTCCCAGAAAAGCCTTTTATTTCATGTAATATCTATTAACTACCTTAACACTTATTAACTAGGCTTTTATGGGTGGGGGTGGAATTTGGAAATAATGAGTTTTTGACAATGTAAGGAGGGGATATATAGCCAAAATGTAATGATATATATATATATTTTTCTTCCATTTTGGATATATATATATATATATATATATATATATATATATAGAGAGAGAGAGAGAGAGAGAGAAGTATAAAGTCAGAAGTCCAGTCTTCTCAGAAGATAGTGACAGATGGGCTCTCTCTAGAGATTAGAGAAAATAAAATGATGTAGTAAGGATGAATATTAGTCATCAGCTTGGCAGGAGACATATGGTTTCTATTAAGAACTTAAGGAGTGAGAAGGCCTAAAACAATGCTGTAGAAACTGAAGGGCAAGAAGAATAATTCCACAGTAGACAGATTTAGTTGAATTTGAATAGCTATTAAATTCTTAGAGTAGAATATACCTTCCCTCCCATAGAATGTTAGTTTCCCCACAGACTAAATAGATTGGAAAAAAGAAGTTTCCATGGTATGATAAACAAGAGCATGAATTGTGGAACCAGACTGCTTGGGTTCATCCTATATAATAAAGAGGGAATATGCAAATTGACTGTCATGCCATCACAAATATGGCGGCACCCATAGTCACAAAATGGTGGCACCCACTCCTCCCAGTCCTCCCCCCACCCCTACCCCCAGAGTTCTCTAGTCCTTTCACAGAAAATGGGTTGCCTCAAAAGTTGGTTAAGCTTCTTAGGACAAAAAGCATTGAAAATCTTTGAAAAGGGAATTCCAATATTTATAAAACTTTAGACTAGACAATTCAAGGTTATTTCCACTACAATCTTTTATGATTTTGTGATATTAGCATTCTGGATTCACATAATACCAGCTGTATTGTATGTAAGCAGTTATTATTTAAAGGAATGGTCATTATTATTAAAATAATTCATAAAACCACACTGTTTGTATGTCAAGGACATTCTGTGTGATTTTCTTAAAGGCTGAAATTAATGCCCCTAAACTGGCAGTCAGACATCCCTGAGCGGTCCCAGATTGGAGAGGGTGCAGGCTGTGCTGAGAGATAATGCCACTCCCCTAGTGCACAAATTTCATGCACTGGGCCTCTACTATTTACATAATAGCCAGGTGACCGAGCAGATTAACCTTTATTTTCCAAAGGTTTCTATTCTGTAAAATGGAAACAATAATTACCTACTTCTTAGGGTAGTTATGAGGTTTAAATAAGGTAATACAAGCAATGCTCTTACAATAATCCCTAGCAAACAGTAAGTACTGTATATGAAATTTATTATTATCAACATACTTTATACTCTTAACATCCATGCTCTTTTTATTTTTACTTGGGAAGAAAGCATATGGACTTACAATGAGAGCTAAGAAGTTAGTAGCTACTACCATGAAGTTGCCATAGAAAAATGAACCAGTTAAGCCTGTTAGTGAAAGCAATCTAACATTCACTTTAGTGAAGCCTTCACAAATGTTTACACTATATTAGATTAACTTCATGTCTTTTTACTCTATTTCCATCCAGTTCAAATTTGTATGACCTTGAATGTCTGCCTATGTCATTTACAAATTATTACCTAGTTAATGTTTTTTAAATTAAAGAAGAGTAAACTACTTAATACAGTGGAAGGCAAACTCAGTCAACAGAGCCAAATATTAACAGTACAACAATTGAAATTTCTTTTGAGAGACAAATTTTTTAAACTTAAACTTCTTCTAACACCACTTCTTCAAAATAGACTCATCCAGGCTGTGGTATTTTGTGGAAGAGCCACACTCAAGGGGCCAAAGAGCCACATGTGGCTCGCGAGCCACAGTTTGCCGACCACAAATTTAACATATTATTTCTACTTATTTAAGACTTCCCGTTTTCAAAATCAAATTGTTAATGATCAAGCTAAATATAAACAACCTACACAAATATATGGCTTATTATCTGCATATTCAAAACTCTATGTAGTTTCCAATATAAAGAAATAGTATTGGTGTGAGGCAATTATTGCTTAATAGTGCTACAGAGTGGGATTTTTAATGTGGGGAGCAGTGAAGCAGAATTCTTGTGAACATGTGGAATATACATTTGAATTCCTTTCTTTAAGGTTTTCTCTCTAAAGAGTTTCTAAGAGGATCAGGAGGAGATCTAAAGAAAGGAATTTAGAGGGGATAGTGTAAACAAACTCTTTTCTACTTAAGGGAAGCTCTGATGTTTAATAGGAAAGCATTTTCTTGGGGTGACCTTTTGATGCCTTTATAAATCAAAACTTCAGTCTCTAAAACAATACTTCCTGTTAAGTCATGTGACTATAGGCAGGTCATTTAAACTATCCAAGATTTGAGCTTCTTATATTTAAAATGTTAAAGATAAAAGTACCTATCTCTCAGGGGTTTTGTGAACATTAAGTGATAAAACATAAATGCGTAGCGCATGTCAGGCACATATTAAGTACTCAATATGATAGTGGGACTTATAATCTGATAGATAGAGCACCTGAATTCACCTGAAAATAATCATATTATTTTAAATCTTAGAACACATATACTTATGAATAGGGCGTTAAGTTTCTTACATGTGAATAGGGAACTAAGTTTTTCTTAAATTTCCTTTTCAAGACCTGTACAAAGCAATTGAGGAGGTGACACAGATGTGAATCGAGCAAGAGCAGGGTCAGACTGACCCACCAGGAGTCAAAACATCATCTCATCACCTGAAGATTAAGGACAATACCTGACATTCTTGGACCTCCAGGGCTGCATATATCTACATTAGATTCCCAACCTCACCCTAGCATCTTCCCCTTTATATTCTTGTCCCCTGCACCTTGCTGTGAGAAAATATTTGAATACTTGTAAGTACCCTATCTTCTTGGTTGGTTAGCCTTCTTAATAAATGCCTAATATGATTCAAACCTGCCTTCATTATTAGACACATGACAGGCAGCCTGAACCTAACTGGGGGTTTCCCAGTTACAAATATATGATAGTAATAATCACTCTTAAGAGAATGGTAAGATCCTCAGAGCCAAAATTCTAGTGTGGTAATAGAGTAAAGAGTAATCTTGCTCAGCCACATGGCTCAGTGGTTGGGCATTGACCTATGAGCCAGAAGGCCATGGTTCAATTCCCTGTCAGGGACAATTAGTCTCTCTCTTTATTGATGTTTCTCTTTCTCCCTCTCTCTTCTTCTCAGAAATCAATAAAAATAGTTTTGCTTTTTTAAAAAAATAGTAATCTGTTTTCAGAAAACAGGTGAGAGACAAAACCGGTTTAGCTCAATGGATAGAGCGTCGGCCTGTGGACTCAAAGGTCCCAGGTTCGATTCCAGTCAAAGGGCATGTACCTTGGTTGCGGGCACATCCCCAGTAGGGGGTGTGTAAGAGGCAGCTGATCGATGATTCTTTTCATCGATATTTCTAACTCTCTATCCCTCTCTCTTCCTCTCTGTAAAAAATCAATAAAATATATATTTTTTTTAAAAAAAAGAAAGGAAAGAAAACAGGAGAGATCAAGCTCAGAAAAACAAGAATAGATTTGAAATAAAAGGAGAATCATTTTTATAAGTATACACCTTAAGGTATACACCCCAACTTTACATTGATCATTTTGCTGACTAGAATTATTTGTTTTAGAATTTTCTTTAGAGTGTTTACTACAGACAAAACTAAAATAAACATTTTCCTGGGAACCAGTTTAGTTTTGCTATTAACCAGCCTGAACACTCGCTTGTAACCCAGACTTGGCTACAAGTTATTTTTGGAAGTTTTCCCAGTTTTCTCACTTTGAGATTGTAAAGAATTTGCATTACTCTAAGCATAACTGCCCCTCCTCTTTATTATATTCCTCTGCCAAGTTTCAAGTAATTATTAAGTGAGTTCTATTTCAAAGGAATATCTCTATTGATTTTGACATCATTTTAAAGATAAAAAATTTGATGGATGAAAGTAAAAGAGTACAAGATGTTATTTGCTGTAATGAGAGAATATCTTGTGTGTCCCTAAGAACAGTTGTTATTCTATTAATGAAGAAGAAGTATTTCACAATAATACATTAAGGAAGGAATGCATGGAACATGCACTAGTATAAAGAATGACAACTAGTCCAATTAGTCCAATTTGACTGAGGCAAAATGTCTCTGCTGAAAGATGATGGGGGTAAACATGAAGAATGGGTTGGAATGTCATTATAAAGGGCTTTTAATGCTATGTTGAGAAATTGTTCTGAATGTTTTGAACAGGCAGATATCATTATGAGTCATTAGGAAATTTAACCTGGAAACTATTTATTAGGTGACTAGAATGCAAAGAAACTGAATACAGAGATACCAGTTGGGAAACTTAAAAGAGTCCAGTACGTGAGAGCTGACATTGAGTTTTTGGTAATAGAAAGACAGAGAAGAGAGGAACCAAGATGGCGGCATAGGTAAACACCTGAACTTGCTCTCTCACACAACTACATCAAAACTATAACTAATGCCGAAACCGGTTTGGTTCAGTGGTAGAGCGTCGGTCTGTGGACTGAAAGGTACCGGGTTCGATTCCAGTCAAGGGCATGTATATTGGTTGCAGTCACATCCCCGGTAGGAGGTGTGCAAGAGGCAGCTGGTCGACGTTTCTCTCTCTCGACATTTTTAGCTCTCTATCTCTCTCCCTTCCTCTCTGTGAAATATCAATAAATATATTTTTTTAAAAAACTATAACTAAAAGAAAAAATGGAAGGAGACAAAATGGAGGCAGAATAGACAGACGTGTCCTCAGCCTTGTCCTGGAGCAAATAGAGTGAGCAGCTAAAACAAGTGGAATTCAGCCTCAATTTGGCAAGGAGACACAGGTGGTGAGATAGTTTGCAGCCAGGAAAGGCAGAGGTACCCTAGATAAAGGGTGTGCCCAGGTCCTATTCATTCCCTCATTCCTGGGATTTAGCATAGCAAGACCTGGGTAAGTCAAGGTCCTATTAGTTCCTCATTCCAAGCACAAGGATAAAGATAAGAAATCAGTACTGATAACAGTCTCTGACATTTTGGGAGGCTGTGTCCGGGGATGGCCATGCCAGTCACCTCGGACTCAGCTGACATTAATTTAAAGGTCATCCATGTGCATTCCCAAGGAGCCCTCTACAGTCTGCATCACTCAGACCAGTCTTAGATCTGGAAAAGACCTTCCCAAGGTCATCTAGTCTGATCCTCCTTATAATGTGAGAATTTCTTCTTCCACATTTCATGAGCTTGCTCAGCTAAAATCCTTCAAACATAACATTTCTGGTGACTGTTTCAGAGATAAGTCTGTTCTATTTTTTTGTGTCCTAGCCAATTATATATATATATATATATATATATATATATATATATATATGCCTAAGTGACCATCACAACCAAACAAATGACTGAACAAGCTGTGTGGGGCAACCAGGCCCAAAGAGGGGGGGCAATTGGGGGTGACCAAGCCAGCAGGGAGGGGGCTGTGAGGGGTGACTAGACCTGTGGGGGAGGACAGTTGGGGGTGACCAGGCCAACAGGGGGGTAGTTAGGGGTGACCAGGCTGGCAGGTAAGTGATCAGTTAGGAGCCAGTGGTCCTGGATTGTGAGAGGGTTCATGCTGGGCTGAGCCACCCCCCCTCCCCATGCATGAATTTCATGCACCAGGCCTCTAGTTATAAATATAAATAGGGAGCACATAGCTCCCAGACAATAGGAGTTCATGTGCATTGTCACAATTTCCATATCTCAATAGGTGGTTTCCCAAGATATTTTCTCCAGAATGTTTTTCAAAATGACCCCTAGATTGCATAACTAATAAAAAACACAGAATGCCCCAAAGCCTCTTGTATATAGAAAAGTAACTAGTTGAAGCTAGTAACCATCATCTGAGTTCTACATTCCAGAAGTATTAAGTCATTTGAAAAAACAGAAGACTTTCAATTATGAAAATCACACACTAGCAGCTTTATAGGGCATGACAATAATCAGATTATCAATGATTCAGAGATGAATGTTTAAAGCTGCTTTGAAAAAGATTCTAAACAAGACTAGAAGCTAAGTATCAAACAATTTCATTTAAAAAATAAAAATATTCCAGATAAGAAAGGCCCCAAGAAGTCATTTAATCCAGTCATATTACACAGAATACAAATTTTACAAGAGGTTCCAAATCAGAAGGATTTCATGGTTAACACATGAAAAAAAGTCAATTCATACTAATGTTCCTTCTAGATTAGCATGTTACAAGATCTTAATGATTGAAAGAATCTTATTTAACTTTGCTTAACTTAGTACATCTCAAATATACTAACACCTAGCAAAATATTAGTGCTCCTCAAATATATGCCAAGAAATGATAATCTAGTTCAACTATTTTCATTTGAAAGATGAGAGAAGAATGTTCCAGAAAAGGTTTTTAAATGCCTAACTAAATTAAGAAAACCACTTAGTTGCAGAGTCTGTAAATTTTACGGACTACAGGCAAGAGAGATGTTTCTATGACTAAGGAGGTGCAAATAGTGCAGTGTGGAGAGAGAAGGCTGTTGTGGTGGGGGAGCAAGGTAATGAGGGTAGTGGGGAAAGGTATGTATTCAGAGATTAAAAAAAACATAGTAAAGGACAGAAGAGAGTCCAGATAACGAATGGTCTTGTATCCCATACAATGAAATTGATCTTTATCATGTCAGCAAGAGCAAAACATTGAATAGCAAAATATTGAAAGGTTTCAACAAGATATATATGTATATATATATATATATATATATATATATATATATATATATATATTCAGATAGGCATTATAAAAATCACTTGGGGAAATGTCCATACTTTCTCACCAAAGGAAGTTTTTACTGTGTTCAAATTTTTATGGAGATTAATTTCCATTTTTTTAACCAGTGTGCCTTCGTTATGAAAGTGATTACTGTATAAGTTCTAAGAAGAAATTCTGACAGTCTAAATCACTCCAGAGATTGAAGTGCAAAAGTCAGATTACCAAAAGAGCACAGCTGACTCATAAGTAGTAATATAAATTGCTCAAGTTAAAAAATATTGCAGTTGGGTTCACTAAGAAACACATTTGTGATTTTCCTAAGACAGTAGATTTAATGAGAATACTTTATTTTTAAATGATGTTAAAGTTTATAATATTCTAATTGAACAAATATTTTTTCATAATTTAACTTGTGATTGTCTTGGAATAAATGATTCATCAGGATATTGTCTCACCCAGATGACATTGAGCATTGACCTATGAACCAAGAGGTCACAGTTCGATTCCTGGTCAGGGCACATGTTCAGGGTGCAGGCTTGATCTCCATTGGGGGGCGTGCAGGAGGCAGCTGATCAATAATACTCTCTCATCATTAATGTTCCTATCTCTCTCTCTCTCCCTTTCTCTTTGAAATCAATAAAAATATATATGTTTTAAAAAGATATTGTTTCAGAGAACCACTGCTTTAAAGGGAGATGGCAGGTACAGTGAGAGACAAAATGGCAGCCAAATTGATGGACCTGTTCTGAGCCTAGTCCCAGAGCAAATAGAAGGAGTGCCTGAGAGTTGCTTGGGGGGTGTTAGTTGGCAAGCTAATGTGTAGCAGAACTCTAAGAGAAGGTAGGGGGAGTCTGCGCGACAGGTTTTCCTGACCAAGCATCCCAGACTATGGCTGAGACCTCTCCTGGAGCTAAGGGCTCAGAGGGAAAATTACGCCATCTTACACAAAAAAGAGGATCTTATCTAAGGCCTGAAAAACCCACAACAGTGGAGACCATGAACAAACAGGTAGATTCAAGGGAGTTCTTCAATCACCCATGGAAAGGAGAAAGAGAAACTACATAACCAGACATCCTGAAAAGAGAGACCATGGGGGAGACAAAGACATAGCCCAACCATTAAAGAAAAGCAGGCATCACCAAAAAATGTAAATGAGTTAGAGGCAAGCAACCTACCAGAGCAAGAATTCAGAGGAATGATCATAAGATGGCTAAAAAGAATGGGAGACAAATTTGACAATATGAGTAAGAACTAAGAGGCAATGAAGAAGAACCAAGAGGAAATGAAGATGAAACAAGAAGAAATGAAAAATGACATAGCTACTGTAAAGAACTCAATAGAAAGCATCAAAAGTAGACTAGAAGAAGCAGAGGACTGCATCAGTGAGCTACAAGACAAGATGGGGAAAAATACCCAATTAGTGGAGCTTCTAGAAAAAAAAAAAATTAAAAGCAGAAGGAAAGCCTACGGGAACTTTGGCACAATACAAAACAAAACAATATTAGAATAATCAGGGTTCCAGAAGCAAAGGAAACTGAAAGGACATGGAAAATGTATTTCAAGAAATAATGACAGAAAACTTTCCTGAGATAGAGAAGAAAAACCCCACACAAATCCAAGATGCTCTCATAGTCCCAAGCAAAATGAATCCCAAAAGACCAACACCAAGACACATTATAATTAAAATGGCAAACACCAATGACAAAGTAAGAATCTTAAAAGCAGCCAAAGAGAGACAGAAAGTTACATATAAAGGAACCCCCATCAGACAAGCAACTGATTTCTCAACAGAAACTCATCAGGCCAGAAGGGAATGAGATGAAATATACAAGGTCATGCAAAGGAAGGGTCTGAATCCAAGAATACTGTACCCAGCAAGGCTATCAATCAAAATTGAAGGTGGAATCAGGAGCTTCACAGACAAAAAAAAGACTAAAGAAATTTATCTCCACCAAACCAGCAATGCAAGAAATGCTAAGGGGTCTACTGAAAAATAAAGAAATAGGAAGCGAAGAAGGAACACAGGGGTATAGAATAAAAATGGTGTTAAATAAGTACCAATCATTAAAAACTTTAAATATAAATGGATTAAATGCTCCAATCAGAAGACATAGGATAACAGATTGGATAAGAAAACAAGCCCCATATATCTGTTGTCTGCAAGAAACCCATTTCAGAAAAAAAAAAAAAAAAAAAAAAAACACATACAGACTGAGGATGAAGGGATGGGAAAAGATTTCCAGGTGAATGGAAATGAAAAAAGGCTGGGGTAGCAATATTTATATCTGACAAATTAGATATCAAAGTGAAGGACATACAAGAGATAATGAAGTCCACTTCATAATACTGAAGGGAGCAATCCAACAAGAAGAAATAACCCTGGTAAACATATATGCATCCAATACATGAGTACCCATATACATAAAAAAAACTGCTGGAGAACATTAAGGGAGAGATTAATAACAATACAATCATAGTAGGAGATTTTAATACCCCAGTGTAACCTTTGGGCAAATCATCTAAACAAAAAATTAGCAAAGAAATATCAATCCTAAATGACTCACTAGACCAGATAGAATTAATCGACATCCTCAGAACATTCCACCCCAAAGCCACAGAATATACATTCTTCTCAAGTGACATGGGTCATTTTCAAAGATAGACCACATGTTGGGATATAGGCAAAGTCTCTTCAAATTCAAGAAGATAGAAATCATATCAAGCATATACTCAAGATCAACGTGGCATAAAACTGGAAATTAACTACAATAAAAATAATCCAAAGAAATCAAACACATGGAGACTAAACAGAATGCTATTGAACAAGGAGTGGGTTACCAGAGAAATCAAGGAAGAAATTAAAAACATACTTGTAACAAATGACATTGAAAACACAACAATCCAAAATCTATGGGACACAAAAAAAGCAGTTTTGAGAGGGAAGTTCATATCTCTAGGAGCCTACTGAAAAAAAAAAAAGGTAACAAATTATCTAACTCTACAACTCAAATAGAAAAAGAACAACAAGAAAAGCCCAGTGTAAGCAGAAGGAAGGAAATAAAAATCAGAGTGTAGATAAACAACATAGAGTCCACAGAAACAATACATAAGATCAAAAAAACCAAGAGCTGGTTCTTTGAAAGCATAAACAAGACTGATGAACCTATAGCCAGGCTAACCAAGAAACAAAGAGAGAGGACCCAAATAAATAAAATCAGAAACGAAAGAGGTGAAATAACCACAGAACTCGCCAAAATACAAAGTATTGTTAAAAAATACTATGAACAACTCTATTCCAACAAACAGGACAATCTGGAGGAAATGGGCATATTCCTAGAAAAATACAACCTTCCAAAACTCAATCAGGAAGAATCTAAAAATCTCAATAGACCAGTGACTTGGGAAGAAATTGAAACAGTCATTAAAAAGCGTCCAGCAAACAAAAGCCCAGGGCCAGAGGGCTTCACAGTAGAGTTTTACCAAACATTCAAGGAAGAACTAAAACATATCCTCCTCAGACTATTGCAGAAAATTCAGGAGGAAGGAACACTTCCAAACTCCTTCTATGAAGCCAGCATCACCCTAATACCAAAAGCAGATAAAGACAACTCAATGAAAGAGAATTAAAGAACAATATCCCACATGAACATAGATGCCAAAATCCTCAACAAAATTCTAGCAAATCGGCTCCAGCAGCATATCAGAAAGATTGTACACCATGACCAAGTAGGATTTATTCTAGGAATGCAAGGATGGTACAATATCCTCAAAACAAGAAAAGTGATACATCACATAAAAAAAAATTGAGAGATAAAAATCATATAGTCATATCAATTGATGCAGAAAATGCATTTGATAAAATCCAACACCCTTTCCTGATAAAAACTCTCAACAAGGTGGGAGTACAAGGATCATACCTCAACACAATAAAAGCTATATATGATAAACCCACAGCCAACATCATACACAATGGCCAAAAACTAAAACCATTCCCTCTAAGAACTGGAACAAGACAGGGATGCCCACTCTCACCACTCCTGTTTGACATAGTACTGGAAGTATTAGCCATTACAATTAGACAAGAAGAGGAAATAAAAGTCATCCAAATTAAAAAGAAGTAAAGTTATCCTTATTTGAAGATGACATGGTACTGTAAATAAAAACCCCCAAAAGATTCCATCAAAAAACTATTATACTCAATAAATGAATTTGGCAGTGTAGCAGGATACAAAGTTAACGCCAAGAAATCTATGGCATTTCTATACACCAATAGTGAACATACAGAAACAGAGACCAAAAAAGCAATCCCATTTATCATTGCACCAAAAAAATTAAGATACCTAGGAATAAACTAACTAAGGAGGTAAAAGACCTATATGCAGAAAACTACACGACACTAAAAAAAGAGATAGAGGAAGATGTGAACAGATGGAAGAACATACCATGTTCATGGATTGGTAGAATCAACATCATCAAAATGTCCATACTTCCCAAAGCAATTTATAGGTTCAATGCACTCCCCATTAAAATACCAAGGGCATATTTCACTGACCTAGAAAGAACTCTCCAAAAATTCATTTGGAACAATAAAAGACCCCTAATAGCCACAGCAATCCTGAGAAAGAAGAGTAAATTAGGAGGGATCTCAGTACCATATTTCAAGCTGTATTACAAAGTCACTGTCCTCCAAACAGCCTGGTACTGGCACAAGAATAGACATATAGATCAATGGAATAGAATATACAATCCATATATCAACCCAAATCACTATGCTCAATTAATATTTGACAAAGGAGGCACAAATATACAATGGAGTCAAGACAGTCTCTTAAATAAATGGTGTTGGGAAATTGGACAGATACATGCAAAAGAATTAAACTAGATCACCAATTTACACCATACAGAAAAAAAAAACTCAACATGGATATAGGACTTACACATAAGACAGGAAACCATAAAAATACTAGAGACCTACACAGGCAGCAAAATCTCAGATATATGCCAAAAGAATTTAGTCACTGATACTGCCCCTAGGGCAATGGAAGCTGAAGAGAAAATGAACAAATGGGACTACATCAAAATAAAAAGCTTTTTTACAACAAAAGAAACCATCCACAAAACAATAAGAAAGCCCACTGTATGGGAGAACATATCTGCAAATGTTATCACTGATAAAGTTTAATCTTCAGCATCTACAAACAGCTTATACAACTTAATAAAAGGACGATAAATGATCCAATTAAAAATGGGCAATGGACCTGAATAGAATCTTCTCAAAAAAAGACGGAAGGAAGGCCAAGAGGCACATGAAAACATGCTCAAAATCACTAATTATCTGAAAGATGCAAATCAAAACAAAATGCGGTACCATCTCACACCTGTCAGAATGGCCAACACCAACAAATCAACAAAGGACAAGTGTTTGCGAGGTTGTGGAGAAAAAGGGACCCTCGTGCACTGCTGGTGGGATTTCAGGCTGGTGCAACCACTGTGGAGAACAGTATGGAGTTTCCTCAAAAAACTGAAAATGGAACTCCCATTTGACCCAGTAATCCCTCTCCTAGGAATATATCCCAAGAAACTAGAAACGCCAATCCATAAGGATATATGCATCCCTCTTTTCATAGCAGCACAATTTACAAAGCTAAGATTTGAAAACAACCTAGGTGCCTGTCAGCAGATCATTGGATCAAAAAACCATGGTACATCTACACAAAGGAATACTATGCTGCCATATAAAGAAGGAATGCTTATCATTTGCTGCGACCTGGATGGAATTCGGTAACATCATACTGAATGAAATAAGCCAGTCAATAAAAGAGAAACACCACATGACCTCACTCATTTATGGATAATAAAGAACATTATAAACTGATGACCAAAAGATAGATATAGAGACAGGAAAGCAACATGAAGACTGTCAAATTACAGTGGGGAGGGTAGGGACATCTGGTGGAGATAAGAGATCAACTGAAGGACTTGTATACTTGCATATAAGTACAACCAATGGACACAAAACTCTGGGGTGTGGGGGCATATATTGGAGGGGGCCAATGGTAATATATGTACACAAATAATAATTTAATTTAAAAATATTTTTTTAAAAAGATATTGTTTCAACCACCCTCACCCCAGGACTTGTATTGAAGAAGCTCATCACCGCATTTTTGAAGATCCTACAATAGCTGCAATGTAGTGATTCTCATGACCAATTTACCTGAACTATATTCATCTTACAATGAAATATTTGCATGTATATAGGAACTCTATTAGGACCCCTATTCCACTTAGACTGTTCCATTGTGACTTCCAATGCCATACAACATCCGTTGGTACCTTAAATTTTTTGTCATCTTCAAAACCCTTTAGAAGCATGAATAATAATCTGATCACCCCTAACCACTCACCTTCCTGCCTGTCTCATCACCCCTAACTGCTCACTTGCCTGCCTCATCACCCCTAACGACTCACATGCCTGCCTCATCGCACCTAACCACTCTGCCTGCCTGCCTAATTGGTCCTAACTGCCTCTGCCTCGGCCCCCACTGCTGTGGCTTCATCTGGAAGGACGTCTGTAATGATATCCAGAAGGTCATTTGGCTGTCTGGTCTAATTAGCATATTATGCTTTTATTAATATAGATTACATAGCACTCACCATATGTTTAGAACTGTGCCAGTCAATTTATAAGGACTGTATCATTTAACCTTTAAACTAACCTACCAAAGTTTGCATTATCCATATGTTACAGATTAAGAAACCAAAGCTCAAAAAACTTATTTAAATTACCAATGGTCATACAGGTATTAAGAAGCAAAGGCAGAATTCATATCTAGATTTGTCTGATTCTAAATCTGTTTGTTTAACCACAATCTATGCCTTCATTAGAGTATGATAACATAAACCAGTGGTTTCCATCTGTTCCCCTTAGAATACCATGGCTCTGAGTATGTGGGTCAAAAATCACCATGATAGAGGGAGAAGTTGGCAGGGGGAGCAGAAAGGAGGCTGAGAGTGTATGCCCCTCTTTCTCATTTATCTTATAATTCAAATGTGCAACTTCAGTGTTTTATAGTTTTGATTTCAAGGTTTCAAAAGAAGAAAGTGTTTCACTATTTTTTAAAGGTAGATATCCATTGCTTCAAGTTTTTACCTGCTAACAGCTTAACAGAGATTGGTTGACAGTCATCTGAGACCTGAGAGGATGGAACTCCAAAATGACACTGGGATAAGCATAGCTGTGAAGACCAGGTAAGGATAGAGCAGGAAAATCTAGAAAATGGGAATCTTAAGGGAAGAACAGGGATCTCTTTTTTTCTCCCCATCTCTACTTCTGTGTGTTTCTGAACTTACAGTCTCTGGTTCCAAGAATATAGAAAGGAGAAAGAGGTGTCTGAAAGCGAACATTAATTTCCCTGCCTCCTAAAGTGTCAGTGGACTTTAGCCTCCAAGCAATGAAAGCCTTTACCAGGCCAATCTTGTGGATTAGAAAGTTACATTTCTCTATTCTTCCCAGAAATGGGGAGAGGGGAGGAATGGGCCTCATGAAACTAAATTACCTTTATTCTGCCTCACAGACATAAAATAGAAACAAATATAATGTTTCCTAGATATATTCCATGGAACCCATAAGACACTCCTTGAGAAAAAAAGTTCTCACGGACAAAATAAGTGTTAGAAATGCTTCATAAACTCTGTCTCAAAGATAGGGTGACCTATAATTAGTCATCCAAACTAGGTCACTCCTGAGTGCCAAAGGGGATGTTTTTAATAATTGCACTGAGACAACAAGTACATACTGGAAATGTCCTGGCCGAATTGGGACCCATGATTAGTCTGCTGATTAACTCAGGACTTCCCAAATTTATTTGGCCACAGAACAACCCCCCCCCCCCCCCCGTAACACCTGCTAACCATACGGAGATCATTATTCCACAAAATATAATTGGAGAACACTAAAGTTAGAGGTCTTACTAGAATCTTCATGAAATACAATAGACCAATGCTTCCCAAACATTTTCTGTAAATGTATACCTAGGAAGGAAATTAATTGTTGTAAAAAGGTAAATGGATGAGTCTCCATATGGCCAGAAAGAACTGTCCAAGAGAGTGGGTGTTTGTAGGGCTTATTATCTCAGCTTTAATTATCCTCTGACACATACACAGATTGAGTTTCTAGGCCAGGAAGCTGTGAACAGACCAAAACACATCCACAAATGATCTTCATGTGTTTCTCTTCCTTGAAGACCAATCGAAGATGATTAGATTAAATTAAATGAAGGCAACGAATGATTTACAAAAAAAACTTTTTATTGAATTTATTGGGGTGACATTGGTTAATAAAATTATATAGGTTTCAGGTATACAATTCTTTAATACTTCATCTGTATATTGTATTGTTTATTCACCGCCCAAAGTCAACTCTTCTTCCATCACCATTTATCCTCCCTTTTTACCTGTTCTTGGCCTCTTTTGTTACCTAGGATTTGGATCACTGTCAAAAATCTTGAAAATTATGGGAAATGGAACAAATCTCCTAGTTAACTCAATCTATTCATCAAGATACTGAAAAAAAAAAAAAAGAGATCCCTGTGCTTCACATAAGATCCCCATTGAAAAGCAAAATCTATTAAATATTTCAAATAGAGTTCAATACAAGAATTGGTTATATAGGCAGTACACAATTGATAAAGCATAAAAGGGAGCACTGAGGCAACATAGAGACCG
Source organism: Vespertilio murinus (assembly GCA_963924515.1). Taxonomy (NCBI): domain Eukaryota; kingdom Metazoa; phylum Chordata; class Mammalia; order Chiroptera; family Vespertilionidae; genus Vespertilio; species Vespertilio murinus. Next base: position 64,954,663 of record OZ004710.1, read on the forward strand.
AGCTCAAGCTCAGGCCTCAGATTTCTGAGGAGGGGGCACTGCCCAGTGATTCTGGCACATCAGAGGGGTTCAGTGAGGCTGATTCGAGTGCAAAAGAAGGCAGAAACTTGGTCCATTCACAGCTTCCTGACCAATCAACCAACTGCAGTGATTCCAATCATTCAATTGTGTAAGTGTTACTCAGAATGGGCAAGCTTGGCCTCCCATTACAGGTTCTTGACCTACAAAGTTTGAAGAATAAAATTCATGGACTAAAAGATTTTAAGCAAAAATATGGAAGTTTTATTATAAACATATACAAACTCTCCCTTGGAAGGGGTTTCCAAATGGAGAAAATCTGCTCTCTCTTTCTAATGAGAAAAAACCTAGTACTGTGAGTCTCCTTGTCTACTGGTTTATAAATGGTGGAAGCTCTTTGTCTGTTCATGACATCTTCTTTTTTTTTAATATTTTATTGATATTTCACAGAGAGAAAGGGAGAGAGATAGAGAGCTAGAAACGTTGATGAGAGAGAAACATCGACCAGCTGCCTCTTGCACATCCCCTATCGGGGATGTGCCCGCAACCAATGTACATGCCCTTGACCGGAATCGAACCCAGGACCTTTCAGTCCGCAGACCGACGCTCTACCACTGAGCCAAACCGGTTTCGGCGACATCTTCTAATTGAACCCTTCCTTATTTCATATCCCCTGTGCTTTCCTAATTGGTCATTTCCTCCTTTCTTCCTTGCCTGGTTTCAGTTTCAAAGCTCACCTTTAGCCCCCGCCACCACCACCACCCCCTTCTTCTTTCCCTTATCTTGTAACATTCTTATAAATAATATAGCAGATTGGAGCTGTCTCTGCCTGTCACCTATGCATTCCTCTCCCATGGACCCCCTCCCCTTCCCTATCGCTGCCTCTCCTGTCTCTTAACTCCTTTCAGAAGCATTTGGAAATGAAAAGATTTTGACTGTTAAGATATTGAGTTTGATACCAGAACCAGCAGAGACTCCCTACCAGAGACCACTGTTGAACTGAGGACAACTCTCGGGTAGCTCTTGATATAAGCCTGAATTTACTTAGCTCAATAGCCCCACAGAAAACATCTTGCAGAGGAGAAGGGTTTGATTTAAATGGGAATTTGAAGCACCAAAGCTATATAAAATGCTTTGACAATTGTATTGAGGAAGTGGGAGGCAATAAAGGAGATGGAGGAAAGAGAGGAAATTGAGAGATGTTCCCACATTTTCTATCCAGGAGGGAAAATCAACCATTCAAAAAATGATTTAAGCAAAGAAACAAGGTTTGAAGGTTAATCTCCTGCCATATGCTTTTGTATTGCATTATTCATTTCATGATGATCATTTTGCTCAGTTTAGCTCTTCAATTAAAAATCAGAAACAGAGACCGAAACAAGATGGCGGCCTGGGTAGTCTCCTAAGCTGCCACCTCATCAACAATTTGGAAAAAACAACAGCTAAAATCAAAAGGGATCGCACCAGACCCACAGGAAAGCTGGTGGAATGGGAAGGCTACAACTAGACACAAAGCAGGGCGCCGCTGCTGCCATGTAGAGTTTAAAACTATGGCGAAACCAGACCTGCTGGAGCCGCTGCCGCCAGGAATGAGGGAAGCCAGACCTCACTCCGTCCCGGGGTCCAGGGAGTGGGCCAGCTCAGCTGGCCCGCCATGGGAATGAGGGAGCTGATGCTGGGCCTCCGCCGCGCCTTTGGCTCCCGCCCAAATGAGAAGCCTTTGAGCATGGTCTCCTCGTCCGCAACTATCCCAGTCCGCAGCTGTCCCAGCCTGCCCGCCTTGCTGGTGAGGAGATGGCGCGGCGCCTTCCATTCCCGGCCCCGGCGAGTCCTTCCTCTGCCACCGCATGGCCGGCCGAAGCTTCCGCCACTGCCGCCATGTGGATTTTAAAACTACAGTGGAAATTGAACCACAGGAGCAACCGTCGCTGCCGCACCCACCGCCAAACCTGCCACCGCCGCAGGAAATAAGGGAAATCCACTGAGAACAGAGCTCACTATGCCCTGGACTCAGGGAGTGGGCGGACTCAGAACTTAGCCTCCGCTTCCGCAGCTGCTCCGCTTCTGCACCGAATGAGACACCTTTGAGGGTGGTCTCCCCGCCTGCAGCCATCTCAGCCCACCTTCAGCTGTCCCAGCCTACCCGCCGTGCTGGTGAGGAGATGTCACAGTGCCTTCTGTTCGCGGCCCTGGCGAGCCCTTCGCCCTTCAGGCCCACCGCCGCAGGGCTGAGCCAGAGCCTCGTCCGGGACCCCAAGGAGGGGCGCAGCTGCCGCCATGTGGATTTTAAAAATACAGTGGAAATTGAGCCACAAAAGCCACCGCATCCGCCGCACCCACCGCCACCGCCACTGCCAAGAGTGAGGGAAGCCCACCGAGAACAGAGCTCACTCCACCCTGGGCCCAGGGAGTGGGCAGCTTCGGAGCTTGGCCTCCGCATCAGCAGCCATTTTGCTGAGACTCCTTGAAGCGCGGTCTCCCCGCCCACAGCTGTCCCAGCCTGCCCACCGTGCTAGCAAAGAGCTAGCGTGGCGCCTCCAATTCGAGACCCCAGAGCCACAGAGGGGCTGTGTACCCCTGGTGAGCCGTGTGTCCCAGGGGGCCGTGTGCCCCTGGTGAGCCGTGTGTCCCAGGGGGCCGTGTGCCCCGGGTGAGCCGTGTGTCCCAGGGGGCCGTGTGCTCCGGGGAAGCAGTGCGACCCTGTGGGAGGGGCAGTGTGAACCAGAGGAGTGGACTCTATTCATGTGTTCCTGAGATAGTCACCATAAAACAAGCAGACTGCCAAAAGAGGAGTGGATTCTATTCAAGTGGTCCTGAGATAGTCACCATAAAACAAGCAGATTGTCAAATGACAGCAGGGAGGGGAAAGAGACCTGGGCGAGATAAGAGAACAACCGAAGGACTGGTATGCATGAATATAGTATTTGCCAGCGTATAAGATGATTTTTTGGCCCTGAAAAACACCGTATTTGCCGGCATATAAGACGACTGGGTATAAGACGACCCCCTAACATTTCCACTCAAAATACAGAGTTTGTTATATACTCGCCGTATAAGACTACCCCCCACTTGGAGGCATATTTTTCAGGGCCAAAAAATCGTCTTATACGCTGGCAAATATGGTAAGTACAACCAACGAAGACAGATCTTTGGGGAGGGAGGGCATGAATGGGAGGTGGGGGGGGGCAATGGTAAGCTATGTACACATATAATACCTTAATAAATAAATAAAAAGACAAAAAAATAAATAAAAATAAAAATCAGAAACAGCCCTGACCAGTTTGGCTCAGTGGAAAAAGCTTTGGCCTGTGGACTGAAGGGTCCCAGGTTTGATTCCAGCCAAGGGCATATTCCCAGGTTGATCTCCAGTAGGGGGTGTGCAGGAGGCAGCCAATCAATGATTCTCTCAGTGTTTGAGAATTGAACCAGGAATTCATAATTTGATTCTCAATAACATGCCGAGTTGCAAGCTAAATACCATTGTGGGACTTGCAGGAGGTAACTGGTCAATGATTCTCTTTCACTGATGTTTCTATGTCTCTCTCCCTCTCCCTTCCTCTCTGAAATCAATTAATTTTTTTTAATCAGAAGCAGCCATCCAAAATTTATTCCAGAATAGGATACACTCTACTTACCTTCCTCAAAGTTTCTGTGGAAGAAGGAAGAGCACAGGAATTGCCCTACAACCTGGTCAAGGAGAAAGTATTGTAGTTCTCCAATGAGCAGAAAGAAAATTATGGGCCTCAGATTAAAGCTTATGGTCTGAGATTATAAACTGATAAAAACATTGAAAACTGTCATGTTCAGAGAGGTAGTCTATTTTAAAGGTTATTATTGTAGGTACTGGGATATTGTATAATCATAACCTTTAAAATAGACTACTTCTCTGAATATGACAGTTTCCACATAAACAAATTGAAAGATAAAAATCACATAGGCATATCAATTGATGCAGAAAAACCATTTGACAAAATCCAACACCCTTTCTTGATAAAAACTCTCAGCAAGGTGGGAATAGAAGGATCATACTTCAACATAATAAAAGCCATATATGACAAACCCACAGCCAACATCATACTCAATGAGCAAAAACTAAAACCATTTCCCTTAAGAACAGGAACAAGACAGAAATGCCCACTCTTACTACTCCTGTTCAACATAGCCATTGCAACAGATAAGAAGAATAAATAAAAGGCAACCAAATCAGAAAAGAAGAAGTAAAACTGTCCTTATTTGCAGATGACATGATATTGTACATAGAAAACCATAAAGACTCCATCAAAAATTATTAGACTTAATAAATAAATTTGGCAATGTAGCAAGATACAAAATTAACACCAAGAAATATATGGCATTTCTATATACCAATAGTGAACTTACAGAAAGAGAGACTAAAATAGCAATCCAATTTACCATCCCACCAAAAAAATTAAGATACCTAGGAATAAACTTAACTAAAGAGGCAAAAGACCTATAAACGGAAACTACAGGACACTGAAAAAAGAGATAGAAGAAGATATAAACAGATGGAAGAACATAACATGTTCATTTATTGGTAGAATCAACATCATTAAAATGTTCATACTACCCAAAACAATCTATAGATTCAATGCAATCTCCATTAAAATACCAAAGGCATATTTCACAGACCTAGAATGAACTCTCCAAAAATTCATCTGGAATAAAAAAAAAAGACCCCAAATAGCCACAGCAATCCTGAGAAATAAGAACAAAGTAGGTGGGATCTCAATAACAGATATCAAGCTGTATTACAAAGCTGCTGTTCTCAAAATAGCCTGGTACTGGTACAAGAACAGACATATAGACCAGTGGAACAGAATAGAGAACACAGAAATTGACCCAAACCACTATGCTCAATTAATATTTGACAAAGGAGGCATGAGCATACAATGGAGTCAAGACAGTTTCTTTAATAATTGGTATTGGGAAAACTGGACAAATACATGCAAAAAAAAATTAAACTAGACAACCAACTTACACCAGACACAAAAATAACTCAAAATGGGTAAAGGACTTAAACATATGCTGGAAAACCATAAAAATACTAGAGGAATCCACAGGTAGAAAAATCTCAGACATATGCCGAAGCAATTTCTTCACTAATACCACTCCTAGGACAACGGAAACTAAAGAGAAACTAAGTAAATGGGCAGTAGACAATTGATAAAGCATAAAATACATCAAAATAAAAACCTTTTGCACAGCAAAAGAAACCATCAACAAAACAACAAGAAAGACCACTGCATGGGAAAACATATTTGCCAATGTTATCACCAATAAGGGTTTAATCTCTAACATTTACAGGGCACTCATACAACTTAACAAATGGACAATAAACAACCCAATCAAAAAATGGTCAATGGACCTAAATAGATACTTTTTAAAAGAAGACAGAAGGAAGACCAAGGGACATATGAAAACATGCTCAAAGTCACTAATCATCTGAGAGATGCAAATCAAAACGACAATGAGGTAGCATCTCACACCTGTCAGAATGGCAATCATCAACAGATCAACAATTGACAAGTCTTGGTGAGGATTTGGAGAAAAAGGAACCCTCTTGCACTGCTGGTGGGAATGCAGACTGATGAAGCCATTATGGAGAACAGTATGGGGTTTCCTCAAAAAACTAAAAATGAAATTCCCATTTGACCCAGTGATCCCACTTCTAGGAATATATCCTAAGAAACTAGAAACACTATTCAGAAAGGATATATGAACCCTATGTTCATAACAGCTCAATTCACCATAGCTAAGATTTGGAAACAGCCTAAGTGCCCATCAGCAGATGAGTGGATTAAAAAAATGTGGTACATCTATCCAATGGAATACTATGCTACAGTAAAAAAAGAAGGAATTCTTACCATTTGCAACAGCATAGATGGAACTGGAGACCATTATGCTAAGAGAAATAAGCCAGTCAGAGAAAGATAAATATTGCATGATCTCACTCATTTAGGGAATGTAATGAACAACATAAACTGATGAACAAGCACAGATCCAGAGACAGAAAAGCATTGATCATGTCGCAAAACCTCAGAGGGAAGGTAAAGACGGTGGGGGTAATGACAGATCAACCAAAGGCTTTGTATGTATGCATATAAGCCCAACCAATGGACACAGACAACAAGGGAGTGAGGGAATGAGTGGGGGTAGGGTGGGGGGCAATGGGGAATTAAGGACACATATGTAATACCCTAATCAACAAAAAATTCTAATAAAGAAAAAGTTTCTTAAGCTTTAGTTTCTTTATTTGTGAAATTGTTGTATCCAAATACAATATATCTTTTTGCCCCACACCAGCTGTTAAAAATCACTCAGAACTTCTTTGCATTCTTTGTAAAGAAGCCCTGTGCATTGAAAGTATATCATACTGAAGATTTCAAAGGCAAGTTGGAGGAGATTTACAAACAAAACATGTTTCTCCAAAAATCTGTTTGATATCTCTTTATATCTTACTTCTCACAGCCAGTAGGTCTCCTTTTCTGCACTCTTTTCTATCATGCATAGCCTCCCCAGTTTTGGTTTCTCCCTTTCAGCATGGTTATACTCCTCTTTCTTTGGTAAATTGAATTGTTTCTGTCTAGGGACTTCCTAACTCACAAACTCATACTCAACTCTACTTAGCAAACAAAGGACCCTCCAGTTGTTAGGCAGCAAAAGATTATAAATAACACTTTTTGTTCTCTCCTGTGGATAATTACAGTAACTACCAAACAGGGCTATTATGAAATTAAATGAAATAATAAATCTAAAGTGGTTTGCATACTAGCACTTAGATGTTAACCAAATGTTAGCTGCTGCTACTGTTGTTCTTTTGATTTTTATTATTTAACTTATGGAATCCTTCACTGAGCACATTTCGCTAGTGTCAGGTAAAATGATGATATGGGAAGAATGGAAGTACTTGAGGTTTTAATGAAAAAACATTTATTTGAAAAACACAACCTAAAAAATCAGATTCTGTGCCTTTAAGGAAGATCCACTTTGCCTGGGCATTTGTTTTCTCCCCCTCTCCCTGCCACCCCGATGAATATTTGCAATATAACTGTCCTCAAGTAGTAAATTGACTCAGGCATCATCCATATCCTATGTTCTGGAGAGGAAACATAATTTTTTAAAAAAATATATTTTATTGATTTTTCACAGAGAGGAAGGGAGAGGGATAGAGAGCTAGAAACATCGATGAGAGAGATACATCGACCAGCTGCCTCCTGCACGCCCCCCACCTGGGATGTGCCTGCAACCAATGTACATGCCCTTGACCGGAATCGAACCCAGGACCGACGCTCTATCCACTGAGCCAAACCGGTTTCGGCGGAAACATAATTTTACATCACTTGAGAAAAATAAAGAGAAACATATTGGGCTCTAACTCTTTGATCAGCAAAGTACTGCAAACTCTGGTTACTTAATCCTCAAGAAAACTCTATGAAGTGATATTATTATCCCACTTGGAATCTTGGTCTCAGAGATGTTAATTTTAGTTTTATTCCTTGGATTGGATAGGACAGCACCAAATCAGTGCCAGCCATAGACACCCATCGCAACAAAATCTCTTCATCTAGAGGGAAAAGAGCCCACCTTTTCCAGGGTATGTTGCACAGTTTTTCAAACTATCTTGAAATCTAAATACTTTATAAAGTGCTTTTCTCCTTTGCCAATGGCTTTATTTTTATTTTTTGTAGACAATTTGTCCAGCTGTTGGATTGTCAAAAGAAAATAAAAGAATATTATTGCTAATCTTTTTCCCTCCCCTGGTCATCATTTCTTTACATCGAGGGAGAACAGAGGCTGAGTGCCTGAGCTGAACTTCTACAAGGTGTGCACATCTATAAACAAAAACTCTATTGTATTCATCCATATTTCTTTCTTTTTTAAAAAATGATTATTGTTGAAAATATTACATATGTCCCTTTTCCCCTCATTGACCCCCTCCAGACCTGTCCCAGGCCCTCACCACCCCCATTGTCTATTTCCATGGACCATGCATATAGGCATACAAGGTCCTTGGTTGATTACCTCTCACCCACCCACCCTCCCCCGCCTTCCTTCTGAGATTCCACACTGTTCTATGCTTCCATGTACTGGATCCACTCCTTTCGTCAGTTTATTTTGTTACTTACATTCCACATATTAGTGAGATCATGTGATACTTGTCCTTTTCAAACTGGCTTATTTTGCTTAGCATGCCACTCTCCAGGTTCTTCCATGCTGTCTCAAAGGGTAAGAGATTCTTCTTTTTTACAGCTGCAGAGTATTCCATGGTGCAAATGTACCACAGCTTTTTTATCTACTCATCTATTGATGGGCACTTGGGCTGTTTCCAGATCTTAGCTATTGTAAATTGAGCAATATTCAGCTACATTTCTTACCCTTTATCCCTTTTTCTCCAACCACTCAAGATAGAAAGTCATGGGATATCTAACTCTGGGCTGTTCAGAAACTTCTAATTTTCCACTTCTTTTCAAAAACCAGCATCAAGAAAGGGGCCTAGAGATGGTTGCTTTCAATTCCCAGGCAGACCTTGTCCTCTGCACAAACCCATTCTACCTTCTGCCTGGGGCCACCTCTTTCATACAGTTCTAAGCAAGGAGAAGCAGCATATTTGAAGTGGGAAGAAGTGGGGAGTTAGGTTTCCGACTTGAGGTAATTGTGAGACATCCTACCTAATAGAGATACAGATCTGGGGCTCAGGTCAGAGCTCTGGATTGAAGACCCAGAAATGAGAGAAGGTATCCATGGCAAAAAAAATAATGAGGTTATGTAAGGAGAAAATGAAGGACAAAGGAAGGGAAGAAAGAAAGAGGAGCATGTTCAGAACAGAAGTCAGGCTGGGCTACGTGACAATGGCAGGGGCATGAGAAGGAAGATTTACTAAGGAAATGAGCAGAGGGCAGATTGCCCATGTCTATATCTCACTCTGCCCAGATCCTATAAGCTGTTGGCTGGACAGTACCTGATGCATGTTTATGAATGCCATTATCAGCAGTCTTTTTTTAAAATTATTATTGTCTCAGGTACTGGCTATCATCTCACTTCTACACATTTTTTTTTTCTCAAGGACTCTGAGGAACAGCTTTTTTTTTTCATTCAGCATCAGATTGAATCACATATTTTGTTTAAGCAGGGAGATGTAAATAGCTGTGGCCTACTTATATGTGCAATCTATAAAATCAGAACTCAGAAACAGAGAGTAAAATGTTGGTCACTGGGAGCAACAGGGTAGGGAAAATGGAGACATGTTGGTCAAAGAGTATGAACTTCCAGTTATAAGATTAATAGGTTCTGGGGATTTAATGTATAGTATGGTGATTTTTAGAGTGAATAATACTGTATAAAATACTTGAAAGTAGCTGAGAATAGATTGTAAATGTTCTCTCCACAAAGAAGTAACAATTATGTGACATGATGGAGGTGTTAGCTAACCCTATGGTGACTATCATTTTGCAATATAACTATCAAATCAACACATATACCTTAAATATACACAATGTTATATGTCAATTATATCTCAATAAATTTATAAAAAAGTAGTTCTAGTCTAAAAAAATGTTTCCCCAATCAAACAAATTTGGAAAGAGCTGAATGCTACAATCTGAGAGTCACAGCACATAGTACAGTCAAACCTCCATTTTCAAACATCTCCCATCTCAAACAATTCGCTCTCAACCTGACAACACTTTCATGATCAGGAGACAAAGGAGAGAATGTGGGAGCATGAATCACTTTACTGCTAAACTTCATTTTTTTAGCATCCCAGAAAATTGTGCTGTGAATATTTTCATGTTCCTTTGCTTTTGTTGCTGCTTATTATTATTAAATTTTCATTTGTACTGTACATTTTATTTCCTTTTTTATTAAATTTGCACTTACATTTCATCTCCTTTTTGTTTTTAAAGTGTTTCTAAATTAAACAGTACATTACACATGTACTGTATATAAGAATGGTTAAAACAGGGTGTTATTTGGAGGTCAATTTATGATGTTTCTAATGGAAAAAAAATGATTCAATTTTTGAACAGCCTTCCAGAATGAATTAAGTTTGAGAACCAAGGTTCCAAAGACTTTGCTAAGTCCTGTACTTAAAAACCCCACACAATTTTACTTTGCTTTACCAAGAATTTTCCCAGTTCTTTGGTCCCAGAATTATTTTTCTAACGGACTACTTACTAGCATCAGTATCACATTGGGGACTGGGGTTTTAATATACAAATTTGGGGAAAACATAAATGTTCAGTTTATAGTACTGGCCCATACTATATGGCCTTTGCCTTTGGTCTCATTAACATCACATTCTCAAAAGCTGAATGAACCACCCTCAGAGAGGATAAGACATACCTCAGCAACATGCAATTTTTCAATAACCACCTCTTTTCTTTAAACATGCAGTTATAATTAATTAGAAGAGCAATTCTATCTCTGGAAAATCACTTTGAAAATTGATAGTGTCTGCTACAGAAAATATGTTGCAGACATCTTTTAATTTAATACTTGAAAAAGTACAAATGTATACTTTAGCTCATTTTCCCTAGCTGGTATCATGTTGTAAGCACTAGTTTGCCAGAAAACTTTTTTTTACTTAATCAGTTTGGAATTCAAATTGTATACAATAAACTTGTGTTACAGACCAAGTTCCTTTAAAATTAGTAGCTCAGGCAATTATTCAGTATAAGACATTTAAAAAGCAAACTATATGAGTTTTTGAATGATGGGAAATAGAATAAGCTTATTTTCTGACTAGTAGAGAGAGTGAATGGAAAAGTAATTTATTCATGCCATTATGTCTTCCTTTATAGACCAAGGTTTTCACTCTTTCTGGCAATTATGAGGACATCTATTGAACCACTCTTTCATTTACTGTATGGTAGTATAGTGGATATGACTGTGAAGTTTTTTACTGGCTTCTATTCCTTTCCACAACTGACTTACTAGCTAGTTTTCTCAAGTTATTTAACTTAGCTTTGTCCCAATTTTCTAATTAATTGTTATGCTATCTAGAAGTTTCTAGGAAGAACTTAAATACCATAGTCTATTACTCCACTACCTCACTTGTTTAACTTCAAGAATGAGTGCTTGGTAGAGATGACCAAAGCCTAGAATATTTCTGACCCTATTGCAAAAGATTGGAGCTATCTGTATAAAGAGACAATAACAGTTGAAATTCTTCTCTTCTCAGACTATATTGTTTTTGGATTTGATTCTGTTGACTGACACTTTTACCATGTTCTCCATACACCAGTGTCATAAGAGGGCAAAGACCACTCAGCTGAAGGAGACATAATTTCATTAACCATGCATCACTCCCCCCAAAAATGAATTAATGAACCTTTCCCTTGCCAGTTTTCTCAGTGATTAGAGTATTGGCCCATGAACTGAAGGGTCTCTGGTTCTATTTCTGGTCAAGGGCATGAACCTCAGTTGCAGGCTCAATCCCTGTCCCTGGACAGGGTGCAAACCGGAGGCAACCAATTGATGTGTCTCTCTTACATAGATGTTTTTCTTTCTGTTCCCTTTTCCTACCTCCCTTCCATTCTCTCTCTCAAAAAAAAAATGAATGAAAAAAATATCCTCAGGTGAGAATTTTAAAAAGTAAGAATTGCCTGGCTGGTGTGGCTCAGTGGTTGAACATGGATCTATGAACCAGGAGGTAAAGGTTCAATTCCCAGTCAGGGTACATGCTGGGGATATGGGCTCAACCCCCAATAGGGGGAAACCAATCAATGATTCCTTCTCATCATTGATGTTTCTCTCTTCCTCTCTCCTCAATTATACACACACACACACACACACACACACACACACACACACACACACACACACTAGAGGTCTGGTGCACAAAATTTATGCCCAGGGGGAGGGGTCCTTCAGCCGACCTTCACCCTCTCCAATCCAGGAGCTGTCAGGGAATGTCCTACTGATGGCTTAGGCCCACTCCCCATGGTTCTCTCCTCTCTGCAGGGCCTGGATGCTTCGCTGCTGCCGCAGTGACAAAGCCCCCATGGCCCATTTTCTGCTCGGTATCTGATGAGACTGAGGGATTTGCTGCCACCATAGTAATGAAGCCCCCATGCCTCACTTTCCACTCTCAGTCTACAAGGCCTAGAGCCTTTGCTGCCACTGTGATGATGAAGTTCCTATGCCCCACTGTCCGGTCTCAGCAGCTGGGCTGAAAGGACTTGGGGACTCCAGTGGGGCTGAGGGAACTGGGCATTGCCATCTTGTGGCTTTTGGAGCTGCCATATTTGTGGCAGTGTGAGGGTCAATTTGTATATTCACTCTTTATTAGATAGGATATTTTTAAAAATATATTTCATTGATTTTTTAAAGAGAGGAAGGGAAAGGGATAGAAAGCTAGAAACACAGATGAGAGAGAAACATGGATCAACTGCCTCCTGCACACCCCCCACTTTAGATGTGCCTGCAACGTAGGTACATGCCCTTGACTGGAATTGAACCTTGGACCCTTCAGTCCACAGGCCAACACTCTATCCACTGGTTTCAGCTAGATAGGATTTTTTTTAAAAAATAAGAAACTACACAATTGTCAGTTTCAGGATCATTTTAGATCTTGCTTCCCAGTTGTCAATTTGGCTCACATAAACTCATTTAAAAAAAGAAAAAACAACAACAAAATAATTAATGACCCTTGAACTAAACCTCACAACTTATGCAAAAGTTAACTCAAAATAGATCATAGATTTATATGTAAAACTAAAATTTTTAAGAGTTACAATAAGAGGCCGAAACCGGTTTGGCTCAGTGGATAGAGCGTCGGCCTGCGGACTGAAAGGTTCCGGGTTCGATTCCGGTCAAGGGCATGCACCTTGGTTTCGGGCATATCCCCAGTAGGGGGTGTGCAGGAGGCAGCTGGTCGATGATTCTCTCCCATCGATGTTTCTAATTCTCTATCCCTCTCTCTTCCTCTCTGTGAAAAATCAATAAAATATATATATATTTTTAAAAAGAGTTACAATAGGAGAAAACCTTCAGTATCAAGAGCTTTGTGAGTTCTTAGACATGATACCACAATCCAAAAAAAGGAGAACTGACAACCTTCTGGATGAAGCCAGGGCTGCAAGGGCTGAGGCAGCTGGGGCTGTGAAGGCCTACTCTTTGCACAAATTTAGAGCATTGGGACTCTACTTCTCTCTATAAAAGAACCTAGTGAGAGTGAAATAAGGAAAGGCCTAAAATAACAGGAGAGGCACTAGGTGGGGAAATGAACCTAGGCTGGGCTGCTTTGGCTCACTAAGGCAGAGTAAAGGGACCCTTGGGGAAAAGGTCCAAGGGGTTTACCCAGGACAAACTCCCAGTACCCATTGCTGTCCTGGTTGAAAGCCTTATGGGATTGTTGTAGTGGTTAGAACAGCACTGGTGTTATACCAATGGGGTCAGACGAGACCTGGGTTCAGCAACTTCAGTATTTGAGTTCTGGCTAGGAAAGAATTCAGAGCCAAGACAGAGAACATATAATGAAAGGCTAATATTCAAATTGTCCCCTTGACCAGGAGTTCAACCTGGAGCTCAAACAGGAGTTTTACCAGGGGGTGGGGCTGGCTCACCAACCATCCACAGCCCCTCTCCCTGGCTGGCCCCACCCCTGATCAGTTCTCCCACCCCATTTGGGACCAGACCCCACCCATGCACAAATTTGTGCACCAGGCCTCTAGTTTGTTTATAAAATCACAGAGGTAGAAAAAGTAATTCATAGAATTAGATTGAGGAAATGAGTTATAGAAGTAAGGGAAGGTCCCTTGGAGTGAGGAAGCTATGTGCCTGGTGGGGAGGGAAGGAGAAGAAGAAGGGGAAGGCATAGGCATGTACCTTGGTAGGACCATGCACTGGGTTTTCTATCCTAAATTTTTTAAATATATTTTATTGATATTTTACAGAGGAAGGGAGAGAGATAGAGAGCTAGAAATGTCGATGAGAGAGAAACATCGACCAGCTGCCTCTTGCACACCCCCTTCTGGGGATGTGCCCGCAAGCAAGGTATATGCCCTTCACCGGAATCGAACCCGGGACCTTTCAGTCCGCAGGCCGACGCTCTACCACTGAGCCAAACCGGTTTCGGCTCTATCCTAAATGTTTTAAGAGTGAAGATTTTAGGGGAAACTCTGAATGGCATATTCATCAGCTTTCCAGGTGTGTACTTTCAGGGTTGGGGTCTCCACTGATTGATTGGTTGGCACCAGGTCAGGGGGTCATTATTCAATGCAGCATATCCTGAGGTCAGCCATGGGGTTGCTGGTCTGGTTTTGTTGCTTTTTTGGACTTGGAGATGAAATACAACTGAGGCCTAAATGTTAATTCTTTGGAGGAAAGGTCAGGGAGTCCAAACCTGATGACCAGTAATACTGGTCGGCAAGCTCATTAGTCTACAGAGCCAAATATCAACAGTACAACAATTGAAATTTATTTTGAGAGCCAAATTTTTTAAAGTTAAATTTCTTCTAATGCCACTTCTTTAAAATAGACTCACCCAGGCTGTGGTAATTTGTGGAAGAGCCACACTCAAGGGGCCAAGAGCTGCATGTGGCTCTTGAGCCGCCATTTGCTGACCATAGTGTCTGGGGAATAAAGGTCACTCTGGGGCAAGGTCTCACTCTACAATTGTCCTTTGCTAGATACCTAGGGCTTTCCACCTTGGTGACATTCTGTACCTGACCCATTGCCCTTGCTCTGCTCATATCTGTCTAATTACCTATCACAGGGTCCCTTAGAGTTTAGATACAAGAGTGGGGAACGTCCAGCCCGCAGACCATATAAGGTCCACAGAATCATTTGGTCTGGCCCTGACAAGGTATTAGGGGTGAGTGAATGAGATGTTTGACCAAAGATAACAGGCTAATTTTTAAATTGATAATTTTGTATGGCCCACCAATGATGTTATAAATATCCAAATGGCCATTGGCAGAAAAATGGTCCCCCACCGCTGGTTTAGAAGATAAATACCAGTAGGGGAAGAAGAGGGAGAAGGGGGAAAGGTGAGGGTCAGCTCCGGAAAGAAAGAGTGCAGGCTGGGACCTTCATTTTGAGGGGTGGTAAGGGCTGGGAGTTGAGGGGAGGTCTTAGGGGAGGATACTAATAGAATATGTATCAGTTTTATGCTGATATGCCAAAATTAGATTTATTCCCTTAACTTAATCTGTCATTGTAAATGGTTGGCAAATGTCACTAACTGGATTTCTGCTATCTATTTGCCTTAATTGGGTGATTTAAGCTCTTTACCCTCTGGTTGGGGAAAAGTGCAAATCCTTTACTCTTATGTGTCCTTGGTTTAGGGAAGATAGGATTTACTATATGGCTGCAAACTGCTCATTTAACTGCCTGTCTGTTTCCCTATTCCACTTGTCTTGGGTTAATAGCCTGTCTCAACTCCATTCACCACACTTACCAGAATGGCAAGAAAGAAAGAAAGAAAGAAAGAAAGAAAGAAAGAAAGAAAGAAAGAAAGAAAGAAAGAAAGAAAGAGAAAATAGTGGGAACACTAAATGCTGGAGAGGGTTCAGAGAAACTAGATACATTGCTGGTGGGAATGAAAAATAGTATGTGCAGTCTAGAAAATACTTTGTCAATTTATTATGAAATTAAACATGCAATGACTGTATGGTCAGGCAATTGCACTCTCTCATATATATATATATATATATATATATATATATATATATATATATATTTAAACATAGGAATCTCATATATATATATATATATATATATATATATATATATAATTGATATTTTACAGAGAGGAAGGGAGAGGGACAGAGAGTTAGAAACATCAATGAGAGAGAAACATCCACCAGCCGCCTCCCGCACACCCCACACTGTGGATGTGCCAGCAACCAATATACATGCCCTTGACCGGAATTAAACCTGGGACCTTTCAGTCCGCAGACCGATGCTCTATCCACTGAGCAAAACTGGTTTCGGCTCAATGTCTTCATACTTCTTACCTGCATAGTACATCAAGCAGTCTTTAATGGTATCTTGGACTTTCTATATCCTCTGAATAAAATTGAAATGAGATGAAGAAGTATAAAGAAAAATGGAACACAAGAAAAAATAGTAATAAATCATCTAACTCAACAACTCAATGAATTAGAAAGAGAGCAACAAGAAAAGCCCACAGTAAGCAGGAGGAAGGAAATAATAAAGATCAGAGCAGAAATGCATTACATAGAGACCAAACAAAAAAGAAATAAATAAATAATACAAAAGATCAATAAAACCAAGAGCTTGTTTTTGAAATAATCAACAAGATTGGTGACCCTCTAGCCAGGCTCACCAAGAAGCAAAGAGAGAGGACCCAAATAAACAAAATCAGAAATGAAAGAGGAGAAATAACAACAGACTTCACAGAATTACAATAGATAATTTAAAAATACTATCAACAAATCCATTCTAACAAACTAGACAACCTGGAGGAAATGGACACATTCCTAGAAAATTGCAACCTTCCTAAACTCAATCAGGAATATCCTAAAAATCTCAATAGGCTGATAATTATGGAAGATATTGAAGCAATCATCAAAAAGCTTCCAGCAAACAAAAGCCTGGGCCCAGATGACTTCACAAGGGAGTTTTACCAAATATTCAAGGAAGAACTAAAACCTAACCTCACCAGAATATTCCAAAAAATACAAGAGGAAGGAAAACTTCCAAACTCCTTCTATGAAGCCAGCATCACCCTAATACCAAAACCAGATAAAAACAACTCAGTGAAAGAGAATTACAAGCCAATATCCCTCATAAACATAGATGCAAAAATTCTCAACAAAATTCCAGCAAATAGCATCCAGCAGTACATCAGAAAGATCATACACCATGACCAAGTAGGATTTATCCCAGGGATCCAAGGATGGTACAATATTAGCAAATCAATAAACATAATACATCACATAAACAAATTGAGAGATAAAAATCACATAGTCATATCAATTAATGAAGAAAAAGCATTTGATAAAATACAACACCATTTCTTGATAAAAAACTCTCAGCAAGATGGGAATAGAAGGATCATACCTCAACATAATAAAAGCCATATATGACAAACCCATAGCAAATATCATTCTCAATGTGCAAAAACTGAAACCATTTCCCCTAAGAACAGGAACAGGACAGGGATGCCCACTCTCACCACTTCTGTTCAACATAGTCCTGGAAGTACTAGCCATTGCAATCAGACAAGAAGAAGAAATAAAGGACATCTAAATTGGAAAAGAAACAAAACTGTCCTTATTTGAAGATGACATGATACTGCACATAGAAAACCCTAAACACTCCATCAAAAATTATTAGACTCAATAAATGAATTTGGCAATATAGCAGGATACAAAATGAATGCCAAGAAATCTATGGCATTTCTATGCACCAATAGTGAACTTACAGAAAGGGAGACTAAAAAAGCAATACCATTTACCATACCAACAAACAAATTAAGATACCTAGGAATAAACTTAACTAAGGAAGCAAAAGAACTATACGTGGACAACTACATGACACTGAAGAAAGAGATGGAAGAAATTATAAACAGATGGAAGAACATACCATGTTCATGGATTGGTAGAATTAACATCATCAAAGTGTCCGTACTACCCAAAGCAATCTATAAATTCAATGCAATCCCCATTAAAATACCAAAGGCATATTTCACAGACCTAGAACAAACTTTCCAAAAATTCATCTAGAATTAGAAAAGACCCTAGATAGCTACTGCAATCCTGAGAGAAAAGAACAAAGTAGGTAGGATCTCCGTAACACATCAAGCTATATCACAAAGCCACTGTTCTCAAAACTGCCTGGTATTGGCACAAGAACAGACATGTAGATGAATGGAAAAGAATAGAGAACACAGAATCAACACTAATCACTATATTCAATTAGTATTTGACAAAGGAGGCATGAACATACAATGGAGTCAAGACAGTTTCTTCAATAAATGTTGTTGGAAGAATTGACAGATACATACAAACAAAAGGAAACTAGACCACCAACTTACACCATACACAAAAATAAACTCAAAATGGATCAAGTACTTAAGCATATGATGGGAAACCATAAACATATTAGAGGAATCTATAGGCAGAAAAATCTCTGACACTGACATATGCCAAAGTAATTTCTTCACTGATACTGCTCCTAGGGCAATGGCAATAAAGAGAAAATAAACAAATGAGACTACTTCAAAATAAAAATCTTTTGCACAGCAAACAAACCATCAACAATAAGAAAGCCCACTGCATGGGAAAATATATTTGCCAATGTTATCACCAATAAGGGTTTAATCTCCAACATTTACAAGGAACTCAATCATCTTAACAAAAAGAATATAAACAACCCAATCAAAATTTGAGCAACTGATCTCAGTAGACACTTTTAAAAAGAAGACAAAAGGAAGGCAAAGAGACATATGAAAACATGCACAAAGTCACTAATCATCAGAGAAAAGCAAATCAAAACAGCAATGCAATACCATCTCTCACCTGTCAGAATGGCTATTATCAACAAGTCAAATGACAAGTACTGTCGAGGATGCTGAGAATGAGGAACCCTCTTGCAGTGCTGGTGGGAATGAAGATTGGTGCAGCCATGGTGGAAAACAGTATGGAGTTTCCTCAAAAAACTAAAAATGGAACTCCTATTTGACCCAGTGATCCCATTTCTAGGAAAATATCCCAAGAAACCAGAAACACTATTCAGAAAGGATATATGCATCCCTATGTCCATAGCAGCACAAATTACCATAGCTAAGATTTGAAATAGCCTATGTGCCCATCAACAGATTAATGGATTAAAAAACTGGTACATCTACACAATGGAATACTATGCTGAGGTAAAAAACAGAAGGAATTCTTACCATTTGCAACAACATGGATGGAGATGGAGAATATTATGCTAAGTGAAAAAAGCCAGGCAGAAAAAGGTAAATATCACATGATCTCACTCATTTGTGGAATATAGTGGAAAACATAAATTTATGGGGGGGAAGATCCAGAGACAGAGAAACATCAATCAGAATGTCAAACCTCAGGTAAGGTAGGGGACAGTGGGGGTAATGGGGCGAGATCAATCAAAAGACTTATATGCATGCATATGAGCCTAACCAATGGACACTGAAAACAGGGAGGTGAGGGTACAAATGGGAGTGGGGGATAATAGGAAAATAAGGACACATATGTAAAAAAAATAATAATTTTAAAAATTAAAAATAAAAATTTAAAAAGAAATAGTTAGGTAGCCAGAAACCCAAGAATTCCTTCTTTCTTGCCATGCTATCAGTTATCAGCTGTACAATAGTATTACCTGGGGCAAATGGGGAAGTATTTTGGACTTATATCCCTGACCCTTCATGGGTAAGAGCCCTTATGTAGGCTGATCCCCTGCCTAATGTTGTCACCAATAATGCCAAACACAATGGTCATACAGGAGGGCAATAGATGGGGCAAGGAAATATAATTACACAGGGATCTCCATACAGCTTCCATTTTGTATGACATAAAATAAAACCACTTATCCTTTGTGTGTAAAATTACAGAGAGGTTTCTGGCTTGTGTGGACACCAAAGGAAGGGATTATCACTACTTTCTCCTGGGAGAGATGCATAAAATGTAACTAAGACCTTGTATATACAAAAAGAAATTGACAGCCAGTTTGAAATGGATTTGCCATGGCCTAGAGCAAATAATATCCTTATATGATATTATTCTACAATGTCATTATAATTTTTCCCAGATTTGTGTTACCCCCATTACCCTTAATAGTACCTGGGACCCTTGGGAATCAATAAAAAATAATTATTTTTTTGGTGCTTGGAGACAAATGTAACACATCTCTTGATATTTTGGAATTATAACAGCATAATATACAATGATCCCAAACACACTTACAAACTAATTCTTTGATTGTCTGACAGCAATTTAAAAAGGACATGAAAGGATTTAATCCCTTATACTGTGTAGAGGGCCCCCTGGAAAGACACTTGAGCATTCTATATTGGCCCCTCTTGCCCTTTTGGCCAAGAAGGACCCTCTTATCACAGTCCAATTGCCCACAACTATTGCCTGAGCTTTCTGTTCATGCCTAAGTTGAAGCCTCATAATGGTTGGTACCATGGATCTGTCTCTCGCCCAATAGGGCAAGCTGGCCCCTCCCTGTAGAAGAAACTCAGGTTCCCCAAGATATGTGATCAGTGCTGGGTCCCCACCAGCAGACGAGGGGATCCCAAAGCAGGGGCTGAGCGTGGAGGCCACAGAAGCATAGGCCACCAAGGAGACATAACTGAACCTCACATCACCCTGCTTAGCCCCAGAAGATGGCTCGTTAGCCAGAGATGGGTAAGATTCCTCAAGGAAGGAACAACCTAAGACAGGCACAGTCACAGAGGGGCCATCAGGAGAGAAATTGGGGGTCAAGAGAGGTGGGTCACAGACCCACAGCCCCCAACTTTGCAGGGGCCTGAACCCTAACCCCTTCTGAGGGAGGTTTCCTGCCCCCATGGCTGCTTAACTTTCCATGCCAAGCTGAAATTGGGACCCAGGTAACAGACAGAGACTTGGCCGATAGCAGTTACCTTCTCACTACAACAAGACTTGTTTGAGTTGTCTTGTACCTATGGTGTGGGGATATGTGTTTTTGATATCTAAATCCAACCTACCACCAAAAATGTTCAGGGCCTACTCAAGAAAGCAAATAATCCTTTCTACTAATATTTACAGGGTAAAATAAGAATGTTGATAGAGTATTAAATTTGACAGTAAAATACTAGTCTAGTTTTCAGGCTAATTTAAATTGGCTAATTGAAATAAGCGAATATCCTAGAAAAATTAATTGTATGGACAAAAAGCTGTTCCTAAAGTGCTAACTAAAATTTTTATTGCTAGTTCATCTCATGGTAAAATTGAATAACATGTAATGAACCTAAAGCAGTCATATTTTAGTGCAAAAATAAAATAAAATTTAAAAGCTATCAAGACTACATTATAAAAATTCGAAAAGCCTCCTAATATGTAAATCAAAAAAGGGGGGATAGTAGAAGAATATCATGTAAGGAAAAATATCCTGTAAGTAAATTACACCTAGAAAATTTTTACTTTAGAAAATTAAGTTTCATTTGTAATTCTAACAGCAAGACACCCATGTAAAACATACATGTGTCAAAGCAAGCCAAATGAAAATTATTTGGGCAAAAAAATAAAAAAGGATAGCAAGTCAAATTTATAGAAAAGATTCCTTTATTAACTTTTGGAAGAGAATATGTTTGTACATTTTTAGAAAACAACTCTGAGACCATGTGGATTCCTGCATCAGAGAAGAATTGACAGGACTACTCCAGCCATGAAGACAGAAGAGAAACATTCCAGAGATGTATGACGCTAACGATACCTTGCCATGCTAGCAGTTGGCTGCTGTCAGTTGCTGTAGGTTGCCCAGGACCAAACCAAAGAGTGTCGTATCTGCATTACCACCATTTGTCCACCATCCCAAACTGAAATATTGCTGACATGTACACATGGGTGCTGTTTGACATTGACATTGGGACTCAAAAGAACTGTTGGCCCAGAAAGAGACTCACTGCAATCTGGTTCATTTGCCTCTCAGCATAACCATTATTGCTTGTCTCGTTTTTGGTGGGATCTAAACAGGCAGTTGGCCTGGTGCATGGATGGGGACCAGCTGGTTTCCCTGAAGGGTGTCCCAGAGCAGGATGGGGGTTCCCTTGGGGCATGGGGCACCATGGTCAAGGGTCCTGTGGTGGTTTTCAGGCTGGCCACTCCTCCTGGTTACCCAAATTGAGGCACTGGCATCTGGGGTTTATGTATCTTCTACAATTGAAACTTTGTAGCCTGTAGTGGAGTCAAGCCTTCTGCTTGCTCTGTGGTAGCAGCCATTTCTGTTGGGATTTATGCATCTTCTATAATATAAACTTTGTAGCCTTAAGCTGAGGCCTGGGCCGGCCAGGGTGTGTGGAAAGCTTGGCTTCCTCCATTATGGGGGCAACCCTAGCCTCCTGCTCTTTCCAGCTCCGTGGCTGCTGTAATTTCTGTTTGAATTTGTTTACCTTCTATAATTAAAACTTCGTAACCTTGAGTGGAGGCCTAGGCTGGCAAGGGCAGGCAGAAAGCTTGGCTTCCTCCATTGACAGGAAAACCCAAGCCTTCCTTCTGCTTGCTCCATGGCCGTAGCCATCTTGGTTGGGGTTAATTTGCACATTTGCTCCTGAATGGCTGGTGGGTGTGGCTTTTGGATGTGGCTTATGGTGTAGCGGAGTGATGGTTAATTTGAATAATACTCTTTTATTAGGTAGGACTAGAGGCCCCTTGTAGGAAGAATCCTGCAATAGGGCTTCCTACTGTGGTCTCTGCTGCCCCACCTGCTTCCCTCCTTTCTCTGTACCCCTTCTGTCTTCTCTCTCTTCTCTGAAGCCTTGTTGTCTTTTCTTCCTTCTCTGTAGCCCTGCTGGCTTCTCTCCCTTATCCCTGCCCTGCCTGCTTCCTTTCCTTCTCTGCCACCCCAATTGCTTCCTTCTCTGAAGCTTCACTCCCTTCTGCAGTGCTTGGCTTCTTTCTATGCTATCTTTAGTCTTTGCTTTGGCCTGGATATTCAAATTAACCTCCACATTGTTTGTGTTAATTTGCATACTTACCCTGATTGGCTAGTGAGCATGGCTTGTGGGTGTGGTGAAGTTATAGTCAATTTGCATGTTTCTCTTTTATTAGAGAGGATTAGATTCAGGTATATAACCCAGAGATTGGACATTATATAACATACTAAGTGACCACCTCAATAAATCTAGTACCTATCTGACACCATACATAGTTATTTATCTAAGTTGTCACATATCAGTATTGCTACTCCAGCTTTTTTTTCATTTCCATTCGCCTGGAAAACCTTTTTCCATCCCTTCACCTTCAGTTTGTGGGCGTCTTTTTTTCTGAGGTGGGTTTCTTGTAGACAGCAGATGTATGGGTCTTGCTTTCTTATCCAATCTGTTACCCTATGTCTTTTGATTGGAGCATTTAAACCATTTACATTTAAAGTAATTATTGATAGGTAGGTATTTGATGCCATTTTTATTCTATCCTCCTGTGTTCCTTCTTCGCTTCCTTTTTTTTTTTTTTTTTTTTTTTTTTTTTTACAGTAGACCCTTTAGCATTTCTTGCATTGCTGGTTTGTTGGAGATAAATTCCTTTAGTCTTTTTATTTTGTCTGTGAAGCTCCTGATTTCACCTTCAATTTTGATTGATAGCCTTGCAGGGTACAGTATTCTTGGATTCAGACCCTTCCTTTGCATGACTTTGTATATGTCATCCCATTCCCTTCTGGCCTGATGAGTTTCTGTTGAGAAATCAGTTGCTAGTCTGATGGGGGTTCCTTTATATGTAACTTTCTGTCTCTCTCTGGCTGCTTTTAAGATTCTGATTTTGTCGATGGTTTTTGCCAATTTAATTATAATGTGCCTAGGTGTTGGTCTTTGGGGATTGCTCCTATTTGTTTCAGCAGTAGAGCTGAACATCCAACAGGTTGCCTCCTAGATAAACTATGCAACTCTATCCTCAAGGCTGAAAACACTACCTATCCCTGATGCCCCCTGCAAGATTTTTCTACATGTGTGGGACTGCTGCATACCTCTGCCTGCCTGAAAACTGAACAGAAATGCCTTTAAACTTCAGGTGGTCCTACAAATCATAATAATTCCCTAAAATCCCTCTGAGTGCAAGAAACAGGATGCTAACCCCTTGGTTATTGCCCCTTTTTAGCACAAAGCATCTAAGAGTTGTCATCGTCCATGTTCACCATAACATCTTGTAGTCGTTTTACCACAAGGTTAAGAGAAGCTTGTGGGACAAGAGGGGGGATGAAAAGGCTAAAAAGGGCTAATTCCAATGTAACATTGATATTTAGGGCTAGCAATCTGGATCCATGCTAGCAAACCCAGTGTATATTTTTAATAACCTATAATTATGTCATTGCCTCTTTCCCAGAAACTGGTCTTGCAGAACCCTTACAGAGGCCATAAAACTGTGAACAGTGCACTGCCCTAGAGGGAGGGTTATTAACACTGGCACTAAGACAGACCATCAGACATGGCCTGGAGACCCCCAACACCTGGGGGCCTTCTTACAAGGCCCTAGAAAAGGGCTGGAAGCACAATTCATACTTGTGGGATAAAGACTCCAGGAAGATATAAAAGAGAAGCCCCTGCATGTTACTTTACTCGGATTTGGAAAGTTTTACCCTGAGTCTGCTGGCATAAATAAGGTGTCACTCATTTTTTTTCTAAAAGCATTGCTTGGTTTTTCGCAACATCTTTAATGCAATTTTAGGTATAGAAAACCCATGAAAAGGAATCTGACTTACTCTAAATTTCAGGCTTCTAAGGTCATATCTTTGAACTAGATGAAGGTTTATAAAACTTTAGAGAATTATTAATTGGAATTAATACAAAAAATATACAGTAAATGGTACTCCCTTCATAGCATGCCTAAGTGAAATATACAGATAAGCACTAGTTAGAAGAGAGTGATATTCAGAAGTAAATTTCAACTTAACAGGGAGAAATTTTAAAATCTCTTCCACTACTATTTACAGAGTAAACTAAAAGTTACTATTCAAGCATTAAACCTCACCATTAATGAGACACCATAAATAAAAAGAAAGTTACCTTTACTTGAAATGTATAAATTGCAATGTCAGTTAGTATGTCTCTCTCCCAGCTGTTTTCCTGGGAGGCAATCAAGTTGGTTGCCCTATTTGAAAGAAAGTAAAAGTCTTTAAGGTGGCATT
Organism: Vespertilio murinus; assembly: GCA_963924515.1. Classification (NCBI taxonomy): domain Eukaryota; kingdom Metazoa; phylum Chordata; class Mammalia; order Chiroptera; family Vespertilionidae; genus Vespertilio; species Vespertilio murinus. Next base: position 64,979,491 of record OZ004710.1, read on the forward strand.
TTAAGGTTTTGGGGATAAAGACAGCAAGGATTAAGGTTCAGTAAAAATAAGAAGTTAAGCCAGTGAATGGGAGTTTATAGCCTCAGGAAGTTTAAGGGATTAGATTTAGCTGGAAATAGATTCCACCCTTTCCACATTGTTAACAGATCAGACAAATCTGGCAAAATATAAATCCTTTAGTAGCACGGGCATACATAAGATTGGGACTAGAGATGTTTGTACTCTGCCTGGATTTCTGGATATTGGCCAAACTAGAGTTCTGGCTATTGGGCAAGCTCTCTGAGTCTCATCCTAGAGTCACTTCCTTTAAACTCTCCTCAGAAATTTAGTGTGTACGGTACTTCAAAACTTTAGAATCATCTCAGTCACTTTTAATCATGGACAAGGGGAATGAGAACAGTATAGAAATGTCCCTACGGTTGGGCACCTCACAGAGAGCGAACACGGGATGTGCTCACTTCCCCCACACTTTTTAGGGAGACACAGGAGAACGATTTCTGCATGAGTGTGGGTGGTTACCACAGTGGTAAGTACAGTAAGTCCATCTGGGCACCTTTATCTGCGCCCACACACAGTAAGGTAACTTCTCACTCCTTGTGAGAGGCAACCCTCACTCTTAGTTTGTGAGTCAGAGCTCCCTGCACCCTTGGCTAGAAGGGGGAATGCCCCACTAGCAAGGGAGAGTCACAGAGACACCCTTGGATAGGAGGGGGGATGTCCCCACTGGCAACAGAGAATCACAAAGGATACCGAATGTCCTTTCGTGAGTTACAAGAATACTACCTTGTTTCCCCGAAAATAAAACATCCTCCAAAAATAAGACCTACTTACAGGTTTCCTTGTGAGTGAAATATAAGGCATCTCCTGAAAATAAGGCCCCCAGGCTCTGTCTCAGAATGAAAATTAATTTACTGTAAACTGGTCGCTAGGGCCGCTCCGACTGGCTTCTAGCAACCAGTGACTTTACATGGAGTCCTGACTTCACTGCTGTGTAGAGGTGGAGTGGAGGTCAGAGAGAGCTGTGAGTGCAGGGACAGAGAGAGGATGAAACTTTCGCAGATGCTTGAAGAAGAGCAGGAGGATTAGAGCAGATGGGACTCGGTGAAGGTGGTGAGTGCTGGCCTGTCTCTGGTGACACTACCTGATGCTCACGGCCGCCTTCATGATAAATGAAGGTTCTCAGTCAGTGGCAGACCCTGCTCCAGCCCAGACCTAGGCTCCAGCAAGCCCAGTGACAGTACCCGGACAGGCCCCAGGGGGTAAATGTCTGATAAAGGGGTTGGGGGGATGTCTGGTGAAGGTGTTCAGTGGCACAGGGGTGGGGGGAGGGGGGTCACTTAAAATGACACAGGGGGATCAGAGGGGGCAATCAAAATGACACAGGAGGATCAGAGGGGACAATCAAACTGACACAAGAGGATCAAAAGGGGTTACTAAAATGGTAATCCCCCCTCTGATTCTCCTGTGCCATTTTGATTCCCTCCCCCTCTGATCCCCACTGTGTCATTTTAAGTGATCCCCCTGCCCCCACTTTGAAAACCCAATTCCTTTTTTTTACCCCTAGAAATGAGCAGAAAAAGAAAAAGCTACTCCATGAAGTACAAGAAGACTCTTGGGGCCAAAATCTTACTGATTTCTGCAAAAAGAAGATGTTGAGTATTTGATTGGTCCGAAAATGGCGAGCAGAGTATGGTAACCTCATTGAACAAGTGGACAAGGGAAACGCTAAAACGCGCAAGTGTGGATCAGGTCGGCAACCATTATTTTCTGAGCTGGAAGACCTGATCTGTGAATGGGTTGTTGACAGGAGAGCAAAGGCATTGGTTGTGAATAGGGCTCAGATTCAAGAATTTGCCCTTGTAATGGCACCACAGTTTGACATAGCCCTCGAAGACTTCAAAGCATCACAAAACTGGCTGGATAATTTCCTTTAGCAAAGTGAACTGTCTTTAAGAAGATCTATAACATTGTTTAGGTTGGAAGATACTCAAGTTATTAAGCGAACACTTGCATTCAAGTCCTTTATTGATGATGCTGACTTCTCTAACTACAATCTTTCCAACATGATTGCTATGGATGAAACTTCAGTGTTTATGGGCCAATCATCTCAAACAACAATTGAACAGTGGGGTGCCTCCTTAATATACATTCCCTCCACTGCTTACGAAAGTGCACGTGTTTCCTGTATTTTGGCAAATCATCTGGATGGCACTAAAATCCCACCTTTAATCATTTCTAAGGGCAGGAAGGAAAAGATTGAACGTGTTTTGGGTGTTTTTATTCTTGAAACTGAAAAGGCCTGGGCCACACAAGCAGTTATATGGAAGTGGGTCAATTTAATGCTGCCGCTTGTTATGTGAGGGAGCCAAAGAGGTCTGCTAGTCTGGGATGCAGCCAGCACTCACCTCGCTAAAGACATGAAGACATTTCTTCACGAAAGAAAAATAGATCAGATAATGATTCCCGCAGGAATAATGGCCTATCTCCAGACTCTTGATATTGCAATAAACAAGGCATTCAAAGACAATTTGTGAATGGAAATTAATGACTACATTGAAAATAGAATGGAGAGAAATCAGCGTGGAAACTTTGTGAAACCTAAATTGCAAGAAGTTGTGACTTGGGTGAATTCATGGGAGAAAATCACTGACAGTTGCATTGCAAATGCACTGCAAGCAGGCTACCTTGACAAGAAGTACTCATTTAAAGACAGTGCTATTGCTAAACATGAGAGATTTGGTCCACTGATTCTAAAAGGAATGGAGTCACAAGAAATTCACCAGGAAATTCAGGAGTTGGATTGTTATGATGTTCCAGAAGATGATGACATGATTGTCATTAAATAAATGAGTAAATTCTTGATACTGTAGGATTCACAGTTTGTCTGGTTTGTGTTGACAACTATCGTACTACCATGCCGTATACAGGTTATAAATTTCCTTTATTTTCATTTAACAATAAATGTGTACCGTATTCTTCTTAATGGAAAAATAAGACATCCCCTGAAAATAAGACCTAGCGCATCTTTGGGAGTAAAAATTAATATAAGACACTGTCTTATTTTCGGGGAAAGAGGGTAGATACTAGACATCCCGCAAGTGTTGGTTGTTTTTTTGTTGTTGTTTTGTTTTGGTTTTGGTTGTGGTTTTGTTTGTTTGGTTGTTTTTGTTTTTTATGTTTTACATACAAATAGAAAGCACATCTTTGTACCCACAAACAATGAAGGAAAAGTACCCGACTTACTTTTGTACCTATGCTTGGCCCCAACTAGTGAATGGGAAACCTAGCCTCCAGAGCAGCCGTGGGCAAACTACAGCCCGCGGGCCAGATCTGGCCAATTCGGCTGTTCTATCTGGCCTGTGGAGACGAAAGAGCGGAGGGTTCTCTTTCTCTCCCCTCCACTCCTTTACCATCAGCCCAAGATGAGAGTGCCAGCAAGGTCAGTTTGCTTTTGTTCCAGCCCTCCAGTCCAGTTCAAGAACCCATTGTGGCCCTCGAATCAAAAAGTTTGCCCACCCCTCCTCCAGAGGGAAGTTTTAGTTATAACACTTCCCTGCAGTTAGATCTTTTCTGTAGAAAAGATGGGACGGATAGGAAGTAGTCAGAAGTCCCATATGTCCAGGCTTATGAGTAACTAAGGGACAAGCCATAGCTATACAGGAACTGTAAACTTGATCCCTCGCTCCTAGCAATAACAACCTAAAATTCACCAAAGAAAAAGGCAAAGGCCACACCTCTGCCAAGGGCTGGGCCAACCTTAACTTGACCCAAGACAGTTGGAGGGTCTGGTCATACTTTAGCCCGGATCCCCTTCTCAATCTGGGACATGAGACAAATAAAAGGTGATTTAGAAAAGTTCTCAAAAGACCTTGACAAATATATTAAAATCTTACAAAAGCTCATTCAAATGTGTAATCTCTCATACAGAGACCTCATGCTCATATTAAACCTGACCCTGTCAGCCAATGAAAAGCAAACTATATTAGAAAAAGTAGAAGTACTTAGGAATGAATATTTTATTACTTATGCACAGGGAATAACAGACTCTAAGAAAGGAAAAGGAATTTCTTAATAGAACAGGAGACATTCCCTCCTGTAGACCCTCAATAGAACCCTGAAACCAAGAGATAGAAAATAAAACACTGCCAGTTCTATATTATAGATGGCCTCAGACATAATAAAACAAAGGATGTTAATTACTCTAAACTAACCACCATTAATCAAGGAGCTGGCAAAAACCCCTCAGCTTTTTTAGAAAGGCTCAGGGAAACATTGGTTAAGTATACCAACATTACCACAGATTCAGAATTGGGACAACTCATTTTAAAGGACAAATTTATCACTCAGATGGCCCTAGACATCTGGAGGAAGTTGTAAGAATTGGCAATTGGTCCCAAGAATCCTATCTCATAAAAGAATAATATGCAAATTAACCATCACTCCACTATGCTCACCAGCCACACCCACCAGCCAATCAGGATCGAATGTGCAAATTAACCCCAACCAAGATGGCTTCAGCCATGGAGCAAGCAGAAGGAAGCCTTGGGATTCCCTGGCGATAGAGGAAACCAAGCTTTCCACACACCCTGGTGGTACCAGGCCTCCACTCAAGGCCACAAAGTTTCAATTATAGAAGATAAATAAATCCCAAAATAAATGGTGGCAGCCACGGATCTGGAGAGAACAGGAGGCTAGGGTTGCCCCCGCCAATGGAGGAAGCCAAGCTTTCTGCTTGCCATGGCCTGCCTTGGCCTCTGCTTAAGGCTACAAAGTTTCAATTATAGAAGATAAATAAATCCCAACAGAAATGGCTGCCACCACAGAGCAAGCAGGAGGCTTGGCTCCGCTCAAGGTTACAAAGTTTCAATTGTAGAAAATAAATAAATCCCAGATACCAGGGCTTCCATTTGGGTTTCTGGGGGTCATGTTCGGCCTGCAAACCACCACAGGCCTCTCTCCCAGGCAGCCAGACACCCCAAGAGAACTCCCATCCTGATCCAGGACACCCTTCAGGGCAAACCAGCTGTCCCCCACCCATGCACCAGGCCCCTTTATTATTTAATAAAAGAATAATAAGTAGATTGACCATCATTCCAACACACAAGATGGCTGCCCCCATGTGGTAAAATATCCTGCTCCCATGTGGACACAAGATGGCCACTACAAGATGGCTAGCAGGGGAGGGCAGTTGCGAGAGAGCAGTCCTGCAAGGGAGGGCAGTTGGGGTTGATCAAGCCTGCAGGGAAGGGCAGCTGGGAGGGACCCAGGCCTCCAGAGGAGAGCAGTTCGAGGGGACCAGGCCTGCAGGGGGGGCAGTTAGGGGTGACCATGCCTGCAGGGGAGGGCAATTAGGGGCAAAAGGTTGGCAGGAGAGCAGTTAGGCATCAATCAGATCAGACTTGCAGGGGAGTGATTAGGGGGTGATCAGGCTGGCAGGCAGAAGCAGTTAGGGGCAATCAGGAAGGCAGGCAGGTGAGCAGTTGGGAACCACAGTTCTATATTGTGAGATGGTATCCCAGATTGGAGAGGGTGCAGGCTTGGCTGAGGGATACCCCCCTCCCCCATGCACGAATTTCGTGCACCGGGACTCTACTACTTTAATGAATCTCTTGAATGTTGCCACCTCTGTATTCTGTAATAAAGACCAGCAGGAGTAAAAGAAGAGAAACAAGAAAGACCAGGACAAGGCTACTAACAGCCTCCAGTCAGGACCTGAAGGTAGGCAGTCAGCCTCAGTCACCTGTTACAACTACAGACAGGTTAGACCAGGGGAGGGCAAACTTTTTGACTGGAGGGTCACAATGGGTTCTTAAACTGGACCTGAGGGCCGGGACAAAAGCAACCTGACCATGCTGGCACTCTCATCTTGGGCTGCTGGTGAAGGAGTGGAGGGGAGAGCAATAGAACTCTCCGCTCTTTCGGCTCCACGGGCCGGATAGAACAGCCAAATGGGCTGGATCTGGCCCTCGGGCTGTAATTTGCCCACGGCTTGGTTAGACATATGCACTGGAATTATCCCACAGGGCATGGTGGACCTCTGAAGACCTGTCCTGTCTGTCAAGAAAACCACTGGAAGTCAGACTGCCTCTGGAGACAGAGGCCTCCTGTAGGGAGTGACTATAGGGCAGTGGTTGGCAAACTATGGCTTGCGCACTGGCCCTGGTTTGCTGCTCTGTTGACTAATGATTTTGCTGACCACTGCTAGACTAAATGTTACCATGTAGTTGGAAGCTGTAAGGATTAAGCAATTGTGGCATATTGTGTGCAAAGAGGTAAAGGATAGTATATGACAGTGGTCAGCAAACTCATTAGTCAACAGATCAGCAAACTGCAGCTCGCAAGCCACAGTTTGCTGACCACTGCTATAGGGTTTAGCCTCGGACTGACCTGTTGACAAAGCCACAAACAAGTCCCAGCTTAGAGGGTGCAGCCCTCTTAGCATAATTAAGCTTGACCTTATGAAGCTCCCTAGATCTTTCCTGGGTAGCTAATGGGCTGTGGGAGGTGCAGCAAGTGCTGTCAAAATAAGTGAAACTTACAAGAACATTGTAACTATGGTGACCACTACCTTGTTTACCTATGACTATAAAATAAAGCATCAGCTTGCCCTCTGGATCTGTTCTGTTGTCTCAGCCAGGCACAGAAGATCCACCTAGACCCAGATTATTCTCTTTGTCTGTCTTTTCTACATCCTTTGCTGCCTTCCCACAGGCTTGTGGAACCCTTGTCTGTGCTGGCATGGCACAGTCCCCTGTGGCAGGACTGGTCATCCAGCTGGCCCAACAGGACTAATGGGGCCCAGGGTCTTCCAAACTGGCTCCTCATAGGACTGTCATTTCCACCCAGGAGCCCCAGGTAAGCCTGACAATTGGGGATAATGAAATTAATTTCCTCCTTGATGCTGGAGCCACTTTCTCTGTACTCCTCTCAAACCCTGGTAAATCGTTCTCAGAGGCTGTAGCTGTTACAGGCATGTCTAGGAAGCAAATAGAGAAGTATTTTTTCTCAGCCTTTATGGTGCTGCTGGGGTAAGTTGCTCCTTTCCCATGCATTCCTGATCATACAGAAAGCCTCATATACATACATCAAAGGCAATATCCTCTCAAGCCTAAAGCTAGAGAAGGACTCAAGATTATAATAGACAATCTATTTTAGAAGCCCAAGACTTATTAAAACTATGTTATAGTCCTTACAATGCTCCCATCTCAGGAATACAAAAACCTAATAGGGAATAAGAACTAGTTCAGGACTTACAACTAATAAATAAAGTAATATTTCCCATTCACCCCATTGTCAGCTATAGAGAAGTAAAACTCTTTCCCAACTAATCAAGGAAGTCCCAAAAGGACAGCCTCTCTGTTTTAGTCTGGAAACCCAACACTGAGCAAACTTTTAAACTAAAAAGGGCCCTTTTACAGGCCCCAGCTTTAAGTCTCCCAACAGGTCAGCAACATCAACTCCTGCATCCACCTGTCTCAAGTAAAGCCTTGAATACCAGCACAGGAGGAGCATGAAGCTGTATTGCCATCCACTGAATCATTGGATTTCTACTTGTGTAAGCCTCTGGAGGACCTAAAACTTCTCTTTCGAAAGAATCCTAAAGAGCTAATGAGTACCAAATAAGTAATATGCTCTGATATTTCTGGATAATCGTTGTCTTGATCTTTCTAATAGTGCTTCTTTTGTCTTTTTATGAGTGTCATCAAAACTCTAGGCTAGTACCAGGAGGAGACCTTTTCTGCCCTTGCTGGAACACAGAGACACTATAAAATACTCCTACTTATAGCCCTTTTCTTTACCTCCAATACAAATCACCACCACCAACCTAAGCAGAACTATCTCTCAAGTATCTGAGAATACTAGCCAAAACTTTAGGGACATTCAAATGTCTATAGATTTTTTAGCACACATAGTCCATACTCACAAAGAAGTTCTTGATTATCTACTAGCTGAACAGGGCAAAGTCTGTGCATGATTAACACTTCTTGCTGTATCTACATAAAACTCTCTAAGGTGGTAAAGTAATGAACAACTTGAATCCCTCAACAAGCAGCCTGACTGAACAGAAAAGGCCTCACAATCTCTCTCCCCAGAAATTTGGAAACAAATTAAAGAAATAATACCATCCTAAAAGACTAGTTAGACCCTTTTCTTGGCCCTCTGTGCATACTTTCTTATGACTCATTTTTGACCATTACCTGTCTAACCTTTTGATTTCATATCCTCAAGTTTAGAAACCCTGAAGCTACAGATGGTCCTCCAAATGAAACCACAGATGGAGGATGCTGATTTCTTCTTCCATGGACCCCTAGATCGTTCATCTCTGATGGGACCCTAACTGCTGCCCCAAACAACGTCCATTTGGCAGCAGGTAGTCAGAAAGACCAGTATCCCTTGTCCCCAACAGCAATTGGGGTTTCCTAATCAGAGGGGAGACTGAAAGGGTTAGCTAGCTAGTTTAATTAGGCAAGTTTAGAAAGTTTTAGAAATGAAAGGGATCTATAGGGAAGGAATATATAATGGAGACTTGAAGATGCCAGGGTGTTTATCTTACTTGTACAGAGAGTAGAAAAATGGAATAGGCAAATAGAAATATATCTGACCCGTGCAATTAAAGACACCATAAACCAAAGGCATTTCGGGCCTGAGCAATAAAAGTGACCATAAGTTAGGCCAAAAGTATCCCTGACCTGAGTAACTGGGAGGGCCATAAGATAAGGCTTGCTCTGCCAACACAATTAGGAGATCTATAAGATAAATTAACAGTGATTCCAACCAACAGGATATGAGGGAGAGAAAATAGGGGACACCATGTGAGATTTGAGCTTTGAAAACTAATTCTATGTAGCAAAAATGACTAATAAGAAGAGGTCAGATTCAGACAAAGTGTAGAGGGCCTCCTGGGAAGGCACATGGACATTTCTTTAAATTGTCAGCTGAGCCCGAGGCACTAGCAGAGTTCATGTCTCTGGTTACACCCCTCCCAAGAAGGTGGCAGGTGTTACTCAGTTTCTGACTTACCTTTGTCCAGGTGTCCGCAGGGGGAGGTCTAGATATGTAAATCCAGTAATTATAGGGTCTAGTTAAGAATGCAAATAAGCTCCTTTGATTCTGAGTTTTGGTGTTACTTCCTAGTATTTTGGGGGTATAAAAATAAACCTGCTGTGTGGCTCTGGTGTCTGCTGCCTCTCCATCAGAGAAAATGGCGCCCACCTAGCTCCCAGCTTGATGAACCTATTTCTGCCTCTGGTCTCTTTCTTTAATTTCTTAATACCCAGCTCCTCCACTCAGGAACCTGATTGTTTCCTTTTCTGTGATGGAGATGGTCGTGGAAAAGAGAGAAATATCCCCCCATTCCCCTCTCCCACTGCAACAAAGAACTGCAGCCTATTTAATGCCTCAAGACAAAGAAAGCAATGGTCACCCTTCTCAGGGGTCTCTCTATCCATCCAGGAGGGACAGAGTTTTAGGCCTAGAATTTAAAATTAGGTTTTAGAAGTAGTGTCTTCTTGTAATAAAGTTTCTGTACTTTTTACCTATCACCTTTCTTCGTGGCTTCATTCTTTGAATCCATTGAGATAAAAACCCAGGAATTCAGTACGGTTCCAATTCATTTTTTCATGCTTCACTCTCAAACTTCTATTGCATAATTTGTGATATTTGAATTTTTCAAACATGATATCTAGTCATTTTATTATTTCCAGTCTTTTATGCATGCATTCCTCTCACTTATTTCATTAAACGTGAAGCATACTTTAAACTGTGAATGTATTTAAAGCTGCTTCTGATGAATTCTCTCCACAGTTATTTTTTCTTTTATAAAGGCAAACAACCTTATTCATGGTGAACACTTTCATTTCAACTGCAATTTTTTAAAAAAAAATTAGACTCTCACCTTTCAAGATTGAACACTATCTCTATGGCTTAGTGCAAATCACAACATCACATTATTTTAGTAATTCAGTAGGCAGTTATATAGGCATGAGCAGGGTAGGAAAGATAGGCCAGGTGAAGAGGGTCACCAGGGTGGAGAGCCTGGGTGCCTAGCAACGGGAAACCACTCCCTTAAGCATTAACCACTGGAGATGACAGCTAGGCCTCAGATCTGTTTCAATTCCAGGCCCAGTAAAGCAGCAAAACAAGGTGGAATGATGCTTTGACTGACATCAGGACCAGCTGCATTGACTAATGAGCCCCTCTCCTAGTGCCAACCAATCAGTGGAGACAAAGACTTGAGGAGACACACCTGGAAAGCTGATGAATATTCTATTGAAATCCTCCACTGAGACCTCAAATAAAAGCCCTCAGGATGAAGGACCAGCATGGTTCTCACTATGGAACATACCCTGTGGTTCCTCATCCCCAACTTTCCCCAGGACACAGGCACTCTCTCTCTTTTATGAGGCATGCCCAAAGTTAATATCTCTCTCCCTCATTCTATTAAGCACCAAAGGCCCTTCTACTACTCCTGTGATACTCTTAATAAACTTTCTAGATAATTGAGTCTTGGCTCTGAATTATTTCTTCTCTTAGCTAGAACTCAAGAACTGAGGTTGCTGAGCAGAGTTTAACACCAGGTACCATATTTCTACTGCTATCATTTAATACATCAATAAATAGAATCTGCCCCATCCCTTGACTTCTCAATGTACAGCACTCTCACCATGAATTAATAAGGAAAAACCATGTGAATAGAATCTAGAAAATGTACTGCTGGGGTGAAAACAAGATGGCAGCCTATGAAGTCTCCTAAGCTGCCACCTCCTCAACAATTTGGAAAAAAACAACAGCTGAAATCGAAAGGGATCGCACCAAACCCACAGGAAAGCTGGCAAAATGGGAAGGCTACAACTAGACACAAAGCAGGATGACGCTGCTGCCATGTGGAGTTTAAAACTACTGCAAAACCGGACCTCCCAGAGCCGCTGCCACCAGGAATGAGGGAAGCCAGACCTCGCTCCTCCCTGGGGCCCAGGGGGTGGGCCAGCCCTGCCGGGGGCCCTGGGAGCCAGGGAGCTGATGCGGGCCTCCTCCACGCCTTCGGCTCATTCCCGGACGAGAAGCCCGTGAGCGCGACCTCCTTGCCCGCAACCATCCCGGCCCGCAGCCTTCCCAGCCCACCAACCATGCTGGTGAGGAGCTGGCACAGCGTCTCCCTGCCCGCAGCCAGCTGGGCCCAGCCTCCGCGCACGCCATGCTGGTGAGGAGCTGGTGCGGCACCCTCCATTCCCAGCCCTGGCGAGTACTTCCTCCACCACCGCATGGCCAGGCCAAGGCTTCCATCACTGCCGCCATGTGAACTTTGAAGCTGCAGTGGAAATTGAACCACAGGAGCGACCATTGCTGCCGCACCTGCCACCGCCCCTGCAAATAAAGGAAATCTACCGAGAACAGAGCTCACTGCCCCTCTGGCTCGGGGATTGGGTGGCCTCATAACTTAGCATCTGTGTCTACAGATGCTCCACTTCCGCACCGAACGAGACACCTTTGAGGGCGGTCTCCCCACCTGCAGCCATCTCAGCCCACCTGCAGCCGTCCCAGCCTGCCTGCCGTGCTAGCAAGGAGCTAGCACCGTGCCCCCAATTCACGATCCCAGCGCCCCAGAGGGGCCGTGTGCCCCGGGTGAGCCGTATGTCCCAGGGAGCCGTGTGCCCCGGGTGAGCCGTGTCCCCCAAAGGGGTTGGGTGTCCCGGGTGAGTCATGTGTCCCAGGGTGGGACCCGGGTGTAGGGGCGGTGTGAACCAGAGGAGGAGCAGACTCTATTCATATGGTCCTGAGATAGTCATCATAAAACAAGCAGACTGCCAAATGAGGAGCGGATTCTATTCATGTGATTCTGAGATAGACACCATAAAACAAACAGATTGTCAAATGACAGCAGGGAGGGGAAGGAGACCTGGGGGGAGATTAGAGAACAACTGAAGGACTGGTATGCATGAATATAAGTACAACCAATGAACACAGAACTCTGGGGAGGGCGGGCATGAATGGGAGGGGGGAAGGGCAAGGGTAAGCTATGTACACATATAATACCTTAATAAAATAATTTTTAAAAAAATGTATTGCTACTTGAAGTTTTGAGTGTTCTAAATACTTAAATACAACAATGCCTTTACAATCAGATTTATTCAACACTTATAGAGGAAATTCAGTTCAATAAGACTCATAGTTAACATTTGGCCATAAGACGAAATGATTGAGTCAACAGAGTGTCTTTTGACGAGAAAAAACTTCTTGTTTTTTCTGTAAAATCTGAAATTAAAAGAGAACTTCATTATCAACAAATAGTCATTAATAACAAACTATTTGACTTAATAATTCACGGAAATACGCAAAAAAAAGCATTCAGCAGAGAAATAAAGTGAAACCTCTCATACATATTCACAGCTCTCTTTATCTTTAAAAGACTTGACTTTGAGATATTTTCCTTCAAGTCATAATTCCTCCTGAAATCCCTCCAACCCACAGCGATTCACTTTCTGAAATTCTATTACATTATCTGTACAACTCAAATAGCAATAATCTAACATCAGCTCATAATGCAGGTTATATTTTTATATGAATTTTATCTCCCTCAACTACAAAATGAGCTCTTAAAGGTTAGCCTGGTTTTGAATTTCTGTGATCCTTTGTCTATGGTACTATATTTCAGAGTATGTCCATATTAAGTCACTTTATCCTTTCTTTTCTCCAGTAACTCTTTCATTGTATTTCCCATAATCTAAAGGTAAATAGTATATCATGTTCTAAAGCATTATTCTTTTATTTCAGCAAAAGTAAATCCACCTCAAAATGTAGCTTTTTAAGGTTAATTTTTATTTTATTTTGTTTTTTTAATATATTTTATTGATTTTTCACAGAAAGGAAGAGAGAGAGACAGAGAGTCAGAAACATTGATGAAAGAGAATCATCAATCAGCTGCCTCCTGCACACCCCCTACTGGAGATGTGCCGGCAACCAGGGTACATGCTCCCGACCAGAATCGAACCTGGGACCCTTCAGTCCACAGGTCGATGCTCCATCCACTGAGCCAAATTTTTAATTGCTTAATTTTTAAATTGCTATATTTTCTGAAGACATTCTCACAATCCATATATCAATTGTACACCCAGAGTGTGCAGGCAAAATCATAAAATGCAGGGCCATCAGTCCTAAATGCAGGACATATTTTTGTTATCTATTGTCCCATAGGGGGTATTACAATGTTATACAACTTACCATTATCTGTAAAGCTTTTTGCTTATTCATAAGCATAAAAGTTATTATCAAAATTAAAAATAAGATAAAAGCAAATGATATCAAGAAAGCTAAGATTTCCTCTTGCTGGAGACCTGGGTGGAAAAATCACATAAAAAGGGGAAGGGTTAGATGCTTAGAGTTATTTTTGAAACAAAATTATTTTACAAATAATCCAGTAAATGATGAAGAGCTGAATTTTAACTCAGAAACTGTTGCATCTTTGCCATTGCATACACACCACAGTTCTGTTGGGTATAGCATTCCTTTCATTTGTGCACTTTTTATATAGGACAACTGCCTTACTGGACTGTGACATCTCTACATTTCACTTGGAAAAATAGTCCCACAAAGCCCAATTCTTATTTTCTAATATGTTTTGTTTAGAAAATGACCTTGTAAATTTTTCATATGAACGAAATGATAAAACATTAGCCAAGTGATAAAATAAACATATCTTATGTATCTCTTTACTCTTAATAAGTCAAATGTTTATATCATATAATGCTATAGTAAGCAAGAGCTGGTCTTCAATAAAAGTCCAATAATAGATCTAGTCTTTAAAGGGCATGATTTTAAAGTTGTCTCACATTTCACTGACTAAAAAGATAAGGTTTTTCTCTTTTAGGGGTGAACTTTTATTGGTTCTTCTACATAGCAAAAAAATGAGCAATAACTAGATAGACTTAAAAAGTAACCCATCTGGTGTAGCTCAGCGATTGAGCATCGACCTATAAACCAGGAGGTCACAGTTTGATTCCCCATCAAGGCACATGTCCAGGTTGTGGACTCAATTCCCAGTAGGGGGCATGCAGGAGGCAGTTGATCAATGATTCTCTCATCATTGATGTTTCTATCTCTCTCTACCTCTTCCCTCCTCTCTGTGATAAATAAAACATGTTTAAAAACAAACAAATAAAAAGACAAAGCCTGTCCTTCAAAACTAGTATCTCTCACTTGTTTTGTAGTACTACTAGAAACTTGGGCTTTACCTGCACTTAAACCTACCTACCCTAACCTTACCTTTTTCTTTGTCCTATTCCCTTAGGATCTTATTTTGTACTAAGTAAAATTCATATGGTCAGTTCAGTTAAGATTTGCAAGGATATAATCCAGAGAAATGACTAATAATGTAAGTTTTTGTCATGCAAAAAACAGTGGGAAAGCAGGTTTCTTTCGTGAAGTTCCAGTTGCTTTCTCTCTCTATAGAATCAATCCAAGCGCATCAAGCATTGCTAGGTGGTTGACCTTCAACCTATGAACCAGGAAGTGACATTTTGACTCCTGGTCAGGGCACATACCTGGGTTGTGGGCTCCATCTTCAGTATGGGGTATGCAGGAGGCAGCCAATCAATGATTCTCTCTCATCATCCATGTTTCTATCTCCCTCTTCCTTTCTGAAATAAATAGAAACTTGTTTTTTTTTTTTTAAATAACCTAAAGCCCTAGCTGGTTTGACTCAATGGACAGAGCGTCTGCCTGTGGATAGAAAAGTCCCAGGTTCGATTCTGGTCAAGGGCACATGCCCGGGTTGCAAATTCAACCCCCCCCCCCAGTAGGGGGCATGCAGAAGGCAGCCGGTCAATGATTATCTCTTATCATTGATGTTTCTATCTCTCCCTTACCTTTCTTCTCTGAAATCAATAATTTAAAAAATAGCCTAAATAACTAAGACCAATTTTACCATGAGATGAACTACCAATAAAAATTTTTGTTAACACTTTAGGAACAGCTTTTTGTCCAGTACAATCAATTTTTCTAGAATATTCGCTTATTTCAATTAGCCAATTTAAATTACTCTGAAAACTTTACTATTTTACTTTCAACTTTAATACCCTAAACAACAATCTTATTTTACCCTGCAAATATATAGTGAAAAGGATTATTTGCCTTCTTGAGTAGGCTCCGAGCATTCCTGGTGCTAGGCTGGATTTAGATATCAAAAACACACTTCCCCACACCATGGATACATTATTGCTGACAAGTACACATAAGGAACTGTTTGACATTGAAACTGGAACTCAAAAAACTGTTGGCCCAGAAAGAAAAATCACTAGAGACTGATGTATTTGCCTCTCAGCATAACCATTATTGCTTGTCTCATTTTTGGTTCTTATAAGTGTATTTCTTGTATCACATGATCTCACACATCTAGAGGAAATAATGAACAACATAAACTGATGAAAAAAACAGACCCAGAGACAGGGAAGCATCAAAGCATCAGACTGTCAAACCTCAGAGAGAAGGTAGGGGAGGGTGGGGATAAGGGAGAGAGATCAACCAAAGGACCTGTATGCATACATATAAATCTATCCAGTGATCACGGACAACAGGTGGCGGGGGCATACGTGGGGAAAGGTTTGGGATGGGAATGGGGGGATGAGGAAAAATATGTGATACCTTAATCAATAAAGAAATTTTTAAAAAGACCTAAGACCACATGCATATTAGGAAATTGTTGACTCTTAACCCAAAGTTATTAAGAATTTACCAAGAGATACCCATCAGGGAAAAAGAAATCTCAGTCATCAATATCATGGTTAAGACTACATGTAAAATACATAAAAAGGTGTATATTTTGAAGATCTGGCTAAAAACTCACCATAAACTATGAATTGACAAATAACAAGATATTTAAGACACGACTTTCTAAATGTCATTCCAATAGAGGCCAGATTTTTTATAGCAGTGACAAAAAAAAAAAGTAGAACCAGTAGGTGCTCATTCTGATTTCATATGATCTCTTGGTTAATTGAGTTCTCCATCTCTCTATTTTTTCTTCATGGCCCTTAGTGATTATGTGATATATTTGGCTTCTTTGTTGCTTATCTCAACTCAACTTGGGAATAAAATATATATATTTCATGAGGAAGGGATGTTTTTTGTTTGTTTGTTTGTTTGTTTTTTTGCTGTATCTCTCATGCCTGAAAAGTGTGCTTAATAAATATTTGATTAATGAAAGAGAACAATGTTATCAGTATATTAATAGATATAAATATAAGTAGTCAAACAACGATCCTATTTAATTAAATCCTAGGTGGTATCTCACGACATTGTCACATCTTGTGATATCATCACAAGATGGCCACCACAAGATGGTCACCACAAGATGGCTTGCAGGGGAGTGTAGTTGGGGTGAACAGGCCAGCAGAAGAGGGCAGTTGGGGATGACCAGGCCTGCAAGGGAGGGCAGTTGGGGGGGGGCAGGACTGTGGGGGAGGGAAATTAAGGGCTACCAGGATAGCAGGGGAGGGCAGTTGGGGGCCATCAGGCCAGCAGGGAAGGGAAGTTGGGGGCCATCAGGCCATCATAGGAAGGCAGTTGGGGGCAACCAGGCTTGCAGGAGATGGTAGGTGGGTATAACCAGGCTATCAGGGAGGGAGTTGGGGACAAGATCAGGCCATCAAGGGAGGGCAGTTGGGGGTGAGATCAGACCAGCAGGGGAGGGCAGTTGGGGGGCATCAGGCCAGCAGGAGAAGGCAGTTGGGGACAACCAGGCCAGTAGGGGAGGGCAGTTGGGGACAACCAGATCTGCGGGGGAGGGCAGTTTGGGGGGACCAGGCCTGCAGAGGAGGGCAGTTAGGGGCAAACAGGCTGTCAAGGGAGCAGTTAGGCATCAATCAGGCTGGCAGAGGAGTGGTTTGAGGGTGATCAGGCTGGCAGGGGAGCAGTTAGATGATCGGGCCAACAAGGGAGCAGTTAGGTGTCAATCAGTCCAGTAAGGGAGTGGTTGGGGGAAATCAGGAGCCAGGCAGGCTAGTGATTAGGAGCCAGCAGTCCTGGATTGTGAGAGTGATGTCTGACTGCTGGATCAGGCCTAAACTGGCAGTCAGACAACCCTCAAGGGGTTCCAGATTAGAGAGGGTGCAGGCCAGGAGGGACACCCCCCAACATGCACACATTTCATGCACTGGGCCTCTAGTTTTAATATAATGAAACAACATGAAAGGAAATGAAGGATAGATAGAAATGCCAGTATCTGTTTGTATCTATATTTGTATATATATTTTCTGTATATATATTTATATACCTATATATCTGAAAGAGCAATGTTAATTCATTCTAAGAAACAGTTATAGGGTTAAGCCTCAAACTGACCTGCTGGCAAAGTCGCAAACAAGTCCCAGCTTGGAGGGCACGGTCCTCTAAGCATAATTAAGCTTGATCTTGTAATTGTTCCCTAGATCTTTCCTGGGTAGCTAGTGGGTTGTGGGAGGGGTAGCAAGTGCTGCCAAAACAAGTGAAACTTACAACATTGTAGATTACCTTGTTTGTCCCTGATTATAAATAAAGCCTTAGCTTTGCAGTCTGGATCTGTTTTGTGGCCTCAGCCAGGCACAAAAGATCCACCTAGAGTAGACCCAGCTTTTTCTCTTTGTCTATCAATTCTCCATCCTTTGTCTCCCCAACTCAGGCTCGTCAAACCCTTGGCTGTGCTGGCAATGCACAATTTATTATGATATTTTGTCTCATTCTCAAGGCTTTTTTAGTTTATATTTCTATTTCAATATATATTTTATCATGTCACTTTTCAGTGTTGAAAGGGAATGGAATATGTGTTTTACTAATGATTTCATATTAATTAGAAAATATTCATTAGACACAATACTAGACACTCAAAAACAAGTATATACTGATATATCTTTGTTTTAAGATTTCTGTTCTCTTAAAAATTGAAAGCAAAGAATATATTGTTAATATAGGTTACCCCCCAAAAAAAACTAGTATGTTCTCTTTATTGACCATCAGAAACACAAGATTGTTGTTAATAGAAATATAGCAAGACTCTTAATTAAACTAGTTAAATTATTCCTAGTTAAAAGTGAATATTAGATTTTCCATTAATCTATGTTCCATTGAGGTGCTTTCTAATTTATCTTCTCTGATAATAGGCTATATTATAGGCCTTTTGATTTCCATAATTACAAAATACACTGAAAGAAAATTAGTTTTACTAGCAAATTTCTTGTTATTTAGTTGCTATTCTTTTATCTCATACCTCTCCAGCATTCTATTTCACTCCATTCACTCCAAATTCCATCATCTGTGCAATAAACATTCATTTTGCTTCTCACTAAAAAGCATATTTCTTGGCTTTCATTTGATGTTCTTGTGACATACATTTCATTTTCAAATGTGGTAGTCTAAAAGCCAAGGAAAAAATAAGATGGCATTATTTGATCTAATTGCAGCTAGAACAATCCCATTTATTTTGTAAATTTCAAAGTGGGTTCTTAAGATATATGAATCAAATGACTACAAATGTATATACCAAAATCCTAACAGTGATTATCTCTCTGTAAGGTGGGTTCCTTTTTCTCTTCTTTTCCCTTCCTTATCTATATTTTACATTTTTTCTATAGTAACTAGAGGCCTGATGCATGGAATTCATGCACTCATGGGTGGGATCTCTCAGTCTGGCCTGTGCTCTCTCACAGTCTAGGAGCCCTTGGGGGATGTCTGAGTGATAGCAGGGAGCAGGCCTAAGCCATCAGTCGGACACACTTAGCGCTGCTGTGGAGGTGGGAGAGGCTCTCATCACTGCCACTGTGCTTGCCAGCTGTGAGCCCGGCTTCTGACTGAGCTGTGCTCCCCCTGTGGGAGCACACTGACCACCGCGGGGGCAGCTCCTGTGTTGAGCATCTGCCCCTTGGTGGTCAGTGTGCATCATAATGACTGGTCATTCTGCAGTTCTGTTGATTTGTATATTACCCTTTTATTATATAAGATAATGGAACACATGCATTTAAGGGCATATGTGACAGGGCAAAATTGCTGGGTAGCTTTGGTGTTTATAACACCCAGTATTTGGATTGTTGTCAAATTTCCCAGATTCCATGGATTGGAAAATGCTACATACACAGAATTAGAAAAAGACAGCCATCATGTGAATGTTGTTTCTATGGAAACTAAAAAAATTATACACATGAAACCCCCCCCCCTGCTTATTTCTTATTCTTATTTTAGTTAACTGCTATAAGACCTGTGTAGCCATGCTCAGGGCTTGGCGTGAAACTACCCTTGCAGACATGAGAACACAAGGTGGATGATCTCAAAGGAAAAAAAAATTACTGAAGCAATTACTTTAATTTTACATTTCAAAGAGCTCAAGAGTGTTTCTCATCCAAAATAACAGCTTTGCTTTTATTGTAACTTTTTCTCTGGTTAAAGTGGACTGGGAATAAGATCTATATTTTAGTTCTAGCTGTGTAATTTGACTGTTAAACAATTCACTTCCTTGGGATTTGTAAATCAATTCAACTCCATTTTTCTCATGTTTATTAAATAAATTGATTAGAACTAATGCCTCACCTAATCTCCACCATCCTCTAAATTGGAAACTAATGAATAAAATTAACATATAACAATGTGGGGCTAAAGGCATCATCAACACATTGTTGATGCTGGAGGGTAATCAGTCTTGCTAACATCGCCTACTTCCCCAGTTAATCTCTCTTCCTTGATACAAGCAATTCTCAGGAAGCACAACCAAACTCTAATTTTGACCTTATGGCTATTCCTCAAGAAGAGGTTTTTAGTTTGATTTTTTATGATTCTCCAAAATAAATATAATGTTCATACCACCCAAGTAGTATTATCTTCTGTGAACTTAATTTCATAAATGAAACAACTTGCTGGAATGAGTCCATTGGGTATGTTCCATTCCAGGTTAATATCCTCTGAGTTCTTCACAATAATATTAAGGTAGTCTGGTGGCAAAGGTTTAACTGAAAAGCAAAAGAAAACCATTTCAATATGGAGGTTACTGAAGTTTAGTAGTAGCACTTAGTAAAGCAAAGGAAACCAGTTATTGAGGGGAGCTCTCCCTGTCCCCACCTGTTGCAAGGGGTATGTGGGTTTTTTGCAATGTCACAAGAAAAAGAATTTCCTGAGACTCACATGGTCAAATGAGTGGAATTGATTTGTGTGAAGTTAAATCCCTGAGTTTCTAAGGTCCCATTTCCCTCTATCCTGCCAAGGAAAAGGTCTAGCTGCGCCTTTAGCAGGGCTAGAATTAAAGCCATTGCTCAGAGTTTCTTTTCCATATTTACACAGTCTAACCCAGCATCAGGATGGGTTAGTTTGTGTTCTGAACTGCAGTCTATCAGTCCATTCCATATGGGGTCTGCAAGGCCACATAGCTATGGAGGGAACATGGGTAGGAGCAAAGCCAGAGGAGCAAGAGACCAAGGCTGCCAAGACCACCAAGAGCCAAGAGTATGAACTCTTTTGTTTTGGGATTATGTATCTCCAAAATTTTGTGGGCTTGCATTGGCTCCACCCCCTCTAGTCATTGATCTCTGTTCCCAGGTTTGACTGGCAGCAAGTACCTGACATCATCCCAACTCATTGAGCATATGCCCATCTCCCCTCCCCCCCAACTCCGTGATCTGCAGGGAATGGACCAGTGGTTCCCTGGTGAGAGTAAAGTTACAGCTTCCTAGTGAAGCTGCCCAGATGGCCATGCTTCTAACGTATGGCTTCCTTTTGTCTCTTCCTATTATTAATAACTAACTAATAATAATGGTATCAAACCTAGTAACCTAAGCCTTCAGGATAAATCAGGTGCTCAAGACCATTCTCTATAATGTGAATGAAAATCAAAGTTGCTTGACAACCAAGTTTGGGCTATTAATAAATCTTGGTTATTTTGGAAAGTAATTTTTGGTGAGTAACATATTGACAAATATTAAAGTCCAATAGAAAAGTTAGAAGATCCTAATCATTACAGCCATTTTTTTTTCTCTTCAATTTGTAGTGAAAGGATGTAGAATACATCACTCCAAAACATGCCACTTCAACATGTGGATTGTTCTGAGCTGAAGACAATCAAGGTCCAAAAGACTCAGGAATAGTTTTTATTTCTTTTACTTTTTAAAACCTTCCCTTAACTGGTTAAGAGAATTTAAATAGAAGGCCTGGTACAGGAAGAGAGCTATCCCCAGAGATAACTACAAAGAGTATGGACCAGGTGTGGTGAGCTGGGGGAAGCTGACAAGGAATATTTGTTCTAAATCCTTTCCATGCCCCACTGTCTCTGTATGGCATTGGAAACATTTATTTAGCCGAAACTGGTTTGGCTCAGTAGATAGAGCTTCAGCCTGTGGACTGAAAGGTCCCGGGTTCGATTCCCGTCAAGGGCATGTACCTTGGTTGTGGGCACACCCCCCGGTAGGGGGCGTGCAAGAGGCAGCTGATTGATGATTCTCTCATGGATATTTCTAACTTTCTATCCCACTCTCTTCCTCTCTCTAAAAAATCAATAAAATATATTTTTAAAAAAACCCATTTATTTACCAAACCTTTACTCTTCCCATCTTCCTGTGAATTGTTTTCCTTCCCTTTGAAGCCCCAGACCCTTAGCCTCTTCTTCTTAGCTCAGGACAGCAGATAAGCTTCAATTGCCTTATTTTCTTTGGGTCTCTCATATCTATGTGAGGCTCTCATACATATGTAATTAAATTTATTTCTTTCCATGCAAATCTGTCTTATATCAATTTAATTATTAGACCAGTTAAAGAACCTAGAATGGTAGAGGAAAAATTTTATCCCCTACAGTGAATTAGAAACAACTTCTACAATCATAGAAACAACACAACCATAGATAATTTATTTAGAGCTTATGATGTCTCAGGCACTGAACCAGAGATGTTATATCATAAATTCATTCATATTTCACAATAAATCTATGAGGTAGTCATTTATTATTCTAATTTTATGAAGAAATTAAATAGATGTTAAAAGTATCTTGCCCAAGGCCATATAGCTAAAAAGTGGTAAATCCAAGATTCACACCACAGTGTGGCTGAATCTAAAACCTGTCATTGTTGTAACTGTGAGAGATAAGAACCCAGACTTAGAAAATATTCAAATATATGCTTATTGAGACCTGGAACTAAGTAATTCCATAATTACTCCATCACTAACACTAGACAATAATACTATATAGATGACCAACCCTTTGAAGCTGGGTAGTAGATTGTGAGTTCTAAATGAAAATGACACTTTACCCATCATGCAATCACTTATCTTGCATACTTTTATACGTAATAATAGTTTCCTTGATTGCTTTATTAGTCCTCATTTTTCTGGCTTTGCATTTTAGTAGGTATCTGTCTTTATATCTCTATATAACTCTGTATCTATCTATATATTTCTCTATGTCTATCTCTTCTCTTCCAAGTGGTTGTAAATGGCTTAAACTAGAAACATTTTGAAGTTGTTTGTTTACATCACCTATATTTTGAAGCTGAAAAATGAAATAGCTGGGTCTGATAAGCTGGGATTTTGATGATCCATTAACACAGATGTAGAAATTTTGATAGTCTGGTTCCTCCAAATAGGGAAACCTGCATCCAATATTTTTTCCATTATCCTCAATGTAATCAGAACACTGTAATGCATGGTCCAAGCCCTCATACCTGTAAAGGGAAGTTTTGTAAGAATTGTTTTACTGATATCTTCTGATATTGTGGTGTCCAATTTTCAATTATCTTGAGTTACTAAGTGAATTAAAAATCACTTAATAACATGCAATGTTTGATGAGTACCAACTATGTACCACATCCTATGATAAATGCTAAGGATTCCACAGTAAGGAAAGCAGACATAGCCCATGATTTCATAGAGCTTACAATCTGATGGAAACTTTCACAAAACATCAAAGAAAAGGCAAGTTTATGTTGACTCACCAACAGAATTTGTGAATCAAAGAGTAAGATTTCTATTAAGAAAACCAGAAATTTATATAATTATGGATTATGCTGACTTTTTTATTATTATAGTTGGTTTATAATATTATCTTAGTTTCAGATATACAACATAAGTTCAACATTTGTATACCTTACAAAATGATAATTACAATAAGTCTAGTAACCGTCTGTCACCATGCAAAGTTATTACAATTATCGACTATATTCCCTGTATGGTACACTACATTTCTGTGGCTTATTTATTTTATAGCTGGAAATTTGTACCTCTTTTTCCCCTTCACTTTTTTCACCATTCTCCAAGCCTTTTCTCCTCTGGCAACCTTTATGCACTATTGATGAAACTGTAAACTGGTGCAGACAATATGGAAAATCTTATGGAGGTTCCTCAAAAAAATTAAAACTATAACTACCATGTGACTCACCAATTTGCACTTCTGGATATTTATACAAAGAAAATAAAACACTAATTTGAAAAGATATCTGCACCCTATGTTCATTGAAGCATTATTTGCAATAGACAAGCTTTGGTAGCAACCTAGGTGTCTATCAATAGATGAATGGATAAAGATGTGATATATATAAATATTACTCAGCAATAAAAAGGGATGAAATTTTGTGATTTGCAGCAAAACTTATGCTAAATGATACTTCCTTCTTTATATTGTACTGGAGAACTTACATTTGAAGAAAGCAGATTTACAAAACATTGTTATCTATACTAATAAAAGGGTAATATGCTAATTAGACAAGACATCTTTCAGACTACCTTCATGACATTCTTCCAGACAAAGCCATGGTGGCAGGGCCAAGGGAGAGGCAGTTAGGGGGATCTGGTTGGCAGGGGAAAGCATTTAGGGCAATCAGGCAGGCAGGCAGATGTGGTTAGGAGAGATCAGGCTGGCAGACAGGTGGTTAGGGGTGATCAGGCTGGCAGGGGGGCAGTTAGGGGCATCAGGTATGCAGGTGGAGTGGTTAGGGGTGATAAGGCTGGCAGGTAGGCAAGCGGTTGGGAGCCAGCAGTCCTGGATTGCAAGAGGCTGATCGCCAGCAGAGATCAGACCTAAACCAACAGTTGGACATCCCCTAAAGTGTCCTGAATTGGAGAGGGTTCAGGCCGGGCTGAGGGACCCTCTCCTCCCTTTCATGAATTTCATGCATGGGGCCTCTAGTTTTTAATAAAATAAATGAAAATTCTCTGAGACTATACTACATATCAAGAGATAAACCTCAGGCCCTAGCCAGTTTGGCTCAGTGGATAGAACATTGACCTGTAGACCAAAGGGTCTTTGGTTTGAATCCTGTAAAGCGCATGTATGTGGTTGCAGACTCCTCCCTGGCCAGGGTGCTGGTCAGGGCGCATGAAGGAGACAACCAATTGATGTGTTTCTCTCACGTCAATGTTTCTTTTCCTTTTCTCTTCCACTTTCCCTAAAAGTCAATAAGAAAAATATCCTCAGATGAGGATGAGCCTGGTCGGTGTGGCTCAGTGGTTGAGTGTCAACCTATGAACCAGGCAGTCACAGTTCAATTACTGGCCAGGGTTTGATTCCCAGTGAGGGGCATGCAGGAGTCAGCCAATCAATGATTCTCTCTCATCATTGATGTTTCTATCTCTCCCTCTCCCTTCCTCTCTGAAATCAATAAATATACATATATTTTTTAAATTTTACAATAGCTGAAACTGGTTTGGCTCAGTGGTAGAGCGTCGGTCTGCAGACTGAAAGGTCCCGGATTCTATTCCGGTTAAGGGCATGTACATTGGTTGTGGGCACATCCCCGGTAGGGGGTGTGCAAGAGGCAGCTGGTCGATGTTTCTTTCTCATTGATGTTCCTAACTCTCTATCCCTCTCAATTCCTCTCTGTGTAAAATCAATAAAATATATTTTTTTAAAAAATTCAGCCAGAACCGGTTTGGCTCAGTGGATAGAGCATCAGCCTTCAGACTGGAAGGTCCCGGGTTCGATTCCAGTCAAGGGCATGTACCTGGGTTGTGGGCACATCCCCAGTAGGGGGTGTGCAGGAGGCAGCTGATCGATGATTCTCTCTCATCAATGTTTCTAACTCTCTATCCCTCTCTCTTCCTCTCTGTGAAAAATCAATAAAATATATTTTTAAATAAATAAATAAATAAATAAATAAATAATTCAACACTGAAGATTTTTTTTTAAAGTTTGTAAAAGAGAGAGCCAGAGGTAATTCCAGATAGCAATGCACATAAGACATAAAGGAACATAACATCAGGGGATGGTGGTTGGTTGGGAAGAGATCAACCAAAGAACTTGTGTACAGATATACATAACCTGTAGTGGAAGCCTGGGATGGGAGGGAGAAATCAGGGGCAGGTTGTAAGGGGTCAATGGGAGATAAAAGGAGACATATGTAATACTTTCAACAATAATTTTTTTTTCTTAAAAAAAGAGCATAACCATGTGTGAGGGGGAAAATGTAGAGATGGGTCTACTCTAAATGGAAAGAAACATTCACAGTGGTGATAGTAGAAGGTGACGCTGGAAAGGCAGTGATATAGTGAGGAAGAGACTTGAATGGCAGTTTAGATTTTATACTGGAGGCAATGAGTAGCCACTGGAACAGAAGAGTGGCATATGCATATTGCAGTATAGGAAGATAAATTTGGCTACAATGTGCAGAATGAATGGGAAAGGAGAGATTGGCAGCAGAGGGACCATCATTTGGGGTGATAGGGCAATCATGCAGGTTTGGGATGAGGTGAGCCTAAAGTAGTGTTCTTACAAAGAGACAAAGTAAAGGACAGATATATGACCTTGCAAAGGAGTTTTAGGACATGATCGGTGTTATCATGAAACAACTAAGGAATGAAGGAGATAGTAGATTCAAGCTGGCTCTAAGTTTCAAAGTCTCAAGGATGGTTAGCAAAGATGAGGAAGTCAGAAAAAGAATCCAGTCTTAATAGGTACTTGCTTTTTCAAAAACATGTCAATTTGTTTAGGTTATAACTCCCATCTATCTCAAGAATACAAAATTTAATCTAGTATAGAAACAGTGATTGCATTCCTTATATCACCCATAGAATACCTTTCAGAAGCCACAGCATAAACCTACTTATTCCCATTTAAAACTCCAAACAGCCCAGCTGGTATGGCTCAGTGGTCGAATATTGACCTATGAGCCAGGAGATCAGGGTTTGATTCCCAATCTGGGCAGGGAGGGGCAGGAGGGACACATGTCCAGGTTGCATGCTTGATCTCCAGTAGAGAGCATGCAGGAGGCAGCTGATTAATGATTATCTCTCATCATTGATGTTTCTATCTTTCTCTCCTTCTCTATTCCTCTCTGAAATTAATAAAAATATTTTAAAAATAAATAAAACCTAAATAATTGTAAAAAAAACATTTCATAAGCACAACAATGAAAAATATAATGAATGTAATTAAGTAAAAAGTTACTCATACTATGGGTTAACTTTAATATATATTTTCCTAATATGGAATTCTTATTATAAAAATACTTACCAGTAAAACAAGTAGTAATTGGTATCAAAGTTGGCATCCATACCAAGTTTCCAAGTGCACAGTAAATATTCCCAGTTGTAATATATACAATCCATATCCTGAATTTTAGTTTCCAGATTTCCTAAGGAATAAAGGAACTGTGAATGCTTGAAAGGTATGGTGATGAATCATTTTGGAAATCACTATATTTTATTTCATTTCCTTTGACCTCTCCATTTAATTTAGCAATCAGCATAATCAAGAGCATTTCAAAGGGGCCCTTTGCACCATCTTCACTGACATCATGTTCCAGTTCCTGGTTGGATTTACTTTTGGCAACCTGGTTTTAATGTATCTGGCTCAAAATTATGTCATGCCAAACCTGGCTAAAAACTTGAAGAAATTAAAAAGGACATGGAAGCCAAGAAGAAACCCCCTAGTTCACAAGGCCAAGTCCAGCACTGGCTCCAGGAAATCCTGACTCCACTCTTCTCCAGGGTCTCTTTATATCTGAAGCAAAGTTTCTGTCTTCTGTCCAGTCTCAGCCTTTGCTTGAAGCACAAATGGGGCCACAAGGTAAGAACTGTACTTACTTTCCCAACACCCTCACCTCTTTCCTTCCTCCTTCTAGCAACCTGGGAAGTCCCAAGACTGGAATTATGGTGCTAGACTAGTAAACATGATTTTTAATTAGCTGTCTCTCCTTTATTCTTTGGGATTTTTCACGACCTTCTTCAAAAGAAAAATCAGTGAGTTTTGTATAGCTGATCAGATATATATAATGATACTTCACAGGTTAGCAATTATAAGGGTGTTTAAACATTTGGTACTAAATTGTGTTATTTCAAGGTCACTAAAATTAATATCTAGAAGCCAGTTTCTGGTAAATTATCCATTTACTTTATACTGTTTTCAGTATAACTGACATATATAACTCCATAGTTGCTAATTTAACCAATAAATCAATTTGCTACTCATCAACTGAGAAACTATATTCTGAGAACTCCATCAGGAACTGGAGAATCCTACATAATAAAAGAATAAGCAAATTAACCATCACTCCACTCTACCCACAAGTCACGCCCACCAGCCAATCAGAGTGAGTATGCAAATTAACCCCAACCAAGATGGCTATTGCCACAGAGAGTAGGAGGGAGGCTTGGGTTTCCTCAGCAATGGAGGAAGCCAAGCTTTCCACACACCCTGGCTGGCCCAGGCCTCCACTCAAGGATACAAAGTTTCAATTATAGAAGATAAATCCCAAGAAAAATGGTGGCAGCCACGGAGCTGGAAAGAGCAGGCTAGGGTTGTCCCCAGTGACAGAGAAAGCCAAGCTTCCCACCTGCCCTGGCTGGCCTAAGCCTCCACTCCAGGCTACAAAGTTTCAATTATAGAAGATAAACATATCCCAGATACCAGGGCCTCTGCTTGAGTTGCTGGTGGTGGTAGTGGGGGATGCATGGCCAGCCTGCAAACCACCACAGGCCCCTCTCCCAGGCCACTCCATACCCCAAGGGAACCCCCACTCTGATCCAGGACACCCTTCATGGAGAACCAGCTAGCCCCAACCCATGCACCAGGCCTCTATCTTATCTAATAAAAAAATTAATATGCAGATTGACCATCACTCCAATACGCAAAATCAAGATAGCTGTCCCCATGTAGTCAAAGCTCCTTCCTCCATGTGGACACCACAAGATGGCCAGCAGGGGAGGGCAGTTGGGAGGGACTAGGCCTGCAAGGGAGGACAATTGGGGGAAATCAAGCCTGCAGGGGAGGGCAGTTAGGGGTGACCAGGCCAGCAGAGAAGGGAAATTGGGGCCAAATAGGCTGGCATGGAAGCAGTTAGACATCAATCAGGCTGGCAAGCAGAAGTGGTTAGGGGCAATCAGGAAGGCAGGCATGCAAGCAGTTGGGAGTCAGCAGTCCTGGATTGTGAGAGGGATCCCAGATTGGAGAAGGTGCAGGTTGGGCTGAGGGATGCCCCCTCCCTCCGTCCGTACACGAATTTAGTGCACTGGGCCTCTAGTTAAAAAATAATGGCCTATGTCCTCAGTAGACTTCATTGTTTAGTATGCATGTTTTTCCTTAATGATGCATTTGATCTGGCTCTTTTTTCTCAAAAGAATCATATTTATTTTAAGGGATTATAGATGCATTTGACATTATATGATGGGTAAGTGACAAGTTGTCTATAAAGGATATTTTATGCCTTTTCACATTAAGAGAAATGTTTCAACATTATGACTATAGTGATTCTCACAAGAAAACTTTTTGCTGTAATCATAAATTATCATTGTAATTTGTCAAATGTATAATGAGTTCATTTGAAAAAAATAAACAAAAATGTTTTAATACATCATTTTTAGAAAAAAAGAATATTTCAAAAGAAAGTTGTTGCAAATAACTTCACTGTCAAAGGGGCTTGCAAAATCAAAAATCTTTGAGGGCTCATTTACTAATGTAAGTACTATTATAAGCATATACATAAGAACTAAGCATATACACATTTAGCAAATGCTCACATGCATGCTTATTAATATGATCCCAAAACTGAGAACTATATTAGCCTGATAAGATGTAGGTTTTGCCAAATGTGTTTACTAATATAAAGAATTCAAAAAGGCTAATCACACACTCCTAAGAAGGATTCTAAAGACACTCTCAATTGTACATGCAATCTCATGTATAAGAGTTAAAGGACTTTTTCCCTATATGGATTGTTCTGACAGTATTAAATATAAAAGGAGAGCTTTGTTTTAACCTTGAGGAGATGTCCAATAACTAGCTTCGGACCATGAACTCTGAACTTCAGATCCATTTGTGCATTTCCCTTGTAGAACTGTATGTATCTTTGCTTCAACGCCTTTGTTAAGATCAAACCCGTCTTTGTAAAGGAGATTCTTAGTGATGATGGTCTGATAAAAAGATGAGACAAAGTTAAGCTTAGAACCATTGATGGTATCATGAGCCACATTAATAAGGTTAATAGGTCATTAGTACCCTGAGGAGTTTTAATATTTATAAAATTCATCATGATTATGTGATACAATGTCTTCGTTATATTTCTGGCAGAACTCACTTCAGTACATTTTTTGAAGATATCATTTGAATCTTAATATCTCATTCAAAAAAAAAAAGAAAACAAACTGGAAGAGAAAAAAAGGCTCTATGGCAGGTTTTGAGCTTTAAGCAACTTGAAATCAACAGATACTTTTCACATACTATATACATATTACATGGCAAATGATTTATACCTTTAAAATGTCATATGAATTCTTCAGAAATAATATAAAATAAAATATTGTGGTTAACTGGAGAAAGCAAGACAAATTGTGAGCTCCTAGGCTAAAATCATATATCATTAATCCTTGTATTCCTGAGATCTAGCAGAGTGCCTGATACAAAAATTTGCACAGTAAATTATTTGAATTGCCCCTTGAAACTAGCTGAATAAGATGGTAACAGAATTCCTTTTACAACAGATTCCTATACAACAGAAATCTTTAAATGAACATACTTGTTGACTATGTAAATAGTTAATATTTCACCATACTAAAATATATCCAAAGAACCATGTTTTGTTCTGTGGGGTAAGTACAGAGATAAATAAGGCTTGATTCCACAGAGTAAAGTCTCACAGTTGAGTAGCATATATAAAACCCATATACAGGTATATAAGTAACTATGAAATATGATAAAATATGTAAGTATTTTTTAAGTTCATATTCCATGGAACCAAGTATTTTACTATATACTTCTGATGGTAGTCTTAATACTGGATGGGGTGAAAATAGATGTGGCAAGAAGCACAGTAGACAGCAGCAACCATGGTGGCTTGTTATCCTATATAATAAAAGGCTAATATGCAAATTGAGTCAATGGGGAATGACTGGTCGCTACAATGCACACTGACCAGCAAGAGGTAGACACTCAATGCAAGAGCTTCCCCTGGTGGTCAGTGCACTCCCACAGAGGGAGCGCTGCTCAGCCAGAAGCCGAGCTCATGGCTGGCAAGCACAGCAGTGGTGGCAGAAGCCACTCTTGCCTCCTTGGCAGTGCTAAGGACCCCTTGGGAGATGTCTAACTGCCAGGCGGACATCCCCTGAGAGGTCCCAGGCTGAGGGACCCCCCCCCCCAAGTCCACAAATATTGTGCACTGGGCATCTAGTATCTTAATAATAGCTATTGAGATATAGGAATTAGAGTGGACACTGACATCAGGAATCATAAGAAAACTAATAATTGCTCTGACATCACAAATGCATGCTTTACTTACCCTCCAGTTTTCACTGTCGATATTTCGGTATTTTAATTCATATTCTACTATGTGTTCCTCACAATTATCCAGAAACACTGGAGGTTGCCATTGTAAATAGAGATAACCTAAATATCCAGGATCCACTATCTCAAAATCCTCAGGAGGATTAACTGAAATAAAATTAAAATATTTTTACTTTTTTCCTGTATATAATGACAAAGATTGCTAAATCTAGATTACTTCCCTATGTCCATCAACTGATGAATGGGTAAATAAACTGTAGTTCATCTATAAAATGGACACATGCTACACTATGAAGAACCTTGCAAACATAAAGCTAAATGAAATAAGCTACTACAAAAGATCATATATTACATGATTCCCTTTATATAAAATACCCAGAATAGGCAAATCCATTTACACAGAAAACAGATTAGTGGTTGCCAGGAGCTGGAGGAGAAGAAGAATGAGACATGACTGTTGAATGGATATGAGGTCTGTTTTTGGGGTGATGTAAATATTCTAGAATTTGATACTAGTGGCTGTTACACAACTTTGTGAATATACTAAAATACACAGAACAATGCACTTTAAAAGTGAGAGTTTTATGCTATGTAAACTATATCTTGCCCAGCCAGTGTGACTCAGTGGTTGACCCATGAACCAGGAAGTCATGGTTCCATTACCAGTCTGGGAACATGCACAGGTTGTGGGCTCAATCCCCAGTGGGGAACATGTAAGTGGCAGCTGAACAATGATTCTCTCTCCCTCTCCCTTCTTCTCTGAAATCAATAAAAACATCTATAATAATAAAAGCATAAGATGCTCATTAGACCAGATGACTTTCCAGACGCAGCTAGGACTGTAAGGGAAGCCCAGGTCCCAGGAGCCTGCCAGCGGCCAGAAGGAAGCTCCAAGACTCAGGTGCCAGAGGGAATCCTGGGTCCCAGGTGCCAGAGGGAAGTCAGTGCTGGCAGCCGGGGTAAGGAAGGCCTACTCTTGCATGACTTTTGTGCATTAGGCCTCTAATCTTTTAGAAAATCTCAATAGACCAATTTAAAAATCTGGATTACTGCTATATAGTTATCCCCTCTTTCAGAAATCTCATATGCAAAATGTGATTTTGCCTAGCTAGGTACTAAGTTTTCACAGAAACAAAAATCTCAACACAGAGTTATCTCTATGGTCATATACCGTATTTGCAGGCATATAAGACGATTTTTTGGCCCTGAAAAATACCGTATTTGCCGGCGTATAAGAGACTGGGCGTATAAGACGACCCCCTAACATTTCCACTCAAAATACAGAGTTTGTTATATACTCGCCGTATAAGACTACCCCCCACTTGGAGGCATATTTTTCAGGGCCAAAAAATCGTCTTATACGCCGGCAAATACGGTAGATCATAATTTGGTCTAGGATAGGAACACTTTATTATATAAATCTCTCTAAAAACAAGAACCAAATAGTATTAATTCAGTGTATACCATATCCATATAATATCATGGCATATACAAAAAAGGAATCCAATCTAATAAAAGAGTAATATGCAAATTGACCATCACTCCAAGACACAAGATGGCTGCCCTCATGTGGTCAAAGATGGCTGCCCCCATGTGGACACAAGATGGCCACCACAAGATGGCTTGCAGGGGAGGGCAATTGTGGGCAGTTAGGAGTGACCAGGCCTGCAGAGGAGGGTAGTTGGAGGGACCAGGTCAACAAGGGAGGGCAGTTGCAAGGGACCGGGCCAGCAGAAGAGGGAAGTTTGGGGGGACTCAGGCCTGCAGGGGAGGGCATTTGGGGGACCAGGACTGCAGGTGAGGGCAGTTGAGGGAGACCAGTCCTGCAGGGGAGGACAGTTGGGGGGATCCAAGCCTGCAGGGGAGGGCAGTTTTGGTCAATCAGGCCAGCAAGAAGGGCAGTTAGGGGTGACCAGGCCAGCAGGGGAGGGCTGTTGGGGGGGACCAGGACAACAGGGGAAGGCAGTTGGTGGGGGGAGAGGGGGAGGACAAAGCCTGCAGAAGATGGCAGTTGGGGGTGATGAGGCCTTCAGGGGAGGACAGTTAGGTGTGACCAAACTGGCAGGGGAGGGCAGTTAGGGGTGATCCTGATGGATCGGGCATAAAGGGGCCATCAGACTTTCCTCAAGGGGTCCCAGATTGAAGAGGGTGCAGGCTGGGCTGAGGGACATAGCCCTCCCGCCCCCTGCCGTGCACGAATTTCATGCACTGGGCCTCTAGCAGAAAATATAAAAGACTAATACATGACTAAGGGCCTTACGATTAGCCAGATCTTGTTGGTTTAGTCTCATTAATTAAATCCTTTAATAAACTAAAGTTCAGAATGATACCTAGAGTATGGCAAACCAGGGCCACTCTTTGAGAGGATTCAAGAAGTGGCAGGTAGACTGAATAGTGTGACACCTGGAAACAACTCCTTTTATTTTGGGGGAAGAGGCAGTGGGAGGCAATGGCTCCCCCACCTATATAATAAAAGGCTAATATGCAAATTGACCGAACAGCACAACAACCAGTTGCTATGACATGCACTAACCAGGGGGAAAATGCTCAAGGCAGGAGCTGCCCTGAGTGGTTAGTGCACTCTCACAGGGGGAGTGCCACTCAGCTAGAAGCACTGAGCTAGCCTCACAGCTGATGAGTGCAGCAAGGTATCAGGAGCCTCTCCTGCCTCCACAGCAGCACTAAGGATGTCCAACTGCTGGCTTAGGCCTGTGGAAAGCAGGCCTAAGCCATCAGTTGGACATCCACCAAGGTCTCCCAGACTGTGAGATGGTACAGGATGGGCTAAGGGAACACCTCCCCCCCCCCCCCCAGTGCACAAATTTCATGGACCAGGCCTCTAGTATTCTATAAACTTTTGTACTAGAAAAATTCGAAGTACTATACTATGTCCCTCATGCTGCCTTTCTGTTGCTAAATCCCTCTCATTTCCTTTTTTAAAAATATTTTTTTATTGATTTCAGAGAGGAAAGGTGAGAGAGAGGAATATCCATAGTGAGAGAAAATCATGGATCAACTGCCTTCTGCAAGTCCCCCACTGGGATCGAGCCCACAACCCAGGTATGTGTCCTTGACCAGAATCAAACCTGGGACCTTTCAGTTCACAGGCCGACGCTCTATCCACTGAGCCAAATTGGCTAGAGCGAAATCCCTCTCATTTCTACTCTGTTGTTCATTTTAATACTTTATAACACTGAGGGGGGGGGGGGATCCACAGAAAGAAATGTGGCAGGATTTTAAACAAAAGTTAAGGATAGTAACTAAATAAAGTTTTAGTTGGTGCCAGACAGTGAGGTTTCAGATAATTAACCTATACATTGGATAGGACTATATAAAACATTTGGAAATGTTCTGGAATTAGTTCAGGAAGCCCATGAACAAAAAGATATGTTCTTACTAGTCAGTCTCAAGTATAAATAGCTATTTAATTTGGCTTTTATCCCACAAAATGTTTATCATCAATTACCTTACACATGAGGCTGACTAGTAAGAACATATCTTTTGTGCATGGACTTCCTGAATTAATTCCCAATAACAATCCATCTATTTGTCATACATTTTCTTAGGGAAGGTTGAAAAGGCAGTTAATATCCTTAATTTTAAAACTTCTCCATTGTTGGTTTACCTTTTATCTCAGTGTTTGAAGACAAAGTAGAGCCAAATGCTGTGCAAATAAGAATGGCATAGAGGCATCTGACATCCAAATAAATGAAAGCCATTTTTCTAAGATTGAATACCTTGAAATTCCACTCTAAGAAAAACAAAACAAAACAACATTTTAACTTTATCTTACTTCAAATAATCAAATGAGTAAATGTGGCTGAAAACACATTTGGGAACTTTCTGCATGCCTTCCTACCAAGATTTGGGAAAATTGTGTCTCTCTGAACCATGAACAAAAACAAACAAACAAAAACATTTGTAACCAATATATTTGGAAATTGAGGATTCTAGTCTCATCCTTCTCATAAGACTGAAAACAAAGCAAAACCTGTATCTCTTCACCCGCCTCCAACTCCCACACCTACTCCCACAATTTTTTATACATTACATCTGTGGCCAGGATAGGATGACTTAGCCTTCAGCCTGAAGACTGAGCCAGAACCACCAGAGTGTTCTAACTGGTGCAGGGGGAGAGGGGAGAGAGAGATTATGACATCATTAGTCTCCATAGCAACCCTCTCCCCTAGCAACAAACACTAATACAAACTTTTTTGAAATAAAAAGTATTTGAAAGTTATATCTGACTACTAAGAATGCTCAGAACCCACATCAAAAGTCTCAAATAACACAAAGCTTTGTTCCATTTCTTCATAAATATTAAATCAACATCATCTCTCATATTTGTTTCACTCTTCCCTGCGTTTTCTGTATCAGTAAATGGCATCATCATCTTCCCAGTTGCCCAAACCAGAAACCTGGGAGTTTTACTCAATTTCTCCTTCTCTCATCTAATATCTCAATTATTACTACCATTTTCTAAACTGAGGATCTTTTCATCAAGGATCTCCTTATCTAGTCTTTCCTGCCTCTAAACCATTCTCCACTCATGTAGCAAAAATGACCTCTCTAAAAAGGAATTCTGAACTTAATAGCTTTTTCTTAAAGCAGTAATTCACTGCCACAGAATACAATTTAATAATCTTTTTTGAGATTCCAACATGGTGGCTAGCAGAACTGGAGTGAAGGAGAGAGTGAGTAAGGGAGTGAGAAGGGAGTATATAGATGTGCAGTGTGTGTGTGTGTGTGTGTGTGTGTGTGTGTGTGTGTGTGTACCAGTCAGATCTCATAAGAGTCTCTGGGTGGGAGGTTCAGGCTTTCCTGGGCAAAAACCCCCTGCTCCCACCATAGGTACTGCCTGGGTGGACATGGCTCTGGCTCAGAAACCACACCATCTTAAAGAGGGGAGTGACAGCGGCTAGGAGCACAGCCTCACCACCACCCAGACTAGGCTTGGACACTGACTCTGACCATGCAGTAAATTGAAGGACAGCAGGACCTCACCTGCACCCTGCTGCGTCCATTGCTCAAGACAGGCAGCTAGTGGAACACCAGTGGGACATCACAAGCATCCCCTGACACAGGCACTGACTGAGAAAGCCAGCAAGTGGAATGCCAGCTGCACCTCATGCATGCCCCTGACCCCGCCCCTGCCATTGGTACTGCCTGGGACCACCAGAGAGTGGAACACTAGTGGGACCCCTAGCACCTGTAGCTGACACCCAGAGGTCCAGCTCCATGGGGAAAGGGAGTACAGCTCAGAACAGGAACAATCAAGGCAGCCCCAGCCTCTGAGCCAGGGAGTCCTGACCACTAGACTACTAGGGGCTGCAACTGCTCAGACCTCAATCAGGTTGCAAAAATGGTAGTTATTCAGGATAGACACACCAAGGGACCAGGTTCAACATCAGAATAAAATCCAGCTAGCGGTTTGGTTTTTTGGTGTGTGTGTGTGTGTGTGTGTGTGTGTGTATGTGTGGTGTTATTTTTTGTTGTTCTCCCTTTTTTTCTTTCTTCTTTTTTCTTGTATATCTCTAATTTCTTTTTTCCTTTGATTCTATTCTACTTTAATCTTTTATTATTGTTATTAATTTTTCTTATTTTTTTCTTTTTTCCCATTTCTTTTCTGGTTTTACTTTTCCTATTTATGACTTCATATACCCATTATTACTATGCTTTAATTTCATTATTATTATTTCATTTATTTTCTGTTTCCACCTATTTTTTCCTCCTATATTAGTTCTTTTACCTTCTTTCTTATTTCCATATATCCACTTTTTTTTAGTCTTCTTCTTCCTTCCTTTTTCTTTATATACCCTCTAAGTCTTTGGCCACATGTCTTTTAGTATTCTTTTTATTTCTTCTGTGATTTTCTTTTCTTTTTTTTTCTTTCCTTCTTAGTCTTTCCAGATGTTGATGCACTGAGTAACTTGATTTTTGTGGTTTTTTTTGTTTGACCCTGTTGTGTCTTATTCCATTCTGTCAGCACTATATAACAGCTGGCACAAAGATGTTGGGGTTGAACCACACTGGCAGCAAGTCCAAGGGGGAGATCCTTCCCAGAAATGAGACATCAACAATCAAGTCCCAGTTACAATTGGAGAGCCCAAATAATTCACATAAGCAGTATTCCTAGAGCATGTAGTTCAGGTGGACAAAGACACTGCACCACTGGATATCTCAAGATACTATCTACACTAGGCCATCCCACAAAGACTGAAGGCATAACAGTTCTATGTAATATATAGAAGTAAATACAAAAAGATAGGCAAAATGGAGAGACTCAGAAGCAACCCCCAAGTAAGAGAAAAGCAGAAATCTCCAGAAAAAGAAATAAATGAGATGGAGGCAAGCGACCTATCAGACATAGAGTACAAACAATGGTTATAAAGATGCTTAAGGAGCTTAGTGCTAATTTAACAGCATGAAAAGGAAACTAGAGGCCATGAACAAGAACCAGACATAAATGAAGAATGATATATCTGACATCAAGAATACACTGGAATATATTAAAAGTAGATTAGATGAAACAGAGGATCAAATCAGCAATTTGGAAGACATTTTACAAATAAATACCCAATTAAGGCAGCAAATGGAAAAAATAATTAAAAAGCAGAAAGATAGCTTAAAGTAGCTCTGGGATGACATGAAATGTAACATCCACATTATAGAAATACCAGAAGGGTAAAAAGTTCAGCAAGGAACAGAGAACCTGTTTAAAGAAGTAATGACAGAAAAGTTCCGCAACCAGGTGAATAAAAATGTCACACAAGTTCAGGAGGTATAGAGAGTCCATATCAAGATGAACCCAAAAAGACCTACACCTAGACACATCATAATTAAAATAGCAAATGTTAAAGGCAAAGAAAGAATTTTAAAGGCAGCAAGAGAGAGAGCCAGAAAAGTACCTATAAAGGAGTTCCAATTAAAATGTCAGCTGAGCCAAAACCGGTTTGGCTCAATGGATAGAGCATCAGCCTTCGGACTGAAAGTTCCCAGGTTTGATTCCGGTCAAGGGCATGTACCTTGGTTGCAGGTTGTAGGGGGTATGCAAGAGGCAGCTGATCCATGTTTCTCTCTCATCCATGTGTCTAGCTTTCTATCCCACTCTCTTCCTCCCTGTAAAAACTCAATTATATATATTTTCTAAAAAATCAGCTGACTTTTTAATAGAAACATTTCAGGCCAAAAAGGGAGTGGCATGAAGTACTCAAAGTAATGAAAAGCAAGAGCCTAAATCCAAGAATACTGTATCCAGCATGGCTATCATTTAAAATTGAATGTGAAACAAAAAGCTTTCCAGACATAAAAGGTTAAGTAGTATATTACCACCAAAAAAGAAACACAAGAAATGTTAAAGGGACTCCTCTATGAAAAAGAAAAGGGTAGAGAGGATCATAGGGATAAAGAAAATGACAATAAATAAATACTTATCAATAATAATCTTAAATGTAAATGGATTAAATACTCCAGTCAAAGACCTAGGATGACTGAATGGATAAGAAAACATGACCCAGCCAAAACTGGTTTGGCTCAGTGGATAGAGCATTGGCTTGTGGACTGAGGGGTTCTGGGTTTGATTCTGGTCAAGGGCATGTACCTCGGTTGTGGGCACATCCCCAATTGGGGGTTGTGCAGGAGGCAGCTGATGGATGTTTCTCTCTCATCGATGTTTCTAACTCTCTATCTCTCTCCCTTCCTCTCTGTAAAAAATCAATAAAATATATATTTTTTAAAAGAAAACCTGACCCATATATATGCTGTCTACAAGGAATCCACCTCAGAACAAAAGAAGCACAAACTAAGAGTGAAAGGAAGGGAAAATATATTCCATGCATCTGGAAAGGAAAAGAAAGCTGGGATAGCAAAACTCATATCAGATAAAATAGACTTCAAGACAAAGGCCATAACAAGAGATAAAGAAAGCCACTTTATAATACTAAAGGGAATGATTCAATAAGAAAATACAACCCTTGTAAACATATACGCACCCAATACAAGAGCACCAAAGTACATATAACAAGTACTGATGGATTTTAAAGGAGAGACTGACAGAAATACAGCCATAGTAAGGGACTTTTACATCCCATTGACATCACTGGATAGGTCTTTAAGACAAAAATTGAATAAGGAAACAGAGGCCTTAAATTACATACTAGATCAGATAAATATAACTGATATTTACAAAACATTTCTCTCCAAAGCAACAGAATATACATTCTTCTCAAGCACACATGGGGCATTCTCAAAGATAGACCACATGTTGGGCACAAAACAAGTCTATACCAATTCAAGATTAATCCCATAAAGAAATTGAAAGATAAAACCACTGCCCACTGCCATCTGGTTAGGTGGTTAAGTGTCGATCTATGAACCAGGCGGTCACAGTTTGATTCTTGGTCAGGTCACATGCCTAAGTTGTGGGCTCAATCCCCAGTGTGGGGCATGCAGGAGGCAGCCAATCAATGATTCTCTCACCATTGATGTTTCTGTCTCTCTCTGCCTCTCTTTTCCTCTCCGAAATAAAGAAAAATACATTTTTTAAAAAGAAAAAGAAAAGCCACACAATCATATCAATAGATGAAGGAAAAGCATTTAACAAAATCCAGCACCCATTTTAGATAAAAACTCTGGATAAAGTGGGAATAGAAGGATCATACCTCAGCATAATAAAGGCCATACATAACAAAACTATAGCCAACATAATACTCAGTGGGCAAAAACTAAAAGAATTTCCCTTAAGAACAGGAAGAAGACAAGGATGTCCACTTTTACCACTCTTATTCAACATAGTACTGGAAGTCCTAACTATAGTAATCACATAAAAATAGGAGATAAGGGGCATCCAAATTGGAAAGAATGAAGTAAATCTCTTATTATTCAAAGATGACATGGTATTGTACATAGAAAACCCTAAAGACTCCTCCAGAAAAATACTAGACTTAAAGGAATTCGGCAAGATAACAGGATACAAAATCAACATCCATAAATCAATGGCATTTTTATGCACCAATAATGAACTCTCAGAAAGAGAAACTACAAAAGCATTCCCATTTACAATTACAGCAAGAACAAAAAATAATAATAAGATAGCTAGAAATAAACTTAACCAAGGAGATAAAAGACCTGTAATTGGAAAACCATAAGATATTGAAAAAAGAAATAAAGGAAGATTCAAACAAATGGAAATGTATACTATATTCATGGATTGGAGGAATTAACAATTAAAATATCTAGACTACCCAAATCAAGCTATATATTCAAAACAATCCTTATTAAAATACCAATGGTATTATTAAAGATATAGAAGAAATACTTCAAAAATTTATATGGAACCATAAAAGACCCTGAATAGCTACAGCAATCTTGAGAAAGAAGAACAAAGTAGGAGAGATCACAATGACAAATATCAAACTATACTACAAAGCCATTATAGCCAAAGTAACTTGGTAATGTAACAAGAAGAGGCATATAGACCAATAGATTAATTTACCCACACCATAGGTCAATTAGTGTTTGACAAAGGAGGCAAGAACATACAATGGAGTAAAGAGAGTCTCTTCATCAAATGGTGTTGGGAAAACTGGACAGATATATGCACCAATTTACACCATATACAAGAATAATCTTAAAATGGTAAAAGACTTAAATGTAAGGCATGAAACCATAAAAATCTTAGAGGAGAACATAGGCAGCAAAATCTCAGACATCTCATGTAGCAATCTGTTTACAGAAACATCTCCCAGGGCAAAGGAAACTAAGGAGAAAAAAATGGGACTATATCAAAATAAAAAGCTCTGTATAGCAAAAGAAACCACCATTACAATGAAAAGAGAACCCACTGTATGTGAGAACACATTTGCCAATGATACAACTGATAAGGGGTTAATATCCAAAATATATGATGTACTCATACATATCAACAAAAGAAAGGCAAACAATTCAAATAAAAAATGGGCAGAAGACCTGTATAGACATTCCTTAAAAGAGGACATACAAATGGCCAAAATACATATAAAAAATGCTCAGTCACTAATCATCAGAGAAATTCAAATTAAAACTACAATGATATATTGCCTCACACCTGTCAGAATGGTTATCATCAATAAATCAAAAAACGACAAGTTCTGGCAAGGATGTGGAGAACAGGGAACACTAGTTCACTGGTGAGAATTCAAATTGGTGCAGCCATTATGGAAAACAGTATTTGACCCAGCAATCCTACTTTTGGAAATATATGCTAAAAACCCCAAAACACCAATCATAACAAATATATGCACCCCTATGTTCAGAGTAGCATTATTTATAACTAGAGGTCTGGTGCACGAAATTTGTACACAGGTTGGAGTGTGTCCCTCAGCCCATCCTGCACCCTCTCCAATCTGGGACCCCTTGAGGAATGTCTGACTGCCTTCTCACAATCCAAGACTGCTGGCTCCCAACTTTTCACCTGCTTGCCTTCATGATTGCCCCTAACCACTTCTGCCTGCCAACCTGATCACCTCCTAACCACTCCCCTGCAAGCCTGATTGATGCCTAACTGCTCCCCTGCCAGCCTATTTGCCCCTAACTGCCCTTCCCTGCAGGCCCAGTCACCCCCCACTTCCCTCCTCTGCCTGCCAGGTCATCCCTAACTGACCTCTCCTGCCGGCTTGATCACCCCCCAACTGCTCTCCCTTGTAGGCCTTGTCCCTGACAATTGCCCTCCCCTGCTGGTCATCTTGTGGTGGCCATCTTGTGTTCACATGGGAGCAGGATCTTTGACTACATGGGGGCAGCCATCTTGTGTGTTGAGTGATGATCAATTTGTATATTACTATTTTATTAGCTAGGATAGAGGCCTGGTGCATGGGTGAGGGCCAGCTGGTTTGCCCTGAATGGTGTCCCAGATCAGGGTAGGAGTTCCCTTGGGGTGTGGGGGCCCCCTAAGTAAGGGGCCTGTGGTGGTTTTCAGGCCAGCCATGCCCCCCAATGACCCAAGCAGAGGCTCTGGTATCTGGGGTTTATTTATTTTCTACAATTGAAACTTTGTAGTCTGGAGCAGAATCAAGCCTTCTACTTGCTCCATGGCAGCAGCCATTTCTGTTGGGATTTCTGTATCTTTTATAATTGAAACTTTGTAGCCTGGAGTAGAGGCCTAGGCTGGCCAGGGCTGCAGAAGCTTGGCTTCCTCCATTGCCGGGGGCAACCCTAGCCTCTTGTTCTTCCAGCTCAGTGGCTGCCACCATTTCTGTTAAGGTTTATTTACCTTCTATAATTGAAACTTAGTAGCATTGAGTGGAGGCCTAGGCTAGCAATGGAAGGTGGAAAATGTGGCTTCCTCCATTGCCAGGGAAACCCAAACCCCTCTCCTGCTTTCTGTGGCCACAGCCATCTTGGTTGGGTTTATTTGCATATTTGCTCCTGATTGGCTGGTGGCATGGCTAGTGGGCATCGCTTTTGAGTGTAGCAGAGGTACAGTCAATTTGCATATCACTCTTTTATTAGATAGGATAGCTAAGAATTGGCAACAGTCCAAGTGCCCATCTGTAGATGAATGCTTAAAAAAGCTATGACATTTACACAATGGACTACTATGCAGCTATCAAAAAGGGTTTATTACCCTATGGGACAGCATGGATGGATCTGGAAAATATGCTAAGTGAAATAAGCCAATCTGAGAAAGATGAATATCATATGATCTCACCTATTTGTGGAATCTAATGAACAGAATGAATTGACCAACAAAATAAGACCTTAAGGAAGACATGGAACAGACTGATATTCTTCAATGTGGGGGTGGGGAGAATGAAGAGATAAACGAATGAACTTATATACTTATATGCATAGCCCATGCACATGGGCAATAGGGTAATGAAGACATGTGGAAGAGGGTAGAGGCTGGGAGTTGGCAAGTAAAGGTGTAAATGGGAGATATCTGTAATATTATCAACAATAAAAAAGTATATTTAAAAAAATAAAATAAAAGTGAAAATTCACCCCCCCAAACAAAAATAATCTTCTTATCCTTGAAAAATATTGGTTTTATTATCAAAACTTAAAGGATTCAAGCCCTACTTAGTTTTTCTCAGTGGATAGAGTGTCAGCCTACAGACTGAAAAGTCCTGGATTTGATTCTAGTCAATGTCACATGCCTTGGTTGCAGGCTTTATCCCTAGGCCCCAATTGGTGTGTGTCTGGGAGAAAACAAGTCCATGTGTCTCTCTCACCTTGATGTTTCTCTGTCTTGATGTTTCCCTCTGTCTCTTCTCCTCTCTCTCTCTCTCTCTCTCTCTCTCGAAAGAAAGAAAGGAGAAAGAAAGAAAGAAAGAAAGAAAGAAAGAAAGAAAGAAAGAAAGAAAGAAAGAAAGGAGAAAGAAAGAAAGAAAGAAAGAAAGAAAGAAAGAAAGAAAGAAAGAAAGAAAGGAAGGAAGGAAGGAAGAAAGAAAGAAAGAAAGAAAGAAAGAAAGAAAGAAAGAAAGAAAGAAAGAAAGAAAGAAAGAAAATGAAAGAAAAAAATTCAACAAAATATGTCATTTGGTAAAGATTAACAAAAAAAAAAAAAAAAACACAAAAAAAACCTTAAAGGAATCATATCCCCACATATCTATTCAATCAAAATCTCTCCTTTGAGAACCAAAATGGCAGCTTATGTAAATACCAGTACTTGCATCTTTCCACAATCACATCAAAATTACAACTAAAATACAGAACAACCATCATTCAGAACCACCTGAAATCAGGCTGAATTGAAGTCCTACAACTAGGAAAGTAAAGAAAAAGTATATTAAAACTAGTAGGAGGAGCAGAGGTGCAGAAAAGGCTGGTTTGACACCCACATGTGGCATGTTTTTAATCGGGAAGGATATCTTGGCTGTAGAGGTCCCCTGTGATAAGCAAGGGGTTTCAGCCCCACATCAGACCTCTAGCCTAGGTTTCCAGAGCTGGGAAAAAGAAGTCCCTGTAACTTCAGGCTGTAAAAACCCCTGGGACTGTGGCTGAGTGACTCAAAGGATTCCTCTTAATGTGCCAGTGCACACATTTACATGGTCTTGCTTCCTCTGAGCTCCAGCATTGGGCAGCACCATTGTGGGGAGAAGAGACATAAGGGGAGGAACTGTATTGCCTGGCATTGGGGCAGGAACTTGAAGGGGGGAGCTTTCTCCCAGACAGAGGTCCTCACAGCGGTCATTAATTGCTCAGGCTCCAGACTTTCTTAAAATCTCTTTAAAAAGAAGCAGCTGGAATCAGCATGCCCCATACCTATCAGTAAGAGGGTTGAGACCCGGCATTAACACCAGCCTGCCTTGCTTCACAGCTTGGCCTCCTCTGGTTACTTCCAAGACCAACACAAATAGCAGCCATCAGCAGATCTCTCAGTAGCTCCTGCTGGGTGGCCCTAGGCAGTGGCTGACTTTGCATCTCCCAGGATACCTAGAACCAGCGCACCCCATGGACAGCTTCAGACCATACGGGATTATTACTCTACAGGTCTACAAGCAACACACTCCAGGGACAAACTCAGTGAGCACCAAACCCCACTGAAGCAAGTCCTGCTCCATAAGAGTGTCTCCTGCACAGCAGCTCTTCCACTGTAGTAATAGCTGGTCCTTGTAGCCAATTGGACTTAAGGTAAAGTCCTTGTAGGGACACCATCAGCAATCAAGGCTCAAATACAAGATTGTGAACACAGCCCACATAGAGGTGCACCTAGAGGGCCCAGTTCAGGTGACTGGAGAGGCTGAGCCATTGGGCCCTATAGGACTTACTATACAAGGATACTCTACCAATCCCAGGAGATATAACAGCTCTACCTAATATACAGAAACAAATACAGGGAAACAGTCAAAATGTGAAGACAAAGAAACATGTCACAAATGAAAGAACAACAACAACAAAAATCCA
This sequence comes from Vespertilio murinus, assembly GCA_963924515.1. Taxonomy (NCBI): domain Eukaryota; kingdom Metazoa; phylum Chordata; class Mammalia; order Chiroptera; family Vespertilionidae; genus Vespertilio; species Vespertilio murinus. The sequence goes on from OZ004710.1 coordinate 65,024,078, forward strand.
GAAAGAAAAATAAATGAAATGGAACCAAACAACCTACTGGATACAGAGTTCAAAACAATGGTTATAAGGTTGCTTAAGGATCTTAATGACATCTTCAAGGAACTTTCTGAGACTTTCAAGAATCTCAGTGAGAATTCCAAACACATGAAAAGGGACCAAACAGAAATTAAACATACAATAACTGAAATGAAGAATAATTTACAGGGATTCAACAGTAGAGTAGAGGATTCTTAAAATCAAATCAGCAATGTGGAATATGAGGAAACAAAAAAATACTCAATCAGAAGAGCAAAAAGAAAAAAAGAATCCAAATTTATGAAGATAGTGTAAGTAGCCTTTGGGACAATTTCAAGTGCACCAACATTTGCATTATGGGGGTACCAGAAGGAGGTGAGAGAGAGCAAGATATTGAAAACCTCTTTGAAGAAATAATGACAGAAAATTTCCCCCACCTGGTGAAATAGACTTCAAGTTCAGGAAGCACAGAGTCCCAAACAAGAGGAATCCAAAGAGGACCACACCAAGACACATTATAATTAGAATGCCAAGGGTTAAAGACAAAGAGAGAATCTTCAAAGCAACAAGAGAAAAGCAGTTAATTACCTATAAGGGAGTACCCTTATGTCTGTCAGCTAATTTCTTAACAGAAACTTTGCAGGCCAGACGGGAATGACAAGAAATATTCAAAGTGTTGAATAGCAAGGACCTACAACCAAGATTACTCTATGCAGCAAAGATATCATTTAGAATTGAAGGTCAGATAAAGAGATGCACAGACAAGAAAAAGCTAAAGGAGTTCATCACCACCAAACTAGCATAACATGAAATTTTGAAGGTTATTCTTTAAGAAGAGTAAGAAGAAGAAGAAAAGGAGGAAAAGGAGAAAAGGATAGATATGTATTTATTGCCACAAAATGGCAATAAATACATATCTATCAACAATTTAATCTAGAAATAAAAATGAATGAACAAAAAATCCAACAAAATAAACTGATGAATGAAATAGAATCAGACATGGAACAGAATGACGAATCTCATAGAGAAGGGGTGAGAGATGTGTAAACAAATTAGCCAAAGATCTTATAGTCATATATTCATATATGAACACAGACCATAGAGTGGAGAAGGCCTGGAGCAGAGTAGGAACAGGGTGGATAGGGGAGGGAATGGTGGGGAAGCGGGGTTCATCTATAATACTCTCAAGAATGAGATAGCACCTCACACCTGGCAGAATGGCTATCAATAAATCAACAAACAACAAGTGTTGGCAAGGATCTGGAAAAAGGGGAACCCTCATGCACTGCTGGTAGGGATGCAAACTGGTGCAGCCACCATGAAAAACAATATGGAGTTTCTTCAAAAATTAGAAATGGAGCTTCTTTATGACCCAGCAATTCTAATTCTGGAAATATATCAGAAGGAACCTGAAACACTAATTCTAGAGAATATATGAATCCCTGTGTTCACTGCAGCGTTGTTTACAATAGTCAAGATTTGGAAGCAACCCAAGTGCCCATTAGTGGATGACTGCAGAAAAAAGGCTGTGGTGCATTTGTAAAGAAGGGGATCTTACCTTTTGTGACAGCATAGATGGACCTGCAGTGTATTATTCTAAGTTAAATAAGGCATCAAAGACAAGTATCATATGATTATACTTATATATAATTTAGTTAACAAGATAAATTATCAAACAAAATAGAAACATTCATAGATATAGAGACAAGACTGACAGTAAACAAAGACGAGGGAGCTTAAGGGGGCTGAGAAAAAGGTGAAGATATTAAACCAAAGAAACCATCTCAGACACAAACATTATGGTAATTATCAGAGGGAAAGGGGGTGGGTAGAGGTAGAAGCAGTTACTAGGGGGTAAATGATTTGGGGGTGGTAAACACACAATATAATATACAGATGTATTATAGAATTGTACACCTGAAAACTATATAATTTTATTAACCAATGTCAATAAATTCAATTAAAAATAAATTTTAAAACACTCTCTTTTCAAAGAAAAATCACAAGTCTTATATTTATCTTTGAGTCTGTATTCCTGGAACCAACAATACCACAGGAAGTTAAGGATTAAAAGTCACTTACCCCAACATTCAGGGACGTTTCTTTTCTCCTATGTAAATTAATTGAATGTAGCAGACACCTCTCTCTCTGTACCACCGTATTTATCTGTAATATTCTAATGTTGCTAGGCTTCAATTATTACATAATAGAATCTTGGGGTCAAAGTGTTACTAGTAGAGAAAGCTGGTATATTAAAGACAATAGTTGTCCAATCATACTTTATATTATGAAAAGTAAAACTCAGACTTGCCTGAGACTATACAACAAGTTAGTAACAGAGCTGGGAGTAGGACAGAGATACGATTTCTAGTCCAGTGCACTTCCACTCTATTCTGCTGGATCCCACACATTTGACTCAGGATTATGAAAACTTTTCCTCTGGGGCTCCAGTATTTAAATCTTCCATCAATTAGCTAGCCAGGCTGGTTCAACACTATGCTATTCTTTTTATGTCTCATAAAATCAAGAGAAGAGCCCTAGCTGATTTGGCTCAGTGGATAGAGCTTCAGCCTGCAGAATAAAGGGTCTCTGGTTTGATTCCAGTCAAAGGCACATGCCCAGGTTTCAGGCTCGATCCCCAGTGTGGGGCATGCAGGAGGCATCCGATTAATGATTCTCTTTCATCATTGATGTTTCTCTCTCTCTCTCTCTCTCTCTCTCTCTCTCTCTCTCTCTCTCTCTCTCTCCCCCCTCCCTTCCTCTGTGCAATCAATCAATATATATATATATATATATATATATATATATATATATATATATTTCCCATTTAAAAAAAAATTATTAAGGTATTATATGTGTACATAGCTTACCATTGCCCCCTCTCCCACCTCCCATACATGCCCTCCCTCCCCAGAGTTCTGTGTTCGTTGGTTGTACTTATATGCATGCATATCAGTCCTTCGGTTGATCTCTTATCTCCCCTAGGTCTCCTTCCCCTCCCCACTGTCATTTGACAGTCTGCTTGTTTTATGGTGACTATCTCAGGACCACACGAATAGAATCCGCTCCTCCTCTGGTTCACACCGCCCCCCCCCCCCCGGTCCCTGGAACACACGGCTCACCCGGGGCACACGGCCCCCTGGGGAACACGGCTCTCCCAGAACACCCGGCCCCCTGGGGCACATGGCTCACCCGGGGCACACAACTCCCTGGGACACACGGCTCACCCGGGGCACATGGCCGCCCTAGGGCACTGGGGGCACGAATGGGAGGCACCGTGCCAGCAGGCAGGCTGGGACGGCTGCGGGCGGGTTGAGATGGCTGTGGGAAGGGAGACTGCTCTCAAAGGCGTCTCATTCTGGGCGGGAGAGGAACCACTGCGGACGCTGAGGCCAAGCTCCGAAGCCGCCCACTCCCTGGGCCCGGGGCAGAGTGAGCTCCGTTCTCTGTGGGCTTCCCTCACTCATAGAGGTGGCAGGTGCGGCAGCGACGGTGGCTCCTGTGGCTCAATTTCCACTGTAGTTTTAAAATCCACAAGGCGGCAGTGGCAGAAGCTCCGACCCGGCCATGTGGCAGTGGACAAAGGACTCACCAGGGCTGCAAATGGAAGGCGCCATGCCAGCTCCTCACCAGCACGGCTGGCTCAGAGGCAGGGCTGAGATGGCTGCGGGTGGGGAGACAGCTCTCAAAGGCTTCTCGTTCTGGGCAGGAGCAGAAGGCACGGCCGAGGCCCAGCATTGGCTCCCTTGCTCCCACGGTGGGCCAGCCGGGAAGGCCCACTCCCTGGGCCCGGGGCGGAGCGAGCTCTGCTCTCGGTGGGCTTCCCTCACTCATGGTGGCAGCGGTGGCAGCGGCTCTGGTGGGTCTGGTTCCACCGTAGTTTTAAACTCCACATGGCAGCAGCAGCGCCTTGCTTTGTGTCTAGTTGTAGCCATCCCATTCTGCCTGCTTTCCTATAGGTCTGATGTGATCCCTTTTGATTTTAGCTGTTGTTTTTTTTCCAAATTGTTGATGAGGTGGCAGCTTAGGAGAGTACCTAGGTCGCCATCTTGTTTCAGTCTCCCAAAAATATATGTATTTTAAGGTATTCAAGAGAGGATTCCATTTCTCTTACTGAGGTCCAATAAATCTCTCTTCCTATTCCTCCCTCCCCACTTGTCAGCCTATTTCTTCCTACTATTTATTCAGCATTCACAGCATCCCAGGCACTGCCCTACACTAAGCACTTTATATACATTATCCCATGTAATATTCAGTCAGTCTTGGATTTATGTACTCATGTCATCTTATTTTTTTTTCTTTTTGTCTTTTTAAAAAAATATTTATTATTGAAAGTATTACATTTGTCCCCCCTTTTCTCCCATTGACCCCTTCTAGCCCCCCCCACTCCCATCCCTGCCCAAGGCCTTCACCACACTATTGTCTGTGTCCATGGTTAATGCATATATGCATACAAGTTCTTTGGTTGATCTCTTCCCACCCATACCATCACCACCACCATGACCATCAGCCCCCTTTCTTCTGAAATTCAATAGTTGGTTCCATGCTTCCATGTCTCTGGATTTATTTTGTTCATCAGTTCGTTTTGTTCATTAGATTCCACATATAAATGAAATAATGTAATACTTGTCTTTCTCTGATTGGCTTACTTCGCTTTGTATAGTACCCTGCAGGTCCCTTTATGCTGTCTCAAGGGTAAGAGATCCTTTTTAAATATATTTTTATTGATTTCAGAAAGGAAAAGAGAGATAGAGAGAGATAGAAACATTAATAATAAGAGAGAATCATTGATCAGTGCCTCCTGAATACCCCACACTGGTGATGGAACCCACAACCCGGGCATGGGACCTCACCAAGAATTGAACTGTGACCTCCTGGCTCATAGGTTGATTCTCAACCATTGAGCAATACCATCTGGCTATCTAATATTCCATTGTGTAGATGTACCACAGTGTTTTTATCCACTTATCTACTGATGGGCTGTTGGGCTGTTTTCTGATCTTAGCTAATGTAAATTGCACTGCTAAGAGATGTATATATTCTTTCTGAATGGTGTTTCAGGTCTCTTAGGATAATTCCTAGAAGTGAGATCACTGGGTCAAATGGCAATTCCATTTTTAGTTTTTTGAGGGGACTCCATAGAGTTTTTTCACAACCATTGCACCAGTCTGCATTCCCACAAGCAGTGCAAGAGGATTCCTTTTTCTCCACATCCTCTCCAGAACTTGTCTTTTGTTGATTTGTTGATGATAGCCATTCTGACAGGTGAAATGATATCTCATTTTTGTTTTGATTTGCATCTCTCAGATGATTTGTGACTTTCAGCATGTTTTAATATGTCTCTTGGCCTTCTGTATGTCCTCTTTCAAAAAGTGTCTATGGGAGTGGGGGGGGGGGGCTAGAAGGGGTCAATGGGAGAAAAAGGGGGACAAATATAATACTTTACCCATTTAAAATTGGATTGTTTGTCTTCTTTTTTCTAAGTTGCATGAGTTCCTTATATATTTTTTGTTATTAACTCTTCATCAAATGTATCATAGCCAAATATGTTCTCCCACAAAGACTCCCTCTTCATTTTGTTGATGGTTTCTTTTGCTATGCAGAAGCTCTTTATTTTGATGTAGAAACATTTGTTTATTTTCTCCTGTTTCCCTAGCCCTAGGAAATGTATTTATAAACATATTGTAACAAGGGATATCTAAGATTTTGTTGCCTATGGTTTCTTCTAGGACTTTTATGATTTCACAACTTTATTTACCGGTAAGTCTTTTATCCATTTTGAGTTTATTCCTGTATATGGTGTACCAGTAAGTTGGTTGTTTAGTTTCTTCCTTTTTTTGCATGTATATTATGTGTCCCATTTATTATTATTTTAAAGACCAGAAGCTGAGACATGGAGAAATTAAACAATTTTCTGCAAGTCACACAGACAATAAATGGTGAGGCTTAGATTTGACTCCCTATAGTCTCATTCTAGAGCCCTTGAAGATAACCACTACACTAGGCATTTTCCATGTTTAAGATCAATATGGAAGGCAGCTTCCAGTTCCTACCTACTGTTTCACACACACAGTACTATTGCTCAGACAGTTTTCCAGTGAGAAGCTCCTTTGGAATGGCAAGCCTAAAACTAGTTCCTGTTTTCAGCCTCACCTCCCCACCTCTTCAAAGGCATGTTATATAATCCCTGTTCTAAGAGTTGGCTAGGATAATCCTTGCATTATTAGAGAAACTCCAGGTACTTACCAATAATATGCCTCTATCTATTCTAATAAAAGGGTAATATGCTAATTAGACTGGGAGACCTTCCAGGAGACCTTCCAGCTGTTCTTCTGGACAAAGCCATAGTGGCGGGGCCAAGGTAGAGGTGGGTTAGAGGCCAAGAGGGGAGGGCAGTTGTGAGTGATCAAGCTGGTGGGGGTGGGGCCATTGGGGGTAAGCAGACCAGCAGGGGGCGAGAAGGCTGTCAGTGGGGGTCAGTGGAGGTGATCAGGACAGCATAGGGGGGCAGTTTGGAGTGAGCAGGCCAGCAGAAAGGCAGCTGGGGGTGAGCAGGCCAGTGGGGAGGTAAGGTAGGGGCGAGCAGGCCAGTGGAGGGGACAGTTGGGGGCAAGCACACTGGCACAGGGGGAAGTTGGGGGTAATCAGGCTGGCAGGGGAGCATTTGGGGGCAAGCAAGCCAGCAGCAGGGGGCAATTGGGGATAAGCAGGCTGACAGGCAGGCAGGTAAGCGGTTAGGAGCCAGCAGTCCCAGATTACAAGAGATGTCTGACTGCCGGTTTAGGCCCAATCCCTGTAAATTGGCAGTAGGGCATCCTTCAATGGGTCCCAGATTGGAGAGGGTGCAGGCCAGGCTAAGGTGCACCTCCCCCCATACATTAATTTCATGTACCAGGCCACTAATTGTTCTATATGCTTGAAAGGGGCTTGCTTATGAGCATCTTGTCACTAAGCAAAAACTTGAAAATAACTTGTTCCAACCTACACATTTGCCTTTAGTAATTCAGCAAAATTGACCTGGCAGTTGATAACTAGGCACTTATATTAAATTCCAACTTCCACCTCCCTTATTGATCCATTATCTGCCTTTACTGGTCTTTGTCTTAATAACAGTAATTTCTTACATTTGTTTAGCTTTTTATGGTTTACAAAGAGTTTATTGAATTTTTTGAAATCAATAACATTGGTGTTGCATATCTATAATCAGTAAAACTGAGGCTTAGAGGAGTGATGCAACTTGTACAGGATCCCATAGCTGGTATGATCCATACCAAAAGGAAAATTTAAAAAAGGAAGGGATAGAAAAATGTTGTAAGGCTAATAATCTAGTCACCCACATAATATGGTTTTGTAGAAAAGTTCTTTCTCTACCTTGACAAAGAAAGAAAAGATCTCTCCAAAGTATCTGAAATTTTGCATAGATTCTTGTTTTGTTTATAAAAGCAGTGACCAAGTTGCAGAGACAAAGAATTGTGTGTTAGAAAATGATGAATGGACTTTTTTAATGTCACTAAAGTGCCTTCTAAAAAAAAAAAACCCAAAAGAATTATGGCATGTCATTCATACTTATACTGCTTTTAGTGTGTGTGTGTGTGTGTGTGTGTGTGTGTGTACTCAAGGTCATACAAATTAAGCAACAAAAGACGTGTATATCTGATTCTAAAACCTGTGCTCATTTTAACATATAATATTGTCTTCCAACTAATTTCACTTTAGAGAAGCTCAATTTCCTCTCATATAATTAGCCCTGAGATATCATTTTATTTCCTCAGTTAATCTGCTGTGTATTCATCCACAGTACCAGGATGTGACTCAAAAGCACTGGCTTCCTGAGTGACTAATCTTATTTCAAGGACACCACTCAACAAATACAAATGTGTATGCAGAGCTTCTAGAGTATGACCATGACTCAGCATCATAATCAGCACCTCTGGAACCTGCTAGATCATAGGACCTGACAACAAGCTGAGATGAATACATTTCTCAGTAATAGTACAATCAGCCTATGAACTGGTGGTGAGTCAAATCTAATTTAGATAATAACTAGCAAATATTATATCCTGCAGTAGAGTAGTTTACAAAGAATGAAGATGACTTGTTGTACTCTCAAACACAAAAGACTTTGAATCAAACATTAGTCATGCTCACCACTAGTCAAGCAGTGAGTCATTTCTCACAAAAATACAAAGTTAAGGACATATTTAATGATGGGAATCATTCTAGACAAATAAATATAGGTAGGATATCTTTTACATGCCCTTGACCGGAATCGAACCTGGGACCTTTCAGTCCACAGGCCGATGCTCTATCCACTGAGCCAAACCGGTTTTGGCGGTAGGATCTCTTTTAAAACAAGTATCACTTTAACATCCAATTATGTATAATAAAGTTATATTTACCTCCCTGCCAATATTACATACTCAAATTGTTATTGATATTTACAAAATACATCTTGTAAAGCATAGGAAGTGTTCTCATTCCCTAATTATTTTTTTTTAAATTTTCATTAATTTCAGAGAGGAAGGGAGAGGAGAGAAACATCAATGATGAGAATCATGGATCGGCTGCCTCCTGCAGGCCCCCTATTGGGGATTGAGTCCACAACCTGGGCACATGCCCTTGACAGGGAATCAAACCCCAGACCTTTCAGTCTGCAGATCGCTTACTCTATCCACTGAGCAAAAACAGCTAGGGCCCTAATTATCCTTTAGATGTTTTCCTGCGTGGCATCCTGAACTTATCCAGTTAATAAATTTCCAGAAGCACTGTCAAAGCTAGAGAATTTAGTTTTGAGCTATGATAACAACTGCCAGGTTAGCAGTGTTAATTTACAAAGCAGTTTACACACTTCAGAATCTGTTCCCAATCCACGCAGACCAGAGCTTTATTAGTGTATCCAACATACTACCAACAGGATTTTACAACCCTTTAAACAATCCTCCGAGGCCATCAATTTCTTAACACAGGTTAAATTATTATTAAATATGCCTTACATTCTATTCCAATGCAGTCATGGCAGTATCTTGAAAGTCTCCACTGCTCTGGAACTAGCAAAACAATTTTTATGATCAACATCCTTCTCCCTACTTCCAGATGCTCTCAAATACTTGTTAGCAAGCAAACACTGTGTACCCAAAACATTCATTTTGTGGAATAAGTAATTAATAATAGAGTGTGCCCCATCCCTCCATATTAAATAACAGAACACAAAATGTAAAATAGCAGGTTTTATATTATATTAAGGTTATTCTACCAGTATGCTCTTCCATGTCTATAAGATATTGATTATAAATACTTGGAAATAGGATATTATGTTATATATAGTAGCATTCATTATGAAAAAAATGTTAACAAAACATGTAAATATTTCTTTTATTTATTCATTATTCAACAATTAATTTTGAAGCCTATGTATTATATACCAGGCACCGTTCCAGACACTGGGAATACAGCAGTGAATAAGACAAAGAACTTGGCACCTTGGAATTAACTTTTTGGTGTGGAAATCAGACAATAAACATATCAGATAATTATAAGTTCTATAAAGAAAAATAAAGTAGGACAATATGAAAGAAAGTAGTGGGGGATTATTTTAGAGAGGTGTTCAGGATTGCTTCTCTGAGAAAATGACATTAAGGACATCTGCGAAGTGAGGGAATGAGCCAGGTGAAAATACAGAGGAAGAATTTTCGAGATAGAAGGAATAGCACTTCACAAGCCCTGAGGTGGAAAGCAGCACAGCAGTCCTAGAAATAGCAAGATCGGTACAATAGGGAACAAAAAAGGTTACATGATTTCACAAATAGACACAGAGTAGGTCATGTTCTTATCTATTTTATGATTTATTCTTAATAAAATAAGAAGCAATTGGACAGTTGTAAGTTGTGAGCTGAGTGACATGATGTAATTTATATATTATTTTTAATTGATTTTGAGAGGGAGAGGAGGGGAGAAGGAGAGAGAGAAACATTGGTGTGAGAGCAAAACATCATTCGGTTGCCTCCCTGCACATCCCCTACCAAAGATAGAACCAGAAACCTAGACATGTGCCATGACCATGAAGGAATCTAACCAGCAAACAACACCCAACCAACTTGGCTACACCAGCCAGGGCCTAACTTATATATAAGAAAAAAGTAGAAGCAATAATCCAGGCTAGAGTTGATGATAACTTGGACCAAGTTGATAGCAGTGGAAATGCTGGTAGGATTTACTGATAGATTGAATGTGGAGTATCAGAGGATGATGCCTCTATTTTTGTCATGGGCAACTGCATAATTGTTTATGGGGTCTGTAGATGATGCATGAGAGTTCAGTATGGATGGTTCAGTTTGAGCTATCTGACTAAACATTCACGGGGAAAAGATGAATAAGAAGTTAGCTATTTTACTCTGGAGATTAGGAGAAAGACCAGAACTATATACCGTGTTTCCCCAAAAATAAAACATCCTCCGAAAATAAGACCTACTTACAGGTTTCTTTCTGAGTGAAATATAAGGCATCCCCTGAAAAATAAGGCCCCCCAGGCTCTATCTCAGAACGAAAATTAATTTACTGTAAAATGATCGCTAGGGCTGACCCGACTGGCCTCTAGCAACCAGTGACCTTATGCTGAGTCCTGATGTAACTGCTGTGTGGAGGTGGGGCGGAGGTCGGAGTGAGTGGTGAGTGCGGGGCAGGAGAGAGGAGGAGACTTTCGCAGATGCGTGTAGAAGAACGGGAGAATTAGAGGACAATCAAAATGACACAGGAGGATCAAAAGGGGTTACTAAAATGGTAATTCCCCCTCTGATCCCTCCAGTGTCATTTTAAGTGACCCCCCTCCCCCCACATTGATACCCAATTCCTTTTTTTTTTTACCCCTAGAAATGAGTGCAAAAAGAAAAAGCTACTCCATGGAGTACAAGAAAGGAATCGTGGAAGACTGTTGGGGCCAAAATCTTACTGCTTTCTGCAAAGATAAGATGTTGAGTATCCAATTGGTCCGAAAATGGCAAGCAGAGTATGGTAACCTCATTGAACAAGTGGACAAAGGAAATGCTAAAAAACGCAAGTGTGGATCAGGTCGGCAACCATTATTTTCCGAGCTGGAAGACCTGATCTGTGAATGGGTTGTTGACAGGAGAGCAAAGGCTTTGGTTGTGAATAGGGCTCAGATTCAAGAATTTGCCTTTGCAATGGCACCACAGTTTGACATAGTCCCCGAAGACTTCAAAGCATCACAAAACTGGCTGGATAATTTCCTTCAGCGAAGTGAACTGTCTTTAAGAAGATCTATAACATTGTTTAGGTTAGAAGATACTCAAGTTATTAAGTGAGCACTTGCATTCAAGTCCTTTATTGATGATGCTGACTTCTCTAACTACAATCTTTCCAACATGATTGCTATGGATGAAACTGCAGTGTTTATGGGCCAATCATCTCAAACAACAATTGAACAGTGGGGTGCCTCCTTAGTATACATTCCCTCCACTGCTTACGAAAGTGCACGTGTTTCCTGTATTTTGGCAAATCGTCTGTCTGGATGGCACTAAAATCCCACCTTTAATCATTTGTAAGGGCAGGAAGGAAAAGATTGAATGTGTTTTGGACATTTTTATTCTTGAAACTGAAAAAGCCTGGGCCACACAAGCAGTTATAAGGAAGTGGGTCGATTTAGTGCTGCAGCTTGTTATGCGAGGGAGCCAAAGAGGTCTGCTAGTCTGGGATGTAGCCAGCACTCACCACACTAAAGACATGAAGACATTTTTTCACGAAAGAAAAATAGATCAGATAGATTCCCGCAGGAATGACAGCCTACTTCCAGACTCTTGATATTGCAATAAACAAGCCATTCAAAGACAATTTGTGCATGTAAATTAATGACTACATTGAAAATAGAATGGAGAGAAATCAGCATGGAAACTTTGTGAAACCTAAAGTGCAAGAAGTTGTGACTTGGGTGAAGAATTCATGGGAGAAAATCACTGACAGTTGCATTGCATATGCACTGTGAGCAGGCTGCCTTGACAAGAAGTACTCATTTAAAGACAGTGCTATTGCTAAACATGAGAGATTTGGTCCACTGATTCTAAAAGAAATGGAGTTACAAGAAATTCACCAGGAAATTCAGGAATTGGATTGTTACGATGTTCCATAAGATGATGACATGATTCTCATTGAATAAATGAGTAAATTCTTGATACTATAGGATTCACAGTTTGTCTGGTTTGTGTTGACAATTACCGTACTACGGTACTGTATACAGGTAATAAATTTCCTTTATTTTCATTTAACAATAAATGTGTACCATATTCTTCTTAATGGAAAAATAAGACATTCCCTGAAAATAAGACCTAGTACATCTTTGGGAGCAAAAATTAATATAAGACACTGTCTTATTTTCGGGGAAAGAGGGTAGATATGTTTGAGAGTCATCAGCATAGAGATAGTATTTAATGCCATGGTATCAATTGAAGTTACCTAAGATAAAGTGGAGATGAGATTAGAAAAGAAAAGAAAAAAAAGTCCCAGTCAGTGTGGCTCAGTGATTGAGCATTGACCCATACACCAAGAGGTTCCTGATCAGGGCACATGCCAGGATTCAGCAAAATCCCCAGTAGGGGGCTTGCAGGGCATGGCCAATCAATGATTCTCTTTCATCATTGCTGTTTCTGTCTCTCCCTCTCCCATTCCCTCTCTCTAAAATCAATAAAAACATATTTTTAAAGAAAAAAATAAATAAAAAAGACCATGGGTTGAGATGTGAGACCCTCCAATATACATAGGTCAAAGACATGAGGTGGTACCAACAAAGGAGAATAAGGAGAAGCCAGGAAGGTAAAAGGAAAACCCAGAGGTTGTGGTATCCCAGAAACCAAGTAGAGAAAGTGTTTCAAGAACTGAGTGATAGACAATGTCAAAAACTGTTGACAAGCCCAGTAAGATGAAAGCTGAAAATAGCCTAATAGATTTAGCAAATTGATGATAATTGGTGAAGTTGATAAGGTAATAAGTAAAATTAGAGATAAGGAGTATAGATAACACTTTTGAGAAATTTGCTATGATGGGATATAAAGTACTAGAAAAAGGAGTAAATCACTCATTTCTTCCCCCTAAAAAACATGCATGGAGAATATCTCACATAAAGTCTTGCTCCTGACCTTTCTTAGATTTCTGTCAACCTGTTTACTAATGGTGGATGTTGTCTAAGGAACACAGGTCAGTGTACATTAGGATCATATTTATCAAAGGGTAACATACCAAGACAGAACATTTTTCTAAGACAATTAGACACTATCAAAGTTTATTTTTACCAGTGTTAATTTTATTTATTTATTTATTTTAATTTTTTAAATAAATTTTTATTCATATTATTACAAATGTTCCTCATTTTTTCCCCTCCATTGCTCCCCTCCACCAGGTTCCCATCCCACGCTCTGCCCTTTCCCCATCCCCTATTGTCCTCATCCATAGGTGCACAGTTTATGTTCAGTCTCTTCCCGCAGCCCTTACTTCCCTTTTCCCCCAGAATCATCAGTCCACTCCCCTTCCATACCTCTGATTCTATTATATTCACCAGTTAATATTGTTCATCATGTTTTTTACTTCCCTTGGTTTTTAGATTCACTTGTTGATAGACATGTATTTGTTGTTCATAATTTTTATTTTTATTTTCTTCCTCTTCCTAAAGAACCCCTTTCAGCAATTCATATAATTCTGGATTGGCAGTGATGAACTCCTTTAGCTTAAATTTATTTGTGAAGCTCTTTATCTGGCCTTCAATTCTGAATGATAGCTTTTATGGGTAGAGTATTTTTTGGCTGTAGGTTCTTGCTATTAATCACCTTGAATATTTCTTGCCATTCCCGTCTGGCCTGCATGGTTTCTGTTGAGAAATCAGCTGGCAGTCATATGGCTGCTCCTTTGTAGGTAACTACCTGCTTTTCTCTTCCTGCTTTTAATATTCTCTCTTTGTCTTTTGCTCTTGGCATTTTAATTATGATGTGTCTTGGTGTGGTCCTTTATGGATTCCTTTTGTTTGGGGTTCTGTGCGCTTCCTGGCCTTGTAAGTCTATTTCTTTCACCAGGTGGGGGAAGTTTTCTGTCACTGTTTCTTTCAATATGTTTTCGGTATCTTGCTCTCTGTCATCTTCTGGGATGCCCATAATTCTGATGTTGGTTCTCTTGAAGTTGTCCCAGAGGTTTCTTACACTATCTTCAACTTTCTGGATTCTCTTGTCTTCTTGCTTCTGTGGAGGAGTGTCCTCTGGCTCTTTGTGTTCCAAATCTTTGACTTGATTCTTGCAATCTTCCTTTCTGTTTTTAGGACTCTGTATAATATTTTTTATTTCACACTATGCATTCTTTATTTCTAGTTGATCCTTTATTATTTCTAGTTGATCCCTTTTCATATCTTCATAGGTCTTGTTTATTTTATCTGCCTTTTCTAGGAAAGTCTTGAAAAACTTTATAAGCGTGGTTTTGAACTCTATATCCAGTCGCTTTTTGTCCTCCATTTCTTTAGCTTGTGATCTGTTTCCTTGTCTTGGCTTTTTTGCTGCTTCCCTGAGTTGCTGGGGTAGGAGGAGCAGCTGTGTGTATACCAGGAGACAGCCTTATTCGACTAGACTTGGAAAACTGCAAAAGCCTCTGTGCTCAGCTTGGATGGGGCGGAGTTTCAGGGTGGATCCTACAGTCTTGGCTTCCCGTTATCCAAGTTTCCTACTCCCCTCCACCAGGGGAGGTTCCTGAGTCTCAGTGTTCCTCGGTGTCCTTTGGTATTCACTGCAAGCAACTCTGAGAGAAAGGTGCCCTAGAGTTTCGCCCATTACCAGACAGTCTAGTCCAGGGCTAGGCAAACTATGCCCCACGGGCCGGATCTGGTGAATAAAACTATTGAATTAAAAAAAAAACAGACTGTACCCTTTTATGTAATGATGTTTACTTTGAATTTATATTAGTTCACACAAACACTCCATCCATGATTTTGTTCCAGCCCTCCTGTCCAGTTTAAGAACCCATTGTGGCCCTCGAGTCAAAAAGTTTGTCTCCCCCCCCCACCCCCAGTCTAGTCTTTCCCCCAGTGAGCCCACAACTGGGGTTCACTGCAGTTGGAAGTGGAGTTAAGAGAAGTCCGGAGCTTATGTCTCTTTCCCGCTAGGGCAAACCAGTGGCTCAATCAACAGTCTGTCCTCTGTGCGAAATGTGCGCAAATTGGGGACTCTGCCTTTTGCAGCTCCCCTGAGCTTCTGCATTAGAGCCCAGATTCCCTCTGTATGAGCCTGGGATCCCAGGGTCTCGCCCAGAACTGGGGTTCAGTGCAGTCAGAATTGGGGTTCAGCACAGTCCGGGGCTTTTATCTCCTTCCTGCTAGGGAACGCCAACCAGGCACTCAGCAGCCCCTCCTCTCTGGCTCCGTTCTCTCCCTATGCACTCACTGTGTCTCCGTACCTTAGGCTTTTACAGCTCCTCTGATTTTCCTTCTGGTTTTCTCTTTCCTTCTAGTTGTTGAATTTCCAGTCAGTCAACTTTCCTGTAGTTCTGTATAATGTCCACGTTATATTTTAGTTATGTTTTTAGAAATTGTTGAGTGAGGCTGCAGTAAGGCATTTACCTATGCCATCATCTTGGTTTCTCTTCCACCAGTGTTAATTTTAACAAATACTTTCTTTCTGCCCAAAATTATTCAACTTCTTGCGTTTCTAATGAAATAATATTTTTAAAGTCTGAAAATTCTTCAGACTACTGCACATCTTTACTTTGTTGTTGTTATTGTTTTTAATCTTCACTTGAGGATATTTTTTTCTATTGATTGTTTTTTAGAGAGAGTGAAAGGGAGGGAGAGAGATAGACAGAAACATTGATGTGAGAGAGATACATAGATTGGTTGCCTCCCATGAGTTGACTGGGGAGCCTGCAACCGAGTTATTTGCCCTTCAATGGACTAAAACCCAGGACCCTTCAGTCTTTGAGTCAATGCTTCAACCATTGAGCCAAACTGGGTTGGGTAGTACATCTTCACTTTCTATGTGAAATCTGATTTTTTTTCCCGTCTGAATTTATTTTCTACAGCATATCTTCAGAAACAACTTTATATTTTTACTAGAGGCCTGGTGCAAGGATTTGTGCACCAGTGGGGTCCTTTGGCCTGATCTTCAGGGACATGGACAAATCCAGCTCTCTGACATCTCCAAAGCAGTCACAGATTGCAAGAGTGCAGTTCTCAGGTAATGCACCTCAGAATCAGGCTCTCTCCTCTCTGGTTCTGGGTGTATCACCCAAGAACTACAGCTGCTAAGTCACTGCACCTCAGCAGCTCCTTCATTGAGCATCTGCTCCCTAGTGGTCATTGTGCACCACAGCTACAGTTGGTTGGTCAGCTGGTCACCTGGTCATTTAGGCTTTTAAATACATAGACTAGTGGCCCGGTGTATGAAATTCATGCACAGGGTGTGGGGAGGAGGAGCTTTTCCTCAGCCCGGCCTGCACTCTCTCTAATCTGGGACCCCTTGAAGGATGTCCTACTCCTGGTTTCAGGGATTGAGCCTAAATTGGCAGTCAGAAATCCCTCTTGTAATCTGGGACTGCTGGCTCCAGCCACTCACCTGCCTTCCTGCGTGCCTGATCGCCCCTAACCACTCTGCTTGAAGGCCTGCTCTCCTCCAACTGCCCCTCCCCACCACTGCTGGCCTGCTCATGCTCAACTTCCCCAACTGCTAGCCTGCTCACCCCACCCTCCCTCCCCACTCTACTGCTCACCCCCAACTGCCCCCTTGCTGGCCTGCTCACTCCAAACTGCCCCACACACACTGTTCTGCTCATCCCAACTGGCCCCCCTCCTGATATGCTTACCCCTAACAGCCTCTGCTGTCCCATCTTGGACTGATCACTAACCAGTGACCCAAGGTCCCAGCCCCTCCTTTTTTCTTTTTCTCCTCTCCCCCCCCCCCCCAGCATTTCCTTGAGCAGAGGCCAGGGCTGGCTGGAAGCAAATATCTAGAGTTTATTTATCTCCTATAATTAAAATTTGTAGCCTTAAGCAGAGACCGGGGCCAGCTAGAGCAGGTGAGAAGCTTGGCTTCCTCCATTGCTGGGGACAAAACAAGCCTCCTACTCAACTCCAGCTCTGTGGCCATTGCCATTTTTGTTGGGATTTATTTACCTTTTAAAATTGAAACTTTATGGCCTTGAGTGGAGGCCAGGGCCAGCCAGGGTGGGCGGGAAGCTTGGCTTCCTTCATTACCAAGGCAATCCAAGCCTCCTGTTTGCTCCAGCTCCATGGCCAGCTGCCGTCTTGGTTGGGTTACTTTGCATACTCACTCCTGATTGACTGGTGGGCATGGCTTGTGGGTGTAGCAGAGTGATAGTTAATTTGTATGTTTGTCTCTTTGTTGTTGTTTAAAGCATTACATATAGTAGTACATATATCTCCTTTTCCCCCCATTGACCTTCCCCCAGCCTCTCCTATCCCCTATCACATGCCCTCAACCTAGCCCCCCAGTGTCTTGTGTCCATTGGTTGTGCTTATATGCATGCATACAAGTCCTTTGGTTGATCTCTTTCCCCCTCTCCTCAACACTCCCCAGCCTTCCCACTGTAATTTAACAGCCTGTTTCTTTACTTCCTCTATACCTATTTTTTTGTTCATCAGCTTAATATATAATTTATTTTCCATATATGAGTGAGATCATGTGGTATTTTTATTTCATTGCCTGGCTTATTTCACTTAACATAATGCTCTCCAGGTCCATCCATGCTGCTGCAAATGGTAAGAATTCCTTCTTTCTATAGAAGCATAGTATTCCATTGTGTAGATGTACAAATAGTTTTCTAATCCACTCATAAGCTAATGGATACATAGGCTGTTTCCAAATCTTAACTATGGTGAATTGTGCTTCTATGAATATAAGGGTGCATATATCCTTTCTGATTGGTGTTTCTAGTTTCTTGGGATATATTCCTAGAAGTAGAATTACTACATCAAATAGGAGTTTCATTTTTAGATTTTTTAGGAAACTCCATACTGTTCTCCACAATGATTGCACCAGTCTGCATTCCCACAAGCAGTGCCGAGGGTTCCTTTTTCACCGCATCCTCGCCAGGACTTGTCGTTTATTGATTTGTTGATTATTGCCATTCTAACAGGTGTGAGATATCACATTGTCTTTGATTTGCATCTCTCAGATAGTTAGTGATTTTGAACATGTTTTCATATGTCTCTTGGCCTTCCTTCTGTCTTCTTTTGAGAAGATTCTATTTAGGTCCATTGCCCATTTATTATTGGATCATTTATCTTCCTTTTATTAAGTTGTATAAATTTCCTGTAGATGTTGGAGATTAAACCTTTATCAGTGATAACATTTGCAAATATATTCTCCCATACAGTGGGCTTTCTTATTGTTTTGTTAATGGTTTCTTTTGCTGTACAAACGCTTTTTATTTTTATGTAGTCTCATTTGTTTATTTCCTCTTTAGTTTCTATTGCCCTGGGAGTGGTATTGGTGAAGAAATTGCTTTGGCATATGTCTGAGATTTCTCTTTTATTAGTGTAGATAAGGCAGTTTTAAAATGTGGTTGTTAGTCTAGGAAAATGATTAAAGATTTTAATTGAGAAATATCAGAAATTTTGGTTTCAGTCTCTAAATATGAAGCCATTATTATATTTTGAAAACTTTGAAACTGAGAGTTCAAACAATACAACTGAAAATACTGCCAAAAGATAAGTGAATATCTCTTGACAAAGAGGGTTTGTATTCTGACTTACATAAGCAGCCTGTTTGAAGCTAAGACCATGGAGGGTAACAATTTTATAAGGTCAGGCTTTTACTGTTGGTTTCTCCTTCATTCCCCTCTCATTCTCTGGCTCCTTTCTATTCTTTTCTTTTCTCTACCTTTTTTCCCCATTTTCTCCCATTTTCCCTCTCTCTGGCTTGATGTCCCTCTTTTTCATTAAGTGGAAATTAATATATTTTTGGATCACTGGCCTTATTTTTAAAATGCTGGAACATTCTCTCTTCTCAATATATTTTCACCAGATGTTTGCTTTCAGAATATTTTCCATACAGCACTTAAGAATTAAACCAGTTTTGCAACTTCGTAAGCTTACTTTTTAAAAATTGACTTTAAGATAGGTAAAGGGAGAGAGAGAAACATTGATGTGAGAGAGAAACATTGATTGGTTGCCTCCCATATGCACCCTAACTGAGCATCAAACCTGCAACCTAGGTATGTGCCTTGATGGGAAATCAAACCCATGACTTTCCAGTGCATGGAATGATGCTCCAACCAACTGAGCCACACTAGCCAGGGCTTGAACGCTTACTTTTTAAAAGTGCTTATGACAAAGTTATTTTTTACTTGTATGTGGCCAGAGCTTTATTGTTTTCCACTGGACTGATTGCCCCTCATAAAAATGAATTTCCTGCTTTCTGAAGACTGGTTCTTTATAATTACTAGCTTAAAACCTCTAAATCCAGTTCATTATCTTAAGTGGTAGGTTTGCTTGCTCATCTATTTTCTCACTGTTTTGATAGCTGCTTGTGAGCCTGGGTTAAACAATGATTTCCTAAGTGACTTTAGAGCCTTCTCATCAAAATAGAACCTTAGAGTGTCTATTTTTATAACCTGTGCCTTTGATTGCAGTATTGGTGCTGACATGGTCATAGGCATCCATCCAAATCTTCATTTCACAGACATTTCCTGAGTATCAATTTTGTACTTAAGGCTGAAGATATGAAAACAATCAAGAAATATTATTCTCTGCCCTAAAGTCTATTGAAAGAGCAGACAAAACAAAACACCAGTTACTCAGTGCACATCTATTAAAATGAGCAAAATCCAGAACACTGACAACAACAAATGATGGCAAGGATGTGTAACAACAGGAACTCCAATACTTTGCTGGTTGGAATAGAAAATGGCACAATCTCTTTGAAAGACAATTTGTCAATCCTACCTAACAAATGAGTAATATGCAAATCAACCATCACTCAAATACACCCACCAGCCACGCCCACCAGCCAATCAGAGCAAGTATTCAAATAAACCCAACTAAGATGGCTACAGCCACAGAGAGTAGGAGTTGGGTTTCCCCGGCAATGGGGGAAGGCAAGCTTTCTACCTGCCCTTGCTGGCCTAAGCCTCCACTCAAGGCTACAAAGTTTCAATTATAGAAGGTAAACAAATCCAAACAGAAATGGTGGCAGCCACAGAGCTAGAAAGAGCAGGAGGCTAGGGTTGCCCCTGGCAATGGAATAAGTAAAGGTTTCCCCACACCCTGGCTGGCCCAGGCCTGCACTTAAAGCTACAAAGTTTCAATTATAGAAGATACATAAGTGCCAACATAAATAGCTGCTGCCACAAAGCGAGCAGGAGGCTTGGCTCTACGCCAGGCTACAAAGTTTCAATTATAGAAGGTAAATAAATTCCAGATAGCAGGGCCTCCTCTTGGGTTGCCAGGGGGCACGGCCTGCCTGCAAACCACCACAGGCCCCTCGCTCAGGCCACCCCACATCTCCAGGGATCCCCTACCCTGATCCGGGACACTCTTCAGGGAGAACCAGCTGCCCTCACCTGTGCACCAGGCTTCTATCCTATCTAATAAAAGAATAATATGCAGATTGACCATCACTCCAACACACAGGATGGCTGCCCCCATGTGGTCAAAGATCCTGCCCCCAGATGGATACAAGATGGCCACCACAAGATGGCCATCAAGGGAGAGCAGTTGAGAGGTACCAGGCCTGCAGGGGAGGGCAGTTAGGGGTGACCAGGCTGGCAGAGGAAGGAAGTTTGGGGCAAACAGACTGGCAGGGGAGTAGTTAGACATCAATTAGGCTGGCATGTGAGTGGTTAGGGGATGATAAGGCTGGCAGATAGAAGCAGTTAAGGGCAATCAGGAAGGCAGGCAGGTGAGCAGTTGGAAGCCAGTAGTCCTGGATTGTGAGAGGGATGTCTGACAGGCAGTCAGACATCCCTGGGAAAGGCAAAGCTATGGAGACAATGAAAACAGGAGGGGTTTCCAGGGGTTAGAATGAGCAGGAGAAATGATGAGTCAGTGAGACCCAGAACATCCAAAAGAAGGCTCAAGGCCCCACAGCAGCTTGCATTGCTTCACAGCTGGGCCTCATCTGGGCACCTCCAAAACCCAAACAAAAAAGAGGAATTTGCAGATCTCTCCATAATTCCTGCTGGGGGTCCTCAGTCAGAGGCTAAATTACCACCTTTTTGGAGATCCAAGAGCCAGTGGACCCAGTGGTCAGAGTGGGATCATCCAGATTACAACTCTTGTGGTCCATGCTCAGTGAGCACCAAAGCCCTACTGAAGCAAGTCTTGTCCCATAAGGGTGTCTCCAGCACAGTGCTCCCATCATAGACAAAGCAGATTCTCACAGCCAATTGGTCTGAAGGTCAATTCCTCCCAGTGATACCAACAACAATCAAGGATTAACTACAACAAGACTGTTACCACAGCCCACAAAACGGTGCACCAAGACTGTCCAGCTCAGGTAATTGAGGAGACTGAGTCACTGGGCCCTATAGAACATCTAGCATGCAAAGCCACTCTATCAACACAGGGAAGCAGTAAAAATGCAGAGATAGAAACAGGTCACAAAAGAAATGGAGGAAAGCAAACTACTGGGTATAGAGTTCAAAACCATGGTTATAAGGTTTTTCAAGAATTTCCTAGAAAATGCTGATAAATTTATCAAAAACCTCAAGTATATGATAAAGGACCAACTAGGAAATAAGCATACACTGACTGAAATAAAGAATAATATGCAGAGATTCAACAGAAAACTAGAGGATCACAAGAATCAAGTCAAAGATTTGAAATACAAAGAAGCAAAAAATACCCAACCAGAAAAGCAAAAAACAAAAAGAATCCAAAAATATGAAGATAGTCTAAGGAGCCTCTGGGACAACTTCAGGTGTACCAACATTTGAATTACGGAGGTGCCAGAAGAAGACAGAGAGCAAGATATTGAAAACCTATTTGAAGAAATAATGACTGAAAACTTCTCCCACCTGGTGAAAGAAATAGACTTACAGGTCCAGGAAGTGCACAGAACCCCCAAAAAAAGGAATCCAAAGAGGACCACACCAAGACACATCATGATTAAAATGCCAAGAGCAAAAGACAAAGAGAGAATACTAAAATCAGCAAGAGAAAAACAGTTAATTACCTATAAGGGAACACCATAAGATTGTCAGCTGATTTCTCAACAGAAACTATGCAGGCCAGAATGGAGTGGCAAGAAATATTCAAAGTGATGAATAGCAAGGACCTACAACCAGGATTACTCTACCCAGAAAAGCTATCATTCAGAATGGAAGGTCAGATAAAGAACTTCACAGATAAGAAAAAGCTAAAAGAGCTCATCACCACCAAACCAGTGTTATATGAAATGCTCAAAGGTATTCTTTAAGAAGTAGAAGAAGAAAAAGGTAAACATAAAATTATAAACAACAAATACACATCTATCAACAAGTGAATCTAAAAATCAAATGAGTAATAAAATCTGATGAACAGAATGAACTTGTGAATATAATAGAATCAGGGGCATAGAAAGGGAGTGGACTGACAATTCTTGGGGGAAAGGGGTGCACTAAGAGTCTGGAAAAAAAGTCTGGACAGTGGGGGTTGGGGGGTAAGGGCAGATGGTGGAGGGTGGGAACCGAGTGAATGGGAGCTATGGGGGATAAAAGAGGAACAACTATAATAATATGAACAATAAAGATTTATTTTTAAAAATAATCAGCTGTAACAAATGCACCACTTCAAAAGGGATGTTGAAAATGGGAAGACTATTCATGTGTGGAGATATGGGGATACAGAAAAATTTCTGTACCTTTTTAAATTTTTTGCTATGAACCTAGAAGTGCTCTAAAAATTCATCTTTAAAAATTAAGTTATATAGACTTCGTGTTAAATAAATTATGATATAAGCAAAATAAATACTAGTAAAGTGTAAGCCTTTTCTCAGGCTACTGGTAGAAATGTGAATTGCAACAACCATTTTTAGACATGGTGCAGCTGAGACTACTAGCTGTCTGCTAATATTCATAATTTTCTCCATCAACAGAAAAGGATCCCCCAAGTTTTAGCTGGGCATATTGCCACACAAAAGGATGAATTCATTTCTGAACACCCTTTTGGCTATATGTGACATCCCATTAAATCCTGTCCTAAGAGATGTAATGGGAACAGTTATCTTCAATCTCTGGGTCATGACAATGAACCTTTTTTCTCCCCTCTGCCATTTCTCCTTTCTCTATCCTGCTTCTTAGAATATGAGCCACCTTTGTTCAAGCAATCAGCAGATGAGGGAAACACCTTAGACTGGGCAGAAGAACCCATTATGAGTAACCCAAGGCCCTTGTCCTTCAGTAAAATTGCATACTCTTCAGATATCCCTGGATTAGCTACTTTCAGGTATCTAGGAGCAAAATAAATACCGGTAACTTTTTTATTTAATAAAAGCCTGTAATCTAATTAGAGGAGTATTTAGCATTGTGTATCAAAATCCTTTAAAAGTTCATAACTTTTCGAGCCCAAATTTTCTTTCTTTTTAGTTACTTTATTGATTAAGGTATCACATATTTGTCTTCATCCCCACCATTCCCATACCAAACCTCTCCACCCCCCTGTTGTCCATTACCACTGGTTAGGCTCATATGCATGCATACAAGTCCTTTGGTTGATCTCTCTCACTTATCCCCACCCTCCCCCATCTTTCCTCTGAGGTCCCACAGTCTAATCGATGCTGTTCTTGTTCATCAGTCTATGTTGTTCATCAATTCCCCTAGATAAATGATGAGTCCAAATTTGCAAGTAATCAAAAAATTATCCTAATATATAAAAAGCCAGGGTCGTAACATCCAAACCAACCAAAGGCTCGACTGACCAGAAGTATTGCAACCCAGCATTAACTTCCAATGTGGCTGAGGATCAGGTTTGAAGAGAGACCTGGGGGAGAGAAGCAGGGTTTGATCCATAGCCTCCATGGCAGCTGTTGATCAGCCCTTGTCTCTCTCTTTCTCTGCAGGCCTGGCCATCAGCCATGCCTCTCTTTCTCTCAGGCCTCTGCTGGATCTGTTGATCAGCCCACCTCTCTGATCAGGCCTGTTGATAGGCCCAGACATGCTCACTGGCATAGAAACAACCAATAAGAACCTAATCTGAGTGAACTTCAAAGACAGAACCTAAGGTGGAGGCTGGGGGGGGGGGGTTCTAAGGGCAATAGCTGTTTGCTGTAAGGTGTAAAAAAAAGTGGTCCGATTTTTTAATGACTGGTTTGGTAGCATATGGCTGACTATCAGTCCAGATATAGGGATTATGTATTTTTGTCTGCTAAGAGCATCTCCTCCTGATGAAAAAGGCTCCCCCCTCCCTTTAAGCAATCCTATCCTATAGAATCTATCTATACTACTAAAAGGGTAATATGCTAATTAGACCAGTCACCTGGCCATCTTCCAGATGTCCAACTTCCTTCTGGACAAAGCCATAGTGGTGGGGGCCAAGGCAGAGGCCGTTAGGGGCAATCAGGCTGGCATAGGAGGCCATTGGGGGCGAGATCAGGTTGGCAGGGGAGGGCAGTTAGGGGCGATCAGGCAGGCAGGCAGAGGCAGTTAGGGGCGATCAGACAGGCAGGCAGGTGAGCAGTTAGGAGCCAGTGGTCCAGATTGCAAGAGGGATGTCTGACCTAAACTGGCAGTCAGACATCCCCCAAGAGGTCCCCAATTGGAGAGGGTGCAGGCTGGGCTGAGGGAACCCCCCCATGCATGAATGTCATGCACTAGGCCACTAGTCTATACACTGAGTGACCAGATTATTTTCTCCGAACGCATATAATCTGTCCACTCAGTGTTTGTCCTATATAATAAAAGGATAATATGCAAATTGTCCCCTCCACCAGGAGTTTGACCAGCAGGCAGGCCGGCCAACCTCCCATGTTTCCTCCCCCTGGCCAGGCTGGTCAGACCCCACCCATGCATGAATTCATGCACTGGGCCTCTAATTATATATATATATATATATATATATATATATATATATATATTCAGAGATCATAATAATCTGGCCACTCAGTGTATATATAAAAGCCTAAGCGACCAGTAGCTATGATGTGCACTGACCACCAGTGGGCAGATGCTCAAATGCAGGAGCTGCAAAGCTGCAGTGACTTGACAGCTCTAGTTCTCGGGTGATGTACTCAGAACCAGAGAGGAAGGAGCCTGATTCCAGGGTGTGCCAGCTGAGAACTGCCCTCTTGCAATCTGGGACCCCTTGAGGGATGTTGGAGAGCCAGTTTCAACCAAGTCTAATGTGTTTTTATAGTCCACTACTTCATTTTCTGCATAGCCTTTGAGTCAGAAGAATATTTCTGAAAAGGGCAACATTGAAGATATGTAGTCCTTCCCTGGGCTAAGGGGGGAGACTTACTGAAGTATTCTACTTGCAAATATTATAACCATAAAGTACTGAAGTAGAAACTTTTCACAGTGACAAAATACAGTGTGACAATAAATCAGTGTCCCCCTTTGAAGCCTTTCAATTCCTTACTGTTTTAAACAAGTGGATGTAAGTGCTGGAGGGGCCTCTGTGGCTGTCTGCAGGTTTTGCTCATATGAGCTGATCTTAGTACCACAGCACCTCTTCCACCATCATGAGCTGCTGCCACTGTTTTCTGAATGATGTCCTGATAGTACACTCACACATATTTAATCCTATGCTATTTCACATTTTCCAGATGTTGACAGCTCATCCCACATGTTTTGGTTATTATCAGAATGGCCTAGAGTTCAAGTTTTCTCTCAATAAATCAGTACTAATTCCATCAATAATGTATACCCTTCTTCCTACAAAACTGCTAGATAAAAGAGATGGTTGATTGCATAATCAGAGGTTAATCACTGCTGGCTGAGTAAAGCTGAACTTGCATAAAGAATAGAGAACTTCTTGCAGTAGAATCAGATAAAGAACATGGTTTTGTATTTCTTTAAATTAACATACATGGGAAAGTTAGAATGACCAGTACCTCTTACCTTCCAACCCTAATTCAGTCCTTAGAATTAGGTGGGATGCTCTCTAGAAAAGAGCTCCTAGGCTTTCCTGATTTTCTTGATACTGACTACCAAAAACCAACCACACACGTGTAAATTTACAAATACAAACACATATGTGGCTTACACCCTCTATGACCTTGGCTTATACACCAGTGGGAAAAAAGAAGCCACGTAAGTTAAATGACTTTCCCATAATGTCCTTTCATTCTAGCTTACATTTTTTAGTACAGCAGTTGTGATCATTGCTCATCTTTGCAAAGATTTGACTGTTTTTTCTATATTCATCAGCCAGATTTGTCTTCTTTCTCTCTTTATTCAATCCAGATTTACTTCCATAACTCAAATTCAGCCTATTTGCCTGACTTTTTGTCATAACAAAACCACAACCCTAAATGAATCCAACTCTCAGGTTTTCTTTGTGCCTATGCCTAAGTAGATGAGTGCTGGAGGAAGCCCCATAATATGCTAGTTCCATGCTAAATTCATAATATTTCATTTTATTTTCATTTATTTCATATATTTTTTGTTGATTTTAGAGAGGAAGTGAGAGGGAGAGAGAGATGGAAACATCAATGATGAGAGAGAATCATTGATCAGCTGCCTCCTGCATGCCCCCTACTGGAGATCAGGCCCACAACCTGGGTATGTGCCTTGACCAGGAATTGAACTATGGTCTCCTGGTTCATA
The DNA here is from genome assembly GCA_963924515.1 of Vespertilio murinus. Classification (NCBI taxonomy): domain Eukaryota; kingdom Metazoa; phylum Chordata; class Mammalia; order Chiroptera; family Vespertilionidae; genus Vespertilio; species Vespertilio murinus. Next base: position 65,050,829 of record OZ004710.1, read on the forward strand.
GGTCCACACTCAACCACTGAGCTATGCCAGCTGGGCCATAATATTCCATTTTAAATAAACTCACAGTACTACTCATAAACATTACTACATGTCTCTGTTCAGCTTTATTCCATTCTTGACAACAATTACAAACTTTTTTTTAATATCCTCAGTTTTCTCGTCCTCTCCCCTATCTCAGCTCATGACTTTGTCTCTTAAAAAAAACAAACACACACACACACACACACACACACACACACACAAAAAAAAAAAAAAAAAAAAAAAATTGAAGCTATCTGATAGAAATTCTTTCATCTTCCTGATTCCACATCCTCTTTCCTTTTTTCCTGCTACAATAAAGGGGGCATATTTACTACCTTCTAATAATTTTTCTTGAGAGAGAGAGAAAGAAAGAAGGAGAGAGAAACATTGTTCCATTGCCTCTTACACTATCCCTGACCGGAAATTGAAGCAGCAACCTGGCTAAGTGCCCTGACTCGGAATTGAACCCACAACCTTTTGGTACACAGGATGATGCTCCAACCAACTGTGCTACACTAACCAAGGTGTATTTTCCTAGTTTCTAAGTTAAAACTCCACATGTGTGTTTTGAATTCTAACTTTGCTGACATTGTAAGAAATATTACCATTTAAAATGTTTCTTCTTTCATATTTCTTCAACATGCCTAAAATATATAATTGGATACATACATCTCAGCTGCACATATCCATTAGCATTTAAACATGCCCTATTCTCCACAAACTTAAAAAAAATATAAGCTACCTTGCCCACATATTTGCCTCCATCTACTACTCCAATATTCCCATCTTCACAGCCAAATTTCTAGAAAGAGTTGCCTACACTTGCCATTTTCTTCACATTTCCCACATACACTTCATCACTCCATTTCATTCTGGCTTTGTCCTTCATCCAACCACGAATTCATGTCTCTCCAGAAGGAGGTCCCACTAGAATAACTAGTGGCCTCTATGTTATGGAATCCAATAGCTATTTTTTTTTTATCCCAATCTTGTTTATCCCTTAGGGTTACTCACCTGTTTGCCACCATCCATCCTGACATACTCTTCCCTTGTCTTTTCTGATACCAGCTTCTCAGTTTTCCTTCTACTTATCTGGCAGCTCTTTTAATTTCATTTTTAGGTCCATCCTTTACTTATTCTAATATTAAACATCAGAGCTCTTTGAGGCTCTCATCTTTTGATTTTGTTTTCCTTATATAATTTTTTCCATTCTCACAGCTTCCAATGCCATTGATATTCCAAGGACTTTCAAACATATATCTTTCACTACTGTACTGAGCTTAAGACTTGTATATTTAATTGTTTTCTCAAGATCTTCACTTGGAAGTCTCAAACACAACTCAAATACAAAATGTCAACACCAATATCATGATCTTTGTATCTGAAAATGGGCCCTCTTGACAAAGCTGTATTAATTTTGAAGTGTAGTGGTCTCATCTCACTATTGTCAGTGGTGCCCATTCAACAGTATGAGCCAGAAACCAGAGATTCATCTTAGACACCCAACACCTGCATCTCCCATGTCCAACACATAAACAAATTTGATCAATTTTTCAAATATCACTTGAAAATATTTATTTCTGTCTTCCGTCCAGGCTAGTCCAAATTATCATTGTAACTTTCCACAACTATTAGAATAGCTTTTTAATATATCTCACTAAATCTACTCTGGCCCCATTTTATTTCCATGCTATAGGCAGAGTGACTTTCTTTTTTCGAAATGAAAACTTGGTTATACAACTTCCCTGCAAAATATTCTTTATGCCTTACTTTTTATCTTGAAATAAAGATAAAAATTATTTTATTTGGTCTTCAAGGTCCTAAATATTGTGGCATCTGACAATTCTGCAGACACTTTTTATGCATTCTCAACACAGGTCCTGTGCACATGCTGTCTATTCCATGTGCTTGGAATATTCATATTTCTATCTATCCCCCTTTGACTACTTAACTTTTACTCATATTATTATCTCTATTTTAGATGAAAAACTGAGGCATAGAGAAGTTAAATAATTTATCTAAATGATCATTTAGTAAGCAGGAGGAAATAGAATGCCAGCCAAATCAATTTGATTCTAGAACATGTGCTTTTAACTCATAATACTATTGGAAACTTTTCTTTCTAGTAGTTAGAATTTAAAACTACATATTTGTAATTGAGATTATTTTAATAATGTCTATCACTTCTGGTTAACTGCAAGGTCTATAAGAACAAAAACTGCTTTTGCTTTCATGTTAGCATAGCAGACAATAAAAATTTGGTGAATGAATGAACTGATGTGTCTTTAAGAGTATAAGTTAGTGATTTCCAGAGATCCCCTCATTTTGGAAAGCTGGCAGGCTCTTGATCCAAAGTAAATGTACCATGCTTGATCATGTTACCTTGATAGTTCCACAACATCATTCACCAAAGGATTCTTCTTGATAATATTTTTAAGCTAATAAATAACAAGCCCATACTTATCAAAGAAGTCATGGAAAGGAAAGTATATCTTTCCTGGAACAGTGATAAATTCTACTTATGCAAATTATCTTGAACTATCCAGATAATCCTTCAAAGCGTGATTTCAAAACAGAGATGATGTAAGTCAGTTTTCTGTTCCAAAGAATATAAATACACATGGGGATTATGAAATCAGAACATTAAGGTAACTTATCATCATCTTCCTTTCCTCTATTTAGGATTCATCTATATCACTCCATTTTCACTTCCATAACTCTAATCCTAGTCATTACCATCTCCTGACTGATCAACTGCAATGACCTCCTGATGTATTTCCACCTTACAATAAGTCAGATCCAGTTAATTTGCCAACACTTTCAGTATCATCTCCTTCCTATAGAAGACATTTAAAAGTCAGGTCTTCTTTCATCTCTTAAGTTTTTGCTCAATCAGGCTATCTAATATTAATTCTGCTTTACTTAGCCTATTCTTGATTATGTTCAGTCACTGAGATTTATCTCAGGTAGCACTTTTTCTAAAAATAAATCTTTATTGTTCATATTATTACAATTGTTCCTCTTTCTTCCCAATAGCTCCCCTCCACCCAGTTCCAACCCCAGACCCTCTGCCCTTACGTACCCCCACTGTCCTCATCCATAGGTGTACGATTTTTGTCCAGACTTTTCCCACACCCCCTATATTCATTTCCCCCTGAGAATTGTCAGTCCACTCCCTTTCTATGCCCCTGATTCTATTATATACACCAGGTTATTATGTTTATCAGAGTTTTTATTCACTTGATTTTTACATTCACTTGTTGATATATATGTATTTGTTGTTCATAGTTTTTATCTTTACTTTTTTCTTCTTCCTCTTATTAAAGAACACCTTTCAGCATCTCATATAATACTGGTTTTGTGGTGATGAACTTCTTTAGCTTTTCCTTATCTGTGAAGCTCTTGATCTGACCTTCCATTCTGAATGATACCTTTGCTGGGTAGAGTAATCCTGGTTGTAGGTCCTTGCTATTCATCACTTTGAATATTTCTTGCCACTCCATTCTGGCCTGCATAGTTTCTGTTGAGAAATCAGCTGACAATCTTATGGTGTTCCCTTATAGGTAATTAACTGTTTTTCTCTTTCTGCTTTTAATATTCTCTCTTTGTCTTTTGCCCTTGGCATTTAATTATGATGTGTCTTGGTGTAGTCCTCTTTGGATTCCTTTTGTTTGGGTCTCTCTGTGCTTCCTGGACTTGTAAGTCTATTTCTTTCACCAGGTGGGGGAGTTTCAGTCATTATTTCTTCAAATAGGTTTTCAGTATCTTGCTCTCTCTTCTTCTGGCACCCCCATAATTCTAATGTTGGTACACTTGAAGTTTTCCTAGAGGGTCCTTACACTATCTTCATATTTTAATTTTTTAAATTTTTACCTTTTGCTTTTCTGGTTGGGTATTTTTTGCTTCTTTGTATTTCAAATCTTTGACTTGATTCTTGTGATCCTCTAGTCTGCTGTTGGATCTCTGTATATTATTCTTTATTTCAGTCAATGGATGCTTATTTCCTAGGTGGTCCTTTTTCATATCCGTGAGGGTCTCACTAAAGTTATTGGCCTTTTCTAGAAAATTCTTTTAAAAAACCTTATAACCGTGGTTTTGAACTCTATATCCAGTAGTTTGCTTTCCTCCATTTCTTTCATTTGTGATCTGTTTCTTTGTCTCCACATTTTGGCTGCTTCACTGAGCTGATAGAGTGGTTTTGTGTGCTAGGTGTCCTATAGGGCCCAGTGGCTCAGCCTCCCCAGTTATCTGAGGTGGATACTCTTAGTGCACCCCTTTGTGGGCTGTGTGCACAGTCTTATTATAGTTAATCCTTGATTGTTGTTGATATCACTGGGAAGAATTGACCTCCAAGCCAATTGGCTGTGAGGATCAACTGTGTCTTTGGTGGGAGAACTTCTGTGCTAGAGACACCCTTATGAGACAAGATTTGCTTCAATAGAATTTTGGTGTTCACTGAGTGCCCCCTGAGGGTGTCCCTTATGGACCAGAAGAGTTGTAATCTGGATGGTCCCTCTCTTACCCTTGGGTACACTGGCTCTTGAATATCCAAGGAGGTGGTAATTTAGCCTCTGCCTGAGGCCCCCCAGCAGGAACTATGGAGAGATCTGAATATTCGTCTTCTTTGTTTGAGTTTTAGAGGTGCCCAGATGGGGCCCAGCTGTGAAGCAATGCAAGCTGCTGCAGGGCTTTGGGCCTTCTTTTGGATGTTCTGGGTCTCACTGACTCAGCTGCAGTTTGTTAGGTAAGTTTAGAATGCAAAGGGCCAGGCCATTCATATGCAAAATCCTTTGTGCTAAGCTTGGATGGGGCAGAGTCCCAGGACAGAGCAAAGAGCAATGTCTTCCCATAAGCCCTGCCCTAAGAGACCCCTAGGTGTCAGAGCCCTGGAGTAATCACTGCAAGCACCTCTAAGAGAAAGCCACCCTCATGTTTTGACTACTGCCAGACAGTTCAGTTTCTCCCCATATAAGTCTGGGTCCCCAGAGTCTCACCAGGAACTGCAGTTCAAAGCAGTCCGAAGCTTTTGTCTCCCTCCCACTTGAAAAAGCCAGACATATACTCAGTTGCCAGCCCTCTGTACCCTTGCCTTCTGCAACTCCTATGAGTCTCAGTGTGCTTTTCTCCTTCCCTCTTATTGTAGAATTTCGACTCAGCCAACCTCCTGTGGTTCTGGATGTTTGTTTTGTCTTTTAGTTGTAATTGTGAAATTGTTGTGCAAGGCAGTAGTTCAGGTGTTTATGCCACAATCTTGGTTTCTCTTCTCAGGTAGCACTTTTTTTCTAAGCTTTTTGTACACCCTTTCCCATACTGGATTTTGTGAGTCTCTTCTGTATTTTCTACAGAAATATTAGAGAATGAAGTTTTGCAATATATCAAAAGGTAGTCACAATTTACTGAAAGAGAGTTTCATAAACAGACAAGTATGTGGCAGCATGATTTGAGATAATTATCTGTTGTTTGCTCTAAGTTTTTTTGCGTCACCCTCCCATTTTAAGAAAACAGCCAGTTCTTTTTATTCTTCCTTATCTCACCAGAGGGATTCCTCACCCCCACTCCCACTTCCAGAATCAAAAGCAGAAATTCTCCACAGAAACCTAATTTCCTGGTTTTGTATTTCTCAAATCTAAGGTAATGGGAGAGATTATGCTTGGGAGTGTCAATGGTGATCTCAAAAGGACAGATGAAATTCCTTTTAGGGTACTGATATGGAAAAAGGACATATACTTTAGACAAAAATAAGTCAAAGGTCTGGTAGGGGTTAGAGATGGCAGGGAGAACAACCTAACATTTTATGTCAGCAGCCTAGGAAAGGGGCAAAAATTCAGAGGAATTTCAGTGAGTGTTCTGGGTCCTAGACACTGGGAACCCTATTTCAACAGTGATCTAGTCCCCCAAGCATGGCATAGAAGCAGCAACAGTAAACCTGAAAAAACCATTTCACATTGAGACAAAATGGTATCTCAGACACTACCTTAGAGAGTTGACAAAAAATTAATGGTCAATGACCAAAAGGGCCTCCCAAGTGCTTTGGCTGTTGTCTAAGGAAGGCCTCAGAATGTTTGCATAATCTAGGAGAAAGCTCAAGTACTGGTTCAAATTGCATAACCTTACTTTCCTGACAGAATGTTAAATACAAGATAGCTTTTAAAAATCTTATTTTTTTGCTGAAACCGGTTTGGCTCAGTGGTAGAGCATTGGTCTGCGGACTGAAAGGTCCCGGGTTCGATTCCGGTCAAGGGCACTTACATTGGTTGCAGGCACATCCCCAGTAGGGGGTGTGCAAGAGGCAGCTGGTCGATGTTTCTCTCTCATCGACGTTTCTAGCTCTCTATCTCTCTCCCTTCCTCTCTGTAAAAAATCAATAAAATATATTTAAAAAAAATAAAAATAAATAAAAATCTTATTTTTTTTTAAATATATTTTTATTCATTTTTACAGAGAGGAAGGGAGAGGGATAGAGAGTTAGAAACATTGATGAGAAGGAAACATTGATCATCTACCTTCTGCATACCCCTTACTGAGGACTGAGTCTGCAACCAAGGTACATTCCCTTAACTGGAATTGAACCCGGGAACCTTCAGTCCACCGGCCAATACTCTGTCCACTGAGCCAAACCAGTTAGGGCAAAAAACTATTTTTTAAAAAAAATGTATTTTATTGATTTTTTACAGAGAGGTAGAGGGATAGAGAGTTAGAAACATCTATCAGCTGCCTCCTTCACACCTCCTACTGGAGATGTGCCCACAACCAAGGTACATGCCCTTGACCGGAATCGAACCTGGGACCTTTCAGTTCTCAGGCCGATGCTGTATCCATTGAGCCAAACCGATTTCGGCAGGGCAAAAAACTCTTATTTTAAATGTGAAATTTCTTGCATACCCAAGTTTGTGGATTAATTTCACACTAACTTCAATTATAATAAAATGTGCTAAGTTCCAAGAGAGAGGCAACTGTTTAGAAGTACAAATGGTCAAGAGTCCTTAGAGAAAGTAGTACCTCAACTATCTCATAAATAAGGAATAGGTGTTTGCCAAGATGGTGAGGGGAAATTGGTAGGGGTCACAGTGTTTCCCAAAGTGTGATACGCGTACCCCCAGGGATATGGGAAGAGTTAGGTGGGGGTACGCATTGCACTGGAGTTTGGTGGGGATATGCACTGCACTGTGCTTAGCTGCGCCTAATTCTACGTTCTCATGAGTCAAGTCAAGACAGTCTTGTGAGGGGTGAGATGGTCTGGTGTGCAAATAAATGTTATTTATAATATAACTTTTATTTATATTTTATTATGAATAATTTTATTTTTGTTTATTATTTTGTGTATGTACCAAAAAATAAAAAATAAATATATTTTGATTGTTATTAAAATACATCCATTTGTTTTTGACAAGGGGTACTCAGCATTATGAAAATTATAGAAGGGGTACACATATGTCAAAAGTTTGGGAAACACTGGTAGAGGATTTTACTTCAATGGTAATTGATAAAGCAAAAGCAAGCAAGTGAGAATGTTTAATGAATTCAGCAATCTAACAGTGATTTATTTTGGTTGCAATGTAAGATGTACATAGGCATGCTTTCTGAGACGTGTTAAAAGACTTTGGACTTAATCCTGAGGGTAATAAGTGGCATTGACAGTAGGAAGTAGTATCATGGAAACTAATGAAGCAAAAGAATTCAAGGGGAAAATATTCAAAAGCCTCACATGCTTATAAAAGGAAGGCATGGGGTAAAATAAGACAAGAACTGAATTGAGGAGTTAAGAGCCTCAAGGCAGTTATAGGGATGGAACTATGGGAGAAGATGTAAAGGGAAGGTACAGCTGAATACTGTAGATATGGACAGGAACCAGTTCGCCAGCCACACCCTGGCCCATGTAAAATTCCAAGAACAAAGGGCCCTGATCCCAGGCTGAACACACAGGCAGGAATATATACAGAACACACAACCTTACAGTATATGGATGTTGCTAGGGCTGAATTTTTTTAACCAACCAATGGGAAGTTAGCAGGGCATATATTAACCCCTAGATGAAGGAGCTGCCATGGCAACCCATTCGGGTCCCCTCCCTGAAGCAGGAAATTTTTCTGTAATTAAAACTTTGCTTTCACTTATCCATTTGTCCATGGAACTCAATCTTAGATTTCACGAGACAACAGAACAACCTCAACTTGAATTTTGGTTTCAAAGTGTCTCTGTTTTATGTGGAAATAAGAAGTAATTGTTGACTTTGGTAAAAGCAGTTATATGGATGGACTACTTTTTATAGAAGCTTGATTATATAGGTTGTGCAGGTTTTGGTTGTATAGGAAAGGGTCAAGAAAAGAAGTCTTTTATTTCCTTTGCTTACAAAAGAATTCTTAGAAGGGAAGAGCTTAAAAATACAGAAGAGAAAAAGGATAATTATGTATGGAGATCTCTGAAAAACCAAGAGGGTGGCATGGAATTTAAACAAAGATAAGAACATCATCTCCTGGGGAAGCATTTTTCTGGGCATCAGACAGGCAGTTGTTAGGTTGTGTGCTAAAACACAAAAGGCCACTCCTATCTCCTCTGCTAGTTCAGCTCATGTTATTTCAGGAAAGAGAAGAAGTTCCCTGCCTCCTCCCCACCCCACCCTACACACACACACACACACACACACACACACACACACACACACTGCAGGCTTGCTGGCATTACTCTCAACAAAAGATGGATATTTCCCCCAAGTCCTTGTTGCCTTGCTCTGCTGACCTCAGTTCTGCAGGGAGAAGGGAGGACTGCTCAGATCTGGGACATTTAGAGTGTGTCTCCATTGGAGGCTATTTTGGTTGCAATGTAAAATGCCTGGGATCAGGTTGAAGTGCTTAGCTGCCTCCTACTGTCTCCACCAGTACTACCCCCAACCTGATCCCCAGTGGCTCCACCTTCTTGAGTTTGCTCTTGCAGAGGGGATGGTTGAGTGCACCCAACTTGAACCTTCAGTGAGCTCCTCATGGGGGAGCTAGAGTTGGAAATTCTGCCAGAGAATTACTGGTTTGGTTCTGAAGAAGGGGCCATTTTACTGTCATTGAGTGCCTGACTAGATGATTGGCAAGTAGGGAACACACAGGCCCCATCATTCCAACCCTAATTTGCTCACCCTACTAAGCTCATGACATGTGGAAAGGTCCATCAGTCATGATCAGCTTGGGCCCACTCTACAGTCATTCTTTAAAAAGCTCTGGAGGAAATGAAGGCACTCAGAGGGAGAAGAAATAGCTACTCAGAGGGAAGGCAGAGGAGGTAGACCTCAGGTAGCCTTGGACTCCTTATTGATCTGCCCCCAGGTCTAAGCTGAAGGAAGCCAAACTTTATATACAGATTGCTCCCCCCCCCCCCCACATGCCACACACAGCCAGGCCCAGTAGATGCAGCCACAGTAAATAGTGTGGTAGCTCCAGACAGGTAACTCAAGGCCAGTTACATACAATATGTGACATTGACCTGTACCTGAACCCCACCCAAATACACCCAGAAGCAATACAACCAGTGGTGGGCTTCAGATTACACCCAAAACCTGACTCAGCTAGCCACAAAAGCAGTATACCCAAAGGGAGTTTCTGGCAGACACAAGAACCTTCTGGGAACAAATCCACCCTGGGAGAGACAATGTAGACAGTACCTGCATAGCAACTCATACATGGTGATTGAGGTTTATCCTTATAGTCAGCCAGCCTGAAGAATTAACTCTATCCATGAAAGGGCCAACAGCATTAAAGGGCCTACAACAGAAGGTTGCACATAACCTACAAGAAATATTCCTGGAGCACCAAGCTCACATGATATGGAAGATTGTACCACTGAGCCCAACAAGATACCTATATCATAAAGTTATCATAACAAATTTGGAATACATAGCAGATCTACCTAATACACAGAAACAAAATGAGAAGACAATTAAATATTCCCCAAATAAAAGAACAAGATAAATCTCCAGATATAGAATTAAATAAAATGGAAGCAACAGAAATACCAGATGAAGAGTTTAAAACAATGTTTATAAGAATGCTCAAGAACCTTAGGGGAAGAATGCATGATTTCAGTGACAACTTAAACATAGAGATAGCAAGCATTAAAAAGGTCATAGAAACCATAAAAAAGAACCAGTCAGAAATGAAAAATACTAATATCTGAAATGAGGAACACACTAGAAGGAATCAATAGCAGGGTAGATGAAGCAGAGGATCTGATCAGCAATATATAAGACAAGATAATAGCAAGTACCCAAGCAGAGCATCAAAAAGAAAAGAATTTTAAAAAATGAGATAATACCTTGGGTGGGTGGCTCAGTTGGCTGGAACATCTTCCTGTACACTAAAATGTTTGTGGCTTCCTGTACACTAAAATGTTTGTAGGGCACATATCAGAGCACATACAGGAGGCAACCGATCAATGTTTCCTTCTCATATTGATGTTTCTCTCTCTCTTTCTTTTTCTCCTTTCTATTCCTAAACATATACTTGGGTGTATTAATCACCATTAAAAAAAAAACAACAACAACAACATGAGGAAATTCTAAAGAATTTCTGGGACAACATCAAGTGCAACAACATCTACATCAGAGCAACTCCAAGAGAAGAGAGTAAGCAAAGTATAGAGAAGTTGTTTGTAGAAATAATGAGAGACAACTTCCCTCACCTGGTGAAGGAAAAAGTCACACAAGTTCATGAAGCACAGAGAGTCCCAATCAAGATGAACCCAAAGAGACCCATACCAACACACATCATAATTAAAATGGCAAAAGTTAAAGACAAAGAGGCAATTTTAAAAGCTGCAAGTTATTACAAGGGAGCTCCAATAGACTGTTGGCTGATTTCTTAAAAGAAACATTTCAGGCCAGAATGAATTGTCATGAAATATTCAAAGTGATGAAAAGCAAGTACCTACAATTAAGACTGCTTTTCCCAGCAAAGCTATCATTTAAAATAAAAAGCAAAATAAAGAAATTCCCAGCCACAAAAAAGATAAATGAATTTATTGCCACCAAACTAGTATTGCAAGAAATATTAAAGTGACTGCTTTAAAATGAGAAATCAAGAGAGAGAGGAACATATGTATAAAAACAAAATGGCAATAATTAAGAACCTATCAATGAAAACTTTAAATATAAATGGATTAAATGCTCCATTTTAAAGACATAGAATAGCTAAATAGATAAGAAAACATGACCCATATTCATGCTGTCTACAAGAGACCCAACTAAAAATAAAAAATACACACAGACTGAAAGTAAAGGGATGGAAAAATATTCCATGATAATGAAAACAAAAATGATCTGGTGTAGTAATACTTTCATTGATAAAATACTTTGAAACAAAGGCCATATAAAGATGCAAAAGTCACTACATAATACTAAAGGGATCAATACAAAAGCAATATATCACTCTTATAAACATATTTGCACTCAACATAGGAGCACCTAAATATATAAAGAAAATCTTGGTGGACATTTTGGTGGACATTAAGGCAGAGATAGGCAACAATACAGTCATAGTAGGGGATTTTTAACATCCCACTGACATCAATGGATAGATCTTTCAGAAAAACAAGACAATAGCAACCTTAAACAACACACTGACTCAGATGTATTTAATTGATATTTATAGAACATTTTAACCCAAAGCAGCAAAATATACATTCTTTTCAAGTGCACACAGAACATTCTCAAAGTTTGACCACACGTTAGGACACAAAATAAGTCTTAATCACTTAGAAATTAAAATCATATCAAGTATCTTGGTATGATTTTTAGTATGAAACTAGATATAATTTACAATAAAAAACCCTGAGAAACATTCAAACACATGGAGGTTGAATAATATGTTATTAAAGAATGAATGTGTTAACAATGAGATCAAGGAATAAATAAAAATTTACCTGGAATCAAATGAAAATGAACACACAACAACCTAAATCCTATGGAACACAATGAAAGCAGTCCTGAGCAGGAAGTTCATAGCATTACACACCTACCTCAAGAAGTAAGAAAAATCTCAAATAAATAATCTAACCCTACACTGAAAAGAACTAGGTAAAGGACAATAAACAAAGCCCAGAGTAAGGAGAAGGAAGGAAATAAGATTAGAGCACAAATAATGACATAGAGGCTAATATATATATTCCAAAAGATCAGTAATAATAAGAGATGATTCTTTGAAAAGATAAACAAGATTCATGAGGTTTAACAATACTCAAAAAAAGAGAGAGAACCTAAATAAATAAAATTAGAAATGAAAGAACAGAAGTAACAACTGACACCACAGAAACACAAAGAATTATAAGAAAATGCAATGATTTATTTTACAAACTAATAAATTACAATGGAGAGGGAATGGTATGCCCCTACCAAGTTTACAGGGTTATATGGGGGAGAGCTAGGACTGCAAACCAGAACTCTTAATCCTTTAGGTTATTATTCTGTAACAACAACAAATCCATCCACTTTACTTAAGTCTTGAACTCTCTAAAACATTCTATATTTTGATAAGATTTTTAAAATAAAAAATTACTGAAAAGATCCCTATATTCATGTCCTCATTTCATAAATCCTTTTACATAATAAAAATAAAAACTAATCTGGAAGCATCCAAAGTGAGTGCAATGTATAAAAGTGATGTGTTTTTAAGTGTTTATTCTTTCAGAGGAAAACAAGCCACAAATGTATAAGATTCTAGTTCATTTCACAGCAAAAATAGTGAAAGTTATAATTTTTATTTTCATAAACTTAGTATATGTGTAAAAACACTATACAAATAAACACTACATATAGAGAATATGTGGGTTCTATAAAGTCAATCAAAACATATAAAAATAAACTAAGTCATTCATTTTAGAGGAGTTACATGGTTATTTCTGAACTTAAGAAAGAAAAGTTATTGCAAAGTGGAATTTTTCAGTTGTAGAAAACAATCACATAGAAAATAAATTCAGAAAACCTCAACTCTAAAATGCAACTATCCTTATATTTCCAAAGGACCAGGTTTGCTTATAACAGGTATGATGATTTTTATAGAAAATAGAGGTTAGTAAGGAAACAACAATAAGAATTACAAGCAATTGTGTTATTTATGCTGATTATCCAGTACCTATGAATTAGCTTCATGCAAAACGTGGAGAATTTCCCCAAATTAATATTATAGCAAGTCAAACAATTTTTGCTACAAAAATATTTGAGTCTATTTTTAAATGGTGAAGAAAGTAAAATAAATAATTATTCAAAACAAGTTAACTCTCACTCCTATATTCCCTCCCCTAAATTTAAGTTCCAGACTTACTGTAAGTGAATAATGTGTCCAGTTATCATCAAATCTTCTGTAATATCAATGTAATATGTCTCAATGAACAGCTTCTTAGCTTAATGAATTTTAAATGACCTTAAAACTGAAGTCTTTATGTAGGAGGAGCTCTGCTTTATCCATCAAAATTTATGAGAAAATGTGCACGTCAGCATCTGAGACTATATTTCTCAAAAGATTCAGAGGAAATCACGAAGTTCATCTGAGTAATTTTCTTTTCCTTTTAATTAGTTCCTGACTGGCATTTCAGAGTGCCAATATTATTTTAGTATGTGACTCACCACATTTGGAATTAGAAGATAATCCAAAGGTAAGCGTGTGATTGTCTGGACTATGTTGTTCCCTCAGAGTGCACTATCTAAAATTACTCCACTGTTTTTTCAAATACCTTTAAGTATGAAGAGTCATAAATGAACAAGAAACCTGAAACCTGGATTCTACTTGAGGCTCTCCCTCTCACAATCAGCTTATGTGACCTTGGGGAATTTGCTTAACATCCTTGGACTTCAGTTTCAATAAAAATATTCAATGAAACCTCAGAAGTCAACTACTCCAACCTTCAAATTGCCTCCTCTTTTGCCCCCAAGGTATCTCTAATTTCTAAAATCCTTGAAGTTGTGATTAAAATTCAGTGTCATGTACCTTTTTTTCCCATTGAAGGTTTATCAAATATTTCTTTACATAACCAAACAAAGTTTTCTTTTAGCCCAGATAAAATTAAACAGACAAACTCTGGCCACCACAAAATTGTTCTTTGTCCTTCAAGTCCCCATTGAATTTTCATTCAGCCCTGATTGAACCTCCATGCCCAGAAACTATGAAGAGACATAAGAAGCCAGACTACTTTGATGCTTTTCTAAAGTAGCTGAAATGTTAGTGATTTATTCCAAAATAGGAAGGAATTGAGATCAGATCCAGTTTATGTATTACCTAATATCCCAATGGATAAAAAGCATCTTCATTGTAATAATTTCCCTCAGATACCAAGCATATATTTTACACTAAATATGTGAATAAACAACAACAAAAAAGCAAGCAGACTGAGTAAAGAGGGGATCATAGACAGTCCATTACTAACTTTATTTTTACCCTATGAGGTTTTTTTTTTTTAAATTCATTTGTACAGTTAATGTTTTACCGTAAATTGAAGTTGAAGGTGGGAAGAAACTGAGAATTGTTTAGAGAATTTAGTATCTGCTTTTCAGATGTCAGCAAGTTTGGCTCTTTCACAATTTTTTAAAATACATTTTATTGATTTTTTACAGAGAGGAAGAGAGAGGGATAGAGAGTTAGAAACATCGATGAGACAGAATCATCGATCAGCTGCTTCTTGCACATCTCCTACTGGGGATGTGCCTCCAACTGGGTACATGCCCGTGACCGGAATTGAACCTGGGACCTTTCAGTCCGCAGACCAACGCTCTATCCACTGAGCCAAACCAGTTTTGGCTCACAATTGTTTTGACAGAATTATTTATCAGGCCTACATGAGGTATTTTATGAGCATTTGCTCACATGATGGGGGGTTGAGGACAGGAGACCTAAATTTAAAATCCTTTTCCTGTGATTGCAATTTCAATGAGCTCATTTATCTTCTATCTAAAATTAAAAAAAAACAAAACTCCAGGAAGTTTTCTTCAAGCTTCTGTTTTCACCAAATCTTCTGGCTCTTGCAAATAATTCATCATACAATACTTTATGGTATAAAAGAAAATTTTGAGTCAAAGAAATAGAACCATAATATTATCTTGGAATGATGTAGTGTATTTATTTGTTGACATGCAAACCTTAAGTTAAATATAGTTAATAAGATATAGTTGGAGGAGAAACCAAGATAGCAGTATAGGTAAGCACCTAAACTGCTGCCTCACACAATTTCAAAACTACAACCTAAATACAGAACGAACATCATCTAGAACCACAGGAAAACTGGATGAGAGGAAATTCTACAACTAGAAGGAAAAAGAAAAGCTCACGGAGAATCAGAGGAGCTGCAAAGGGCTGAGATGCAAAGACACGATAGCAGAGAGGAAGGGCAGCTGAGTGCCTGGCTGGCTTTCTTTGGTGGGAGGGGGAAGGAAGCCACAGACTGCACTGAACCCCAGTTCCAACTGCACTGAACCTCAGTTCTGGGAAAAACCCTGTGGACCCAGGCTCATACAGGGGGAGTTCGGACTGTCAGATAGAGAAAGGCACACGGAGATTTGGACGCTCGGGGGAGCCATGGCAGGCAGGTGTCTGGAGGCTCGTGTACAAGGGCAGGGCCGATGGGAAGACAAGACTGTCTTCTCAGCCCTGAGATTCTGCCCCATCCAAGCTGAGCACAGAGGCTTTTGCAATTTTGCAAGTCTAGTCCTATAAGTTTGTCTCCAGCACAGTCTCCCAGCATAGACACAGCTGATACAGCCAATTGTCCTGGAGGTCAATTCCTCCCAGTGATACTAACAACAATCAAGACTTAACTACTACAAGGCTATGCACACAGACAACAATAGGGTGCTCCAAGAATGTCCATCTCAGGTAACTGAGGAAGCTGACCCACTGGGCCATATAGGAAACCTAGCACACAAAGTTACCCTACCAAATCAGGGAAGCAGCAAAAATGTGGAGACAGAGTAACAGGGCACAAATGAAAGAAATGGAGGAAAACAAATGACTGGATATAGAATTCAAAACCACAGTTATAATTTTTTTCAAGAATTTCTTAGAAAAGCCTGATAAAGTTAGCAAGACCCTCAAGGATGTGAAAAAGGACCAACTAGAAATTAAGCATACACTGACTGAAATAAAAACTATTATACAAAGACCCAAAATCAGACTAGAGCATTGCAAGAATCAAGTCAAAGACCTGAAATACAAAGAAGCAAAAAACACTCAACCAGAAAAGCAAAAAGAATCCAAAAATATGAAGATAGTGTAAGGAGCCTCTGGGACAACTTCAAGCATACCAACATCAGAATTATGTCAGAAGAAGAGAGAGAGCAAGATACTGAAAACCTATTTGAAGAAATGACTGAAAACTTTCCCCCATCTGGTGAAAGAAATAGACTTACAAGTCCAAGAAGCACACAGAACCTCAAACAAAAGGAATCCAAAGAGGACTACACCAAGATACATCATAATTAAAATGCCAAGGGAAAAAGACAAAGAGAGAATATTAAAAGCAACAAGAGAAAAAGTTAATTACCTACAAGGGAGCATCCATACGATTGTCATCTGATTTTCAACATAAACTGCAGGCCAGAAGGGAGTGGCAAGAAATATTCAAAGTGATGAATCGCAAGAACCTACAACCAAAATTACTCTACCCAGCAAAGCTATTATTCAGAATGGAAGGTCAGATAAAGAGCTTCACAGATAAAGAAAAGCTGAAGGAGTTCATCACCACCAAAACCAGTATCATATGAAATGCTGAAAGGTATTCTTTAGGAAGAGGAAGAAGAAAAAAGTAAAGATAAAAACTATGAACAACAAATACATATCTATCAACAAATGAACCTAAAAATCAAGTGAATTAAAAATATGAGGGACAGAATAAACTGGTGTATATAATAGAATCAGGGGCATAGAAAGGGAGTGGACTGACAATTCTCAGGGGGAAAGGGGTATGTGGAGTGTGGGAAGAGATTGAACAATAATCGTACACCTATGGATGAGGACAGTGGGGGGAAGTAAGGGCAGAAGGTGGAATGTTAACGGAGTGGAGGGGAGTTATGGGGCAAAAAAAGGAGAAACAATTGTAACAATCTGAAAAATAAAGGTTTATTAAATTTTAAAAAGATGTAGTTGGAAACAATGCACCATGCCTCATATGTTAAAATTGGTTAGATATGATCTTCCACCCTGACTTGATAGCTAACTCAGTGAAAGCATAAGGTTATGCTTTACTTCTTGGTATAAAGAGCAAGACACTAAAAAGCCAACTCATTTTAATATTCCAAAAGCTCCATTTGGTGACATCAATTGAAGCTGCCAGTGATACTTATGTGCTTGTACCTTAGCACTCTCATTACTCTGCCCAGATATAAGGCATGTTGTAACTCCTAAGAATAAGAGGATTTGAGGGTAAACCTGTTTGGTGCAGAGAAAGGACTACTTGGAAAAGCTCCCCCCTAGCTGGAAGCAGGTCTACAACAAAAGGAAGCAGATCTACACCCACATATGAAGCAGACCAGGGTTGCTGTCACCCAAGGGGTATGGAATCAAGAGGTACATCAAAGCCCCAGAATATAAAAGTTCTTCAGCATAGTTGGGATTAAGTCATTCTTCTGAAAGAACTGGGGAAAAATTATACAAGCGATTTGCCAACTGTCTACCAGAAACTAGGCAAAAAGATTTAGGTCAGGGCCTCAATTTCAACAGAGACACGGGGGAAGAATTGAGCTTCCAGATCAAAGCCAAAGTCCAACTAAACAACCAAAAACAGATGGCGGGGTAGGTGATAAAAACTAAAGCTTGATGCTTGTAAAGTCTCCTGGGGGCCCAAATCAATTCCAGAGGCAAAGCACACACTAGGCTATTGCAATGGTTCTCCCCGGGCCAAGGCTGCATCAGAACTAAGACTATATATGCTGAAACCATAAATGAAGCTGGGATGGGCCCAGGGTAGACACGTACTGTCCTTGGCCTCTCTATCAGGAACATGCATATATTATTTCATTGTATCCATTATCCCCCCAAAATAGCTAAGGCTATTATTTCAGTTTTACAAATGAATATGAGTCAAGTTGCAATAGGTTAATTCACTTTCCAAAAGTCCAAAATTCAGGAGTAATAAAATCTAGGTGGACCTAACACCTAGCCCAGTGCTTTGCCTGCAGAATCATGCCACTGGTGGGATATTTTTAGATACCTCACTAGATAAAACAGTTGGCTAGCAGGAATCATATTTCTTTCATTGTGTAAAGCTCTGTAACTTCCATTCTGTTGACAATCAAAACAGGAAATGGGTATTCCTGAACTTCTGCTCAGATGAGGCAATCAGCAAAGGCAGCATTGAATTTCCCAAAGTGTTATTTCCTTTGTAAGGTTAAGGGACATTAAATAAAGAAAAACAATAAAAATAAAAAATAACAACTGACTATATAGTTTGTATGTACACACACATGAATATTATCCTTAACAAAATTCTTTGGATTTAACAATAGTTGTTAAATATGCAGGCATATGCCAAACTTCTAAGGTTCTGAGTTTGTTTTGTGTTGTTGTTTTTTTAATCATAGCACACCCAGAAAACTAATTTGAAAAATTATTTAGTAGAGTTGGCTATTTTACAGAAAAGCAGTGTCCTAAGAAGACCACACTGTGAGACAGAGGACATTTCAACTTGCCTGCTTTCCCTGAAATCCGGTTGTTGTTTTTATTATTTGGAGACAAACTAATTTGTGAAGTCTGAATTCCCCCTCCAGACAACCACAGATTCAACAGCAGGGCATTAGAGCTGAGCTTCTTAGGAAATCCACATGAGCTGGGAAATACATGATCCAGTGCCCAGATTAACACCAAACAGTTTTCAAAAGACTCACAAACTGCAGAGGTCAGCAGTGCCAAACTCTAGTGTTTATGCACTCACATTCATTCAATGGTTTACAAAGCAACAATGTACCAAGCACTGTGCTAGATGCTAGGGTTACAAAGGTGAGTTAGATACAATCTCATACAATTTACCTTCTAGTTAGAGCCGCTGTCAGCAAACTGTGGCTGGCAAGCCACATGCGGCTCTTTGGCCCTTTTAGTGTGGCTCTTCCACAAAATACCATGGCCTGGGCAGTCTATTTTGAAGAAGTGGCATTAGAAGAAGTTTAAGTTTTAAAAATTTGACTCCCAAATAAATTTCAATCATTGTACTATTGATATTTGGCTCCATTGACTAATGACTTTGCCGACCACTGATTAAAGGGATAGAAACTAGAAATACTGAATAATTATACTCCTGCTCCTGACAATATTAAGTTGTCGCATAATAAAAATATATGTTTGGGCCCTGGCTGGTGTGGCTCAGTTGGCTGGAGTGTCATTCTGTATACAGAAAGGTTGTAGGTTCCATTCATGATTAGAGCACATACCCAAGCTGTGGGGTTCTATCCCCAGCTTGAATAGAAGGCAACCAATGAATGTTTCACTCTTGCATTATCTCCCTCTCTTCCTCTCTCCCTAAAATCAATAAAAACATATTTGAAAAACAAATGAACAAACACCATATCCTCAAGTGTGCATTAAATATATATAGTTGGTCTTTGTCCCCAGTTCCTGGCACAGAGATCCTAAAAACCTTGAAATTTTCTGAGTGGTGGGAGTGTCTTTTGTTCTTCCTAATGAGTCCCTTTTAGCCATACCTAATTTTATGCTAATAAAGTGACTACTGGTGAGCTCCTAGATAGCTTCAAGAAGAGGGATGATTGCCAGAGGAACCAACTGAGTGATCAGAGGGTTGGAACTTTCAGTCCCACCCCCTGACCTTCGGGTAGGGGAGAGGAGCTAGAAGTTGAATTCAGTTACCAATGGCCAAAGATTTAATCAGTTGTGTCCATGTAATGAGACTTCCAAAGAAGCTCCTAAACTTGTGCAAATTGCTTCCACATTGGTGAACACATCAAGGTACTGGGAAGCTGACATACGTGGAGAGAGAATGGAAGCTCCCCAAGCTGTGGTACACCACTCTCACCCCCAATACCTTGCCCTGTACTATATGTCTCTTCCATTTGGTTGTGTCTAAATTGTATCCTTCATAGTAAACCAATGAAGTATTTATCTGAGTTCCTTGAGGTGTTCTAGCAAATTATCAAATCTATGAGGGGTCATAGAAACTCCTGAATTTCTACTGGCATCTTATGAGACTCAGCCCTTAACCTGTGGGGTCTTTGCTAACTAACTACAGATACTAAGTGTCAGAATTGAATTGAATGATAGGATACCCTGTAGGCATCAGATAATCTGGGACCATATAATTGGTTGATGTCAGAAAACACCTCAGATGAGTCAACCTTTTATTATAATCGCTTCTTTATGAGCCCACATTTTTAGAAAGACTTAGGTCTTTCAGGAAGCTTATCAAAAAAGTTGGAGTGAGTGGATGGGTGGGAAGGGATTAACAAAAGATATCTGCATATACGCATAACCCATGGACATAGACAATAGTATGGTGAAGGCCTGAGGCAGGGCAGAGGTCTGGGCTAGAAGGGATCAATGGGGGAAACAGGAGGTATCTGTAATATTTTCAGCAATAAAGATAAATATTTTAAAAAGTAATCTGATATAGCCCTAGTTCGTTTGGCTCAGTGGATGGAGCATCAGCCTGTGGACTATCGGTCCTATGTTCGATTCTGGTCAAGGGCACAAGCCCAGGTTATGGGCTCAATCCCCAGTCGGTTGTGTGCAAGAGGCAATCAATGATTCTCTCTCATTATTGATGTTTTTATCTCTCTCTCTCCCTCTCCCTTCCTCTCTGAAATCAATAAAAATATATTTAAGATAAATAAAAAGTCATCTGATAAACTAAGACAGATACTGCTAATTGTTTCTTCGTGTCCATTCTCCTAACCTCCCTTTTAGCCATAGAAATTCATGAATTTTAGCTGTGTTCATGGCCTCCAAGCCAGACTTCATTTTTCAGACTCCTTTGCAGTTTGATATGAAGGTATGAAGAAATTTAGACATTGTAGATATGCAAGCAGCAGTGATGCGGGCAACCTTTGGATCGTGTTTTGACAGGAAAATCTCTTGTCCTCTTCTTTCTCTCCTCTCATTCAACCAGCACAAACGTGATAGTGGGAGCCATAATTGACCACAAAGGGAAAGTCAATATACTAAGGGATGACAAAACAACAAGGTAGAATGTTCCTGGGCCTTGGAAGACTTTCTGATCAATGCTGCCTGGCCACCTTTGGTCTGTTGCTTGAGCCATAATATTTTGAGGTTGCTTGATTATAACTATTTACCTTGTACTTTAAATCATATAGACATAAATTTTAATTAAAGAGCAATTCATATTAATGTGTTAATCTTTCCAAAGACATTTTGCACATGGATTCCATATATATATATATATATATATATATATATATATATAAAGCTAATTTGCAAAATGTCCCCTTGGGAGTTTAACAGGGAGACCTGGAGTTCTATTGCTCACTATGATATATGCTGACCACCAGGGGGCGGTGCAGATGGGTACTTGAGCTGTTTCCAGATCTGAGTTATTATTAATTGTGCTGCTATAAACATAGGGGTGGATATATGGTATTCTTTCTGATTGGTGTTTCAGGTTTCTTAGGATATATTCCTAGAAGTGAGAACACTGAGTCAAATGGGAGTTCCATTTTTAACTTTGAGGAAACTTCATACTATTTTCCACAGTGGCTACATCAATCTGCATTCCCCCGGCAGGGCACGAGGGTTCCTTTTTTACCACATCCTCGCTAGCACTTATCATTTGTTGATTTGTTGATGGTAGCCATTCTGATAGGTATTAGGTGATACCTCATTGTAATTATAATTTGCATCTCTCTGATGATCAGTGCCTCTGAGCATTTTTTCATATGTCTCTTGGCCATCTGTATGTCCACTCTGAAGATGTCTCTATTTAGGTTCTTTGCCCATTATTTTTAAATTAGATTTTTTTGTCTTCCTTTTGTTAAGTTGTATGAGTTCCTTATATGTTTTGGAAATTAACCTCTTACTGGATGTATCATTAGCAAATATGTTCTCCCATAAAGTGGGCTCTCTTTTCACTTTGTTGATGATTTATTTTGCTGTGAAGAAGCTTTTTATTTTAATGTTGTCTCATTTGTTTATTTTCTCCTCAGTTTTCTTTTCCCTAGGTGATGTACTGTTAAACATACATAAAGATGTATGACTAAAAGAGATGTCTGGGATTTTTCTGCATATTATTTCTTTTAAGATTTTTATGGTTTTATAACTTACATTTTATCAATTTCAGTTTATTCTTCTGTATGGTGTCAGTTGGTGGTCAGGTATCATTTTTTTGTGTGTGTGCATGTATCTATCCAATTTTTCCAACACCATTTATTGAAGAGACTGTCTTGACTCCATTGTATGCTCCTGCCTCCTTTGTCAAATATTAATTGAGCATAATGGCTTTGGTCAATTTCTGGGGTCTCTGTTCTGTTCTATTAGTCTATATGTCTGCTCTTGTGCCAGTATCAGGCTGTAGTGCTTTTGTAGTATAACTTGATATCTGGTATTGTGATTCCTCCAACTTTGTTCTTCTTTCTCAAGCTTGCTAAAGCTATTTGGGGTCTTCATTGGTTCCATACAAAATTTTGCATTGTTTGATTTAAATCTGTGAAATATGCAATTGGTATTTTAATAGGGATTGCTTTGGGTAGTTTGGATATTTTAATTATGTTGATTCTATCAGTCCATGAACATGGTATTTTCTTCCACTTGTTTATATCTTCCTCTATCTATTTTTCCAATATCTTGTAGTTTTTTTGAGTACATGTCTTTTATCTTATTGGTTAAGTTTTCTCCTAAGTATCTTAAATTTTTTGTTGCAATGGTAAATGGGAGTTTTTTTGTTTGTTTGTTTGTTTGTTTGTTTTTTAGTTTCTATTTCTGAGAGTTCATTTTTGGTATATAAAAATGCCATCAATTTATCTATGTTAATTTTATGTCTTGATACATTGCTAACTTCATTTATTAAATCCAGTAGTTTCTTGGTGAAGTTTTTTTGATTTGTTATGTACAACATCATGTCATCTGCCAATAATTGTTGTTTTATTTCCTACTTTCCAATTTTAATCCTTTTTTATTTTTCTTCTTATCTGATCACTGAGGCTAGTATTTCCAATATTATCTATATATATAAAAGCCTAAGCAACCCAACAACCTAATAACAACTCAACTAGTCACTATGATGTGCACTAACCACCAGGGGGGCAGATGCTCAATTCAAGAGCAACCCCTGGTCATCAGTGCATTTCCATAGCAGGAGCGCCACTAAGCTCACCTTTGGGAACCAGACTCGGGGTCCATGGCTGACAAACACAGCTGCAGTTGTGCTACTAAGCAGCAGGGGAAGACACAGTGGGGCCAGGATAAGTGGGAGTAGCATGGTGCCCACTGGGGTTCTGCCCTGACAGTCTGACACTTCGCACACTACTCCATCTCTCAGTCCCAGGTTGTGACAGAGCACAGGCCAGGCTGAGAGACACGCTTAGTTCATGAATCTGTGCACCAGGCCTCTAGTATTGAATAATAATGGTGAAAGCAGATATCCCTGTCTTGTTTATGTTCTTAAAGGAAGTGGTTTTAGTTTTTACCAATTGAGCATAATTTTGGCTGTGATTTGTCATTTATGGCCTTTATTATGTTGAGTTATGATCTCTCTATTCCAACTTCACTGACAGTTTTTATCAAAAAGGGATGTTGGATTTTGTCAAATGCTTTTTATGTGTGAGTTGATATGATCATGTGATTTGTCTTCCAGTTTATGTGCTGTATCACATTTATTGGTTTGACAATTCTGTACTAGCCTTATATCCCAGTACTAAATTCCACCTGATCTTAGTGTATGATCTTTCCACTATAATGCTGGATCCAATTTGCTAATATTTTGTTGAGGATTTAAGCATCTATGTTCATCAGAGATGTTGGCCTGCAATGCTCTTTCTTTGTAGTGTTTTTATCTGGTTTTGAAATTAGGCTAAATAGCTTGGAAATGTTTCTTCCTCTTGGATTTTTTTAGAATAGTTTGAGGAGGATTGCTGTTCTTTGTTGAATGTTTGGTAAAACTCCCCTATAAAGCCAACTAGACCAGGACTTTTGTTTGGGAGTTTTTTACTACTGCTTCAGTTGCATCAGTAGTTATAGGACTATTCAAGTTTTCTGATTCTTCCTGTTTGAATTTTGGAAGATTGTATTTTTCTAGGAATATTTCCAGTTCTTCCAGGTTGTCCAACTCGTTGGAGTATAGTTGTTCATAATGTTTTCTTTCCCCATCCTTTTTTATTTATGTGGAGTCACTTGAATTACCTCTTTCATTTCTGATTTTGTTTATTTGGATCATCTCTCTTTGTCTCTTGATGAGTCTAGCTAAAGGTTCATCAATCTTGCTTATCTTTTCAAAGAACCATCTCTTGGTTTTGTTGATCTTTTATATTGTTTTATTAGTCTCTGTGTCATTTATTTCCACTCTGACTTTATGTATTTCCTTTCTATCACACTGGGCTTTTCTTGTTGCTCTATTTCTAATTCTTTAAATTGTAAGGTTAGATAATTTATTATCAGTTTTTCTTGTTTTTTGAGTTAGGCCTATAGGGCTATGAAATTCTTCTCAAGACTGCTTTAGCTTTGTCCCATAGATTTTGGATTGTCATGTGTTCATTTTCATTTGTTTCCAGGAAGATTTTTATTTCTTTCTTCAGTTCTTTGGTCACCCATACATTTTTTTAAAAATAATGTGCTAGTCAGCTTACATGTGTTTGAATGTTTATGAGTGGTTTTATTATAGTTGATTTTTAACTTCATGCCATTGTGATCTGAGATGATACTTGATATGATTTCAATCTTCTTGAATTTGTAGAGAGTTTGTGTTCTAACATGTGATCTATCTTTGAAAATGTCCATGTGTATTTGAGAAGAATGTGCATTCTGTAGTTTTGGGGTGAAATGTTCCATAAATGTCAATTAACTCCATCTGATCTAGTGTGTCATTTATAATTGCTGCTTCCTTATTGATTTTTTTTATCTAGAAGATCTAACCAGTTATGTCAATGGGGGTGCTGTCCACCTCCTTTTTTAAAATCCTCCAGAAGTTTTAATTATCTATATATTCCTGTATTGGATGCATATATGTTTACCAGAATCATATCCTCTTGTTGTATCAATTCTTTTTATTAGGAACTGGTCTTCCTTTTGAAGTCTATTTTGTCAGGTATGAGTATTGCTACACCAGCTTTCATCAGAAATCATAATTCATGTCTTCCACCCACAAATATAATACCTTTTATATCTTAACTGAGCACTTACCAGGCACTGTAGCTTTAAATTTTGCAGCTTGAGGTGGGAGAGCAAAATTGGCACAAATTTCTTTTTTCTTCTTTGCAATTTCATGGATACATGATTCATTCTTGTGATATTTCTTAGCAACCTCAGCATACAGATTTCTTTTCTTTCCAAGAACTTTCACCTTTTCAATTAATGGAAATATTTTGTGGCTTCTTTTTTGGCACCTCAGAATTGCCACATCACTAGTCTTGCACTTTGGGTCATTATTAAATAAAATAAGAATTTCTTGAATACAAACACTGTGATACCATGATAGTCGATCTAATGACAAAGATAGGTACTAAGTGACTAAAGAGAAGGTAATTCATACAGTATGGTATGCTGGACCAAGAGATGATTCACTCCCCATGCAGAACAACACATGTTTTCAATAAAACAATTAAAAAGGACATGCAATTTGAAACTTATTAATTATAGAATCTAGACATCAACCCAAATCACTATGCTCAATTAATATTTGACAAAGAAGGCATGAACATAAAATGGAGTCAAGACAGTCTCTTTAATAAATGGTGTTTGGAAAATTGGACAGATACATGAAAAAGAATGAAACTAGATCACAAAGTTATACCATACACAAAAATAAACTCAAAATGGATACAGTACCTAAACATAAGGAGAGAAACCATAAAAATACTAGAGGCATCTACAGGAAGCAAAATCTCAGACATATGCCAAAAGAACTTCTTCACTGATACTGCCCCTAGGGCAATGTAAGCTAAAGAGAAAATAAACAAATGGGACTACATCAAAATAAAAGGCTTTTTTACAGCAAAAGAAACCTTCAACAAAACAACAAGAAAGCCCACTGTATGGGAGAATATATTTGCAAATGTTAACACTGATAAAGGTTTAATCTCCAACATCTACAGACAGCTTATACAACTTAATAAAAGAAAGATAAATGAGCCAATTAAAAAATGGGCAATGTACCTAAACAGAATCCTCTCAAAAGAAGACAGAAGGAAGGCCAAGAGGCACATGAAAACATGCTCAAAGTCACTGATTATCCAAGAGATGCAAATCAAAACAACAATGAGGTACCATCTCACACCTGTCAGAATGGCCGACATCAACAAATTAACTAAGAACAGTTGTTGGCGAGGTTGCAGAGAAAAAGGAACCCTCCTGCATTGCTGGTGGGAATGCAGACTAGTGCAACCACTGTAAAGAACAGTATGGAGTTTCCTCAAAAAACTGAAAATGGAAATTCCATTTGACCCAGTAATCCCTCTCCTAGGAATATATCCTAAGAAACTAGAAATACCAATCAAAAAGGATATATGCACCCCTATGTTCATAGCAGCACAATTTACAATAGCTAGGATTTGGAAACAGCCTAGGTGCCCATCAGCAGATGAATGGATCAGAAAAGTATGGTACATCTACTCAATGGAATACTATGCTGCCATAAAAAATAAGGAAATCTTATCATTTGCAGCAACCTGGATGGAACTGGAGAGCATTATGTTGAGTGAAATAAGCCAATCAATGAAAGAAAAGCACCACACGATCTCACTCATTTATGGATAATAAGGAACATTGTAAACTGATGAACAAAAAGATAGATACAGAGAGAGTAAAGCAACAAACAAGACTATCAAATTACAGTGGGGAGGGTAGTGAGATATGGGGGGGATAAGAGATCAACTGAAGGATTTGTATGCATGCATATAAGCATAACCAATGTACGCAAAACTCTGGAGAGGAAGGGCACGTATGGGAGGTGGGGGAGATTGGTAAGATAGGTACACATATAATGCCTTAATAAAAAAATGAAATAAAATTTATTAATTATTTATTTCTGGAATCTTTTATTTAATATTTTCATACTGCAATTCACCACAGATAACTGAAGCTGAGGGAAGCAAAACCACAGATAAGAGGGAACTGCTGTCTGTATTCTTAAGAATAAAAAGTGTACCTTACTTGCTTCTGTAAATCCAATTCCTAGAGTATAACAGATGTTCAATAAATATGTATTGAATGCTTCTAGTGAAGATAAACAAAATTAGCCACATTTCCTTCCTTGTTTTTTTAAACTCTTTCACGCCTACATTTTATTCTACTACAAATAACTAAATGAAAAAATAATGACATAAATAGACTGATATTGTTTATTTAATCTGCTTACCAGGTAGTATGTTTAATAATTAACTATGTTATTTAGTCCTCAGTTTAACCCCATAATATAGACATTATTATTGACATTCCTAATTTATAAAAATGATAACTGATGTGCAGAAAAGTTAAAAAATTTTCCCAGAGCCTCACATTTAGGGAAAAGGTTGAAATGGGAATTTGAACCAAGTGGTACTTAACATCAAAAGATACTTTCTTACCTGCACTGTATTCTGTCATGTTATCTTCTAAAAATTGCCTGGTAATATGCAAGATAACAAGAGGAAAAGTTGGCCTATATCTCAGAATGTTATAGATAATTATTCCAATCTATTTCCATTCACCTGATAAACCTTTTTCCATCCCTTCTTCCTCAGTCTGTGTGTGTCTCTTTTTCTGAGGTAGGTTTCTTATAGATAGTACAATATGGGTCATGTTTTCTTATCCAATCTGTTACCCTATGTCTTTTGATTAGCGCATTTAATACATTTACATTTAAAGTTATTATTGATAGGTACTTGTTTGTCACCATTTTTATTCTTTACCCCTATGTTCCTTCTTTGCTTCTTATTTCTTTTTTTTAATTTTAATTTTATTATTATTATTATTATTATTATTATTATTTTGCAGACCCTTTAGCATTTCTTGCATTGCTCGTTTGGTGGTAATAAACTCCCTAAGTCCTATTTTGTCTGTAAAGCTCCTGATGTCATCTTCAATTTTGATTGATAGCCTTGCTGGGTACAGTATTCTTGGATTCAGACCATTCCTTTGCATGACTTTATATATTTCATTGCATTCCCTTCTGGCCTGATGTGTTTGTGTTGAGAAATCAGTCGCTAGTCTGATGAGAGATCTTTTGTAGGTAACTTTCTGTCTCTCTCTGTCTGCTTTTAAGGTTCTTACTTTGTCATTGGTGTTTGCCAATTTAATTATAACGTGCCTTGGTGTCGGTCTTTTGGGGTTAATTTTGCTTGGGAGCTCCTTGGATTTGTGTGGGTTTTTTCTTACTTATATCAGGGAAGTTTTCTGTCATTATTTCTTCAATCAAGTTTTCTATTCCTTCCTCAGTTTCCTCTCCTCCTGGCATTCCTGTTATGCAGATATTGGTTGTTTTTGTTTTGTTTTGTTTTGTTTTTCATGTTGTCCCAAAGTTCCCTTAGAGTCTCCTCCTGCTTTTAATTTTTTGTGTGTTTTTTTTCTAGAAGCTGCTCTAATTGGGTATTTTTTTCCACCTTGTCTTCTATTAACTCTTGCCATCCTCTAATTCTTCTAGTCAGCTCTTGATGTTTCTATTGAGTTCTTTACAGCAGCAATGTCATTTTTCATTTCTTCTTGATTCTCCTTCATTCCCTCTTGGTTCTTACACATATTTAAGAATTTGTCTTCCAAGGAGAAACAATTGTAATAATCGGAGCAATAAATATTTATTATTAATAATAATAATAAAATACTAACAAAAAAAAGAATGTGTCTTCCATTTTTTTTCATCCACCTTATGACCATTTTTCTGAATTCTTTCTCAGACAGGTTGTTTGCCTCCATTTCATTTACTTTCTTTTCTGGTAATGCCTGCTTTTCTTTCATATGCAGGTTGTTTCTTTGTCTCCCCATTTTCTCTCTTCGCCACATGTCTGGTTATGTAGTTCTCTCTCTCTCTTTATTCCAAGAAAAATCTGACCTTACTATGGAGTGTAGAGCTCTTCTGAATCCACGTGCTTGTGCCACTTGGGGACCGATGTTCTTGGGTTTGCAGGTGTTCGGTGGGTACCATAGTTGTAGATTCCCTGGACTTTTCAGGTTCCTGAAACATCCATTTTTCCTTCTAGATGACGTGATCTCTGCATCCAAGCCAGTCGCTCCGGGAGGGAACCCAGCAGCAGTGGGAGCTGCCTGGTCAGGGGAGCCCGTCCAATAGTCCTCCACAGTTTCCTGGAGTATAGCTGTCCCTCAACTCACCAATAAACACTCCCTGTGTGCCCACACACTCTCCTTTTGTTTTTTTCACTCACACACTATCTTGCAGTCTGACTCTCTCATTTGTCCTCTTTTACATCTAATTGCATTATAAACAGTTTGCCAATCAAAACAGCTCAAGAAACAATCACATTGAATTTTTCCATAAGATAGTGATCTTTCCCAATTTGTTTCTTGATAATGCTGAGACAGGAACAAACACATGATGAACTTGTTAATGTACTAGTATTAGGAAACCAAAGAATACATATGTGTGTTCTTGGATTGAGCCTTAATAAAATTAGGAAGTTAAGTCCCAGCTGGAGACTGGGAAACCAACAGAAAATTTCTAACAGCCAGAGCACACCAGATTTTCAGGAAAAATAAAGATCAACAATACACATTAATTTTCTCAAGTTGTCATTCCATTAGTGATATATAGGTTTTAAAATGTTTAAATGGGTTACCAAATCAAGTTTCAAAACCATCTCACATATTAAACTTTATATTTGATTTAGAATAAAATCACAGATTTTATGGATCATATGTACATATTTTCATTTGCCTTTAAAGTGGCTGTATGTCCTGAAAAGATAACTGCTGGATCTTTTACACTAATACTGAGATGATCTTATGAACTATATTTTATATTGGCAGCATATCTCTGAAGAAAAGTTTTATTTTTTTCCTCAGACTATGACCTACATTCTCCCTAGGTTACTGCCATTGAGTGATTCATTCATTCAGTCTTACATTTATTCAACAAATAGTTATTGAGTTTTGTGATAGGTTATTGGGATACAACTATGAAAATAACAGAAAAATTCTCACACTCATTGAACTTACATTCCAGTAATGGAGATAGACCATAAACAAATAAACAGGAAAAATGTTAGGTATTCTGGACAGTATGGCTCAGAGATTGAGCATCGACCTATGAACCAAGAGGTCATGGTCCAATTCCTGTCAGGGCACATGCCCAGGTGGCAGGATCTCTCCCAAGTAGAGGGTGCAGGAGGCAGCCGATCAATGATTCTCTCTAATCATTGGCATTTCTATCTCTCTCTGCCTTTCCCTTCCTCTCTGTAATTAATAAAAATATATTTTAAAAACAATCCTATCTAATTAATAAAAGAGTGATATGCAAATTGAGCGTACCTCTGCTACATCCACAAGCCATGCCCACCAGTCAATCAGGAGTGAGTATGCAAATTAACTCCAAGCAAGATGGCTGTGCCCACGGAGTGAGTATGAGGCTTGAGTTTCCTCACACGAAATAGAGGAAGCCAAGCTTTCTGCACACCCTGGCAGGCCCAGGCCTCCACTCAAGGTTACAAAGTTTCAATTATAGAAGACAAATAAATTCCAACAAAAATGGCTACAGCCACAGAGCTGAAGAGAGCAGGAAGCTTGAGTTGCCCCTAGAGATAGAGGAAGCCAAGCTTTCCACACAGCCTGTCCTACTTTGGCCTTTGCTCAAGGCTACAAAGTTTCAATTATAGAAGATAAATAAATTCCAACAAAATGGCTGCAGCCATGGAGTAAGCAGGAGGCTTGGCTCCACTCAAGGCTACAAAGTTTCAATTATAGAAGAATAGAAGATAAATAAATTCCAGATATCAGGGTCTCCACTTGGGTCTCAGGGGGGCATGGCCAGCCTTCAAACCGCCACAGGCCCCTCACTCAGGCCACCCCACACCCAAGGGCACCCCCACCTTGCCCTGGGACACCCTTCAGGGCAAATCAGCTGTCTCCCACCCATGCACCAGGCCTCTATCCAATCTAATAAAATAGTAATATGCAAATTGACTGTTACTCCAGCACACAAGATGGCTGCCCCTATGTGGTCAAAGATGATTGCCCCCATGTGGACACAAGATGACTGCCACGAGATGGACAGCAGGGGAGGGCAGTTGGGAGGGACCATGCCTGCAAGAGAGGGCACTTGTGGGTGATCAAGCCTGCAGGGGAGGACAGTTAGGGGTGACCAGGCCAACAGAGGAGGGAGTTGGGGACAACCAGGCCTGCAGGGAAGGACAGTTAAGGGGGGATCCAGGCTTGCAGGGGAGAGCATTTGGGGGGACCAGGCCTGCAGGGGAGGGAAGTTAGGGGCAAATAGGCTAGCAGGGGAGCAGTTAGGCATCCATCAGGTTGGCAGGGGAATGGTTAGGGGTGATCAGGCTGGCAGGAAGAAGCAGTTAGGGGCAATCAGGAAGGCAGGTAGGTGAGCAGTTGTGAGCTTGCAATTCTGGATTGTGAGAGAGATGTCTGACTTCCCATTTCAGCCTGATCCTACCATAATTGGATCTAAATGGGCAATTGGACATCGCTCAAGGGTTCCCAGATTGGAGATGCTGAAGGCTGGGCTAAGGGACACCCTCCCCATGCACGAATTTTGTGCACTGGGTCTCCAGTAAATTAATAAAACTCTGTTTACATGCCAAGATTTACCCCTTGTCACTTACTGGGGTTACAAATGCCAATATTGGCATCACTCCTTTGAGATGTGTTCCCAAAGCAGGAATTATTTTTCCTAAAAACCCATTGGGAAATTCAGAGAAATGTCAGTGTGAGAGATCCCCTCGGTCTCTCCCCTTGAGTTTTCAACTATTTAAACTATAACTCAACAAATAATTCCCTGCTCAAAGTGCAGTCACACCTGAGAGATTTGTGCATTGAAGCATCTAAAGATGAGCAACTGGTAACAAATGGGAAGGGTGAGTAAGGGCTGAGACTAGCCAAGGACACAGCCCTCAGCAGGGAGCTCATGATGGCAGGGTTCCCCCTGGAGAGAGGATCGAGCTAGTTATGGTGACTTCTCCCTTCAGCTAGGAGGAGCAAAGATACTCAATGGGCATCTGTGCAAGAATGAGCAGTATGTGCTGCAGCTGAGCCAGAGTTCTGGGAAAGGACACAGCACTAGGGTGCTGCCACAGTTGTTAGGGCCATCAGCAATTTAGACATAAAACAAAGGTATGAATCTCTGCCACCCTATAGACTCCCATAGCTTGCTTCCCTTCACTCTTGGTGTCAAGTTGCAGAGCACATTATCTGCAAACCTGATAACTGGTACCACAGCATAACTATCTGCCCCCCCACACCCCCAGAGCAAAGATTATGCACTGTGACTGGTCCTGGGTTGGTGTGCAAGGGGTCACCATGGAGGCCCAAAGTTGCCATTACGAAAAGATCAAAATAAAGAAGCTGACCAGGTTCCCCCAACCAACTGAATCCCACACATCATGGCTACACTGATTGCAACCAAAGATGGCAGGGTCAGCATTGGAATTTCACATAGCTAAAAACTTGTGATTCAACACCACTTACTGGAAAATAATAGAAATACCTCTTCATATTAATCTGTTAGAGAGGTGCCACTAATACAAAGTAGCCCAGGAAGTTAAAGAATTCAACAAACACCATAAATAACCAAGGTAGCAATGTAGTTCAGAAAAAAAAATGAAAAATTTCCAGAAAGCAAACTGGAACCCATGGAAATATGTGGTGTAAATGGCAGAGGATTCAAGATTGGCATTCTGGAAATACACAATGAAATGTAAGAATATACAGACAGGCGATTTAATGAAACAAATTAGTGAACAAAATGAGTAATTTACCAAAGAGATTAAAACTTTTAAAAAAAGCCAAAACCGGTTTGCCTCAGTGGATAGAGCATCGGCCTGAGGACTGAAGGGTCCAGAGTTCGATTCCGGTCAAGAGCACATACCTTGGTTGCGGGCACATCCCCAGTAGGGGGCGTGCAAGAGGCAGCTGGTCAATGACTATCATTGATGTTTCCAACTCTCTATCCCTCTCTCTTCCTCTCTGTAAAAAATCAATAAAATATATATTTTTTTAAAATTTAAAAAAAAATAAATTTTGGATATGAAGAGCTTAAAAGAAATCAAGAATGAACTAGTGAGCACAGAAAATAGAGCTGACCAGATGGATAACAGAATTAGCTGTATCAAAGATAGAAATCTAGAAATGACACCAAAGGAAAAAGAGAGAGACTTGAGCAGGAAGAAAGAGAAGAAAGAAAGAAAGAAAGAAAGAAAGAAAGAAAGAAAGAAAGAAAGAAAGAAAGAAAGAAAGAGAAAAGGGGAAAGAGACAGAGAGAGAAAGAGACAGAGGGAGGAAGGGAGGGAGGGAGGGAGGGAGGGAGGGAGGGAGAAGAAAGAAAGAAAGAAAGAAAGAAAGAAAGAAAGAAAGAAAGAAAGAAAGAAAGAAAGAAGGAGAAAGAAAGAAAGAAAGAAAGAAAGAAAGAAAGAAAGAAAGGAAAGAAAGAAAGAAAGAAAGAAAGAAAGAAAGAAAGAAAAGAAAGAAAGAAAGAAAGAAAGAAAAGAAAGAAAGAAAAGAAAGAAAAGAAAGAAAGAAAGAAAGAGAGAGAGAGAGAGAGAGAGAGAGAGAGAGAGAGAGAGAGAGAACTCTATGAGAACTATCTGACTTCACCGGAAAGATCAACTTAAGAATAATAGGCATATCAGAAGGAAAGGAGGAGAAGGGAACAAAAAATCTTTTCAAATAATTAGTGAGAACTTCCCAAACCTAAGGAAAGAGCTAGATTACAGAATCCAAGAAGCAAACAGAACAACTAGCTCTCTCAATCCAAATAGGCCTATTCCAAGACACATGTTTTAAGACTGTCAAAAAATAACAACAAAGAAAGAATTCTCAGAATTTCCAAGGCAGCCAGGAAAAAGAAGAAAGTAATCTATAAAGGAAAGCTCATTAGGTAATCATCAAAATTCTCAGAAGAAATTCTATAAGCTAGAAGATTGTGGAACCAAACATTCAAACTATTAGAAGAGAAACATTACCAGCCAAGAATAATATATCCAGCAGAGTTATACTCCAAGTATAAAGGAGAAATAAAGAATTTTACAGACATATTGAAGCTGAGAAAACTTATCAAGAAATACTCAAGGAACTTACTCTACCAGAAACAAAGAGCAAAAGGTCACAAAACAATGAATAAGTTCACCAGCAAACTTACAGCACTAACAGGTAAAATTTGTGACAATAAAAGCAAATAGAAGGAGGTAGAGGTCTGAATTTGCAAAGTAAGATGAATACAATATGCTCTCAAAAGAAAAAATAACTATGGGATATAAGCAACTTCATTTTTTTATAAACCTAATGATAACCACACAAAAATCCCAAATCAGGAAACCAAGATGATGGAATAGTTAAACACCTAAACTGCTGCCTCACACAACAATTTCAAAACTACAAATAAAAGATAAAATGAACATCATTCAGAACCTCAGGAAGGCTGGCTGAGTGGAAATTCTACAACTAGAAGGTAACAGAAAAGCACACTGAGATTCAGAGGAGCTTCGGGAGGCAGAGGTACTGAGACACACGTGTGGAGAGGACTGGCAACTGAGTACACAGCTAGCTTTCTCAAGCAGGAGGGAGACAAAAGATCCCGACTGTGCTGAACTTCAGTTCCAGGTGAGATTCTTGGAACTCAGACTTATATGGGGTGAAACTAGACTGTCATAAAAGAGAAAAGCACACTGAGACTCAGAGGAGCTGCAGAAGGCAGGGGTACCAAGGTGCGTGTGCAGAGAAAGCAGGTAACTGAGTATGCAGCAGGCTTTCTCAAGCAGGAGGGAGACAAAAGCTCCCAACTTCACAGAACACCACTTCTGGGCAAGACTCTGGGGATTCAGACTCATTTGGGGAGAAACTGGACTGTTTTGTAGCAGATGGAACTCTAGGGCAGCTTTCTCTCAGAGGTGCTTGCAGTGATTACTGAGACACAGGGGCTTATGGGAAACCAGTGCTGTCTGCTCTGCCCTGAGACTCCACCCCATCCAAGCTGAGCACAGAGGCTTTTGCAAGTCTTGTCTCATAAGGGTGTCTCCAGCACAGAAGTTCTCCCAGCGTAGACCCAGCTGATCCTCACAGCCAATTGGCCTGGAGGCCAATTCCTCCCAGTGGTACCAACAACAATCAAGGCTTAACTACAATAAGACTGCACACATCCCACAAAGAGGTGCACCAAGAGTGTCTACCTCAGGTAACTGGGAAGACTGAGCCACTAGGTCCTCTAGGACACCTAGTAAACAAAGACACTCTATCAACACAGGGAAGCAGCAAAAATGTGGAGACAAAGAAACAGATCACAAATGAAAGAAATGGAGGAGAGAAAACAACTGGATATAGAGTTCAAAACCACAGTTATAAGGTTTTTCAAAAATATCCTAGAAAAGGCCAATAAATTTAGTGAGACTCTCAAGGATATGAAAAAGGACCAACTAGAAATTAAACATACACTGACGGAAATTAAAAAAATTATACAGAAATCTAACAGCAGACTAGAATATCACAAGTATGAAGTCAAAGGTTTGAATTACAAAGAAGCAAAAAACACCCAACCAGAAAAGCAAAAAGAAAAAAGAACCCAAAAAGTTGAAGATAAATTAAGAAGCCTGTAGGACAACTTCAAGTGTACCAACATCAGAATTATGGGGGTGTCAGAAGAGGAGAGAGAGCAAGATACTGAAAACCTATTTGAAGAAATAATGACAGAACCTCCTCCCTCCCTTTCCAGGTGAAAGAAATAGTTACAAGTCCAGAAAGCACAGGGAACCCCAAACAAAAGGAATCCAAAAAGGACCACACCAAGACAAATCATAATTAAAATGGTAAGAGCAAAAGACAAAGAGATAATATTAAAAGCAGCAAGAGAAAAACAGGTAGTTACCTACAAAGGAGTACACATGCAACTGTTAGCTGCTTTCTCAACATAAACTATGCATGCCAGAAGGGAGTGGCAAGGAATATTCAATGTGATGAATAGCAAGAAATTACAACCAAGATTACTCTACCCAGCAAAGCTATTATTCAGAATTGAAGGTCAGATAAAGAGCTTCACAGATTAAAAAAAAAAAAAAAAAAAAGCTAAAGTAGTTCATCACTGCCAAACCAGTATTATATGGAATGCTGAAGGGTATTCTTTAAGAAGAGGAAGAAGAAGAAAAAGGTAAAGATAAAAATTATGAATAACAAATACATACACTAGTGAATCTAAAAATCAAGTGAATAAAAAAATCTCACGAACAGAATAAACTGGGGAATATAATAGAATCAGGGGTATAGAAAGGGAGTGGACTAACAATTCTTGGGGAGAAATGGAAGTGGAGGGTGGGGGGGAGACTGAAAAAAATGGTACACCTATGGATGAGGACATTGTGGTGGGGGAGGTAAGGGCAGAGGGTGGGGGTGGTAACTGGGTGGAGGGGAGCTATAGGGCAAAAAAGAGGAACAATTGTAATAACTTGAACAATAAAGATTTATTTTTTAAAAATCCAAAACCAGAACATATAGCTTTAAAAAAAGGAAAGAAAAGAAAAGGAAAGAAAAGAAAGAAAAAGAAGAAAAGAAAAGAAAAGAAAAGAAAAGAAAAGAAAAGAAAAGAAAAGGGAAAGAAAAGAAAAGGGAAAGAAAAGAAAAGGGAAAGGAAGGGAAGGGAAGGGAAGGGAAGGGAAGGGAAGGGAAGGGAAGGGAAGGGAAGGGAAGGGAAGGAAGGGAAGGGAAGGGAAGGGAAGGGAAGGGAAGGGAAGGGAAGGAAGGGAAGGGAAGGGAAGGGAAGAAAGGAAAGGAAAGGAAAGGAAAGGAAAGGAAAGGAAAGGAAAGGAAAGGAAAGGAAAGGAAAGGAAAGGAAAGGAAAGGAAAGGAAAGGAAAGGAAAGGGAAAGGAAAAGGAAAGGGAAAGGAAAGGGAAAGGAAAGGAAAGGAAAGGAAAGGGAAAGGGAAAGGAAAGGGAAAGGAAAGGGAAAGGAAAGGAAAGGAAAGGAAAGGAAAGGAAAGGAAAGGAAAGGAAAGGAAAGGAAAGGAAAGGAAAGGAAAGGGAAGGGAAGGGAAGGGAAGGAAGGGAAGGAAGGGAAGGGAAGGGAAGGGAAGGGAAGGGAAGGGAAGGGAAGGGAAGGGAAGGGAAGGGAAGGGAAGGGAAGGGAAAGGAAAGGAAAGGAAAGGAAAGGAAAGGAAAGGGAAGGGAAGGGAAGGGAAGGAAAGGGAAGGGAAGGGAAGGGAAGGGAAGGGAAGGGAAGGGAAGGGAAGGGAAGGGAAGGGAAGGGAAGGGAAAGGAAAGGAAAGGAAAGGAAAGGAAAGGAAAGGAAAGGAAAGGAAAGGAAAGGAAGGGAAGGGAAAGGAAAGGAAAGGAAGGGAAAGGAAGGGAAAGGAAGGGAAAGAAAAGAAAGAAAAAAGAAAAGAAGTATGGAATACCACCAAACAAAACAACAGACAGAAACACAAAGAAAAAGAACCACAATGGAGGCACAGAGCTACAAAAATAAAATATATAAAAGTTGGCTCAGTGGATAGAGTGTTGGCCTACAAAATGAAGGGTCCCTGGTTTGATTCAGGTCAAAGGCACATGCTTAGGTTGTGGGCTTGATGCCCAGTAGGGGGCAGGCAGGAGGCAGCCAATCAATGATTTTCTTTCATCATTGATGTTTCTATCTCTCTCCATCTCCTTCCTCTTTGAGATAAATAAAAATATATTTTTAAAAAATAAAATGGCTATAGGAAATCCCCTTACATCAATAATTATCCTAAATATAAATGGACTGAGTTCACCAATAAAGAGGCACAGAGTAGCAGATTGGATAAAAAATGAAACCCAATCATGTGCTGCCTTCAGGAGGCATATCTAAGCTTCAAAGACAAAATTAGACTCAAAGTGCAAGGGTAGCAATGATTCAGGCAAATAACATTCACAGAAAAGAATGTGCAGCCATACTTATTTCTGACAAAATAAATTTCAAGGTAACAAGAGACAAAGATGGACATTTTATAATGATAAAGGGGACGTTACATGAAGAAGACATAACAACTTTTAATATATATGCACCCAACCAAACAGCATAGAAATATATAGAGCAACTACTAACAGAACTAAAGGGAGAAACTGACAAAAACACAATCACAGTTAGGGACCTCAGTACTCCATTGACAGTTCTAAAGATCTAAACAGAAAATCAATAAAGAAGTATCAGCCTTGCCCACTAGTGGTGCAGTAGATTGAGTGTCATCCCATGACCAAGAGGTCCTGGGTTTGATTCCTGGTGCCTGGGTTGCAGGTTCAATCCCCAGTGTGGGGCATGCAAGAGGCAGCCAATGATTCTTTCTCATCATTGATGTTTCTATCTTTCTCTTCTCCCTTCCTCTCTGAAATTAATTTCAAAATATTAAAAAAAATAAGAATCAGCCTTAAATGACACATTAGACCAAATGGACATAATCGACATTTAGTCTTTTATCCCAAAATATAAAGTATACACTCTTCTCCTGTGCACATGGAACATTCTCAAGGATAGGCCATACGTTGGGTCACAAAACTAAGCTCAACAAATTTAAGATGACTGAAATTATACCAAGCATATTCTCTGACCGCAATGCTTTAACATTAGAAATCAACTGCAAAAAGGAAGTAAAGAAACCCACAAATATGTGGAGATAAAAAACCTTTCAATATTCTCATATAGTACTTAAGAGGTCATTGTGGGAAATAAGCAGGTAAGTGTTTGTCTTTCACATTTGCACAACATGACTAATTCTTACATTAAGTATTTTGCAAAGTACAAAGACTGGTAAATGTTATTGATGTGTAAGAAATAAATGTGTGAATACATGGATATATGCATAAGTGAAATTAAAAAGTCTTGGAAGAGGGAAGGTAAACATCATGAACAAATATCTAAAGGGGAGATGGGAAAGTGAAAATTACTACGCCATCAAAGACCTCATTCCCACATGACAAATGTACCTAAGCCTCCTGCATTTTTTAAGAGGAACTATTCACTGTAAATGCTTAACAGAAATCCCACATATATTCCATTTTTGATATAATAGGTCCCTCCTTTGGCAAAAATGAAGCAGAGAGTGATTCAGGATACCACATTCACGGATAATTGTGAGTCCCCAAACATTAAATAACAATGACCTGATTGACCCTTCCTTGGTTTATTAATTTCATATTCCAGACTAAGATGCAGAATCTCAAGGACCCAGAAGGTAGAATTGTAGAAAAGCCTGTATAGAAAAGCAGTTATCATTCCCACTTCTTGCTAAAGGTTGAAAAACCTAAAATTGGAAAAGAGAGTAAAGGAAAGTATTCTACTAGTCTTTAAAGTAAAATTTGTCACACATATAAACCTGTCTTATGATATTTTAACTATTTATAAACACTTAAATATCCTTTGCACCTTTTAATAAGTAGTACTGTGTCATTCCCCCCGCCCCCGAATGACCTCAATGGTCAGATAGCCAAATGCAAGTCTTCAGAAGCCTTTACATAGTCATCACTCATATACCACAAGTCAGGTAAACATTGTAAAAAGTACAGGTGGATATACAATATCTGCCTTTGAGAAGTAGAAGGAAATGAAAATAAAGGGTGAGTACAGGGCAGTATAGGATCAAGGGCTAAGTGTTTGATAATGGTCTCTAAGGGCATTTGGAAGAGGCAAAGAAGGAAAAATACATACTACTCCACTGAACTCCATTATATTAAATTGTTTACTAAAAAAATTTCACCTGAATGTCTCACAGGCAAGTCAAACTCAACATGTCCAAATCTGAATGCATCATCTTCCTCTGCCACCTGAACTGATCCTCCTCCTGTGTTTCAGATTTCAGAGTATGGCACTGCTATCTAGTTGCTCAATCCAGATAAGATATTCTCATTCTCTTCCTTTATTTCATCCACTACAATCAACCCAACATGACGTCCTATTAATGCTATTTCCTCAAGCTCTGCCATACCAGATAAGTCAAGTTCTGGCTCACATGATTGCTCCCTCTGACCCATCTTCTCTGGCTCCACTGGATATGTGCTGTGTGTCAGACTCCAAGAGCTCAAAAATGGATAAAAACATATTTCCTCTCCTCAAGGCAGAACTTGAGGTGGGTCCAGGAAACATGGCTTTTATTTAGAACAATATTGTTTGATTGTGTGTTAATTTGGGCTATCTGCCTTTTCTTTCATTTAATGTTTCAGTAATATTGGCCTTCCACATTACCATAAGTCTTTTAGAGTGCCACACTGCTTGACAATTCTCATTTTCTATGCCACTCAAATACTTAATGACATAGATAGACTCTAATTCCAGGCTACATGGATACTTCGTACTATGAACAACTTAGAAAAAATTCAATAGCTGTGAAAAATGTAATTGTTGTGAAACCTATAATCTTTATATATAAAAGGCTATTATGCTAAGTGTCCAACCATTCTACCATTCGACTGGTAGCTATGATGTGCACTCACCACCAGGGGGCAGATGCTCAACACACAGGCATGGAAACATGGAACAGACTGATGAATCTCAGAGGAAAGGAGAGAGGGTGTGGGAAGAAATTAACCGAAGATCTTATATGCATACTAGAGGCCTGGGGCATGGATTAGTGAACTGGTGGGGTCCCTCAGCCTGGCCTGCGGGGATCAGGCTGGAACCAGCAGTCCTGGATTATGAGAGGGCACAAACAAAACTAAGTGACCCCACTGGTGCACGAATCCATGCACCAGGCCTCTAGTATTTGATATGAGCCATGGGAGGCTACTGGTTCTATTCCCTGTAAGGGAGCATACCCAGGTTGCAGGTTTAACACCTGATCAGGGTGTGTACAGGAGGCAACCGATTGATGTTTCTTTCTCACCCTTGCCTTTCCTCTCTCTCTAAAATCAATAAAAACATATTTTAAAAAAATAAAATCAGCCCTTCTGGGAGCTACCTAAGGGCGCGGACGGGGAAATCTCGCCATCTTAAGGGGAAGAGGTTTATGTCAGAGGCCGCAATATCCACAGCCGCAAAGACCACCAAACAGCTGTGAGCCCCAGAACACTGACCACAATCAGCACGAACATTTAGACTCAAAGGAGCGCTCCACTCCAAGGCGAAAAGGTCAGATTTCGCAGAGATCCAGTGAGTCTCCAGCAGCACTGCAGCCTGCACTCGCCAGGCACATGGAGGCCAGAGGACTGAGCCTGGGTTTACAAGAAAACCCTGGGGTTTGGGCTGGAGGCGCCCCTGACTGTGGACAGGGCTCCTAAGTGGGGGGATATCTAAGGAGCAGCACGTTTCGATCTGACTCCGAGGCATATCTGGAGAGTTACAGGGGAGTGCGGTGGGCTTGGTCTGCCTCACCCCCACCCCTATATAGATCAGGGACACAGAGAGGGGGAAAAGGCTAGAAAGGCTTCAGTGCCCTGGAAGTCAACCCAGAAACACTGCCAACCAGAGGCTAAAGCACATATGGAATCTAGAACTGCTTAAAAATCAGGACCTGATTACAACACGGAAGAAACACTGGGAACTGCAATTACCAACCAGATTGGGAACTGGTGAGCTAGACAGAACAACAGAGGAAGTGAATGACCTTCATTACTGCAAATTTTATTATGATTTTTCAATTGTTTAATTTTTTTGTTTTGTTTTTTATTTAC
Source organism: Vespertilio murinus (assembly GCA_963924515.1). Classification (NCBI taxonomy): domain Eukaryota; kingdom Metazoa; phylum Chordata; class Mammalia; order Chiroptera; family Vespertilionidae; genus Vespertilio; species Vespertilio murinus. Next base: position 65,092,732 of record OZ004710.1, read on the forward strand.
ATTAGATGAAAAGTTTACTCAAGAAATTATTTATTTTGTCTTCCCTCACTTGATTTTACATTTTAAATTAATTCATTTTTTATATGAAATCAATATTATTACTACTAATATTTTACTTTTTATCTTTTTATCTTATTTTCTTTGTTTATTTTTATTACTACCTTTTAAGTGCCATATTATATACCTCCTTTTTTTTCTCCTTTTCCCCCTTTCGGGATTACTATTCTACAGACGAATTATATCTTTCCTTCTCAAACGCTCTATTCTAACTCAACCCTACTTTTATGCCATCACTCTCTTCCCAACCCTTTCCCTTTGGTGTCCTGCTTATCTTAACCCTATACTGCTCTAGATTTTCCCTATTCTTTCTGTTTACCCACTCCTAAAATTTTATTCTACCTGTGTATATCTAACTCCCAACCCCTTGCTCCAAGCCTATTCACACCTACCTTGTCGCTGTCGTAAAAAAAGCAAAAAACAATCCTTCTCTCTACCCCTTTGTAGTTGTATGTTGAATGCTAACTATATCAAACTTTTATGCTTTTTAGTAAGATGGGTTTGCTTATTCTTTTTATTTAATTGTATGTTTTTGTTAGCTAGGTTCTACTCACCTTTATTAGAGGATATTAATATTGCAAACACATTTCTGTTCAGTGCCTTCTGTGTTGTACATGGTTGTGTTGTATTTTGTACCTTTAAATCTAAGCAGGAGAGAGAGAACTACATAACCAGACATCCTAAAAAGAGAGATCATGCGGAGGCTAAGAAACAATCCGCATATGAAAGAAAATCAAGCATCACCAGAAAAGGAAGTAAACGAGTTAGAGGCAAGCAACCTACCAGAGCAAGAATTAAGAGTAATGATCATGAAATGGCTATAAAGAATGGAAGACAAATTTAACAATATGAGTAAGACCCAAGAGGAAATGAAGAAGAACAAGGGGATCTAAAGAAGAACCAAGAGGAAATGAAGGAGACCCAAGAAGAAATGAAAAATGACATTGCTACTATGAAGAACTCAATAGAAAGCATCAAGAGTAGACTAGAAGAAGCAGAGGACCACATAAGTGAGTTAGAAGACAAGATGGAAAAAAATACCCAATAAGAGCAGCTGCTAGAAGAAAAAAATCAAAAAACAGGAGGAGAGCCTATGGGAGCTTTGGGAAAATACAAAACAAAACAATATTACAATAATAGGGGTACCAGAAGGAAAGGAAAGTGAGCAAGATATGGAAAAAGTATTTAAGAAATAATGACAGAAAACTTTCCTGAGATAGAGAAGAAAAAACCCACACAAATCCAAGATACTCAGAGTCCCAAACAAAATGAATCCCTAAAGACCAACACCTAGGCACATTATAATTAAATTCGCAAAAACCATTAACAAAACCACAATCTTTTTTTAATATATATATATAATTGATATTTTACAGAGAGGAAGGGAGAGAGATAGAGAGCTAGAAATGTCCATGAGAGAGAAACATCGACCAGCTGCCTCTTGCACACCCCCTACCGGGGATGTGCCCACAACCAATGCACATGCCCCGACCGGAGTCGAACCCGGGACCTTTCAGTCCACAGAACGACACTCTTTTCACTGAGCCAAACCGGTTTTGGCCAAAACCACAATCTTAAAAGCAGCCAGAGAGAGACAGAAAGTTACATATAAAGGAACCCCCATCAGACTAGCAACTGATTTCTCAACAGAAACTCATCAGGCCAGAAGGGAATAGGATGACATATACAAAGTCATGCAAAGGAAGGGTCTGAATCCAAGCATACTGTACCCTGCAAGGCTATCAATCAAAACTGAAGGTGAAATCAGGAGCTTCACAGACAAAAAAAGACTAAAGGAATTTAACTCCAACAAACCAGCAATGCAAGAAATGCTAAAGGGTCTACTGTAAAAATAAAGAAATAGGAAGCGAAGAAGGAACACAGGGGGATAGAATAAACATGGCATCAAATAAGTACCTATCAATAATTACTTTAAATGTAAATGGTTTAAATACTCCAATCAAAAGACATAGGGTAACAACAGATTGGATAAGAAAGCAAGACCCATACATCTGCTGTCTACAAGAAACTCACTTCAGAAAAAAAGATGCCCACAGACTGAAGGTGAAAGGATGGAAAAAGGTTTTCCAGGCGAACGGAAATGAAAAAAAAGCTGGGGTAGCAATACTTATATCTGACAAATTAGATCTCAAAGTGAAAGACATAACAAAAGATAATGAAGGCCACTTCATAATACTAAAGGGAGCAATCTAACAAGAAGAAATAACCCTGATAAACATATATGCACCCAATATGGGAGCACCCAAATACATTAAAAAAAAAAAAAACTGCTGGAAGACATTATGGGAGAAATTAATAGCAATAAATCATAGTAGGAGATTTTAATACCCCACTGTCACCTTTGGACAAATCATCTAAACAAAAAATCAGCAAAGAAACATCAATGCTAAATGGCACACTAGACCATATTGAATTAATAGACATCTTAAGAACATTTCACCCCAAAGCCACAGAACATAACATTCTTCTCAAGTGCACATGGGTCATTTTCAAAGATAGAACACATGTTGGGACATAGGCAAAATCTCTTCAAATTCAAGAAGATAGAAATCATATCAGGCATCTTCTTAGATCAGAGTGGCATAAAATTGGAAATCAACTACAATAAAAATAATCCAAGGAAATAAAAAACATGGAGACTGAATAGCATGCTATTAAACAAGGACTGGGATACCAGGGTAATCAAGGAAGAAATTAAAAACATCATGGCAACAAATGACAATGAAAACACAACAATCCAAAATCTATGGGACACAGCAAAAGCAGTCTTGAGAGGGAAGTTCATATCTCTACAAGCCTATTGTAAAAGACAAGAAAAAATGGTAACAAATTATCTAACTCTACATCTCAAACAGTTAGAAAAGGAGCAACAAGAAAAACCCAGTGTAAGGGGAAGGAAGGAAATAACAAAAATCAGAGTGGAGATAAATGACATAGAGACCAAAGAAACAATACATAATACCAACAAAACCAAGAGCTGGTTCTTTGAAAGAATAAACAAGATTGATGAACCTCTAGCCAGGCTAACTAAGAAACAAAGAGAGAGAACTCAAATAAACAAAATCAGAAATGAAAGAGGTAAAATACCAACAGACCCCGCCTAAATACAAAGGATTGTTGCAAAATACTACGAACAACTCTATTCCAACAAACACTACAACCTGGAGGAAATGGACACATTTCTAGAAAAATATAACCTGCCAAAACTCAATCAGGAAGAATCTAAAAACCTCAATAGACCAGTGACTTTGTAAGAAATTGAAGCAGTCATCAAAAAGCTTCCAGCAAACAAAAGCCCAGGGCCAGATGGCTTCACACCAAACATTCAAGGAAGAACTAATACCTATCCTCCTCAGACTATTCCAAAAATTTCAAGAGAAAGGAACACATCCAAACTCCTTCTATGAAGCCAGCATCACCATAATACCATAACCATATAAAGATAACACAATCAAAGAGAATTACAGGTTAATATCCCTCATGAACATAGATGCCAATATCCTCAACAAAATTCTAGCAAATCGGCTCCAACCAAACATCAGAAAGATCATACAACATGACCAAGTAGGATTTATTCCCGGAATGCAAGGATGGTACAATATCCTCAAATCAATAAACGTGATACATCACATAAACATACTGAAAGTTAAAAATTATATAGTCATATCAATTGATGCAGAAAAAGCATTTGATAAAATCCAACACCCTTTCCTGATAAAAACTCTCAACAAGATGGGAGTACAAGAATCATACCTCAACATAATAAAAGCTATATAAGATAAACCCACAGCAAACATCATACTCAATGGGCAAAAACTAAAACCATTCCCTCTAAGAACAGGAACAAGACAGGGATGCCCACTCTCACCACTTCTGTATGACACAGTACTGGAAGTACTAGCCATTGCAATTAGACAAGAAGAGGAAATAAAAGGCATCAAAATTGGAAAAGAAGAAGTAAAGGTGTCCCTATTTGCAGATGACATGGTATTGTACATAAAAACCCCAAAAGACTCCATCAAAAAACTAATAGACTTAATAAATGAATTTGGCAATGTAGCAGGATACAAAATCAACGCCAAGAAATCTATGGCATTTGTATACACCAATAGTGAACTCATAGAAACACAGACTAAAAAAGCAATCCCATTTACCATCACAACAACAAAAAAAATTAAGATACCTAGGAATAAACTTAACTAAGGAGGTAAAAGACCTATATGATGATAACTATACGACACTGAAAAAAGAGATAGAGGAAGATGTAAACAGATGGAAGAACATACCATGTTCATGTGTTGGTAGAATCAACATCATCAAAATGTCCATACTTCCCAAAGCAATTTATAAGTTCAATGCACTCCTTATTAAAATATCTACAACATCCTTCACAGACCTATAAAGAACTTTCCAAAAGTTCATTTGGAGCAATAAAAGACCCTGAATAGCCTCAGCAATCTTGAGAAAGAAAGTAAAGTAGGAGGATCTCAATACCAGATATCAAGCTGTATTACAAAGCCACTGTTCTCAAAACAGCCTGGTACTAGCACAAGAACAGACATATAGATCAATGGAATAGAATAGAGAATCCAGATATCAACTCAAATCAATATGCTCAATTTGTATTTGATAAAGGAGGCACGAATATACAATGTAGTCAAGACAGTCTCTTCAATAAATGGTGTTGGGAAAATTGGACAGATACACGCAAAAGAATGAAACTAGATCACCAACTTACACCATACATAAAAATAAACTCAAAATGGATATAGGACTTAACCATAAGACGGGAAACCATAAAAATACTAGAGACATCCACAGGCAGCAAAATCTCAGACATATGTCTGAAGAACTTCTTCACTGATACTAACCCTTGAGCAATGGAAGCTAAAGAGACAATGAACAAATGGGACTACGTCAAAATTAAAGGCTTTTTCACAGCAAAAGAAACCATCAACAAAACAACAAGAAAGCTCACTGTATGGGAGAACATATTTGCAAATGATATCACTGATAAAGGTTTAATCTCCAACATCTACAGACAGCTTATACAACTCAATAAAAGGAAAATAAATGAGCCAATTAAAAAATGGGAAATGGACCTAAATAGAACCCTCTCAAAAGAACACAGAAGGAAGGCTAAGAGGCACATGAAAACATGCTCAAAGTCACTAATTATCCGAGAGATGCAAATCAAAACAACAATGCGGTACTATCTCACACCTGTCAGAATGGCCACCATCAACAACACAACAAATGATAAATGTTGGCGAGGTTGTGGAGAAAAAGGAACCCTCGTGCACTGCTGGTGGGATTGCAGGCTGGTACAACCACTGTAGAAAACAGTATGGAGTTTCCTCAAAAAACTGAAAATGGAACTCCCATTTGACCCAGTAATCCCACTCCTAGGAATATACCCCAAGAAACTAGAAACACCAATCAGAAAGGATATATGCACCCCTATGTTCATAGCAGCACAATTTACAATAGCTAGGATTTGGAAACAGCCTAGGTGCCTGTCAGCAGATGAATGGATCAGAAAACTACGGTACATCTACTCAATGGAATACTATGCTGCCATAAAAAGGAAGGAATTCTCATCATTTGCAGCAACCTGGATGGAATTGGGGAACATCATGCTGAGTGAAATAAGCCAGTCAATGAAAGAGAAACACCACATGACCTCACTCATTTATGGATATTAAAGATCATTATAAACTAATGAACAGAAAGATATATAGAGAGACAGTAAAACAAGCAGCAGACTGTCAAATGACATTGGGGGAGGGAGGTCGGGAGATCTGGGGGAGTTAAGAGATCAACGGAAGGACTGGTATGCATGCATATAAGTACAACTAATAGACAGAAAACTCTGGAGAGGGAGGGCATTTATGGGGGGGGGCAATGGTAAGCTATGTACACATATAATACTTTAATAAATTAAAAAAAAACTTAAAAAATAAATAAAATCATAATATTTAATGTAAGTCAAATTCCCATGATATGAACCATTTGGTTATATTTTCATGCATGATAAATTAGTATCTCTCCTTTGTCCTCCTCACCCCTTATTCTAGAAGAGTCCCCTGAAAATTTTTCATCTCTAAAGTCAGGAAATATCTTCTGTATGAATTTCCCTTTGCCATGTTACCTTTCCTGTGTCCCTCTAATTTAAATAACACACTCTTCTGAGACATCTATCACCTTAATATGGCTGTCACACTTCTACGGACCAATAGATTATTAGCTCTAGCAGACGTGTAGATGCTCATGGCACCTCATCTGACAATAACCACCCAAAATAGAAAGATTTAGTGAAGTGTGTTGTAAAGAGCACTAGACTGTGAATTAGGGGACCTGAGTTTTGGTCCTAATGCTACCATTTTTATATTGGACCTTTTTTCAGGACCTCAATTTTCTCAACAATAAAATAAGTGTTATGACCTTCTAAGTCATACCCTACTCTAATTGTTCTCCAAACATACTTTAAGATTAAATTTGTTTTATTACAAATACATTTATTTTATATAATTTTATTATAAATTTAAAGACAATTAAAGCTTACCTTCGCAAATGCCTGTGAGATTCAGCCACTTCTTCTGAATTGTCTCTACAAGTCCTATGTAAGGGGAGTAATATAGGTTAAAATCAAATAAAATTATAGGAAAAGAAAAGTAAAAGTCATAACTTTCTGACAATATCTATGAACATTATTTAAATAAATGCTGTTTTCTTTCATAAAAAGAAAGTAACGAAGTAAAAGAAAATATACTAAGAAATTATTCAGACTTGGAAATGAGAGGAAACTACTAAAGTTTATAATTTGTTTATAGAAGGTCTATGTATATTTCAAATATCACTTAACCAATAGCTTAAATACAAATCATGCCAGTCTACTCCAACCTTATGCAAAGATAAAATGAGTCCAAAAGACCTGGCGCCCTAAGTGTAGTACTGCAGAAGAAACCTTAGAGTTGCTAGGTCTTTCTTCCACACTCTACCCATGACAGATGAATGAGATTTTCTCCTATTTATAAGCCTCTCTAATAAGAAGAGTCCTCAGGACTTTCCTCAGGAACCACATCCAGTGTTTCACAATCAAGATTCCCAGTTAACTCTAAGCAAAATCTCCCATGGCCTCTCAAGTCTACTGAATCATCTAAGAAGAAAGAGATCATTTGTTGACTATCCTCTCCATCTGAGTAATTGATATTTTAAGATAATTATTAAATTATCCCTCAGGATTCTCTTCTTCTGGGTTAATGAGTACCATTCCCGCCACATTCCTCGCAGAGTACATCTCATCCCCTATGACCTATTCTGTTTCTGCAGGCAAATGCCTGGCTTCAGGCTTCTGTTAAGGTTATCCTGGCTTTGAATTTCTCTATTCATGTTTTGTCCTCTAAAACTCATGAGACTGTATTTAGAATTTCCATGGGGCTCTATAAAATCTGTTTCTTCCTTAAAATTTTATCTCCCACAATAATATTGAGAAATATTGCCCAGAATATCCAAAATAAGACTGCATTTACCACAGTGTATATATATATATATATATATATATATATATATATATATATATATTTGTTTAAATTAAGTCCTGACTCCAGCTCATAAATTAAGTTAGGGCAATACAGTTTAGCTTTGCAATATCCTTGTCCAGAGGCCAAGAAATTATTCCAGTGGTATTTCTCAGGAAACAAATGTTTAGACTCCTGAGAGGAAGCCAGAAATCTGGAGTGTTTAATATGGTTCTTGGCTACCTCTGGTTCTTATGTCACCAAAGAAATATTCTGGCTGAGCACTCGTATTCATTTCCAGACCACATCATTTTATGAAGTTAGATTCTTTGGAGAATTTAACAGTGCATCCCAAGGTGCATTTTATGGTCTAATTGCCATATGTTATACATTTGAAATGTGAACTTTTGGAGTGTATGAAGGTCCTGCCAATATAAAAGCTGTCTTTCTATATATTATGCAATAGCACAAAAACTATTGCATCCCCAAAGCATCTGTCTTATATTGCTGAATCAGGCTCGCAGCAGAGAAAAGAATGGTTGCCCTCTGAGTTTAACCCTGACATGGCTTACAATTGGGACCAACCCTACACATAGGCAGAATAGGCATCACTTCTGTAGTGAGATTTGAGGGTACCTAAAAGATCAGTCTGGTTCAGTATCTGACTTGGTCCTTTGGGCTCTCAAATGTCTCCTTCTCAATAAGACCTACACCATAGCTATATTATTTACACAGTACACCAGTGGGGTCCCTCAGCCTGGCCTGTGGGATCAGGCTGAAACCAGTTCTCTGTCATCCCCCAAGGGGTCCTGGATTGTGAGAGGGTTCAGGCCAGGCTGAGGGACCCCACCAGTGCATAATCGGGGCAGGGAGGGATGGGAGAGGTTAGCCAGCCAGGGAGGGACTGCAGGAGGGCTCCAGGGCATGTCTGGCTCTTCTCTCTCAGTCCTGATTGGCTAGATCCCATCAGCAAGCTAACCTAGGAGTTGGAGCATCTGGCCCCTGCTGGTCAGTGCACATCATAGTGACTGGTTGACTGGTCCACTGTCTGCCCCCTGATGTTCAGTGCACGTCATAGCAAGTGATTGAGCAGCCTTAGCATATCATTAGCATATTACACTTTGATTGGTTGAACAGAAAACTAGTCAACAGGACACTTAGCACATTAGACTTTTATTATACAGGTAGTCCTTGGGTTATGTCAGACTCGATGTACATTGTTTCATGGTTACATCTCCATCTCCCATTTATTTATCAAAAAAAAGTTCCATCATTTCGATGTATGTACATATGTGCTTTATGCTTTTTATTATTTATTTACCACAATAAAAGGTCAGCGATTGTTACCTTTCTTTCAAATATTTTTTACCGTTTCACTTCATTACTGCTATGTATGTGATCCATGTGAGTGACATAGGTGTGTATGTAGGTGACTTACTGTGAAAATCGCATTACATGGTGCCATAGGAACGGATCTCTGATGTAACCCGAGGACCTACTGTATAAGATTGCTAACTATACCAACCCCACCATCACCACCATCATCACCACATAGCACACCATCTCTATATTTTTTTATTTTTTATATATTTCTGAGAATTTTATTTCCTCACTTTTTAAATTAATTTTATTGGGATGACATTGGTTAATATGATCATATAGGTTTCAGGTGTGGGTTTCTATGTTACAAGAAATGTATAAGTCAAATATTCTTCTGTCACTGTATATTAGTACCTCCTTCTCCCCTCTATGTTTTTCAAAGCATGTATTTCCTAGTTAATGAGTTGGTTATTTTATCATTTATTGCCCATCTCCATCTTCTTGATTGTAAGCTCTAGCAGCAGGCATTTTTGTCTATTTTGTTCACTGATAATGCCCAGATACCTAAAACAGTACTTGAGGCACATTAAATGCTCAACAAACATGTTCTAAATATATGAATTAGTTGAACAATCCCTATAAGGGATAGCTAGTATACAGATTAGCACTATGACAAGTTCTATTTTCATATACTAGTGAAGGCATCATCATTGGTTAAATCATTAAGTTGAAAATAGAAATAGCAAGTATATATCCAATTGCATTCATTGGATGTTGCTTTTATCTCTTTATTTTAAAAACATGTATCCAGTTCTTACAAGTTGCATTTCATCATTATTTAATCAGATATATCTATTTATATGCATAATCACATATGTAGTATTTATAAACACTTAGACAAGGGCCCACATGCAAGAAACAAGAAGAATAAAGGAGGAGAATAGTAGGAGGCAAGTGAAAATAAAATAGAGACGATGATGGATCAGTTTGTGAAGTGGTAGTAGCAAGTGGTTTGCTGGGAGCTGAAAAGAGCACAAAAATGTTCAGGGAGGGGGAAAGAGAGGTGGGATCAGAGCATAATCAGAAAATTTCTCACCTGGATCTCTCATGTACCTTAATTTTGATCAGGTGGATAAGTCAGCCTCACTCTATATAAACCTCACTCCTTTATTCCTGCTCCTGGGAACCCTACTTATTAAAAACCTGAGATTTTATTACCAAACAATTTTCTCCCAACGTGACACATCTCCCTGGTTTCATTAAACTGCTATAGTTCATTTCCTCACACCTAAAAAAGAAAGAAAGAAAGAAAGAAAGAAAGAAAGAAAGAAAGAAAGAAACCCAAACAAAGGTATTTAGTTTCCTTAGTTAACAAACTAGAAATGAAGTATTAGACTTGCCTCTCATGTGACTGTAAACCTTCATTATCAGGAAATTAGTTCTCACACAGAACAGGAAAGCTGCCCCACTGGTTTCCTTTTTGCGCTGTCAATTTCCTTTTCTTATCTCCAAATGAGTGATTTTTAAGTAGAACCGACTAAAACAACAACAAAGGGAATGCTGACACCACTTTGGAGTCTAAGGCACTTGGAAATGGTAAACAATGTCTATATCTCCCTCTCTCTCCTTAAAAAAAATCCTCTAACATTGACAGCATGCTTGTTGAAACAATTTGAACTATTGAAGGAAAGTGCCAACATTTCAAAGCCTAAACACACTAGAAGACACTTATTTTAATCTTCAGAACATAGTTACTATTTTTTGCATCTGTCATTTTTAAGCTTTCAAAGTAGTTTAAATTTGAAAAATAATATGAATACATCATATCTTTTTATAGTTTTCAAATTTATTTTTGCATGTGAGTTTCATAAGCAACCATTGAGAATGGTAGAACAGGAAGTATTCGCCACATTTTCTACATGAGGAAAATGAGTGCATTTTCCAAGATCACATGACCAAAAATGATCTATTTGGTAACAGAACTCAGGCTGTTTTAATCCTTGCTTCATTTTAATGCTGGCTGGGAACTTCTTTTTCCATTTAGCAGAAATTAATTGAGCACCTACTTCTGCAAAACCAAGAGCTACATAATCTAGATACAAAAATAGACATCGTTCCTCTCCCATCAAGGACATTAGTGCTTATCATAGAAAACAAGCATGTAAATAAATATTGTTAATATGGTAAGATAAGAAATTGTATGCTGCCGAAACTGGTTTGGCTCAGTGGGTAGAGCGTCGGCCTGTGGACTGAAAGGGTCCCAGGTTCGATTCTGGTCAAGGGCATGTACCTTGGTTGCGGGCACATCCCCGGTAGGGGGTGTGCAAGAGGCAGCTGGTCGATGTTTCTCTCTCATCGACGTTTCTGGCTTTCTATCTCTCTCCCTTCCTCTCTGTAAAATATCAATAAATATATATATATATTTTTAAAAAGAAAAGAAATTGTATGCTAAGTGAAATAAGCTCGTCAGAGAAAGATAAATATCACATGATCTCACTCATTTGTGGAATATAATGAACAACATAAATTGATCAACAAACACAGATCCAGAGACAGAGAAGATCAATCGGACTATCAAACCTCAAAGGAAAGGTAAGGGAGTGTGGGGGTAAGGGGAGAGAGATCAACCAAAGGACTTGTGTGCATGCATATAAGCCTAACCAATGGTCACAGACACTAGGAGGGTGAGGGTACAAATGGGAGTGGGGTGGGGGGAGCAATGAGAGGATAAGGACACATATGTAAAACCTTAATGAAGAGAAAAAAAGTTAAAAAAAGAAATTGTATTAAGATAGTGGTCTCCAAACTTTTAGGTTATAAACTCCATTGTATTTTTTTTCTTTTGAACACATCCTCTCATTAGATTTATGTTTATTTATCTTATACACATGAGGTGTCATATTAGTTAATATATTAAGGTATGAAACATATTTAGGGTGAAGTTTACTGTTACTATACAGAAAAAAATATGTATCAGTCTTCTTGTTAATTTTGAACTTCATAGGTCAACACTTATCAGGCCTAATTAGATCGTGGTTTGAGGATTTGTTTTGTATTTAAACTAATAATATGGTTGACAAAGAATGGTGTCAGTTTCTTGTCCACTTGTACTTACATAAGTAATACCATCAATACTCTTTGGAGGAATCATTTTTTTGTTGTTGTTGTTTTAGTTCATCTTCACCTGAGAATATTTTCTTCCATTGATTTTTTAGAGAGAGTAGAAGGGAGGGGGAAGAGGAAGAGAGAAGCATGGTTGTAAGAGACACACATCAAGTGGCTGCCTTCTGCACACCCGGGGTTTGACCCTTCTACCCACATATGTGCCCTTGACCAGGAATCGAACCCTCAACCCTCCAGTGTGCAGGCCAACATTCTAACCACTGAGCAACACTGGCCAAGGCTTTGCAGGAATCTTTTGAAATTATTTGTGAGGGTTAGTTTATTTAAAATTTGATAATGTGATTAAGATATCTGACAATATGTAAATTGCAGTATATTGCAATATGGTGAAATTAAACTAATAAAGAAGTGTTCTGTCTACTCCTCCACACTTTTGCTCTAGGATACCTCATAAATATTATATGACATCACAAGTGACCCTTTCTTATCAAACAGGCTAAGTAAGTGACAATAACATTTATTTTATAAATATGCGTGTGTATATATTATTTTATTAAATGTAAAAGAAAAGATTTATTTGTGTTAAAATAAATATAAAGACATACATTGTTTTATGAGTATTCAACCCCAATGTCCATCTAAATAAACAAAGAACCCTATTAGGTGTAGACTCAAAGTTTTTTGCAGGGTTACAATAAAAATGTTGGCTAGCATTGCAGTTATTTAAAACCATGTCTAAGTCTGAACGATGTATTTCTGAGATGGCTCACTTATATAGCTGCCGAGCTGGTGCTGGATTTTGGCAGGAAGCCTCAATTTCTCCTTCTGAGTGTCCTCACAATATAAGTTTAGCTTCCCCCAGAATGAGTGGTCTGAGAAAGAGACCAAAGAGGAAGTAATAATACCTTTATGACCCAGCATCAAAAGACACATATTGTCACTTCTGGGACATTCTATTTGTTAGAATTAAGTTGTTAGGTCTTAGCCATATTCTAGAGAAGGAGATTTAGGCTCAACCTTTCAAAATAAAAAAAAAAATGTCAAAGACTTTTGGGAGGCATGATAAAGCCATCAGAGTCTGCCCTTGGATTACAATTTATTAACCTTCTTCCCACATGCAAAATGTGCTCACCACATCCAAAATAGGCCACAAATCTCATTTATGGTAGCAGACTAAGTTGGAGAAGAGAATCTTGGCATCTAAATCAAATCCTGCTGCAAATGAAGCTCTTCAAATGTGACGGTCCCTTTAGTTCAGCTCCTCCTTAGCTGAAGGCCTGTCAACTGAAGAGACAGTTATCTGTGTTACATACCTATATATAATGGATTGTAATATTTCTCTGAAACCTCAATCTTGACTAATTAATAAAATTTCCCTTCAAGGGAAGAGGGAGAAAGACAATCTCGGTGAAGAAAACAAATTGAGCAGAAGCGTGGACACAACTGCAAGCACCAGGATCAGGACCCAGGTGGGGCAGGTTCTTTAAGTGTTGGGCCATCCTTATTGCAGCAGTGCTTTCTCAGGTTTTGACGTGCTGGTTTTCATTTTTCTCAGAAAAGAGACATCACAGGCATGTTTTGTTGGACATAATAGTACTATTTGGTATGACATTATCCCCTGAGAAGTGATCCTGAAGGGAGATTACAGGATAAGCAGCAGTGCCTTAAAGTAAATTGTATAGTTAATTGTTAAAATTTAAATTTAACAAGATGATTTCTCCCAGAAAGTTTTTTTCCAGGATTACCGGCACAAGACAAAGTCCAGGCAAATACTGCAGAGCCACTTGATAAAAACAGCAGCTGAGTACCTGAAAAGACAAGTTCCTGGTGAGAATCTTCCTTCCTTCTCTCTATTTGAGAAGCACCCATAGTTATGTTTATAACCAGAAATGAAGAGGTGACGCATTCAAGCAACCATAAGCCAACAAATGTGATTGCAATTGCAAGTTCAACAGTGAAAAAAAACAAAAAACAGAATGGGCACATAGGAGGCTTTATTTCAATAGATTAGCTCAAGATGTGCAAGATGTTCTCAAAAAGATCAAAGAACTGCCCAGCTGGTGTTGCTCAGTGGTTGTTGACCTATGAACCAGGAGGTCACAGTCAGGGTACAGGGTTGCAGGATCAACCTCCAGTAGGAGACGTGCAGAAGGCAGCCAATCAATGATTCTCTCTCATCATTGCTGTTTCTATCTCTCTCTTCTTTCCTCCCTAAAATCTTTTAAAATATTTTTTACGAAAAGAGAGCTCAAAACTGAGTTTGTATTTGGAATGTAACCCATTTTTTTAAAATGATAGGAAAGTCATCAATACATAAATATTTTGCAAGAGTAATAAATTATCTTACTCCTATTTATTTACATTTAATCTTAACAACACCATGAGAAAAAAAAATATCCAAGTTCACACAAATATAGATATCGAGGCATCTTTTCCTAATCTCCTCATGGTAGCCCTAAAATAGAATAAAACTATTAGCATCATTCATTGATGTTAGCAGCAACTATTCTAGAATAAATATATTACGTTTTAATGGTCACATTTCAGAAGGACTTCATCTCCTACCCTCTCTCACTCAGTGTGTTCCTTTAACATTCCAAGCACAGTCTTCCACTCAGGACCTTTGCACATGCTATTTCCTTTGAGTAGAACACTCTATCCAGACATCTGAATAACCGACTTCCTCAGCTCCTCGGGTCTTACATTCATCTGTCTGATTAGAGGCTTTCTTGAGTCACTCAATAATTCAAAACTGCTCCTGCTCCCTGCAGAGCCCCTTTCTCTCTCAGTCTGCTTTATTTCCTCCAAATATATGATACCACCTAGCAGACTATCTATTTCTGTTTATTTATTTCTCATATTTATCTATACACTAAAATGTAAGCTCTATAAGGGTTTTTTTATTGTTGTTCAGTGCTGGATTTCTAGTTCTTGAAGTACATTCTTGCACATAATAGGTGTTTAATAAATATTTCCTGAACAATTGAAAGAAATAAAAAAATCTTTCAGTACATTTCTTTAGTTTGGAATACCACTGCAACAGTCTGTTCAGTGGTCAGAAAATAAATTTCTGAATTTTGAAAGACTTTCCAAAAAGTAAATACTAAAACTAGAAATGTTTTTTGTTGCTTTCTGATCCCTAACCAGAAAATCAGCCAGCCATGGTATCACAGATTCAATCCCCATGTCTTCTAATTGAGCTGTTACTGTATTTACTTTATAATTTTAAAGATCACTCATGAAGAAAGAATGTAAAGATAGTAATAAACTGATTACCAGACCATCTGTTCTATTAATTAGTTAATATCATATATCTCATCTGTTATTACTTTACTGAGAGATTTATTAAGTTCCAAATGATTATAACTTGCTCTGAATCATATTGCACTCTCAGGATTATAAATCTATGCAACAAACATAGTGTATGAATCCAAACGCATATTCAAGGAAGCATGGTGTAATGGAAATAATTTTTAAGTCAGGCATGCTTGAATTTGAATCCTGGCTCAGTCATTTAAGAGCTGTTTGGCTTTGGGGAAGTGATTTAATTATTTGAATCTCAGTTCCCTCATGTATTAAATGGAGGTAATATCACCTCCCTCATCAGGATATTTTTGGGAGTAAACCATGCAGTTAATTCTCAAAACCCAAATATTAATTATGACTTAAAATGAATGAAATTATGTGCCAATGCAGGAATTTTGCAGCTTAGTAGTATTTCATAGTAATAATAACTTCTGAGATATATTTTTAAATGTTTTTATTGATTTCAGAGAGGAAGGGAAATATAGAAACATCAGTGATGAGAGAGAATCATTGATTGGTTGCTTCCTACATGCCTCACACTGGGGATCAAACCCACAACTTGGGCATGTGTCCCGTCGGGTATCAAGCTGTGACCTCCTAGTTCATAGGTTGATACTCAACCACTGAGTTCTGCCAGCCGGGCTGGGAGATCTTTCATGAACGGGCTAGTGTAGTGTCATTCACTCAACAATTAATTATTGAGTGTATACTTTATGCTCAGCATCGTGATACATTTTGTGGGAGATACTGTGATCTCCTAGTACAATGTAGTAGAGTAAACTGCTATTAACAAATAGACACAGGCATGTAATGTTCAAATGCAACAACATCTTAATTATTTATGTATTCAGGTCACCAGGTAGCATTCTACTTTCAATGTGTAGTTTCCAATGTTGTTTTGGTTGCTACCATTCCTTCCCAGGGGGAGGCAAATAAAGCTTGAAAGTGCATGTGTGGAGATTCTATGGGCAAATCCTGGAATTGACATATGTAACTCTGATCCCATTCCATTATATAGAACTTAGTCAGATGTTCTAACATAATTGAAAGAGAAGCTGGGAAATGTAGTCTAGCTGTATGTACATAAATAAGAGGAGAACAGAGATTGGTAGACAGTTGTCAGTCTGCAGTGGATTTTTGAAAAGACAACAAGGTCTGTATGCATAGGAAATCAACTTATAGAACATATTGATACTCTTGCTATTGGAGAATATGTTCACAACCACATCTCTGTGTTTACATATCTCCCAATTTATTATAGTCTCATCTGTACCTTTAGTCAATTAAACTGGAAAACAATCCAAAAATACACTAGGAACTAAGTAAACATAGATACAAGAGTTTCCTAAAATACATAAAATACTCTTTTGCTGAATGCAGTTGTCAAGCAGATGCATCCTGTATTATCTACTCTCCTCCCCATACACACATCTACCACACTTCACTTTTACTATCTGGTTAAAGTATTAGTATCTTTTAGGAATGGAATATTTATAAAGCCTCTTCTGGGGTAGCTGAGAGAATGTGGTTGAAGAGGGAGGCAGATAAGAAAGTGAGAAATATGTTACTAGACGCAGAGAACATCTTTATACAGATGGTATAGCAAATTCCATTAAACTATTAGGAATTCATTCTGGGGCCTAGAAAGCATTCTAGTCTGTCATAGACTTTCAGTAAAATGCAAAAATCTATGGGAAGAATAATGATCTTAGATGTGTCCACTAATATCTTAGAAGAAATTGCTAACAAGCTAGGGAACAGCAAGGCCCTACAGAAAGGAAAACCAGGCTAGGCAAGAAGGAGATGAAAGAGCAAAAATAGATGGGGAGAGAGGCTGAACAAGGGGAATAGAAGGTACCAAAGAAAAGTGTTTGTCTGCTTCATAAAAATTTTAAAATTTATCTTTATTGTTGAAAATATTACAAAAGACACCCCCCCTTTGATCTCCTCCACCCCACTCCAGTGCCTTCCCCATGCCTTCCCTGCACTACTGTCCTTGCATGGCCTGTGCAGATATGCATATAAATTCATTGGTTAATCTCCCTTCCCACTCCGATTCCCTCTAAAATACATAACTCTGTTCTATGTCTCTGGATCTTTTTTGTTCATCAGTTTATTTTGTTCATTAGACTCCATATACAAGTGAGATCATGTGTTACTTGTCTTTCTCTGACTGGCTTATTTTGGTTAGCATAACAATATCCAGGTTGCTCCATGCTGTCTCAAAGAGTAAAAGATCCTTTTTTTACAGACACATATTATTTCATTGTGTAAATGTATCACAGTTTTTTAATTCATCATCTACTGATGCGTACTTAAATAATGATGCTATGGACATAGGGGTGCATATAATCTTTCTGATTTTGGTTTCTGTTTTATAGGATATGTTCTTACATATAGGATTAGTGGGAGTTCCATTTTTAATTTTTTGAGGAAAATCAACATTGTTTTCCACAGTGGCTGCACCAGTTTGCATTCCCACCAATAGTGTACTAAGGTTCCTTTTTCTCCACATCCTCACCAGCACTTATTGTTTGTTGATTTATTGATGGGAGCTCTTCTGGCAGGTGTGAGGTGATACCTTGTTGTCATTTTGATTTGCATCTCTCTGATGATTGGTGATATTGAGAATTTTTACATATGTCCCTTGGCCATTTGTAAGTTTTCTTTTAAGAAGTGTCTATTCAGGTCTACTGCCCATTTTTTAAATTGGGTTGCCTTTTTTGTTGTTGTTGAGTTGTATGAGTCCTTCAGATATTTTGGAAATTAAATATCAGATGTATCATTGGCAAATATTTTCTCCCATACAGTGTGCTCCCGCTTGATTTTGATGCTGGTTTCTTATGCTGTGCAAAAGCTTTTTATTTTTATGTGGTCCCATTTGTTTATTTTTCTTTCTTTCTCTTGCCCAAGGCAATATATTAGTGAAAGCTCTGCTCCATAAGATGCCTGATATTTTGTTTCCTATGTTTTCTTATAGGATATTTATAGTATCACCACTTACATTTAAGACTTTATGCATTTTGATTCTATTTCTGTGTACAGTGTAAGTTGGTGGTCTAGTTTAATTATTTGCATGTACATTACCAATTATCTGAATACCATTTATTTTATTTCTTTTTTAATTTAATAAATCTTTACTTTCAAATTATTACAATTGTTTCTCCTTTTTCACCACAGAGCTCCCTTCCACTGGGTTCCCACCCCACCCTCTGCCCTTACCTCCCCTCCACACTGTCCTCATCCATAGGTGTACGATTTTTGTCCAGTCTCTCCCCAAACCCACAAACCCCTTTCCCTCTGAGAATTATCAGTCCACTCCCTTTCACTGCCCCTGTTTCTATTATATTCACAAGTTTATTCTGTTCATCAGATTTCTAATTCACTAGATTTTTAGATTCACTTGATAGATATGCATTTGTTGTTCATAATTTTTATCTTTACTTTTTTCTTCTTCTTCCTCTTCTTAAAGAATATCTTTCAGCATTTCATATAATACTGTTTTGGTGTTGATGAAATACTTTAGCTTTTTCTAATCTGTGAAGCTCTTAATCTGACCTTCCATTCTGAATGATAGCTTTACTGGATAGAGTAATCTTGGTTGTAGGTTCTTGCTATTCATCACTTTGAATATTTCTTGCCACTCCCTTCTGGCCTGCATAGTTTCTGTTGAGAAATCAGCTGACAATCATATGGGTGCTCCCTTGTAGGTAACTAACTGTTTCTCTCTTGCTGATTTTAATATTCTTTCTTTGTCTTTTGCTCTTGGTATTTTAATTATGACATGTCTTGATATGGTCCTCTTTGGATTCCTTTCGTTAGGGGTTCTCTGTGCTTCCTGGACTTGTAAGTCTATTTCTTTCATCAGGTGGGGGAAAGTTTTCAGTCATTATTTCTTCAAATAGGTTTTCAGTATCTTTCTTTCTCTCTTCTTTTGGCAACCCCATAATTCTGATGTTGGAACATTTGAAGTTGTCCCAGAGGTCCTTACACTGTCTTCATATTTTTGGATTCTTTTTGCTTTTTGCTTTTCTGGTTGGGTGTTTTTTGCTTCTTTGTATTTCAAACCTTTGACTTAATTCTTGTAATCCTCTAGTATGGTGTTAGATCTCTATATAATATTTTTTATTTAAATCATTGTATGCTTAATTTCTAGTGGGTCCTTTTTCATATCCTTGAGGGTCTCGCTAAATTTATCAGCCTTGGTGCCGAGACAAAATTGCGGAAAACAAGATGGATGGGTTCTGAGCCTTGTCCCAGAGCAGAAAGAGAGAGCAGCTGAGGGTCACACTGGGAGTGTTTATTAGAAAGCTAACAGACAGGTGAACTACAGGAGAAAGTGGGGATCTGCTGATCAGGTGCCCCTGACAGGGAAGCACCCACGGCAGGGCTGGGTCCCCTCCCAGAGCTACCCGTGGGCTTGGACAGGGAAATATCGCCATCTTTAAAGGAAGAGTGGATCTTGTCAGAGGCCTGAATGCCCACAGCCACAGTGACTGCAGAGCAAC
Organism: Vespertilio murinus; assembly: GCA_963924515.1. Classification (NCBI taxonomy): domain Eukaryota; kingdom Metazoa; phylum Chordata; class Mammalia; order Chiroptera; family Vespertilionidae; genus Vespertilio; species Vespertilio murinus. The sequence continues at coordinate 65,112,587 of OZ004710.1, forward strand.
TGTGAGCCCCAAAATGCTGGTCCCAGGCAGTGCGAACACTTGGACTCAAAGGAGCATTCCACCACACGACGAAAAGGTCAGATTTCATGGAGATAGGGTGAGAGAGAACTACATAACTAGACATCTTGAAAAGAGAGATCATGGGGAGACAAAGAAATAACCCACATATGAAAGAAAAGCAGGCATCATCAAAAAAGGAAGTAAACTACTTAGAAGCAAGCAACCTACCAGAGCAAGAATTCAGAGTAATGATCATGAGATGGCTAAAAAGAATGGAAGACAAATTTGAAAACATGAGTAAGAACCAAGAGGAAATGAAGAAGAACCAAGAAGAAATGAAAAATGGCATTGTAACTGTAAAGAACTCAATAGAAAGCATCAAGAGTACATTAGAAGAAGTAGAAGACCACATTAGTGAGCTAGAAGACAAGATGGAAAAAAATACTCAAGTAGAACAGATTGTGGGGAAAAAAATAAAAAGCAGGAGGAGAGCCTATGGGAAATTTGGGATAATACAAAATAAAACAATATTAGAATAATAGGGGTTCCAGAAGAAAAGGGAACCGAGGAAGGTATAGAAAACCTGTTTCAAGAAATAATGACAGAAAACTTTCCTGAGATAGAGAAGAAAAAACCCACAAAAATCTAAGATGCTCACAGAGTTCCAAGCAAAATGAATCCCAAAAGACCGATGCCAAGGCACCTTATAATTAAATTGGTAAACACCAACGACAAAGTAAGAATCTTAGAAGCAGCCAGAGACAGAAAGTTACATATAAAGGAACCCCCATCAGACTAGCAACTGATTTCTCAACAGAAACTCATCAAGCCAGAAGGGAATGGGATGAAATATACAAAGTCTTGCAAAAGAAGGGTCTGAATTCAAGACTACTGTACCCAGCAAGCCTATCAATCAAAATTAAACGTGAAATCAGGAGCTTCACATAAAAAAAAAGGACTGATGAACCAAAAGATAGATATAGAGACAGCAAAGCAACAAGCAGACTGTCAAATTACAGCAGGGAGGGTTGGGAGATCTGGGGGAGATAAGAGATCACCTGAAGGAAGTCTATACATGCATATAAGTACAACCAATGGACACAAAACTCTGGGGAGGGAGGGAATGAATGGGGGGGGGGGGTAATGGTAATATATGTACACAGATAATCATTTAATAAAAGAATATTTAAAAAGATAAGATAAAAGTAATTTATCACCACTAAACCAGCAATGCAAGAAATGCTAAAGGGTCTACTGTAAAAATAAAAGAAATAGGAAGCGAAGAAGGAGCACAGGGGTATAGAATAAAAATGGCGTCAAATAAGCACCTATCAATAATAACTTTAAATGTAACTGGATTAAATGCTCCAATCAAAAGACATAGGGTAACGGACTGGATAAGAAAAGAAGACCCATAAATCTACTGTCTACAAGAAACACACCTAAGAAAAAAAGACAAACACAGACTGAGGGTGAAAGGATAGAAAAAGGTTTTCCAGGAGAATGGAAATGAAAAAAAAAAAGCTGAGGTAGCAATACTTATATCTGAAAAATTAGATCTCAAAGTGAAGGACATAACAAGAGATAATGAAGGCCACTTCAAAATACTAAAGGGATCAATCCAACAAGAAGAAATAACCCTGGTAAACATATATGCACCCAATACTGTAGCACCCAAATACATTAAAAAAAAACCTGCTGAAGGACATTAAGGGAGAGAATAATTGCAATACAATCATAGTAGGAGATTTGAATACCCCACTGTCACCTTTGGACAAACCATCTAAACAAAATATCAGCTAAGAAACATCAATCCTAAATGACTCCCTATACCAGATGGAATTAATGGACATCTTCAGAACATTCCACCCCAAAGCCACAGAATATACATTCTTCTCAAATGCACATGGGTCATTTTCAAAGATAGACCACATGTTGGGACATAGGCAAAATCTCTTCAAATTCAAAAAGATAGAAATCATATCAAACATCTTCTCAGATCAGAGTGGCATAAAACTGGAAATTAACTACAATAAAAAATAATCCAAAGAAATCAAACACATAGAGACTAAACAGCATGCTATTAAACAAGGACTGGGTTACCAGAGAAATTAAGGAAGAAATTAAAAACATCCTGGCAACAAATGACAATGAAAACACAACAGTCCAAAATCTATGGGACATAGCAAAAGCAGTTTTGAGAGGGAAGTTCATATCTCTACAAGCCTATAGCCAAAAAAAAGAAAAGAAAAAAAAAATAAAGAAAGAAAAAGAAAAAAATGGTAACAAATTATCTAACTCTACAACTCAAAGAGTTAGAAAAAGAGCAACAAGAAAAGCCCACTGTAAGCAGAAGGAAGGAAATAACAAAAATCAGAGTGGCAATAAACGACATAGAGACCAAAGAAGTAATACATAAGTTCAACAAAATCAAGAGCTGGTTCTTTGAAAGGATAAACAAGATTGATGAACCTCTAGCCAGACTAACCAAGAAACAAAGAGAAAGGACCCAAATAAACAAAATCATAAACGAAAGAGGTGAAATAACAACAGACCACTCTGAAATACAAAGGATTGTTACAAAATACTATGAACAACTCTATTCCAACAAACTGGACAACCTGGAGGAAATGGACATATTCCTAGAAAAATACAACCTTCCAAAACTCAATCAGGAAGAATCTAAAAATATCAATAGGCCAGTGACTTGGGAAGAAATTGAAAGAGTCATTGAAAAGCTTGCAGCAAACAAAAGCCCAGGGCCAGATGGCTTCACAGAAGAGATTTACCAAATATTCAAGGAAGAACTAATACCTATCCTCCTCAGACTATTCCAAAAAATTCAAAAGGAAGGAACACTTCCAAACTTCTTCTATGAAGCCAGCATCACCCTAATACCAAAACCAGATAAAGACAACACAATGAAAGAGAATTACAGGCCAATATCCCTCATGAACATAGATGCCAAAATCCTCAACAAAATTCTAGCAAATCGGCTCCAACAGAACATCAGAAAGATCATACACCATGACCAAGTAGGATTTATTCCCGGAATGCAAAGATGGTACAATATCCGCAAATCAATAAACGTGATTCATCACATGAACAAATTGAAAGATAAAAATCATATAATCAGAGACCGAAACAAGATGGCGGCCTAGGTAGTCTCCTAAGCTGCCACCTCATCAACATTTTGGGAAAAAACAACAGCTAAAATGGAAAGGGATCACATCAGACCCATAGGAAATCTGGCAGAATGGGATGGCTACAACTAGAGACAAAGCAAGGCACCGTTGCCGCCATGTGGAGTTTCAAACTACAGTGGAACCAGACCCGCCGGAGCTGCAGTCGCCACCACCGCAAGTGAGGGAAGTCCACCAAGAGCAGAGCTCCCTTTGCCCCGGGCCCAGGGAGTGGGCCTTTCTGGCCGGCCCGCCATGGGAGAGGGGGAGCCCATGCCAGGCCTCTGCTCCTGCCCAGAACGAAACGCCTTTGAGGGCGGTCTCCCTGCCCATAGCCATCTCAGCCCAGCCTCCGTGCCTGCCATGCTGGTGAGGAGCTGGCGCAGTGCCTTCCATTTGTGGCCCTGGCTAGTCTTTGTCCACCACCACATGGCCGGGATGGAGCTTCTGCTGCCGCTGCCTTGTGGAATTTGAAACTACAATGGAGATTGAGCCACCGTCACCCCTGCACCTGCCGCCGCCTTGAGTGAGAGAAGCCCACAGAGAAAGGAGCTCACCCCGCCCCAGGCCCATGGAGTGGGCAGCTTCGGAGCTTGGCCTCCGAGTCCGTAGCCGCTCCGCTCCCGCCCAGAATGAGACACCTTTGTGCACAGTCTCCCTGCCTGCAGCCATCTCAACTTGCCCTCAGCCCTTCCAGCCCACCCACCATGCTGGTGAGGAGCTGGCAAATCACCTTTCATTCCTGGCCCTGGCGAGCCCTTCGCCCGTCAAGCCTGCCATCGCAGGGCCGAGCCGGAGCCTCTGCCCAGACCCAAAGGAAGGGCGCCGTTGCTGCCATGTGGAATTTAAAAATAGAGTGAAAGAGGAGCCACGGGGGCCACCGCCATCACCTCACCCACCATCACCACCGTACCCGCCGCTGCCAACACGAGTGAGGGAAGCCCACTGAGAGCAGAGCTCACTCTGCCCCAGGCACAGGGAGTGGGCTGCTTCGGAGCTTGGCCTCCGCGTCCGCAGCTGATCTGCTCCCACCCAGAATGAGACTCTTTGGAGCGAGGTCTCCCCACCCGCAGCCGTCCCAGCCCGCCCACCGTGCTAGCGAGGAGCTGGTGCGGCGCCTCCCATTTGCGCCCCCAGTGCCCAGAGGGACCATCTGCCCCGGGTGAGCCGTGTATCCCAGGGGGCTGTGTGCCCTGGGTGAGCCCTGTGTCCCAGGGGGCCATGTGCCCCGGACGAGCCGTGTGTCCCAGGGGAGCTGGGTGTCCCAGGTGAGCCGTGTGCCCCAGGGGGCTGTGTGCCCCAGGTCAGCCATGAGTACCAGGGGGCCGTGTGCCCAGGTGAGCTGTGTGTCCCAGGGGTCCGTGTGCCCCACATGAGCCATGTGCCCCAGATGAGCCATTTGTCCCAGGGGGCCGTGTGCCCTGGGTGAGCCGTGTGCCCCCGGGGAAGCGGTAGGACCCAGGGGGGTCGGTGTGAACCAGAGGAGGAGCGGATTCTATTCATGTGTTCCTGAGATAGTCACCATAAAACAAGTAGACTGTCAAATGACAGCGGGGAGGAGGAGACCTGGGGGGAGATAAGAGATCAACTGAAGGACTGGTATGCATGCATATAAGTACAACCAACGAACACAAAACTCTGGGGAGGGAGGGCAGGAATGGGGGGTGAGGGGGGCAATGGTAAGATATGTATACATATAATACCTTAATAAATTTAAAAAAAAAACATGGTTGGCTGTGGCAGCAAACCTGGAGCATAAAAAAGTGTGCTATGAGATATGAAGGAGTAAAAGATGTCATACACACACGCCTCTCTTATTGTGCTAATCAGACTATATCACAATATTGTGTGCCTCTCACTAATCCTAGATGCTAAGTACTTTAAAAATAGAAACATGGGGTAAATTGGCATTATATGTCTCCTAAGTGATTCATTAAGAAAGCAATGTCACTCCTTTGACATTCCTACCACAAGCCATATCCTGAATCTAATTATGAAAGAACAACTGACAAACCCAAATTGAGAAATAGTCTACAAAATTTATAGCCTGTACTCCTAAAAAATATGTCAATGCCATGAAAGACAAAGAAGGACTACAGAATTGTTCCAACCTAAATAAAAACTGAAGGCAAAAAAAAATCATATAGTCATATAAATTGATGAAGAAAAAGCATTTGATAAAATCCAACACCTTTTCCTAATAAAAACTCTCACCAAGGTGGGAGTACAAGGATCATATCTCAACATAATAAAAGCTATATATGATAAACCCATAGCAAACATCATACTCAATGGGCAAAATCTAAAAGCATTCCCTCTAAGAACAAGAACAAGACAGGGATGTCCACTCTCACCACTCCTGTTCAACATAGTACTGGAAGTACTAGCCATTGCAATTAGACAAGAAGAGGAAATAAAAGGCATTCAAATTGGAAAAAAGTAAAGTTATCCTTTTTTGCAGATGACATGATATTGTACATAAAAATCTCAAAAGCCTCCATCAAAAAACTAATAGACTCAATAAATGAATTCGGCAATGTAGCAGGATACAAAATTAACGCCAAGAAATCTATGGCATTTCTATACACCAATAGTGACCTTACAGAAACAGAGATTAAAAAAGCAATCCCATTTATCATCACACCAAAAAAATTAAGATACCTAGGAATAAACTTAACTAAGGAGGTAAAAGACCTATACGTGGAAAACTATATGACACTGAAAAAAGAGATAGAGGAATATGTAAACAGATGGAAGAACATACCATGTTCTTGATTGGTAGAATCAACATTATCAAAATGGCCATACTTACCAAAGCAATTTATAGGTTCAATGCACTCCCCATTAAAATACCAACTGCATACTTCACAGACCTAGAAAGTACTCTCCAAAAATTCATTTGGAACAACAAAAGACCTCGAATAGCCATAGCAATCCTGAGAAAGAAGAATAAAGTAGGAGGGATCTCAATACCAGATTTCAAGCTGTATTACAAAGCCACTGTTCTCAAAACATCCTGGTACTGGCACAAGAACAGACATATAGATCAATGGAATAGAATAGAGAATACAGATATCAACCCAAATCAATATGCTCAATTAATATTCGACAAAGAAGGCGTGAATATACAATGGAGTTAAGACAGTCTCTTCAATAAATGGTGTTGGGAAAATTGGACAGATACATGAAAAAGAATGAAATTAGATCACCAACTTGCAACATACACAAAAATAAACTCAAAATGGATATAGGACTTAAACATCAGATGGGAAAGCATAAAAATACTAGAGGAATCCACAGACAGCAAAATCTCTGACATATGCCAAAAGAACTTCTTCACTGATACTGTTCCTATGGCAATGGAAGCTAAAGAGAAAATAAACAAATGGGACTACATCAAAATAAAAAGTTTTTTTACAGCAAAAGAAACCATCAACAAAACAACAAGAAAGCCCACTGTATGGGAGAATATATTTGCAAATGTTAAGACTGATAAAGGTTTAATCTCCAACATCTACAGACAGCTTATACAGCTTAATAAAAGGAAGATAAGTGAACCAATTAAAAAATGGGCAATGGACCTGAATAGAACCTTCTCAAAAGAAGAAAGAAGGAAGGCCAAGAGGCACATGAAAACATGCTCAAAGTCACTAATTATCCGAGAGATGCAAATCAAAACAACAATGCGATACCATCTCACACCTGTCAGAATGGCCAACATCAACAAAACAACAAAGGACAAATGTTGGCGAGGTTGCAGAGAAAAAGGAACCCTCGTGTACTGCTGGTGGGAATGCAGACTGGTGCAACCACTGTGGAGAACAGTATGGAGCTTCCTCAAAAAACTGGAAATGGAACTCCCATTTGACCCAGTAATCCCACTACTGGGAATATATCCCAAGAAACTAGAACCACCAATCAGAAAGGATATATGCACCCCTATGTTCATAGCAGCACAATTTACAATAGCTAGTATTTGGAAAGAGCCTAGGTGCCCGTCAGCAGATGATTGGATCAGAAAACTAGGGTACATCTACTCAATGGAATACTATGCTGCCATAAAAAGAAGGAAATCTTATCATTTGCAGCAACCTAGATGGAATTGGAGAACATCATGCTGAGTGAAATAAGCCAGTCAATAAAAGAGAAATACCACATGACTTCACTCATTTATGGGTAATAAAGAACATTATAAACTGATGAACCAAAAGATAGATATAAAGACAGTAAAGTAGCAAACAGACTCTCAAATTACTGTGGGGAGGGTAGGGAGATCTGGGGGAGATAAGAGATCAACAGAAGGACTTGTATGCATGCATATAAGTACAACCAATGGACACAAAACTCTGGGAAGGGAGGACATGCATGGGAGGTGGGGGGGTAATGGTAAGATATGTACACAGATAATAATTTAATAAATAAATAAATAAATAAATACCGGTAAATAAATTCATCAGCCTGTTCTAGAAAATTCTTTTTAAAACCTTATGACCATGGTTTTGAATTCTATATCCACTCATTTTCTTTCCTTCACTTATTTAATTTTAACCTGTTTCTTTGTCTCCACATTTTGGCTGCTTTCCTGAGTTGATAGAGTGGTTTTGTGTGCTAAGTGTCCTATAGGTCCCAGTGGCTCAGACTACCCAGTTACCAGAGGTGAACACTCCTGGTGCACCCCTTTGTGGGCTGTGTGCACAGTCTTGTTGTAGTTAAGCCTTGATTGTTGTTTCCACTGTGAGGAATTGACCTCTAGGCCAATTGGCTGTGAGGATCAGCAGTGTCTACAGTGGAAGAACTTCTGTGCTGGAGACACCCTTATGAAACAAGACTTGCAAAAGCCTCTGTGCTGAGCTTGGATGGGGTGGAGTCTCAAGGCGTATCAGACAGCATTGGTTTCCCATCAGCTCCTGTGTCTCAGTGTCCTGTGGTAATCTCTCCAAACACCCCTGAGAGAAAGCCACCCTAGTGTTCTGCCCACTGCCAAACAATCCAGTTTCTCTCCAAATGAGTCTGGGTCCCCAAAGTTTTGCCCAGAACTGAACTTCAGAGAAATTGGGAGCTTTTGTCTTATTCCCTGTTGAGAAAGTCCACCATGTACTCTGTTGCTAGTCCTTTCCACACACATACTTCCATACCTCTGCCTTCCGCAGTTCCTCTCAGTTTCAATGTGCTTTTCTCATTCCTGACAGTCCAGTTTCTCCCCATATGAGTCTGGGTCCCCAGATTCTTACTTGGAACTGGAGGTTAGAGCAGTCAGGAGCTTTTGTCTTCCTCCTGATTGAGAAAGCCAGCCGTGTACTCAGTTGCCAGCCTCCATGCGCACACCTTTGTACCTCTGCTTTCCACAGTTCCTCTGAGTCTCAGTGTACTTTTCTCTTTCCTCACAGTCCAGTTTCTCCCCATATGAGTCTGGTTACCCAGACTCTCATCCAGACCTGGAGTTCAGAGTATTCAGGAGCTTTTTCTCCCTCCCTATTGAGAAAGCCAGCCACATACTTAGCTGCCAGCCCTGAACGCATGTATGTCTCCATTCCTTTGCCTTCTGCAGTTCCTCTGAGTCTCAGTGTGCTTTTCTCTTTCCTTCTAGTTGTAGAATTTCCACTCAGCCAGCCTTGCTGTGGTTCTAGATGATGTTCATTTTGTCTTTTAGTTGTAGTTTTGAAACTGTTGTGTGAGGCAGCAGTTTAGGTGTTCACCTATGCCTCCATCTTTGTTTCTCTCCCCAGCTGTCAATCTTAATCACTCAAAATTCTGTTTCTAAAAGGGCTGGAGGCATAATCAGGAGTCCAGACCGCTGGGTCTCCTATGAGGCGGAGGTGTCAGTCATATTTCAAGGAAAGTGATGGGTGTTTCCCTCTACCAGAGCTACTCCTCTAAGAGTGTCCCAGAATATTACTCTCTTCTCTACTGAGCAGAGACCCTCTTATGCAGCTGGATACCAGAAGTTTCTATCAACTCTCCAGTGTGGGCGAACCAACAGTCTAGTTCCCTGGAGAGTGAGGTGGACAGCCCCACCCTCCATTCAGTCACTTCTTTTTCTTGAGACTGTTCAAACCCATAGGCTGGGCCTATACTGCTGTCTCCTCTGCAAAGTTGGGGTTGCAGGGTGCGGCAGGCAGGGCTCCTGAAGGTGTGGCATGCTATCTCATCTAGGGTGGGGCTTTTTCTTTTCTTGAGATGTCTTCTTGGGGTGGGGGGGCGACAGCACCTCTCAGTTAAAGTGGTTGTTTTGTTTAGGGGAATACAAGACTCATAGCTGCTGTTTTTCCCATCCTCCAATGCTTCCCACCCCAGCCTCTCTTTAGGCATCTCAAGTGCTCACTTCCCTCCCTCCTCCAAAGCCTCAGGTGAGTAACTATGAACAAAACTATGGTCTGGAATCAATGTTTCCCAAACTTCTCTCATGATGAGAATCACCTAGTTGAGTTGTTAAAATACAGATTCCTGAATCCCAACTAAGAAGTGCTAAACTAGAAATTTTGGGAACATATAGGTAAAATTGTATACTTAACTAGTGCTCTAAGCTTAGACTCCACCAGGTGATTCTCATCATGAGAGAAGTTTGGGAAACACTGGTCTAGATAATAAAGAAAGAAAAAAAGTATATCTGAGGCTTTCTCTCTGACTTACTCCAGTCTACCAGCTCTGATCACCTGGGCAGCAAGAAGCCTGCTGCCTTTCATGGCTGAATGTTACCTGGACCACTTGGCTGTGGAGCTGGGCCTGGGATACAGGCCTTGATCTTCTAAGGAGAGTGACCCTCCTGTAGCTGAGAGATCATCCCTCCCCCTCAGTCTGCTACCCTTGGAAACTGGATCAACCCCTCTCACAACCTCAACCTTACCACCAGTCTCCAGGTGTTTTCTGTCCTTCCTTTGAGAAGGCTAAAAAGGGCTAATTCCAATTGAACCCTGATATTTGGAGTCTAGTGTTCTGAATACATACCAGCAAGCTCAATGTACATTCTTGATAACCTATAATTAAGTCACTGCCTCCTTCCAAGATACTGGTCTTGCAGAACCGGTTACAGAGGCCATAGGGCTGTGGACAGTGCACTGCCCTGGAGGGAGGGTTATTAATGCTGACGCTAGGCCAGACCATCAAATATGGCCTGGAGACCCCCAACACCTGGGGGCCTTCTTGCAAGGCCTGAGGAAAAGACAGGAAGCATAATCCATATTTGCAGGACAAAGACCACAGGGAGATATAAAGGAAAGCCCAATGCATGTTCCTTCACTCAGATTTGGAAGGCTGTTCCCTGAGTCTGCCAGTGTATTACACAGTGTCCCTCCTCTTTGAAGCTAACTTGGTTTTCTTTGGTCTTGTGCAACACTTAATATATCTCTCCTCCTCAGCTGGACCTCGGTTGGTAATTCCAGGTGAATTTTCTCCAGTTTAGTCTTATTTCCAGTCTGGTTCTGGGAAAAGGTGCAAGAAAGATCTGCCTATTTGACCATCATCTTCTCTCCAACTCTACTTCATAAATTTGATTATGTCCACCTTTAGGTCTTTTGGTTCCCTCTTTGTTTTACTTTTCCTGAAGATTCTTAATTCTATATTATACTTAATTTCCTAATCTCTGTTCTTTTATTACTAATCCAGAAAGGGTTAATCTAGCAGATTGAAAAATAAAGAATCAGTATGGAATTTTGGGGCACTGTTAATGTAAAAAAAAAAAAACACCAAACAAATATACAAACAAACAAACAAAACAAAACCTCATTGAAACCTCAAAAGAATTTTTGTGAATTTATTTGAGCCAAACTGTCAACATATGCCAGGAAGAAGAACCTCAACGAATTGAAATTATGCTCCGGAGAATGGCGGGTTACATCTGTGTTTATACATTGCAATCAAAGGAAAGGGACATGGATGGGTTACATGAAATCCATTGGTGATAGATTAAAGAGGTGAAATAAAGTGAAATGGTGGGAAACCCCTGGGATTGGATAAAAAGTAAAATTATGGACACGTACTTAGGTGGGTGCAAGAACAATTAATATGATAATGAAGGAATTTGTGGTATCTGTCCTTGCACCCAGGCACGTTATGTTGTGCCCCACGGGGTCCAGAAAAAAAGGGAAGTTACAAGTTACCTAGACATTTCAAAGGGTATCTTATCATAGATGCAAAAGGCAGATAGGCTCAGTTAAGGTAAAGGTTGATCTTGTCAGTGAAGATACCGGCCTAGGATGTAACTGCCCACCATAACTGCTTTTAGTTAAAGTTTAATTTCAGACCATCCTTTGTGGTTACTTTAGGTCTCTGAGTTTGCAAGACTTCCATGTAAGCCTCCCCTGAGCTTGTCACATTAGCATGTAGTCCCTTTCATCCACAGCACAGATAGGGGAGGTATACAAGAGTAAAAAGCCAAGTTGTAAGCAAGAAAATATGAAATATACGCAAATAGGTATAATGGCTCTTTCTCTGTTTCTCACCCTAAGTAACATTCAGGATCAAAATTATATTAGACAGCCATAACCGGTTTTGGTCAGTGGATAGAGTGTCAGCCTGCATACTGAAAGGTCCCAGGTTCGATTCTGGTCAAGGGCATGTACCTTGGTTGTGGGAACATCCCCAGTAGGAGGTGTGCAGGAGGCAGCTAACCGATGTTTCTCTCTCATCGATCTTTCTAACTCTCTACCCCTCTCCCTTCCTCTCTGTAAAAAAGCAATAAAATATATTTTTAAAAATTACATTAGACAATCTTTAGATTAGAAAAAAATTAGAAGGTAGTCCGCAGAGAGAACTTTAAAACAAAATGCATCTGGGAATATTGGATTATAAATTCTGATTATTAGACAATATAACCTAAACTAAAGGAAGAGGAAATTGGCATTAGATTCTACAAAAGAAGGAACTTACTTTGGATTAGAAGGGGTGGGGGAATACCATGTCTTGAAATTCCTGAGCATCCTAGAAATATTGAGGATTTGTTTAAAGTTTCATAAACTGATCATTTCATTTAAAAATATTTTCAGAGGAGTGGGGGCTGGGTGGAGGCAGGCAAATAGGGTAAAATGGGGACATCTGTAATAGTGAGAACAACAAAAAAGAAAAAAACCATAACAGAATATAAATAAAAGTACTTTCAAAATTGTCAAACTTTTATAGTTTAGAAATATCTCGCTTTCCTAGGAATATTTTAGACATCTTTGTTTACATGTCATGATCTAAAAAACTCTAATGAAAACAGACATCTGGTAACCAGTATCTTCTCTACCTTTGTAAAAATACTCCAATACTATGTTATTCTTGTAAGGCACAGATCATGACCATGATTAAATAAATGTTCTTAAGAATCCAGACTTCTTGAATGTTGTTTATTAGTTTGGAGCCAGCTATTCATGCAGCTCCATGTCCTATTCTTAGCTAATTTTCTCCCTTTGTTCATTATTTTTCTCCCCTAGGGAATTCATTTCTAGCATCTTTTTAAATAAAAGAGTTCGGTGGAATTGAATATAAAAATAAAAACAACTTTCACAGGAAAACAAAAAAATTCAACAAGAAATACTTCATTTGTCTTTGTTGGGACCAGTATAACAAATCTTTGGCTTCTAAGACAAAACAAACATTTTATATAATTAACTCTTGTAAATCTCTAAAAATTTAACTTAATCTGTGAATTGATTAAAAAAAATTTTTTTATTGATTTCAGAAAGGAAGGGAGAGGGAGAGAGGCAGAAACATCAATGATGAGAGAGAATCCTTGATCAGCTGCCTCCTGCATGACCCACACTAGGGATCGAACAAGAAACCCGGGCAATGTGCCCTGACCGAAAATCAAACCATTATCACCTGGTTCATAGGTGGACACTCAACCACAGAGCCATGCTGGCCAGGCTGTGAATTGATATTTTGCATTTGACTGATAAGATAAATGGCTCAAGTCATTTCATAAAGCATTTCAATGTATAGGTTCTATAACCCTTTGAGAAAGATCTTTATGGAGTTTTAATCCAAGTTTCTTCAGTTGTCACATTATATGTTCTTGCCTATTTTGTTCTCTGTCAGTATACAGCTCTTGGAACAATTGATTGGATTCCTAGTTATCTTTAAGTCAAATGACATATTTTGTTCTCTTTAATGATTACATGGAACTTGTGTTGTTCATATTACTCCAGTATATTTATCCAGTGATTAAAGTAGGACTAAATGGAGTGGGGAGGGGGGGAAGCTTCATGCAAAAAAAGGAAAAAAAATCAATTGAAATTACGGTGGGACATTATACTTTCTAGATAACTCAAGTCCAATAAATGTAGAACTTGTTTTTTCCTTTCCCAAATCTGCTTCTTTTACTACCATCATTATATTGGTAATAGCATCAGTTCTGTTGATTTCACCTCCAAAAAAATTTCTCATATCAGTCTCTGGCACTGACCTAGTCTGTGTCCTCATGGTTTTTCACAAAAACCTGTCTCTTAGACTTCTTGCCCATTATCCACCTCCATCCACACATTTCCTTAAAAGCCCAAACTGAATATCCCTTTGCTTAGAAACCTTCAATAGCATTCATTTACTCACAGAATTAAGACTAAATTCTTTAGCATGGAGTTCAGGGTTTTTCATAACCTATCCTAGCCTCCCTATCCCAACCTCATTTCCATGAATCCTATATGCTAGTTATCAGGACTTACTTTTTTTTTTTTAATGTTACTAGTGGCCCGGTGCATGAAATTCCTGAATTTCCTGCATGTGGGGGGGGCTCCCTCAGCCCAGCCTGTACTCTCTCCAATTGGGACCCCTGGCTCCTAACTACTTGCCTGCCTACTGGCTTGATCGCTAACAACTCCCTGGCCAGCCACATGGTCCCCAACTGCCCTCCCCTGCCAGCCTGGTTGCCCCTACTGCCCTCCTCTGCTGGCCTGGTCTCCCATAGCTGCCATCCCTTGCCAGTTGGTTACCCCTAACTGCCCTCCTCTGCCAACCTGGTCACCCCCAACTGCTCTCCCCTTATGGCCTGGTCTCTCCCAACTGCCCTCCCCTGCTGGCCTGGTCCCTCCTAACTGCCATCCTTTACTGGCCTGGTCACCCCAAACTGCCCTCCCTTGTAGGTCTTGTCTTTCTCAACTGCCCTCCCCTGAAGGCCCAGTCATCCCTAACTGCCCTCCCTTGCCAGTCTGGTCACCCCTACTACCCTCCCCTACAGGCCAGGTCACCCCCAACTGCCCTCCCCTGCAGTCCTGGTCACCCCTAAATGCCCTTCCCTGCAGGCCTTGTCCCTCCCAATTTTCATTCCTTATTGGTGCAGTCACCCCCAACTGTCCTCCTCTGCTGGCCTGGTCTCCCCCAACTGCCCTCCCCTGCTGGCCCCATCACTCCTAACTGCCCTCCCCTGCTGGCCTGATCATCCCTAACTGTCTTCCCCTGTCGACCATCTTGTGGCAGCTGTTTTGTGTTGACAAGGTGGTGGCCATCTTTGACCACATGGGTGTGGCCATCTTGTGTCTTTGAGTGATGGTCAATTTGCATTACCTCTTTATTTTTATAGAATATTAGCATGTGAATTATATCATCTGAAGCCTAAGCAACTGTGAAAAACATGCCTTATTTCAGACTCTCTTATATAATAAAAGGTAATATTCAAATTGACCATCACTCCAACACAAATATGGCTGCCCCCATGTGGTTAAAGATGGCTGCCACCATGTGGACACAAGATGGCTGACACAAGATGGCTGGCAAGGAAGGGCAGTTGGAAGGGACACAAAATGCCCTGCAAGGGAGGGCAGTTGGGGGTGATCAGGCCTGCAGGGGAGGGAAGTTATGGGTGACTGGGCTAGCAGTGGAGGACAGTTGTGGGGGACCAGGTCTGCAGGGGAGAGCAGATAAGGGCGACCAGGCCAGGAGGGGAGGGTGGTTAGGGATGAACAGGCCTGTAGGGGAGGGCAGTTGGGAGGGACCAGGCCTACAGGGTAGGACAGTTATGGCAATCTTGCTGGCAAGGGAAGGCAGTTAGGGGTGACCAGGCTGGCAAGGGAGGGAAGTTAGGGGTGATGGGCCAGTAGAGGAGGGTAGTTGGGGGCAACCAGGCCTGCAGGGAAGGGCACTTAGGGGTGATAGGGCCAGCTGGGGAGGGCAGTTAGGGGTGACCAGGTTAGCAAGGGAGGGTAGTTAGGGGCAACCAGGCTAGCAAGGGAGGTCAGTTAGGGCAATTGGGCCAACAGGGGAGCAGTTAGACATTGATCAGGCTGGCAGGGGAGTGGTGTAGTGGGTGATCAGGCTGGAATGAAGAAGCAGTTAGGAGCAATCAGTCAGGCAGGCATGAGAACAGTTGGGAGCCAGCAGTCCTGGATTGTGAGAGGGATCCCAGATTGGAGAGGGTGCAGGCTGGGCTGATGGACACCCCCCCCCCCCAGTGCACGAATTTCATGCACCAGGCCTCTAGTCTATACTAATAAAAAGGGCATAAACTAATTAGACCAGTCGTATTCTGGAAGACCCTACAGATACCTCCCAGAGAAAGCCAAAACTGCAGGAGTTGAGGCAAGTTGCCAAGCCTGGGAAGGCCCATTGCAGAGGCCTCTACACATCCCTCTACACATCATTGTCACAAATCCCTGGCAGGGTAGGCAGGGCAGACAGGGCCTCCCTGTGGGCAGCGATGGGGCCCATTCAGAGCCCCTGACAGGTGGGCAGGGCCTCTTTCTGCTCTGCCATTGATCCCAGAGTCCAGGCCTGGTGGCAGGGCCTCCCTGTGGGTGGGTTGAATGGCAGAACAGAGGGAATTATACAGACTACTGAGGTGATATTGCTAGATATGCTTCATCTTAAGCCAATTATAAATAAATTAAAATAAATTCAAAATGTGGGGCATTCTACAGAACTTCTTGCCTGGACACTTCAAAAGACTCAATGAAATGAAAAACAGGGAATTATTGTGTACCACACATTTATTTTGTGAATCTTGAGAGCTATGAGCCAGAGCCTATAGAATTCAAGCCAGATAGTAACTTCCTTTCTAGAATCCAGCAAAGACTCAAATACTTTCAGAAGTGTAATGGACTGCCCTGAAGAGTGCAGCTCAATTGGTTGTAGAGTTGTCCCATACATGAAAAGGTTGCAGATCTGATTATAGGTCAGGGGCACATACCAAGGTTATGGGTTCAATCCCTGTTAGGAAAATTATCATTTCTCTCATACATTGATGTTTCTCTCTCTCTTTCTTCTCCTCCTCATCCCTTCCTTCTCTTCCTCCTCCTCCTTCTCTCTAAAATCAGTATTACCTACAGGAAATCCAGAATTTTTTTTTAAAAAAATATTTCTTTTCTTTTCTTTTCTTTCCTTTTTTTTTAAAGACCATATTTCTTCATTTTGTTTTTTTTCCCTTTATAAAAAAGGATCCCAATTCAAGGTAAGGAAGGGGAGAACAAGGAACATACTCCTTGGTGTCAGGAAATAGGAGGGCAGGAGAAGGATGATCCCCAAAGAAGGGGGAGGGAGGGGAATGTCATTAAGGCAGCCAGCAAGATATTCTCTACAAAACTTTGAAGGAAGCATCTCCATAGCCTCAGATAAAAAGACACAGAGGACCTTCTTGGTGGGAGGCTCTGCACTCAAGTGTTCAATGGAAGGTAAATGACAGCTTCTGTTCTGTTGGTTCTGTTGCAGCTATCCCATTGCTCACTCTGGGTTACCTTCTTCCTTTTGATAAGAGTGATGTAGATAAGTAGAAGTGAAGTAGATAAGAGTGCTGAAGGGCTCCGAAGACAGAGATTCGCTTATGTGGGTTAAAAGTCAGCATCTCCAGCAGCAGCTGTACTCCAGACTCCTCCATCTCTGGTATCATCAACTACACTAGGCAGAGCCCTCTGTGGGGGAAGGTTCCCCAGCATAGAGACACATTTCAGGGCCTTTCTTCCCCTGGAGGCAGCTCAATCAGGTCAAAGATTTTGCCCAATTGGTCATCCTCCAAGTGTCTGCAGAAGAGAGGCTTTTGAGGAAACATCTCTGAAAAGATACAGCCAACACTCCACAAGTCCACAGGTGTTGCACATGTGGACTGCAGAAGAACTTCTAGAGCATGGTACCAGAGTGTAACAACCATAAGTGTAAGTGCCATCTGGTAACTATAGATCTTGGCCAGGCCAAAGTCAGCCAGCATGATTGTCCCCTCACTTGTCACCAGAATAGTCTCTGGCTTCAGGTCTCAGTGAACAATGCAATTGGCATGAAGAAAACCTAGGCCTCTTAGAAACTGGCGCATCAGATCCTTAATGATCTCCACTGGCAAGCCTAGTGGGGATGCCTTGTCCAGATGATACGTCCTTAGATCTTGGTCCACATTGGTCTCCCAGTCAGTTCAGGAGATGGCACAGGCATCAATCAGCCAAACAACACTGGGATGTTCAAAAGCCTCCAGCCGCCTCAGTAAGCCACCTAACAAACTGTGCTGATGGGAAAGCCCCCTCCAGCAACTCCTTCACTGGGACACTCACGCTCTTGAGGGCCACAAAGCAGCCACTGTGGGGATCATGGGCCTTGTACACCGTCCTATAGGCACCAACACCAATCTCAGCCACTGGCTCGTATGGAGGGGTAGCCATCCTCAGATCAGGGAAGACCTCCCTGTGCCAGGAACTGCGGGGGTGGACTGTTACCAGGCCCTGGAGCTGGTTTCTGCGGCGTCATACACTTGATTTATGTCTGGAGCACCTGGCCCATATGGGTCCGACTATAGACACAGGCCGCAAGCTAGAGTGGACCTCTCACCCTCACCTTCACCATGTCAAAGCCATAATTTCTTATAAATGTCAAGAAGCTTAATCTATACATTCTTGTCATTCTTGCTCACCTCCTAGAGCAGGGGTGGGCAAACTTCTTGACTCGAGGGCCACAATGGGTTCTTAAACTGGACCAGAGGGCTGGAACAAAAGCAACCTGACCATACTGGCACTCTCATCTTGGGCTGCTGGTGAAGGAGTGGAGGGTAGAGCAAGAGAACCCTCCACTCTTTTGGCTCCACGGGCCAGATAGAACAGCCAAACAGGCCGTATCCAGCCCTCGAGCCGTAGTTTGCCCACAGCTGTCCTAGAGCATTAATTCATTAAGCTATATGTTCTCCCTCTATTATTTCTCTTCCACTGACTGAACACACCACTTATCACTTTATTTCTTACCTCTCCATTATACCTTTTAAACTTTCATTACATTTTTTGGACTTTATGCTTTATTTTTTTATTACATTTTAACAAACTGTACTAGTATGTAAGTTCCTTCACTGATGGCAACTTTCTTCTCTGATCTTAAATGGGTTTATGTTGGAATAGCATTTCTCTTACTATATCATTAGTAGAAGCTGCTATTTGTTTTACATTCAATTTAACTCTGGGTAAAGTGATGGTATCAGTGTCCTCTTCATTTCATACTACTGTGAAATCATTGATTTATGCCATCTAGCTCTAATCACACCTCTCTCTCTCTCTCTTTTTTTTTTTTGGTTGTGGAACTACCAATTCATGCTAATCTTCCACAATTCAATCAACATTTGACTTATGGTTATTTCAGTATTTTTTTCTACTCAAAGTCCTCAAATCTTAAGGTACTTAATATCTATGTTAGTGACTTATCCATCATTCTGGACTTTTATTACCTGAATCTCTATCTTCAATGCCTCTACCCCACTTCAGCCACATCCTATCTAATAAAAGAGTAATGTGTAAATTGACCATACCTCCACTACACCACAAGCCATGCCCACCAGCCAATCAGGAGCGAGTATGCAAATTAACCCAACCAAGATGGCTGCAGCCACAGAAAGAGTAGGTGGTTTGGGTTTCCCTGGCAATGGAGGAAGCCAAGCTTTCCACCTGCCCTGGAGAGCCCAGGCCTCTGCTCAAGACTACAAAGTTTCAATTATAGACGATAAATAAATCCCAACAAAAAATGTCTGCAGCCACAGAGCAAGCAGGAGGCTTGGCTCTGCTCAAGGTATCAAAGTTTCAGTAATAGAAGGTAAATAAATCCCAGATCCCAGGGCATCCACTTGGGTCACTGGGGGGCATGGCCAGCCTGAAAACCACCACAGGCCCCTCACCCAAGCTGTCCCATACCTCAAGGGAACCCCCACCCTGATCCAGGACACCCTTTAGGCCAAACCAGCTGGCCCCCACCCGTGCACCAGGTCTCTATCCTATGTAATGCTATCTAATAAAAGAATAATATGCAAATAGACCATCACTCCAAAACACAAGATGGCTGCCCTCATGTGGTCAAATATGACTGCCCCCATGTGGACACAAGATAGCTGGCACAAGATGGCCAGCAGGAGAGGGCAGTTGAGAGGGAACAGGTCTGTAAGGGAGGGCAGTTGTGGGCAATCAGACCAGCAAGGGAGAGCAGTTAGGAGGGACCAGGCGTGCAATGGAGGGCAGTTGGGATGACCAGGCCTGCAGGTGAGGGTAGTTAGGAGCAAACAGGCTGGCAGAGGAGCAGTTAGGCATCAATCAGGCTGGCAGGGGAGTGGTTTGAGGGTGATCAGACTGGCAGGAAGAAGTGGTTAGGGGCAATCAGGAAGGCAGGCAGGGGAGCAGTCGGGAGCCAGCAGTCCTGGATTGTGAGAGGTATGTCTAATTGCCTATTTAGGCCCGATCCTACCTGGATCGGGCCTAAATGCGCAGTTGGACATCTCTCAAGGGTGTCCCAGATTGGAAAGGGTGCATGCTGAGCTGAAGGACACACACCCCCATGCACAAATTTTGTGCACCAGGCTTCTAGTATTTCAACAGAAACCCTCTGAACCTTGTAGTGGTCCAGGACTAACTACTTGTGAAATAAATTTGTTTACTATACCATTTGGCAATATTTTAAAGACTCTAACTCTACTAATATCAAAGCATCAATTGTTCAACTACCATCTCATAGACTAGGGGTGGGAAAACTTTTTGACTCGAGGGCCACAATGGGTTCTTAAACTAGACCGGAGGGCCGGAACAAAAGCATGGATGGAGTGTTTGTGTGAACTAATATAAATTCAAAGTAAACATCATAACACAAAAGGGTATGGTCTTTTTTTTTATTTCAATAGTTTTATTCATTTCAAACATTTTAACAAGAAGAATGTAAACACTAATTATTATAATTTGAAACTTCAAAAAATGGAGGAATCATAGCACAATAACATACCTTATATTGAAGATGGCAAAGGCAAAATAAAATTGCCTAACAAAGGAAAGGTACAAAAGCCTTTCAAATTAAACTTAAATATAATAACATGATTTAAAACTAAAACAAATAGAAAAGAACAAAATGTGTAAACAGTAAATTAAACATTTTCTTTAGTGCAACTTCCAAATTATGCCCGGGACATAGATGTAGATGGCAATGTAGACTGGGTTGAAAGGTTTTTGGTCTTTAAAACATCAACTTCAGTGGGAACAGTGTTGTTGGTCTCCTTTTGTAGCTAATGCATCAAAGTCTGGAGTTAGTTTTGTTGTGGCGATTCTCAGGATAGATCTGAGGTGTTTGTCAGTTAAGCTGGATCTGTGAGGGGCTTTGTTGATGTTCATGACGCTAAAAGTCTGCTCACAAACATAGGTTGACCCAAACAGCACCAGTATCTTCTGTGCCATCCTCCTGATGTTTGGAAAAGTGGCTTCATTAAGTGAAGCATAAAAGTCTCTTAGTTCAAGAGAGCTGAATTTCTCCTTTAGGACAAAGTCAGACTGAAGATCAGTGAGTTCCAGTTGCACCTCTTCTGGTGATGTTTCAGGGTTTTGTGACAAAGGACAGGCCACCAGTTGAAGTGACTGGTCAATTTTTGCAACATCAGAAAACCAATGACAGAATTCTGCATGCAGGTCATCCAGTGATTTGCTGTATTTCTTCACGTTTTGGATGGTCTCCTTCTGTGTGGCAAAATGAGTGAAGACTTTGTCTGAAATTTGTCTGGAAAAGAAAATCAGCTTCGATTTAAAGGCTTTCACATTACTGTACATGTCATGTACATACTGATCTTTTCCCTGTAGCTTCACATTTAGCTCATTCAGATGTGAAAATATATCTACAGCAAATGCAAAGTCACACAGCCAATTCTTGTCACTTAGCTCAGTAAATTCGTCAGACTTCCCCTTTAATTTCAAAAATGCACCAATCTCTTCTTTGAGCTCCCACACTCGTTGGAAAACTTTGCCCAAACTCAACCTGCGAACACGAGAGTGGTAAAGTAAGTCCTGGTGATCCGCATCAGTTTCCTCCCGAAACTTAATAAACTGACGGTGCTGAAGTCCCTTTGCTCAAATTAAATAAACAAGCTTTACGACTGGATTAACAACATGATTAAGTTGTAATATAGACTTGCACAATGATTCCTGGTGAATAATACAGTGAAGAAAAATAACATCTTGGTTAGGGTTCTCCTCTTTCACTCTATCCTGAATTCTTTTTAGCAGTCCAACATTCTTTCCAGTTAAATTTGGAGATCCATCTGTCGTGACATTAACAAGTTTACTCCATGGTAGCTTCATTTTCTCGATGACAGTAGACACCTGGTCATACAAGTCCTCTCCCCGTGTTTTTCCTTTCAGTGGCTCCATAGCTAAAAACTCCTCCGTAATTTCAAAATTGTCACTAATCCCTTGGATAAAAATTAAGAGCTGAGCAGTGTCCTTTACGTCATTACTTTCATCCAATGCTAGTGAATAAAACTTAACGAACTCTGCCTTACTATTTAACTTGCAGGCCAAGTCTTCATCAATCAGTTCCACTCGACGAGTCACTGTCCTGAGCGATAAGCTGAGTTTTTCAAACTTGCCTTTGCTCTCTGGACACAAGAGACCTGCTGTCTCTATCATACATTCTTTCAAAAACTCGCCTTCAGAGAGAGGTTTGGTAGCTTTTGCTAATTTGAATGATAGCATAAAACTTGCTTTGGTAGTTGTCTCTTGAATTGCAGCTTTTCTGTGAAAGATATTTTGCTGAGCCTGTAATTTAGCCATCAACCTCTGCGCAGTAGCCTCCTGTTCTTGAGGTGACTGCTTGCTAGCATAGTTGCCATGCTTTGTGGCAAAGTGATGGCTGATATTATACTCTTTGAAGATTGCAAGTGTTTCCTGGCATATCAGACAGACCGGCATTGATCGGACTTCGGTGAAAAAATATTTTGTTGTTCACTCCCTCTTAAACACTAGGCATTCAGTGTTCACTTTCCTTTTCTTTGGTCCACTCACGTTTAATATTGGGCTAAAACCAACAGTACTGTTCTCTTATTAAATTCTTTACTAAAATAAGACAGTAAAGTACAAAAACAAGTGATTAAGTTTGCTCTACTATAACATTTTTGGTCATATATATATATATATATATATATATATATATATATATATACACAAAATCATCTGAAAAAGTTCAGACATGGGACAGAGGCACACCCTGACCATAGAGAACAACCCCTTTCCTCCATAGGAAACCTGTGTATCTTTCACACAGCCCCTTTGTTTATGGTAACACACATAGCTGCACATTGCTGTGTCTTCCAGACAGACTTGTATGGGAGGTGCTAGGGCATTGCAAAACATGGGTAACCAGTAGTTACCACTAGCACTTCCGTTACTGGCAAAAAACAGCCTCAGTGTACATAGTGTGAAAGAGCCCATTATCAATGTCAGATTGCATCCACTGGACTCTATAAAAGCAACCAAGTGCCACTTTTAAATGCCCATTGCAACAGTTTTCCTTATTAAAAGCTAGAAATGGCAGGATATTTATATATGTACCCCTACTGTGACAGCCTGGAAGAGCATTACAAAGGAGAAAACCCAGCATCTGGTGATGTCCATAAGTACAAGACTTCAGGCTGTCATTACCAGGAAAGGGTTTCATCCAAGTATTAGATATGAACATTTGATTTTCAGTTTTTCATTTGTCCAATTAGTTCTGAAACTCTGAAATTAAGCGATTTTGTAATAAAATCTTTAGTTCCTCACATTTCTATACGATCTTTTTGTTCAACCCACTGAATTAGGGTTTGTTCACACTAGCCATGCTGCTGTTGCAGTGTGGTGCAGTACTGCAATGCAGCGCAGCTAGGGTTAATGCAGGGTACACAGATTTCCATCATGTTTGTGTTGATGCTAATGTGCAGTGGTGCATGTTAACACAAATACCCTGTAGCATGCATTTTTACAGGCGCAAGGGGGAGAAGCAAACGCAAAGCAAAATGCATTTGTTTTGCCGCTAACACATGCGGTTAGTGGCCACGGTAGCGTTACTGATACTGCATCCATATCAGCAAAAAAAATGCAGCTGCAGCATGGCTAGTGTGACATGTCCTCTGTGTGTCTTTTTTCCTGCTGCGCGGGTCCGCAGGGGGGCGGGGGGGAACTGCAGTGGATACAAGCCCTAAAAGCTGAAAGTCTTTGTTGTTTTATTAACAAGTCATTGTGATGTACAGAATATGGGAACAGGAAAAAATTGTGTTTGAGTAGAGCTCTTAATCTTACCTCAGAAATGCTCTGATACTGTGCTCTCCAGGGTGTGTCTCCCTACATCACCACGATAACGTGTCTGTGCATTCCCAGGGTGATGTTGGGAGACACATCTGTGAGCATTACTAGGAGCCTCTGGAAGATTGAGAGGTTGTTCCTTCTACTGAATGGGCGGATATAAATCCACCCACTCAGAAGAAGGAGCTGCGGCCGAGTTTCCCGACGTTGCCATGTTAACACTGCTGCTGGTGAAGGAGTGGAGGGGAGAGCAAGAGAACCCTCCACTCTTTTGGCTCCGCAGGCCAGATAGAACAGCCAAATGGGCCGGATAGAACAGCCGAACGGGCCGGATCTGGCCCACAGGCCGTAGTTTGCCCATGGCTGTCATAGACCTATCTACTCCAACTATATAATACTTCCTTTGTCTTTCCTGTTCTTCCCTATCAAATTGAGATTTCATGGTCTATCAATCTGTTCAATCCTCTGTTCCCAGAATCCTCACCTCCTATGTTTTGCAGCCTAACATTTGCTATACTTTTATGTATGAATAGAATTCTAAATCAGAAAGATTAAAACCTTCTTTATCCTTACTCATTTTTTATGAATAAAAAACACTAAGATTAATATGTTACATAGAAATTATAAATGACCAATTTATTTTTTATTTACTATCTATAGATTTTGCTTTAATTATATTAAGGCTAAGATATTAGGTAAGCACAAGTTTGGGCATCTTCATGGTGAATTGAAATTTTTATTCAAGATCCTCAGTTGGTTGTCATTGTCTTTTGTTATTCTGTTATTGTGGTCTAATTGTCTCTATCATTAGAATGGGTCAGTCTGCTTCATGTTCTTCTGTTTGTACTCCCCTGCAATGTTTTTTGAAAAAATTTCAAAATTCACCGAAACCGGTTTGGCTCAGTGAATAGAGCGTCGGCCTGCGAACTGAAAGGTCCCAGGTTTGATTCTGGTCAAGGGCACGTACCTTGGTTGCAGCTGATAGATGATTCTCTCTCATGGATGTTTTTAACTCTCTATCCTCTCTCTTCCTCTCTGTAAAAAAAAAAAAATCAATAAAATATATTTTTTAAAAAGAAAAAAAAGAAAAATTTTTCAGGAATTCAAGTGGCAAGTGGATGATTACGGAGCTTCCATTGATGTTTTTGATTTACAGACATGTTGTGAGCAGGAATGGCCAACTTTCCCATATCCCAGTGAATGGAACGGGGAGCTTGATCACTTCCCCAGAAGTCAAAATCTCAAACTGTCTGGTGTATAAAGGTAAGTGTGAGAGTTTGTGTGAAGTGAAAGCTACTTTGTGCTTTCTAGCTATACACGTGAGAGTATTTGTTATATCTTTCTATTGTTTAATTTTTTTAAAGCTAGGGCGGACCTGCTATGATGGAATGCAAAAGTCTTTGGCAGCTGCTGAGATGCCTTTTTTTCTCAGAGTCTTTTGCTCTCAGTCAGAGAGGGAATCAGCCCTCTTAGCTAATAAAAATTTCTGTCTATGTTTGTAGAAGTAAGGATTTCAGTTTTCTCTGATTTGTGAATTTGCTGTATTAAATTGAAATTTTAAAATCCTAGGGTTAATTTGAAGGTATAAATTTGTGATCTTTCAAAGAGCAAATAACTTTTATTTTTTGCTTTCTGTTCTCTTTTGGGTGATCTGAGAAATCAAGAGTAGTAAAGAGGAGGACTTAAGATCCTTTAGGAGTCTAGGGGCTTAGAGTAAAAATCTATGAGGGAAAACAATGGTTACAGAAAGAAAAAAGTATCCTTAAATGTAAAAAGCTTGGTTATACAGGATCTCAGACCATTTGCTTTATTTACCCTGCTTAGGACAGAGTTAATGCAGAAAAAGGGGTGGGGTGGGGATGAGAGGTGTAGCTGGGGAAAGCAGGGAGAGAGGTTACAACCCACTCTGCTGGCAAGCTTGATTTCTTGCTTATCTGAATTATCCTAGACTCAAGGTGTTTTTTTGTTTTGTTTTGTTTTGTTTGTTTTTTTTGCAAAACACAGTGGATCTTCCTCTGCCCCATTTTATTACATCTTGGGCGGTGGTGGAATATTCAGCAAAGGAACTTTAAGATATATCTTTAAGGCTGACTAAGTTTTAAAAATCTCTGTCTCTCAAAAAGAAATGTTTTTACGTACTCTTGATTTTTATCACTGAAGGTCTAGTTATATTTTCTGGAAAAAGTACATTTTAAAGTTAATTCGTAAAAATTAATCTAAAAAATGATAACTGTTCACTCTTAATAATCATTAAAGGATTGAGGTTTCTAAAAAAACACACACACACACATACACACACAACTACGCTCCCAGGAGCCAAGCGGAGGAAAAATGGAGCTAAAGTTCGCAGGCGCTCTGATGATTTAAAATTGAGTGCTAGGCAGACTCAGCCTCCGAGAGCTAAGTGAAAGAAGGTGGGTGAAGGGGACTGGTTGCCTGAGCTGCTTAGAGTGGCCCTGGAAGCAGCAGCAGCAGTGAGAAAAGCGGGGACAGCAGACACTAGAGCTACCCACTACTACCCAGTGAGTAACGAGTGTTTTACAACAAGCAATACAAGACTTAGGCCTTTGGCTTGCTGGCTGCAGCAGTTCAACCAGAAGCCAGTGACTGCCACTAGCCTTCCTGCAGCCCCAGGAATAGAGTAGCAGACCCAGGATTTGTAAAAACAGCAGATAGAGCTAGTGAAAGCTCCCTGTTTGCAAATGTACTGAAAGGGGTTCAGTACCTGTTGCTGCTGGAAGAGGAGGGGCTGAGATCCCCTTCCAGTGCACTCGCTTGGGAGAGACCTGGTCGCTGCTCTGCCACAAAGGGGATTGGCTGGAAGACAAGGGACCTAATACCCAGGCCACTGTCACAGAAGGGCTTTGCAATATAAAAAGCTGTTTCAAACTGCAACTCTGGCTGTTTTGGACTGGCAGCTTAAAGTCAAAGAGCAAAGGAAAGGCACTCTCCCTGGACTGGGGAGCCTTCAGGACTTTGAGATTCTCTAAGAGAAGAGGAGTCTGACTGAGGGATGACAGAGACCTCCCCTGGTCACACTCAACTGCCCTCCCCTGCTGACCTGGCCACCCCCACTACCCTATTCTGCAAGCATGCCCCCCCCACAATCCTCCCCTGAAGGCCTGGTTCCTTCCAAATGCTTTACTCTGCAGACCTGGTCCCTCCCAACTGCTCTCCCCTGCTGGCCTGATCGCCCACAACTGCCCTCCCGTACAGGCCATCTTGAGGTGGCCATCTTTGACCACATGGGGGCATACATCTTATGTTTTGGATTGATGGTCAATTTACATATTATCTCTTTATTAGATAGGATTACATAGGATACTTTAAACGTGCGACTTTAGGGTAAAACTATAAAACAGAGGCAATATTATCTTTATTTTTTTAAATCTTTATTGCTCAGATTATTACAATTGTTTCTCCTTTTTCTCCCCCATAGCTCTCTTCCACCTGATTCCCACCCCACCCTCTGCCCTTACCCCCTCCCCCCACTATTGTCCTCATCCATAGGTTATACAATTTTAATCCAGTCTCTTTCTGCACCCCACACCCCTTTCACCCTGATAATTATCTATCCACTCCCTTACTTTGCCCCTAATTCTATTATATTCACCAGTTTATTCTATTCCTCAGATTTTTAATTCACTTGATCTGCTTCCCCTTCTTAAGTAATACCTTTCAGCATTTCATATAATACTGGTTTGGTGGTGATGAACTCCTTTAGCTTTTTCTTATCTGTGAAGCTCTTTATCTGCCCTTCAATTCTGAATGATGACTTTGCTGGATACAGTAATCTTGGTTGTAGGTTCTTGCTATTCATCACTTTGAATATTTCTTGCCACCCCCTTCTGGCCTGCATGGTTTCTGTTGAGAAATCAGCTGATAGTCGTATGGGTACTCCCTTATAGGTAACCAACTGCTTTTCTCTTGCTGCTTGTAAGATCTTCTTTTTGTCTTTTACCCTTGGCATATTGATGATGATGTGTCTCAGAGTATTTTTCTTTGGATTCTTCTTGTTTGGGGTTCTGTAGGCTTCCTGTACTTGTAAGTCTATTTCTTTCACCAGGTGAGGGAAGTTTTCTGATATTATTTCTTCAAATATGTTTTCAGTATTTTGCACTCCCACTTCTTCTGGCACCCCCATAATTCTGATGTTGGTGCGCTTGCAGTTGTCCCAGAGGCTCCTTACACTATCTTCAACTTTCTGGATCCTCTTTTCTTCTTCCTTCTCCAAAGGAGTGTCTTTTGGCTCTTTGACCTGATTCTTGTGTTCTTCCATTCTGCTGTTGGATCTCTGCATAATATTTTCCAACTTAGTCAGTTTATGTATACTTTTTAGTTGGGTCTCATGAAGTTTATCGAGCTTTTCTAGGATATTCTTGCAAAACCTTAGAACCGTAGTTCTGAACTCTATATCCTCCATCTCTTTTGTTTGAGATCTATTTCCTTGTCTCAGCATTATCACTATTTTTCAGAGTTGGTAGGATGGCTTTGTGTGTTTGGTGTCCTATATAGCACAGTGGGTCAGCCTCCTCAGTTACCTGAGGTAGACACTCTTGGTGCTCCCCTTTGTGGACTGCGTGCACAGCCTTGTTGTAGCTAAGTCTTTATTGTTGTGAATTGACCTTCAGGCCAATTGGATGTGGGTATCAGCTGTGCCTACTCTGGGATAAATTTTGTATTGGAGACAGTCTTATAGGATCAGACTTGAAAAACTGCAGAAGCCTCTGCTCAGCTTGGATGGGGCAGAGTCTCAGGGCTGAACTGACAGTCTTGGCTTCCGCCCTGCCCTTGTGCACTCACCTGAGTTTCCGCCTGACCTCTGCCTTCCGGGGCTTCCCTGAGTTTCTGCCTGACTGTCCCAGTTTCCCCAAGCAAGAGCATGGGTGCCCCAGGGGCTCGCCCGGACTTGGGCTGGTCTCTGTAGTCTGGAGCTTCTGACTCCTTCCACTACAGAGAGGCTGCCACCTTGTACAGAGAGGTGGCGGCAGCCTCCGCAGTCAGACCTGGAGCTTCTGACTCCTTGCTATGGAGAGGCGGAGGTCAGACCTCAGCGCATTCTGATTCGCGTGCGCGTGCGTGCGCGCGACTGTAGACCCTGCCTGCTGCGGCTCCCGGTCCCCGGTCTTCCAGTCTCTGAGTCTCTGGGTGCCTTTCTCTACAGTCCAGACTCCACCAGTATGAGCCTGGGACCACAGAATTTCAGCCGGGGTTGGGGTTCAGTACAGTCGGAAAGGGTTCTGTGCAATACCTCAGCACTTTTCGGCTCCCAGTCCGATCCCTGAGCCTCTCTCTTTCTTTCTAGTTGTAGCTATTCCACTCCGCCAGCTTTCCTGAGGTTTTGGTGAAGTCCTTTCTGATTTTAACTGTTTTTTAAATTAAATTGTTGATGAGGCGGCAGCTTAGGAGACTGCCTAGGCCGCCATCTTGGTTCTCCGTCGGCAATATTATCTTTAATCTTTAATAATATTTACCCAAATAACTTTCTACTTTTAAGATAACAACTATAGCCGAAACTGGTTTGGCTCAGTGGTAGAGCGTCGGTCTGCGGACTGAAAGCTCCCGGGTTCGATTCCGGTCAAGGGCATGTACATTGGCTGCGGGCACATCCCCAGTAGGGGGTGTGCAGGAGGCAGCTGGTAGATGTTTCTCTCCCATCGACATTTCTAGCTCTCTATCTCTCTCCCTTCCTCTCTGTAAAATATCAATAAAATATATTAAAATAAGATAACAACTATAAATAAAAAATAATTTTAATATGCACATTTCTTAAAAATTAGAAGTTGAAAATGGAAGATTACATTTTTAATCAAATAACTTAAGGGTAATTCAATTATATACCTCACATTAAAATCTACAATACACTTAATCACAATTTGACCTATCCTACCTTTTATTTTTAACTATTTTAAACTATGTTATATAAAGATTATATCTTAAGGTGATATTATTCTGAAAAGATATCCTAGAGAATTATTGCTTTCTAAATAAAATGTTACCTACTAAAAATAACATGATATAAACAAATCTAGACTCTTAAACAACTTACTTTGAATATCATATTGAAGTCTATTTTTCCATATAGTGAACACATACGCATGCTATCAAATACTTACAAAAATGGATGCTGTTATGTTGAGAGAAGAGATAGAGAGAGAGAGGTAAAACAAATCTCAGATTAATTTTTTTCATTCAACTTTATTTATCCACAGTTTGCATCGGTATTATACATTTAGGGTTCCATTTACTTTTAAATGCATCAGAAAAATCAATCATGATAGATCAGTGACCAATACAAACATTTCTGAATTCTTCAAAAAATTCCATTAGAAAAGTCAATAAACTAGTATTCTGTAAAGATAACTATTAAACAAGTGGTAATGCATTTTCACTCTTTATTTCAATTCTAACTTATCCAACATTACTTTTTTCTTGTGTCATACAGTAATAAAATTTAGCAGAAGTAGCTATGTACTGCATTTTTAGGGCCTAATAAAATATTTTAGTTTGATTATTTACCCCTCTTCAAATCACATATCCAATTCAAATAATGACAATCATTCTCAATTCAAAATTGATGAAGTAAATATATAATAAGCATAACATTTGCGATTATTAAAAAGTTACTTAAAAAAAGTACATCAGAGCCTTGATACAATGTGTCCTTGGGTACTAGGCTGTAAAATTGCCTTAGAGGTGGTGCTGCCTTTTGGCACTATAGTAAATAAACTTCCATGAAATGGACTTCAGATGGACCCATTCAATGTAGAATTTTGCTTTATAGTAAAAAATGCTACTGTGGGGTTCCAGGGTAGTTTCCCTTTAAAGCAAAAATTAAATGATAAGTAAGTGAAATGCAGTAAGGACATGGCCTATAATTTCACTAATATTTCAATGACAATGAAACAGAAAAAGACTTATATAACAAAATCTAGATTCCTTAATAAGAAGAATATTATAGCACAACTATGAAAGCAGTATGAATGATTGCTTTAGCTTTTAATGGTCATTTTATTCGTAGCATTATCAAATTTATACAATAAAGACTAACAACTGAAGCATTCATTTTTCTTTTCTTTTCTTTTTTTTTTTTAACCAAGTTTTCACTAGGGAGATTATGTCAATGAAGGTTGTTTTTTTTTTTAGATCAAACTGAAATATTTAAATTAATAACTAATTTAATTTTAAACTATATAGTTTTAAGAACCTTTAATTCTTTAAAAATTTCAATTTGACACTTGGAGAATGTAAAAAAGAAACACACATCTATGTTCTAAAGTTAAATTTTAATTATATGGCTTCATGCCAACTGATTCAAAATATTAAGAGTTGTTTCTAAATCAGCCCTTATTAAATCATTTGGCACAATAGTTTTTGTCTTTTCTGTATACCCTTTGAAACACCCAGGCTAACATTTTTAATAAGTTGCATACATTTTAGGAGGTAACAAGTGCAAATAATCACATATTTAAGATATGATACTTGCTTGACTACTACAAAAGTAATTATACTAAGGTTCTTCTATAAGAAAGTTATTCATTACAGTAATGTTTTTAAAAAATTCCTGCACTACTACCAACTTAAATTTATCCAACTCAAAATTAAACAAAGACTTTATGTAACAGTATACTTATGAAAATATTCATGGGATGGTCTTGTTTAATTCAACATGCTAGTTGAGGATCATAACATTTAGAGGATCCACATATGACCAGATTTTGAATATAAACATATTCCTCAACTGTTGCTCTCTGAATCTGAATATAAGTAAAAGCAGCACACTGATGTAATATTCCTGAAAGTCAAGATATAAACCCAAACTTTGGCAGTTTTATAAAAATGTACTTGATAATTAGTACTTTGCTAGTTCTCAAAAAGCTTACTGCTTTGTGTAACATTTTCAATACAGAAATAAAATACTCTTCAAACAATACATTTTAAAAGATGATTATGTTTTGCAAAATTAAATAGCATAAATTAAGCATATTAATATTGCTTTTTGACAACATGAAATAACCAATTTAAGGAAAATTGCAATGGACTAAGTAAAAAAAAAATCACAAATATCACAATGTGAGGCACATTTAAACCCTCACATATTACTGACACTACAAAATCTACTAAAATATTTAAAAGTTTCACTGATTCCATTAATACATAAAAAGAAATTGCAAAAATGTTTAAGACTATAAAAGAGTCATCAATTACACAGGCACTTCACATGTAAACAATCTACAGTACAACTGAAAATATTTTGGCAACAACCTATAATACTAAAAGAATTTAATATAAAGTTGTAATTCTGTATTCTCTACTCATTTTTTCTAGAAAACTAAGACCAGATATTAAAGAAATTGTATATAAACTAGAATTAGAAGTGTATTAAATAACTCAAATGTAGAATTGCTTAAATCGGTAAAAAAAAATTACCTTATCCAGATGTTAACTGATATGTATGCTACATTAAAAAAGTAAACCTAATGCAATTATTAAATTGAAATCATATTTTAAATTTAGCATCAATTTGATTTTTAATTTAACACACTTTTTTAAACGAAGGCTTGATCTAATAAAATTATTTTAATTAGATAGATTAAAACTTCATGAACTTGAGATATTTGAAATAACTTCAAATAAATGAAACTATACACTTATGATTTTTAGATGTTATATTAAGCCATAGAAAGCTGAGATGCCTTGGTTGTAGGTAATTCAAGAAGAGCTTGAACTGTGACACCAACTTTCACAAGACCTCTTTCTTCCAAAATATGATGAGGCAAACAGAGTCTTTCCTGAAAAACAAAATAAGTGGTATCTGAACATTTGTTTTTAAGTAGTGCAGTAGAGCCTAAATTAGTCAAAATTGGATTTTTTAAAACATGCTTTCTTTAAAACTTCAAGCACGGAGCACACAATTCTAATCTAAAATGTGTTTATAAAAGTAGACTTTCATGGTATGGGATTCTATTTTATGGGCTGTATTTGACCTGTTAATCTTATCCACCTGAACAAGTATTTTAAAGTGAGATGATCATGCTAAAATGTTTCCTAAGTTCTTTTAAGTATAGTAGAAAGAACACTATATTTCCAACCAGATGATGGGCCATGTAATCTGAAGTATTAAAATTTATTGAGTTTCTTTATCCTGAAGATAGAATTCTATGAGAAACAAACAGAAGAGTATGTGGAGGCACTCTGTAAACTGTTCAGTCCTATGCAAAATTGGTCACTCTGGTTCTACCAGTTCTGAGGTTTTATGGTATCTAAAATATATAGCACTTCAGTACTTTTCTTGGCTTAAGGGTACTTCCCTCCAGCTTCAGGTGATGCTGTGTTGCTTCTTAGTTGCAATAGTCTAGAATTTGAAAAATAACAACTGCCTCCGCTTCTAAGCACATCAGATGTGTCATTTGATCTTCACAACTCTATGAGAAAGTTTAGAGGTAACTTTGTATTAGGTTTCATTAACCTTCAGTGATCCTCTTCTAACATCCAAAGGTTTTC
This sequence comes from Vespertilio murinus, assembly GCA_963924515.1. Classification (NCBI taxonomy): domain Eukaryota; kingdom Metazoa; phylum Chordata; class Mammalia; order Chiroptera; family Vespertilionidae; genus Vespertilio; species Vespertilio murinus. The sequence continues at coordinate 65,145,714 of OZ004710.1, forward strand.
CAAGGGTTCTGTGTTCACCCTCTTTTCATTTTACACAATATCCTCTCCATGGTATTGTCAAAGCCTTATCAAAACTGCAGGGATTAACTGGTTTATATGTATGTATTCAACATCAAATAAATTTGGTAGCTATTTTTGAGAAAACAATGTAGTCCACTGCTTCAGTTGGGACATCATTCACCTCAGGAAAAGTTAGTAATGAACACAGTGGGTGGCAGACAGACCAGTGATAGGCCCCATCTAGTTCATAACTGTGTTTTAGTAGGGCAGGAAAGTGTTTTACAAACCTGCAAATACTTTAAAAAAATATTTATTGTTGAGAGTATTATAGATGTCACCTTCCCCCCACCCATTATTCTTCTCCATCCAGTTTCCACCCTACCCCAGGCCTTTTGTCTGTGTCCACAGGTAATAGGCATATAAGCGACTAGAGTCCCAGTGCACAAAATCTGTGCACTTGGGAGCGGGGTGTCCTGTGTCCTCTGAAAGTCAGATATCCCTCTCACAATCTGGAGCTCTCACAATCCAGGTCTCCTTGTTCCTTACCACCCACCTACAGCAGTGCTCCCCCTTCAGGAGTGCAATCCCCATCAGGGGGCAGCTCCCATGTTGAGCATTGCCCCCTGGTGGTCAGTGCGTATCATAGCGACCTGTTGTTCAGCTGTTCAGTCAATTTGCATATTAGGATTTTATTATATAGGACTTGGTTAATATCTTCCTAAACCCTCACTTACCCTTCCCACTAAGATTCATCAGTCTATTCCATGCATTCATGCCTCTGATTGTATTTTACCATCAGTTTATTTTGTTCATTTATTTTTTTAAAAATATTTTTTTATTTAATTCAGAGAGGAAGGGTAAAGGAGAGATAGAAACATCAGAGGTTGTAACCCGGGCATGGGCCCTTGATTGGAATTAAACCTAGAACCCTTCAGTCCATAGGCCCAAACTCTATCCACTGAGCAACCCCAGCCAGGGGAGTTTATTTTGCTCATTTAGATATCTTATATATTTATTTTGATTTTTAGATACAATTGTGGATATACATTGAATTAGCAGAATATTGTGATCTCTGAATGCATAATAATCTGGCCACTCAGTGTATATTCTATATAATAAAAGGCTAATTTGCAAATGGTCTCCTAAACCAGGAGTTTGACCAGTAGGCAGGCCAAGCAGGCTAATTGACCCTGTCGCCTCCCCCTGGCCAGGCTGGACTGCACCCATGCATGAATTCATACACTGGGAATCTAATTTCTCTCTCTCTCTCTACACACACACACACACACACACACACACACACACACACACTGAGTGGCCAGAATATTATGCATTCAGAGGTCATAATAATCTAGCCAATCAGTGTATATGCATTTATTACCATTTTATTGTTCATATTTTTATCTTATCTTCTTCCTCTTCTTAAAGAATATACTTCAACATTTCTTTTTTATTTTTTTCTCCTTTTTTAAATAAAGGTATTATATGTGTACATATCTTACCATTACCACCCCCACCCCACTCCCATACATGCCCTCACCTACCCCCCCTGTTTTGCAACCATTGCTTATGCTTATATGTATGCATACAAGTCCTTTAGGTGATCTCTTATCTCCTCCAACTCTCCCTAACATTTCTACTGTAACTTGATGGTCTGTGTAATGCTTTACTGCCTCTGTATCTATTTATTTTATTCATCAGTTTATAATGTTCTTCATTTTATTTTTTTAGTTGCTATCAACATTTATTTATTTATTTATTTATTTATTTTTATTAAGGTATTATATGTGTACATATATTTCCATTGCTCCTCTCCTCTCATACATGCCCTCCCTCCCCAGAGTTTTTTTGTCCATTGGTTTTGTTTATGCATGCATACAGTCCTTCGGTTGATCTCTTATCTCCCCCAGATCTCCCTATCCTCCCTGCTGTAATTTGACAGTCTGTTTATTGCTTTACTTTCTCTATCTTTTTGTTCATCAGTTTATAATGTTCTTTATTATCCATAAATGAGAAAGCTAATGTGATATTTTTCTTTCATTGACTGGTTTATTTCACTTAACATAATGTTCTCCAGTTCTATCCAGGTTGCTGCAAATGGTAATAATTCCTTATTTTATCTGGCAGCATAGTATTCCATTGTGTAGATGTATCATAGTTTTCTGATCCAGTCATCTGCTGAGAAGCACCTAGGCTGTTTCCAAATCTTAGCTATTGTAAATTGTGCTGCTATGAACATAGGGTGCATATATCCTTTCCAATTGGTGCTTCCAGTTTTTTAGGATGTATTCCCAGGAGTGGGATCACTGGGTCAAATGGGAGTTCCATTTTTAGTTTTTTTGAGGAAACCCCATACTGTTCTCCACAATGATTGCACCAGTCTGCATTCCCACCAGCAGTGCACGAGGGTTCCTTTTTCTCCACATTCTCGGCAACACTTGTCATTTGTTGCTGTGTTGATAATAGACATTCTGACAGGTGTGAGATGGTACTACATTGTTGTTTTCATTTGCATCTCTCAGATAATTATTGACGTTGAGCATGTTTTCATGTGTCTCTTGGCCTTCCTTCTGTCTTCTTTCAAAAAGATTCTATTTAGGTCCATTGCCCATTTTTTAATTAGATCATTTATCTTCTTTTTATTAAGTTGTATAATCTCTCTCTAAATGTTGGAGATTAAAACTTTATGAGTGATAACATTTGCAAATATGTTCTTTCATACAGGTGGCTCTCTTGTTGTTTTGTTGATGGTTTCTTTTGCGTGGAAAAGCTTTTTATTTTGATGTAGTCCCATTTGTTTATTTTCTCTTTAGCTTCCATTGCCATAGGAACAGTATCAGTGAAGAAGTTCTTTTGACATATGTCTGAGATTTTGCTGACTGTGGATTTCTCTAGTATTTTTATGGTTTCCTATCTATGTTTAAGTCCTGTACCCATTTTGAGTTTATTTTGGGGTATGGTGTAAGTTGGTGATCTAGTTTCATTCTTTTGCATGTATCTGTCCAATTTTCCCAACACCATTTATTGAGGAGACTGTCTTGACTCCATTGTATGCTCATGCCTCCTTAATCAAATATTAATTGAGTATAGTGGTTTGGGTCAATTTCTGGGTTCTCTATTCTATTCCATTGGTCTATATGTCTTCTTCTGCCAGTACCAGGCAGTTTTGAGAACAGTGGCTTTGTAATGCAGATTGAAATCTGGCATTGAGATCCCTCCTACTTTACTCTTCTTTCTCAGGATTGCTGTGGCTATTTGGGGTTTTTATTTTTTTATTCCAGGTGAATTTTTGGAGAATTCTTTGTAGGTCTGTGAAATATGCCATTGGTATTTTAATAGTGAGTACATTAAATATATACATTGCTTTGGGTAGTATGGACATGGATGATGTTGACTCTACCGATCCGTAAACATGGTATGTTCTTCCATCTGTTTACATCTCCCTCTGTCTCTTTTAGCAGTGTCCTGTAATATTCCACATATAGGTCTTTTACCTCCTTGGTTAAGTTTACTCCTAGGTATCTTAATTTTTTTGGTGTGATGCTAAATGGGATTGCTTTATTAATCCCTCTTTGTGTAAGTTCACTATTGCTGTATGGAAAGCCCATAAATTTCTTGGCATTGATTTTGCATCCTGCTACATTGCCAAATTAATTTATTAAGTCTATTAGTTTTTTGATAGAGTCTTTCAGATTTTTTTATGTACAATATCATGTCATCTGCAAGTAAGGACAGCTTTACTTCTTCTTTTCCAATTTGGATGCCTTTTATTTCTTCTTGTGTTTAATTGCTATGGATAATACTTCCACTACTATGTGAAGCAGGAGTGGTGAGAGAGGGTATCCCTGTCTTGTTCCTGTTCTTAGAGGAAATTGTTTTAGTTTTTGTCCATTGAGTATGATGTTAGTTGTGGGTTTATCATATATGGCTTTTATTATGTGGAGGCATGATCCTTGTATTTCCACCTTGTTGAGAGTTTTTATCAAGAAAGTGTGTTGCAATTTGTCAAATGCTTTTTCTGCATCAATTGATATGACTATGTGATCTTTATCTCTCAATTTGTTTATCTGATGTATCACGTTTGATTGGTGGATATTGTACCATCCTTGTATTCCTGAGATAAATCCTACTTGGTCATGGTGTATGATCTTTCTGATGTACTGTTGAATTGGATTTGCTAGAATTTTGTTGAGGATTTTGGCATCTATGTTCATGAGGGATATTAGCCTATAATTCCCTTTCATTGTGTTGTCTTTGTCTGGTTTTGTTATTAGGGTGATGCTGCCTTCATAGAAGGAGCTTGGAAGTTTCCCTTCTTCTTGAATAGTCTGAGGATGATAGGTTTTAGTTCTTCCTTGAATGTTTGGTAAAACTCTCCTGTGAAGCCATCTGGGCCCGGACTTTTGTTTGCTGGAAGATTTTTGATGACTGCTTCAATTTCTTCCAGTTATTGGCTTATTGAGCTGTTTAGATTCTTCCTGATTGAGTTTTGGAAGATTATATTTTTCTAGGAATATGTCCATTTCCTCCAGGTTGTCTAGCTTGTTGGAATAAAGTTGCTCATAGTATTTTTTAACAATACTTTGTATTTCTGTGGGGTTTGTTGTTATTTCACCTCTTTCATTTCTGATTTTGTTTATTTGGGTCCTCTCCCTTTGCTGTTTGGTGAACCTGGCTAAAGATTCATCAGTCTTATTTATCCTTTCAAGGAATCAGCTCTTGGTTTTCTTGATCTTTTGAATTATTTCTTTGGTCTCTATGTTGTTTATCTCTGCTCTGATCTTTATTATTTCCTTCCTCTGCTTACACTGGGCTTTTCTTGTTGCTCTCTTTCTAACTCTGAGGTGTATGATTAGGTAATTTATTACCATTGTTTATTGTTTTTTACAGTAGGCTTGTAGAGCTATAAACTTCCCTCTCATGATTGCTTTCACTGTGTCCCATAGACTTTGAATTGTTGTGTTTTCATTTTCATTTGTTGCCATGATGTTTTTCATTTCTTCCTTGATCTCTCTGGTAATCCAGTCATTTTTTAATAGCATGCTGTTTAGTCTCATGTGTTTGATTTTTTTGGATGTTTTTAGTGTAGTTGATTCCTAGTTTTATGTCACTGTGATCTGAGAAGATGCTTGGTACCATTTCTATCTTCTTAAATTTGAGGAGACTGTGTCTATATCCCAGCATATGGTCTATCTTTAAAAATGACCCATGTGCACTTGAGAAGAATGTATTTTCTCTAGTTTTGGAGTGGAATGTTCTGAAAATGTCAATTCCATCTCGTCTAATGAGTCATTTAGGATTGATGTTTCTTTGCTGATTTTTTTGTTTAGATGATTTATCCAATGGTGATAGTAAGGTATTAATGTCTCTTACTACGATCATATTGCTGTCAATCTGTCCATTGATATCCTCCAGGAGTTTTTGTATGTATTGTGGTGCTCCTGTATTGAGTGTGTATATGTTTACCAGGGATATTTCTTCTTCTTGGATTTCTCCCTTTAGTATGATGAAGCGGCCTTCCTTATCTCTTGTTATGTCCTTCACTTTGAGATTTAATTTGTCAGATTTAAGTATTGCTAACCCAGCTTTTTTTTTCATTTTCGTTCGCCTGGAAAACTTTTTCCATCACTTCACCCTCAGTCTGTGTGGGTCTTTTTTCCTGAGGTGTGTTTCTTGTGGACAGCAGATATATGGGTCTTGTTCTCTTATCCAGTCCGTTACCCTATGTCTTTTGATAGGGGCATTTAATCCATTTACATTTAAAGTTGTTATTGATAGGTATGTATTTGTCACCATTTTTTTTCTATACCCCGTATTCCTTCTTTGCTTCCTATTTCTTCTTTTTTATTTTTTATTTTTATTTTTTACAGCAGACCCTTTAAAATTTCTTGCATTGCTGGTTTGGTGGTGATAAATTCCCTTAGTCCTTTTTTGTCTGTGAAGCTCCTGATTTCACCTTCAATTTTGATTGATAGCTTTGCTGGGTATAGTATTCTTGGATTCAGACGCTTCCTTTGCATGACTTTGTATATTTCATTCCATTCCTTTCTGGCCTGATGAGTTTCTGTTGATAAATCAGTCATTAGTCTGATGAGGAATCCTTTGTAGGTAACTTTCTGTCTCTGGCTGCTTTTAAGATTATATATATATATATATATATATATATATATATATATATTGATTTTACACAGAGATGAATTGAGAGGGATAGAGAGCAAGAACGTCAATGAGAGAGAAACATCGACCAGCTGCCTCTTGCACACCCCCTACCGGGGATGTGCCCACATCCAATGTACATACCCTTGACTGTAATCGAACCTGGGACCTTTCAGTCCGCAGACCGACGCTCTACCACTGAGCCAAACTGGTTTTGGCTGCTTTTAAGATTCTTACTTTGTTGTTGGTGTTTTCCCAATTTAATTATAATGTGCCTTGGTGTCTGTCTTTTGGGTTCATTTTGCTTGAGACTGGGAGCTTCTTGAGATTTGTGTGGGGTTTTTCTTTCTTATATCAGGGAAGTTTTTTGTCATTGTTTTTTTAATACAGGTTTACTTTCCTTGGTCAGTTTTCTATCCTTCTGGAACCCCTATTATGAGGATGTTGTTTCATTTTGTGTTGTCCCAAAGTTCCCTTAGGCTCTCCTCCTGCTTTTTAATTTTTTTTTTCTAGAAGCTGCTGTACTTGGGTATTTTTTCCCACCTTGTCTTCTATTTCACTGATGTGGTCCTCTGCTTCTTCTAGTCTACTCTTTATGCTTTCTGTTGAGTTCTTTAAAGCAGCGATATCATTTTTCATTTCTTTGTTCTTCATTTCCTCTTGGTTCTTACTCATATTGTTGAATTTGTCTTCCATTTTCAGCCACCTTATGACCGTTACTCTGAATTCTTTCTCTGACATGTTGCTTGCCTCTATTTTGTTTACTTCCTTTTCTGGTGATGCCTGCTTTTCTTTCATCTGTGGGCTATTTCTTTGACTCACCATGGTCTCTCTTCTCGGGATGTCTGGTTATGTAGTTCTCTCTCTCTGGTGTTGATTTAAAGGCACAACACACCAGGCTCAAAACACAAGGCACTTAACTGAAATGTATTCAGGATATTAATAACACCCAATAAAGGTAATCACCAGAGAAAGGCAAATTAGGGGATAGGAGAGAAAGTAGAAGCGGAAAAATAAAATAAAAAACAGTAATAGAGGGGAAAAAACAGTAACAGGGAAAAGAAAGAGACTAAGAAAGATAAGGGGAACAAACTATATATATGGAGAAAAAACTCCAAGTAAACAGCCACTAATCCCAGGAAATGCCAGCAATAAGTACCTGGAGATTAATACATACTACAAACAACAACTAATGTCAAGCGAAGTGAGGAAAAATTAAAGCAAAAACAAAAACAAAACAAAAAAAACAATAAAAAACAAAGCAGAAAAAAAGAATAAGCAAAACAATCTCACAAAAAGGAATAAATAATCAATATAGTAAACATTAAACAAGCAATATAAGGACAGAGAGAAAAACAATTTTTTGGATAGTTGAGACAGAGAAGAGAAAGGTGTATATGGACTTGAAGTAGGGGATTAAAAATTAGATATATAAGTAGGGTGAAATTTTAACAGGAGGTAAACAAAGGATAGGGAAAATCTAAAGCAGGAAAAGGGAAGAGAAACAGGACACCAAAAGAGGAAAACTTAGGAAGAGAGTGATGGCATAAAGGTAGAGTTGAGATAGAGTAAAAGGATGCAAAAGGAAAGATGAAAATAGAATGTGGAACACTAATCCTAAAGTAAAATCAAGAGAAAATAGAAAGACACTTTAAAATAAAAATGTAAAATATTAGTAGTAATAATAATACTGATTGAAAATAAAAATGTAATAATTAAAAATGTAAAATCAAGTTTGGAAAAAAAGAAAAAAATAGTTTCTTAAGTAAAAGATGAAGAACATAAAAATTAAAAAATAATAATAAAATGTGCAGTAGTGAAGGTCATTCACTTCCTCTATTGTTCTGTTTGGCATGCCTGTTTCCCAGTCAGGACAGTGTTGCAGATCCCTGCGTTCCACTGCTCCTTAGTGTTGTAAACCAGTCCTGATTTTTAAGCAGGCGGTGTCTTAATTTCTTGTATTCCTTTATTTTTGATTACACGGGAGTCAATTTGTGATTCAGCCCCTGGGTGGCAGTGTTTCTGGATTGACTTCCAGGTCTATATATGGCCTCTCTAGCCTGTGTTTAGAGCCTTCTTTCCCTGTGGCACTCAATACCGGTTTATGGGAATGGGCTGCCTCAGAGCTGGCTCTCTGACAGTAACTCCCCACTCAGATCCCCAGGTTCCAGAAAAGAAAACATTCCCCTATAGTCTTCCAGAGTGTCCCCAACTGGGTGATCCCATGTATTGGCCTTAGTAATCAGAAGCAAGGATTTGAAGGAGAAAAAGCCCAAGTGTGCGAACAACGGGGCTGCAGGCAAGTCTGCACAGTCCTCCTATCCCCCTTGGGTATAAGCAGCTGGCACACTTTTAAGATTTTTAGGCTTTCCTTTTGCATCAGAACAAAATTGGTTGTTTTTTTAGAGATCCCTTCTGTTAGCAGCTCTAAGGACCCCCTTTCACATTCATGGATCACGTGAGCCCCAACAACCACTGATTTTTTTAGGCATAGACTTTCTCAGGTCCTCCAGATCCCACAGTGTGCGCATTTCTCTTTCCTGCTGGGATCAGAGACCTCATCATATTCCAGGCAAAATCTGGCCTTTCCATGGTGGTGTGTAGAGCGCCTCTGAATCTGTGTGTTTGTACTAAGTGGGACTGGTGTTCTGAGGCTCACATCTGTTTGGTGGTTGCCTCAGTTGTAGCTTTTCAAGCTTCCTATAAAATGCCATCTCTGCATCCAAGCCGGTCGCTCTGAGAGGGAACGCAGCAGCAGTGGAGGCTTCCAGGTTAGGAGAATCCGATCCAGCAGTCCCCCACCTTCTCATGGAGTTTAGCTGTTCCTTAACTCGCCAACAAATACTCCCCGTGCAACCCTCAGCTGTTCTTTCTTTCTGCACTGGGACAAGGCTCGGAACCTGTCTATTCCACCGCCATTTTTCTATTCTCCAACTCAATAATCTACCCTTCAACATTCAATAATCTAGCCTTCAAAATTTCATGTAATACAGTCTCAATGACCTCCTTTAGCTTTTTCTTATCTGGGAAGCTCTTTATCTGATCTTTAATTCTAAGTGACAGCTTTGCTGGGTAGAGTAATCTCGATTGTAGGTCCTTGCTATCATCACTTTCAATATTTCTTGCCACTCCCTTCTGGCCTGCATAGTTTCTGCTTAGAAATTAGCTGAAAGCCATATGAGTGCTCCCTTGTATGTAACTGCTTTTCACTTCATCCTCTACTCTACTGTTGATTTCCTGTAATTTATTTTTTATTTTGGTTAATTTATCTCCTTCATTTCTGACTGGTTCTTTTTCTTGTGTTTGAAATTCTCAATAAGATCCTTGAAAGTCTCACTAAATCCCTTGAAACTCTCATTAAGGTCCTTGAGCAACCTCATAACCATTGTTTTGAGCTCTGCATCCTGTAAGTTGCTTGTTTCCATTTCATTTAGCTCTTTTTCTGGAGATTTCTTCTGTTCTTTCATTTGTGACATGTTTCTTTGTCTTCACATTTTGGCTGCTTTCTGGTATTTGTTAATATTTACTAGATAGAGCTTCTATGTCTCCTGGAATTGGCCGAGTGACCTTGTGTAGCAGGTGTTCTGTAGGACCCAGTGGCTCAGCCTTCCCAGTCACCTGAGCTGAGCACTTTAGGTACTCCCCTGTGTGGCTGTGTGCACAGTCTTGTAGTTGAGATTTGACTGCTGTTGGTGTCATTGGGAAGAACTGACTTCCAGGCCAATTGGCTGTGAGGACCAGCTACAACTACAGTGGAAGAGCTGCTGTGCAAGAGACACTCCTATGGAACAGGACTTGGTTCAGTGCAGTTTTTGTGCTCACTGAGTCTGCCCCTGGAGTGTGTTGTTTCTGAATGTGTAGAGGTATAATCTGGTATGGTCTGAAGCTGTCCACTGGGTACACTGGCTCTGGAGCATCCTGAGAGGTGCAAAGTCAGAGCAACCCAGCAGGAGATACAGAGCTATCTGCAGATGGCTACTGCTACTACTTGTATTGGGCTTCGAAGTGCCCAGGTGCAGCCACGCTCTGAAGCAGGGCAGGCTGATGGTGGTGACAGGTCTTGCGCCTGTTATTGATAAGTATGAGGCACACTGGCACCAGCTGCTGCTTGTTTGACAGATTTTAGCAAAATATGAGGCCTAAGCCAGGAAAGGCTATTCATATGGAAAAGCTGCTGCAAAGAACTTGAGTGGAGCTTTAAATTGGGTGCAGCAGGGTCTCAGAGAATCATCAGGGTGGAGCAAACAGTGTGAGCCAAGCTCATAGAAACTCAGATATGGCTGCCAGTCAGCTCTGCAAAGTGGGGGAGTGGGGATCTCACAGCATAGGAATAATGACCCATGTGAACACCCCTGTCTGAGAGAAAGCTGCCCCCAAGTTCTTGCTCTGATGCCAAACAATCAAGTTCCTCCATGTATGTCCCTGATACACCCCACCCCCTCGCCAAGCCATTGCCCCAGTGCTAGAACCCAGAGCAATGAAGTACAAGTATGTCAGTGCACTGGCCCTTTAAGAGGAACTACCTGAATCTCCACCGAATCACTCAATCACAGTCCCTGCTAGTTTTTACAGCCTCAAGTTATGGGGACTTCTTTTTTTAGCTCTGTAACTCTTGGCTTGGGGTCTAGTGTGGGGCTGGGACCCCTTTCTCCTTACAGGAGGCCACCACAGTCAAGGTATCTCTCCTAATGTAAAAATTGCCATACGTGGGTATTGGACCAGTCCATTCCATGCCTCTGCCCCTCCTACCAGTCTCAATGTGCTTTCTTCTTTGCTCTTCTAGTTGGAGGACTGCCATTCAGCCAGATTTCAAGTGGTTCTGAATGATGTTTGTTCTGTATTTCACTTGTCCACTTTTTTTTTTTTTTTTTTTAAGTCTAGTGTTTCTTGAAATACTAGAAACCTTGGTAGGATTGGACCCCTATTTCCAAAAAATGACAACTATATCCTCCATCCTGATTATTTTTAAAAATGTACTTTCTGCAAAAATCTCCCTATTGAGCTCCAGATACAAATGTCAGCTTGATACAGTCAAATGGATGTCAACAGACACATAAAATCAATATATCCATAACAGAACTACTTCCTCACTAAATTAACTTATCCTTCTATACCTGTGAATAATTTACTATTTAATCTCTCTCAACATAAAACTAATAATCATAACAGTCTTCTCTTTCTTCTTTACTCCAATAACCATTCACCAAATACTACTGTAATATTCTATTTATCAAGAACTCTCAAAAACTATCTTTTTTTAATCGCCATTTTCACTGCAACAGTAGTTGCTCTCCTAATATTTTGCTTATTTATTCAAATAACCAGTGAAGTATATATTAGAAAAGAAAATAGTTTTTAAAGTCAATGACTTTAGCTCCCACCTTAGAAAGTAGAAAAGAGCACATTAAATCAATGGCAAGCAGAAAGAAAGAAATAATGAAGATGAGAGAAAAAATAAACAGAAAATAATAGGGAAAAAGTCAATAAAACCAAATTCAGAAGATTTTTTTTTAAATCAATACACCTCTAGCCAAATTAGTCAGAAAAAAAAGAAAATACACAAATTTCCAATATCAGAAATAAGAAAACAGAGATTCTATAAATACTAAAGTAATAAATAACTTTATAATAAGTTTGGCAAACTAGATGAAATGGACAAATTCTTTGAAAGACAAAGTATGCCAAAGTTCATGCAAGAAGAAATAAAAAAAAAAAGAATAGCTCTACATTTATTAAAGTAATTGAAATTTGATCATAGACCTAAATGTAAAATATTAGATTATAAAACTTCTAAAAATAAACATAGGGGGAAATCTTTGTGACTTTGATTTATGCAAAGGTTTTTTCTTTTTGACACCATGATAAATTTTACGTCAAAAACACGTAAAGTTGTTCTTCAGCGATATTACATAAGAATAAAATGACAAGCCAGCTAGGCCAATGTGGCTCAGTGGATTGAGCATTGTCCCATGCACCAAGAAGTCACTGGTTCAATTCCGGGTTAAGACACATGCCGTGGTATTGGGCTCAATCCCCAGAGTTCTTGGACAGGCAGGAGGCAGCTGATCAATGTTTATTTTTCCCCCTCCTCTCTCTGTAATCTAAAAAATCATATTTATAAAAAAGACAAGCCAAAGATTGAGATATAATGTTTGTAAATTATATATCTGATAAAAGCCTTTGAAATCTCAAACTCAATAAGAAAACAACCCAATTAAAAAACTGACAAAAGATTAGAATTCTTCATAAAAGAATTCATAAAAATGGCAAATAAACCCTTGCCAGTAGCTAAAGTATTTAGAAAATGGGGTTGACTGATTTCTCCATAGCCCACCGTCCTTAAATTGAGGATAGGTGAGGCAGTAATACTGCCTTAGAACAAGCTGTAGAGAATAGACAATGGTACATTAAGGAGAACAGTATTTGTAAGACCTTTTCATTTACCCTCCTTGCCAAATGTGTCCTGAAGGTATCTGTAATATGTTGGACTGGCTTTTCTTTCATGTAAAAGAAAAGTATCCAAGTTAAGAAGGTGGGTTCTGGAGTTAGAATATCTGGATTCATAGCATGGTTCCAGTGTTTACTAACGTTGTGACCTTGGACAAGTTCCCTAACCTCTCAGTGCCTCACCTGCCTCATTTGAAAACATGCATTCATTCAATAAATGTTCATTGAGAAGTCCTTCTCCAAAAGAGTCTTAAAACAAAAATGGACCGAAACTTGTTTGGCTCAATGGATAGAGTGTAGGCCTGCAGACTGAAGGGTCCCAGGTTCAATTCCGGTCAACACATCCCCAGGAGGGGGTGTGCAGGAGGCAGCTGATCAATGTTTCTCTCTCATTGATGTTTCTAACTCTCTATCCCATTCTCTTTCTCTATGTAAAAAAATCAATAAAATATATATTTTTAAAAATGGAAAACCAGAAAAATGTATATAATATAATATTATTTGGGGGGAAAACCTCCTAACTTTTTTATTTTCCCACTAAGAGATGAATAATACAAAAAAATAAAAATAAAAAATAAAAATGGTTAAGAATTAAAATAGTAAAACATGTCAACCATAGAGAAGATATAAATAGAATAGAATAGGATACAGTTTCAAAATTGCATAGCAATTCAACTGGTTCTCTACATATATGTAAATTATATTTATTCACTTGAGAAAAGAGGTTAAAGTGGAATCTACAGACCAGTCTGCTATGAATGACATGGTTGAAAAGTTTAACAAGCCCAGCTCATTATATAGGTGTATCAAATAAACACATTATAAATCTTAAACTTACACAGTTATTATGTCAGTTATGTCTCAATAAAAATAATTTAAAAAGTTAAATTTCAAAAAGCACAACTAGATTGTGATCTGCTAACATTATCATGTCCTCTCAAAAGTCAGTCATGTTGACGTTAGGCTTATCAGATTTTTCGAAAAACAATATTTTGCTTATTCGTTTTCATTATACATTGGCAATATAGCTTTAACTTTATAGTATTGTAACTATCATGTGAAACATAAGCCAATTCCTACAAATTTCGTCCAGTGATAATTTATCACATTGTCACTAAGATCTCCAACTAGACATGTTAAATAAAGTTTAAAACATTGTTCACCTTGCCTGGCTGGTGTGGTTCAGTGGTGGAGCATTGACCCATGATCCAAGAGTATACTAGTTCAATTCTCAGTCAGGGCACATGCCTGAGTTATGGGCTCAATCCCCAGTAGGGGGCATGCAGGAGGCAGTTGATTAATGTTTCTCACTCATAGATGCTTCTATCTCTCTATATCCCTTTCCCTTTCTCTCCCTCTAAAAATCAATAAAAACATATTTAAAAAATAAAAATGCTGTTCACCTTAAATACAGATCTTCCAATCAGAGTCTGTTATTGTGCAAAGAAATCCAAATGTCCTCCAGTAGAAAAAAATGATAGCAGCAATAATCAAAACCAAACTGTAATATGGCCACTAAGTTATGTTTATTCAATGATGTGTATGATGTCAATTTTCCCATATATGAGCTGTTTTCTAAATGACTTTCAAAGCAACTTAAAAACGTTCATTAGAGAGCTGCTATAGTTAAACCTGAGACTCAGTAGAAGGTACCTATGGAAGGTAATATTCATATTTAAAGAGCATTATTCATTCCTATTGTGAAGAAAAAGAACCCTAGTATGCATATAATAAATTAGTATTTAAATTATTATTTTGTTAGGAAAATAACAATTACCTGTGAGACACCCAACTTTTTACAAGCATCAAGAAAATTTTCTACATTTCTTCGACATTTTGCCATGCTCAGTTTAGGCTGTAAAGTAAGAAAAATAAAAGTGTATTTTCAGGCATATGTATACAGAAATTAATCAGAATTGACATTATTTAAAGACAGTTTCAAGAGGCTCTATCTTCCTTTAGAAAACTAAAAAAATGTAGACAAATCTTACCACAGCTGGTGATGGCACATGAATACTAGCTACAGAGCGTGGCCTTATATGATTGGCTAAATGGCAAAGAACAACCCCATCCATCAGTGCAGCTCCAATGTCATCAGGCAAAATCACTTTCAACTTGGATTCGAGATTCTACAAAGAAATGGGTATAAATCACAGATATTCTACCTAAATGCCTTATGTATTTATATTTATAATACAAATCATGATATAATCTAAAATTGTATAAAGAGCATTGAAAAGAAAATCCATATATAAATTATTAATTTTTCAAGTTAAATCTGTTTCTACAAAGCAGATCTGAAAGGTCAATCTAACTTACATTTCGAAGTTGTCGTATTTGCTCTCTTTCTTCCCGTAAATGCTCCATCTTTCTTCTCATTGTAAATCCAGGGTCTGCTGCCCCATATTCTTGGCGAGATGAGCGGCTAAAAGCTATAAAAACAGAAATTTCCTAGCTTATTACAAAGCTAATAAGAAGGATCAACCATCGGTAGGAAAAGAGGCATGATAAAAAGAATAAATACAGCATTACATAAAATGCTATTACTTATTAATACATTCTAAATAGTTTTTACCTAATATAATTAAAATCTACTTATCTGCATAATTGAAAGCAACAGGGAAGACAAATGTAACGATTTCTACCACCTATATATGTTCTTATTTAAGCATACATTTTTAGAAACTTATGATCCAGGTCAAAAATTATTAAACATAAATCAGCCTTTATTATCTTTAAAGAAGAAGGAAATTATTCTTGAAGGTCAATAAAGTTATTCAGGAATAAAAACTATAATTCAATACCTTGCCAAGTAACATGGATCCATTTTCTTTTGGGCTTGCCAAATGCGAAAAGATCCCTTTTTAAAACCACAATATAATGGTGTGCTATAATTTCAAACAGTGTTTGGTCTGCTGGCAGAGTGGTCATTCTAATAGCAGTCACAGTAGAGTAGAAATAAGACTGCAGTATATCTAAGGCAAAAAGCTGAGGTTTCAGGAGCTTGAAGGTAAAGAGGAAGAAAGAAATGGGGAATGGGAATTGGAAAGACAAATAAGGTTAAGAGAAAATTACTTTTAGGAGAGGGGAAAGAATCTATGTGTACTTAAAACTATGGAATCAAATCCCATTTAAGCTTGGAAACTCTAGTTTCACATATAACCAATAAATTTTATATGCAGAATATATATTTACCTGATCTTGGCTTCAAGCCAAAAGGACCATGTGAAAAACCATCAGTTCTATCATATTCCTAAAAACAGAAAACAAAGAAAACCTCTTTTCTTTCAAAATAATTAAGGTAGTTATTCATATCCATTCCAATTTTGAAAAGTTTGGCTTTTTCATGATTAGTGAAGCAGAAAAGGTCAAATGCATTTCAATTCAAATTGATAATTTCACTTTTAAAAGATGTTTGCTAATTGACCTGATCACAAAAGCCTTTAAATATTTCTCTCACAGTATAATTAAAAATAAAATTATTGAAGTGTATAAAATAGATATTACTTTTGAATAAAGAAAAAATTAATGTCGCCCCCCAAATGAAGTAAACATCAATGAAATGATAAGTGAAATTAGCAACATTTATACAGTATCCACCATGGACTTGAAACTCAGTGGATAATATGAGGCAAATCTACACATTCATACTAAAAGGAGTTGCAGAATGATAGATGATAAATTATGTCTTCTATTAGAATGTACATTGCTTTAAAGTGCTTTCACACAGTTACTGCTTGGAAAGAACTGTAGCATACTTTTAAAAGTCTGAACTCGGAGTCAGAAAGCTTAAGCTAAGTTGTAAGCAAAACATTTAATTTCTGAAACTGTTTCTTCATGGAGTGTTGTGAAGATTAACTGAGATAACTAAAAGAAAGCACTTTGTAAATGTAAAGTGGTAAGATAAGGTAATTTTAGGAGCATCTTACTTAATCTATGCAACAACTGTGAAGTATATAGAGTCTGGGTTTCAGTCACTTCTCTACTATTTATTGACTGGAGTATTTAGGCAAAGTTATCAGTCCCTTCACCGGTAAAATGATGAGGATAGTATACCCAGCTCATGGTATGGCTCTTAGGTTCAAATGAATAGCCAAGCCTTTGTTAGTAGTAAAGTACTATACCAATATATCTTTTATCATTTTCCTTTCACACATGAAATTAAAGCAACCAGAATTCTGCTGATTCTGTGGATTTTATGGTTAACATGTGATATACAGTTCAAGCTGAATGTCAGTTGAACTTGCTCACAAACCTCACAGTTTGCTTTCACTCTTTTTGTTAAAATATTATGACTATCATTCTTTTGGTTAAAATATTATGAATTCCGCCGAAACCGGTTTGGCTCAGTGGATAGAGCGTCGGCGTACGGACTGAAAGGTCCCAGGTTCGATTCCGGTCAAGGGCATGTACCTTGGTTGTGGGCACATCCCCAGCAGGGGGTGTGCAAGAGGCAGCTGATCGATGATTCTCTCTTGTGGATGTTTCTAGCTCTCTATCCCTCTCTCTTCCTCTCTGTAAAAATCAATAAAATATATTAAAAAATAAAATAAAATATTATGAATTCCCAGATAAATTTTTATTTATCTAAATGCAAGCAAAATTTATTATATAAACAACGTAATTTACTTGAGAAAACTGGCACTAATACTCTTCCTGTAAGCATCGATCATAAAATCACAAAGCAATCAGGCAAATAAGTAGTCAGTTATATGCTTACATTTGTTATAACTGAAAGTAAAGGACTTACAAAAGCATATGATAAAGACTAATTTTAGGATATCTTAATTTAAATATTTTCCCAAAACAATGTGAACCATTTTACCTATCATATAAATAATTTAGAAACATGTTTATAAAACTAATATCCAAGTCTATTTAAAAGTTTTACAATTCAACTCATCCAAAACAACAAATAATCCTACCTTAAAAAAATATTTAACACTAACTATATAAAAAAAATACTACCTAATTAACCAAAGTTATATGGTGAATTTGGACCATCCAAACATTCACACAAAGTCCGGAATTCACCAAATAAGTGCATGATCATTTATTTACTAATGCCAAAACACGTTTAGAATACTAAATAAATTAATCTGAAGTAGAAGAGATACTTTTTGGAATTTTAAAAGCTTGAATCTTGTAAAGCAATAAGTTTAACTAAATTAGAATCAGCCATTCAAACCACTAGAGTATGTGGTTGCGATCTCACTAACTTTTATCTCCCCATTTCCCCCATACAACTCCAGTCTATGATGTTAGGAAATGTGTAACCTCCTGTCGATAGGAACAACCCACTGCAGGGATGTTTCTCGTGGAAAAAGGAAGTTTCTCTTGCATTGCTTTCAGACCTAATTGGCTATGAGAAAAACCAAAGGTCATTGCGCAATGCTGAAGTACTTTGCAAATTTGAAACTTTAAAGCTGTTTCTATAATTCATTTCAAAATATGGTTAATTATACAAAAGAAAAATTTTATATATAGAATGCGTTTCTCTGATCCATAAGCATTTCCCAATGAGTAACTTGTTATATTTATTATGAATATTTGTACAAAAATATGGTGTTGTTCTTAGAATTCTTTATAGGCTAGGTTTGTAGAAATAAACCTGGATGCCTTTCTAAATCATGGGTGAATAAATTACATTGTAAAAAAAAAGGTGAGATAAAGAGAGAAGAGACAAGAAAGAAACCTATGTACACATATAAAAACAGAACTTGTACCTCAGATGATACTGGAGACTGTGGTGACATGTTAGCATTATCACTGTCTTGCTAAAATATAAAAATAAAAAGATGAAAAATGAAATTAAAACATGAATGATAATTTAGACATACGAAAAGAAAACTGAAAATTGTTTTAATCAACTGCTAAACAAAACCTAGAAAATACAGTCTACCACCTTGCTACTCAAAGTGTGGTCTCTGAACCAGCAGCATCAGCATCCTCAGAGAACTTGTTAGAAAGGCAGAATCTCAGGCCTCACCCAAGACCTACTTAATTAGAACCTGTATTTCAACAAGCTCCCAGGTCATTCATAAGCACTATAAAGTTTTAAAAGTGCTAGCCACTCACATAATATTTTCCTATAAATTTATTTCCTTTATATATCACAAAAGAAAAATATTTTCACATTTCTTAGAAAAGATCCATATGTTACGATAAATTTCTGATGGAAAATGGCATTAATATGTTGCAATCTGAGGCAAGTGCACAAAGACATGCAAAAATTCCATCACTCCAAATAAAAACATTTACCTGGGAAAGTACGTGTAAGTAATATAGGCTTAGAAATAATTACAAAGAATTAATTGCATAAAATAATATTAAGTAGCCCATGTTTTTTGCATGACTACTACCAACAAAATACAAAAATCTTAACATTTAATCTTGAATATGCACACCACATAGGACATTTATTCACCATTCAACAAATGATTACTGACTACTTACTATACTAAGGTGACCAGACATCCCACTTTTGGCGGGACAATCCTGATTATTTTTAACAATTTGAATCAGGACTTTTTTAAAACGCTACAGGACACGGGAAAAATTGTTAAAAATTGGGACTGTCCTGCCAAAAGCGGGATATCTGGTCACTTTATACTATACATGGAGTGGCCAGATTATTATGATCTCTGAAGGCATAATAATCTGTCCACTCAATGTGTATCCTATATAATAAAAGGCTAATATACAAATTGTCCCCTTGACCAGGAGTTTGACCAGCAGGCAGGCCAGCCAACCACCATACTCTCCCCCTGGCCAGGCTGGCCAGACCCCACCCATGCACAAATTCATGCACTGGGCCTCTAACACACACACACACACACACACACACACACACACACACACACACACACACTCTGAGTGGCCAGATTACTATGCATTCAGAGATCATAATAATCCAGCCACTCAGTGTATATCAGGTACTGTGCTAGACATTAGGAATACAGAAATTTAGTAAAATCATCCACTCAAGGATCTCTCAGTCTAGAGGGAAAATAGATTCAGTCATACAGGTAATGCAACCTTCTCTCAGTAAAACAAAAGAGCTTTGAATGGCATATTATGAGGCACACATAAGGGGCAATTGGAGAGATGATGGAGGTGGTTGAGATAGGCAAATTTCCTGAGTAGCAATAAGAACTAAGTAGGTGTTTATCAGAAAAAGAAAAGAATAGCATTCCAAGATGAGAGGACAAAACAAAGACACTGAAGCAATGAATGAAGAGTGCAGAAAGCTTTTGAGCAGTTCCCTATTTCTGGAGAGTAAGGTGAAAGGAGGGCAAATCGGGATTTGAGGCTGATCTAAGCAGGGGCTTAACCAAAGACTTAGAATTTACCCTACAAATGATGGGGATACACTGAAGCTTTCTAAGCAAGGGAATGGCCTAATCATATTTGTGTTGTTTGAAACCATCATTGTGGTTGCAGGGAGAAGGGACTAGAGCAAGGGACAGGTGAGCAAGGATGCTACTGCAGGCAATGATGAGGGCCTGTGCCAGGACAGAAAGAGCAGATGTGCAGGTGGGGGTTGTATTAAAAATATTTCAGTATCAAAAAAAAGTATGTCTTGCCAAAACCGGTTTGGCTCAGTGGTAGAGCGTCGGTCTACAGACTGAAAGGTCCCGGGTTTGATTCCGGTCAAGGGCATATACATTGGTTGCGGGCACATCCCCGGTAGGGGGTGTGCAAGAGGCAGCTTGTCGGTGTTTCTCTCTCATCGACGTTTCTAGCTCTCTATCTCTCTCCCTTCCTCTCTGTAAAATATCAATAAAATATATATTTTTTAAAAGTATGTCTTGATAACTGATTGAGGCAAGCAGAACAAAGTGGATAAAAAATATAAAAGGACAGGAAGTACAGCCAAGCTGAATCACTAGAGTTCAGAGTTCAGCAAACGTTTTCTGTGTGATTCCATTTCATAAAATTAAAGGAGTTTTCAGAAGCCCTGCCAAGAACCAACATAAAATTAACTACCAATACCTCCAAACAAACTACACAAAGCTTAAGTATCGGTGAGGCTATCATCTGAAAAATTCTAGGCTGCTGCATAGCTTAAAATGGTGAGGTAAAAAAAATTATAGTAAGCACAAACTGTAGAAATCTAAGTTTAAATGTAAAATAGAACACAAAATCTGTGGAAAGAGATTAATAATTTCCAAACAAATCTCAACTGACCACTAGGTTGATTTAGGAAAATGTAAAAATTTTGAATTCCTGAATTTCAATTTCAAGATGAATGTTAGAATTCTAAAATTGAACTATTGGAATTACAGAAATTATTGGACATAAAGATATTATATGATTAAATTAATAATTATATGGTGATGCTCAGTTTCTATTGCTTGAGAAAACCTAGGCATTACATCAATAACAAAGACACTGAAAGATAGATTACATTTTACTCTGCGCCAACTACATATGAAAAGTAAATATTTT
This sequence comes from Vespertilio murinus, assembly GCA_963924515.1. Taxonomy (NCBI): domain Eukaryota; kingdom Metazoa; phylum Chordata; class Mammalia; order Chiroptera; family Vespertilionidae; genus Vespertilio; species Vespertilio murinus. The sequence goes on from OZ004710.1 coordinate 65,166,768, forward strand.
AAAAACTTGGTAATATTACCCTCTTTTCTCACCTCATCATTTTCATTGCCACTTGAACTCTTCCTTGATGATTTATACTGAAAAATATTTAAAACACATACTGTAATTTTTTTGAACTTAGGAATTCTCTACTAGTAAATTATAAGAGATATTTATTCATATTTTGCTATTTTTATTAAATTGTGTAAGTTTAATTACATGACCAGTTTAAGTGGTTCTACTACTTACTCATGGCTAACACATACAGTACTTTCTATGTGAAAGGCATTGTTTTAAGTATTTTACGTATATCAAGTCACAATTCCTCCCTAAACCAATCCATTTTTCATTCATTCAATTTTTCAACCTAAGGGTTGCATTAAATCCTTTTTCTTAATCTACTATATCCAATATGTCATCATGTCACTTTTTTTAAATCTCAGACTTCTGAATTCTTACAACAATCACCCTATTCTAGGCCCCCATTATCTCATATTTAGTCTAATCTCACCATTTGAAGATATCATCTATATTAAGAAACTTACTGATTTCAGGTAAAAAACAAACAAACAAAAAAACACCACCACTACATTAAATGCATATATTGACAATATAATAGTAATAGTGATAATAGCTAATACTATGCCAGCACTTACTATATACCAGGCACTAATTGAAATGTCTCAATAGTCAGACACTGATTGATGTGTGTCACATCTATTAACCTATTTAATTTTCATAACAACTCTGAAGTAAATACTTTTATCTTCATTTTAAACATAGGCATAAAGGTGATATGGTCAATACCAAAAAATGCTAGTATATGAAAAGTGCTTCTTAGAATCAAGGATATACAGTATGTCAACCACTTGTGTGTTCTTACTTCTCATTCACCACCACAAATAATCTTGCAAATCAGTGCAGATTAACCTTCTCCAAACACCACTTGCAACTCATAACTCTTCTGTTGGAAAACCCTACTAACTTCTGTATTATGTCCAAATTACTCTGCCTGACTTTCAAGGTTGTATTTAATGGCTCCATTTCCTTATACAGCTTTATCTTCCATAATTCTTCAAAAAATAAATAACCCACCTGGTAGCTCAACCACTAATTGGGGGCTGAGAAATATTAGAGGTTACAAATATAAACCTCCTCTGTCTCTCCTGTGATTTCTATCAGGGTACTTGTTCTTTCCAGCTGATCCCTGACATAGCTACAATATGCTCTCAATCCATTGTTCCAGGCTGCCACTGAATGGAATCTGCAATGTGTGAATAAATCCATTTGCTATCAAAAGGTATGATCCCCACTTATTCACTTGTTTTATTCTTAGTTTTGTCCTACTCCAACAACACAATGACATTTGGATAGCAGACAACAGGACTCCAAGATGGCATCAGTCACATCAGCAAAGAAGAAAGCTATGGATGTCAAAATAAGGGAGCTGCCAAGCTGGAAACTGATACAGGATTTTACCCATAAAGGCATTGTTGGAGTTTCTAATAGGTTACTATCAATTGATATTACAAGTATGTCACTGTGAAGAAAGGAGCATTACTATGGTTTCTATTGTGCTGGCAGCTTAGGTACTTTTTCACTACTGCCTTTCTTTTAAATATATTTTATTGATTTTTTTTTACAGAGAGGAAGGGAAAGAGATAGAGAGTTAGAAACATCGATCAGATGCATCATGCACACCTCCTACTGGGTTTCTTACAAGGAGCTCAACAGTGAGCATCTACTCAAGTATCACAGAAGAAGGCCCAGTGTGGAGGGCAGAATCTGCATTCCTGACCATGGGCTTTCTTTGCTAGTCATCCCCAATCTTTGCTAAATGATTTCATATCCTAATTGAGAATTAACATCCAATAATAGATGATTCATACAAAACAAAACAAAGGGACATTTGAGAGAATAAAGCTAATATTTATTAAGTGTACTGGTATACTCTGTGGCAAGTGCTACTCTAAGCACTTTACATTACATCATTCAATAGTTACAACAATTCTGTAAAGAAAGAAACTATTCTAGAAGCCTTGGTTCTTAACCACTATGCTATGTGCTCCCATCTTTAAATCCTGAATAATTAGTAGAAATTTACCAGAAATGAAAGGGCTCATGGGATTCCCAGAAAAAGAAAAGCACAAAAAAATAAATAATAAATTTCTGCCTCTGCAGAAAACAAAGTAATGTGACTAATGAGGGAAGTGAATTTTGACAGCAAATAAAACTTAGAGAAGCAGTTAAGTATGGCCCATGAAATTTTTAAGTTGTCCAAACTTTATGTTATTAATAATGGGGAGCCAATAAAAACATTGAAGTTGGGAAGTTCTCAAAAGCTATGAAACCAGAGAAAGAGGGGTCATTAAGAAGTCATTCCATCTAACTATTTTTTAAAAGAAGTTTTTGTAATTACCCAGACACACAGAAAAATGAGGATTTCAACAAAGCCAGGGTAACTGAGATGGAGAAGAGGTGATGAATTGGAAAAAAAGATGTTCAATTAAAATTCTGGTGACCAATTAGGTGATGGAATGAGAGAGGGAAAGACGAGAAGGACTGAGGTGTAAATGGACAATAAAGTAGATAGCACTACCATTAACAAAAATAAATAAAGCCTGCTGGCATGGCTCAGTGGTGAGCATTGACCTATGAACCAGGAGGTTAAGGCTCATTCCCGACCAAGGCACATGCCCAGGTTGCAGGCTCGATCTCCAGTGTGGGGCATGCAAGATACAGTCAATCGTTATTTCCCTGTCATCATTGATGTTTCTATCTCTCTTCCTCTTCTTTCCTTTCTATAATCAATAAAAACACATATAAAAAAAAAGAATAGAAAGGAGCAGACCTGGCTGGTGTGGTTCAGTTAGTTGGGCATAGTTGCATGCGCTGAAAGGTTGTCAGTTAGATTCCCTCTCAGGGCACATGTCCAGGTTGCAGGCTTGATCCCATAGCGGATATGAAGGAGGCAGCCAGTCAAAGTTTTGGTTTCAACCTCTTTCTCCCTCTAACTCTCCCTCTCCTCCTCCCTTCCTCTCTCTCTAAAAGTCAATACAAATACTTTTTAAAAAATAGAATAGAAAGGAGGAGCAAGTTCCATGATAAATGGACAGGAAGGTGAGACATATTGAATGGGAAATACGTGTAGGGAACCAAGACAATTAGAAACACAGATTTGGAGACCAGAAGAGGTTCAGACCCAAATGATTATAAGAGACATCTGCAATCATAAAAGTTTCAGAGAGTTTTCAGTGTAATAAAAAAAAAAAAGAATGAGCCGAAACCAGTTTGGCTCAGTGGTAGAGCGTCGGTCTGCGGACTGAAAGGTCCCGGGTTCGATTCCGATCAAGGGCATGTACCTTGGTTGCGGGCACACCCCTGGTATGGGTTGTGCAGGAGGCAGCTGGTCGATGTTTCTCTCTCATCGACATTTCTATCTCTCTATCTCTCTTCCTCACTGTAAAATATCAATAAAATATATATATATTTTTAAAAAAGAATGAGACCTTAAAGAGAAAGCAGAAGAAAACTTAGATAAGAACATGAAAATGAAAACAGACAATTAGGGAAGAAAAATGTGAGGTATAAGTCAAAAAGAAATTTCTAAAAGAAAGATGTGGTCATCACTGTCAAATGCTACACTGGATTTTGCCTTTAGTAAGTTTATGTGAAGAGATATGGCAACAGCTGAAAGGGGAATCTGAAATAATGGTAAAGATCTGAGCTTATTTATAAGACAGAAGATAAAGAGGTAAAAAGGACATAAAAAATGAGCGGATAATTGATAATGAAAAGAAACAGAGGATGATGCAGTCAATAAATAATGAGACTTGTATTATTGTTACTTAACTACTATTCTAATTAAAAATGCCTGTTTTAGCCGAAACCGGTTTGGCTCAGTGGATAGAGCATCGGCTTGCGGACTCAAGGGTCCCGGGTTCAATTCCGGTGAAGGGCATGTACCTTGGTTGCGGGCACAACCCCAGTGGGGGGTGTGCAAGAGGCAGCTGATCAATGTTTCTAACTCTCTATCCCTCTCTCTTCCTCTCTGTAAGAAACCAATAAAATATATTTTTTTTAAATGCCTGTTATACATGAAAACTTAGATGCTACTGTTTTTATTACTGTATATATTTAAAGGCGCAAAACCTAATATAAACATAGCTTTGAAAATATTCTATAAGGCCAACTTTTTACTAATTCTACTCAGTTGTCCTCGGTTAATATTAGTCTGAATAACTAAAGTTTTATTATAGCCAAATTTAAAAACCACAATAAAGGTCTGTTCAGAAACAGAAAGGTCAGTTGATCTTTAAAGCTTACATTAACTTCACAGGAAAGACAGTAAAGGTGCACAAACTCTACCTCAGAAAAAAGCAGATTATTTCACAAGCTCATTTGGCTTCCTTATTCCATTATAAAAGTAACTATGATCACAAATAAATAAATGGATATATATACATATATATATATATATATATATATATATATATATATATATATTCTATCTAATAAAAGAGTAATATGCAAATTGACTGTCACTCCAACACACAAGGTGGCTGCCCACATGGGGTCAAAGATGGCTGCCCCCATGTGGACACAAGATGGCCACCCCAAGATGGCCAGCAGGGGAGGGCAGTTGGGAGGGACCAGGACTGCAAGGGAGGGAGGGCAGTTGGGGGCAATCAGGCTGGCAGGGGAGTGGTTAGGGGAGGGGTGGGAAAACTTTTTGACTCGAGGGCCACAATGGGTTCTTAATCTGAACTGGAGGGCCGGAACAAAAGTAATCTGACCATGCTGGCACTCTCATCTTGGGCTGCTGGTAAAGGAGCGGAGGGGAGAGCAAGAGAACCCTCTGCTCTTTCGGCTCCGCGGGCCGGATAGAACAGCGGAACAGGCCGTATCCGGCCCCAGGGCCTTAGTTTGTCCATGGCTGGGTTAGGGGGTGATCAAGTGGGCAGGCAAAAGCAGTTAGGGGTAACCAGGAAGGCAGGCAGGTGAGCATTCGGGAGCCAGCAGTCCTGTATTGTGAGAGGGATATCTGACTGCCAGTTTAGGTCTGATCCTACCAAGATTGGGCCTAAATGGGCAGTCAGCCATCCCTGGAGAGATCCCATATTGGAGAGGGTGAAAGCTGGGCTGAGGGACATACTCTGTGTGCACAAATTTCTTTCTTTTTAAAAAATATATATTTTATTGATTTTTTACAGAGAGGAAGGGAGGGGGATAGAAAGCTAGAAACATCGATGAGAGAGAAACATTGACCAGCTGCCTCTTGCACACCCCCTCCTGGAGATGTGCCTGCAACCAATGTACTTGCCCTTGACTGGAATTGAACCTGGGACCTGTCAGTCCACTGAGCCAAACCGGTTTTGGCCCTGTGCACTGGGCCTGATATATATATATATATATATATATATATATATATATATATATATATCCTATCTAATAAAGAGTAATATGCAAATTGACCATACCTCTGCTACACTCACAAGCCACGCCCACCAGCCAATCAGAGCGAGTATGCAAATAAACCCAGCCAAGATGGCTACAGCCACAGAGAGCAGGGGGAGGCTTGGGTTTCCCCTGCAACAGAGGAAGCAAAGATTTCCTCCTGCCCTTGCCAGCATAGGCCTCCACTTAAGGCTACGAAGTTTCAATTATAGAAGGTAAACAAATTCCAACAGAAACTGCAGCAGCTAAGGAGCAAGCAGGCTTGGCTCCACTCCAGGCTACAAAGTTTCAATTGTAGAAGATACATAAATTCCAGATACCAGAGCTTCTGCTTGGGTTGCCAGGGGGCATCTCTGGCCTGCAAACCACCACAGGCCCCTCGCCCAGGCCACCCCACACCCGAAGGGAACCCACACCCTGATCCGGGACATCCTTCAGGGCAAACCAGCTGCCACCCCCTCCCCCATGCACCAGGCCTTTATTCTATCTAATAAAAAAGTAATATGCAAATTGACCATCACTCCAACACACAATATGGCTATCCCCATGTGGTCAAAGATCCTGCCCCCATGTGGACACAAGATGGCCACCACAAGATGGCCAGCAGGGGAGGGAAGTTGGAGAGGGACCAGGTCTACAAGGGAGGGCACTTGTGGCCAATTAGGCCAGCAGGGGAGGGCAGTTGGGAGGGGCCAAATCTGCAAGGGAGGGCACTTGTGGGTGATCAGGCCAGCAGGGATGGGCAGTTAGGGGTGACCAGGCGGCAGATGAGGGAAGTTGGGGGTGACTGGGCCTGCAGGGAAGGGCAATTGGGCGGGACCCAGTCCTACAGGGGAGAGCAGTGGGGGGGGGGGGCAGGCCTGCAGGGGAGTAATTAGGCATCAATAAGGCTGGCATGGGAGTGGTTAAGGGATGATCAGGCTGGCAGGCAGAAGCAGTTAGGGGCAATCAGGAAGGCAGGCAAGTGAACGGTTGGGAACCAGCAGTGCTGGATTGTGAGAGGAATGTCTGACTGCCCATTTAGTCCCAATATTGGTATCGGATATCCCTTGAGGGGTCCCAGATTGGAGAGGGTGAAGGCTGGGCTGAGGGACACTCTCCCTCCATGCACGAATTTTGTGCACCAGGCCCCTAGTGTGTGTGTGTGTGTGTGTGTGTGTGTGTGTGTGTGTGTGTATGATGTAAATACTTTTCTTAGGGGTTAGTCTTTAAATTAAAATATTGTACTGTACTAAATTAGATATATTTTATGAGTCACTATAATATTTTGTCACAATGGGAGTGGGGAAAGACATGTAATGAGAATAAAGCCATGGTTGTCTAATAATTAATTACTCACCTCACTAACTACAGATAAGTTTTCTTATCCTCCCCTTTGCATGTTGCACTTGTAGTTCGCACCTGCACATAGCTATCTTCTCCATCATGTGTGTTTATAGCCAGCCAACTGACAAGAGGGGCGAGGGGCTTAAAGCAGACTTTCCAGGATGACTTTGACTGCTCTCACATACTGCTGGCATTATTGGAATAAAAGCTCATATATGATTCAACCCTGTCTCTGCTTAATTGGCTCAAGTAGTGACAGGTAACCCAGACCCTTAGGTTGCCCAGTTACATATATGTGGCAACTCTGCTGGGACCCCCAGTGGGATTTCTTCCGAGGTGAGTACTGGAGATTCTGCTGGCTGCAGGGAGTGGTGAATTCCTGGGGTTGAAATTGGGACTTTTTTTTACTTGCAACTCTGTCAGGAATTTTCCTGTGGAGTCCATTGTCAGCTCCAGCAATTGCCTTCCTCCCACCTAAGTTGAATCAAGCATTTTTATATGACAGGAGGAATCAAGCATGTTTATATGGCATGAGAAGTATTGCTGCTCCTTGTCTGGGCTTCTTTGAAAGGAAGCATATAGTGCATAAGGCATGCATTTACTGGGTGAGCCTGATCAGGTCCTGGTGACAAGAGACCTCCAGCGGTCCTTGTCTGGTCTCCGAGCCCTTAGTCTGATCTACTCTGGGAGGAGAGACATTGCTCTGCTTCGGTGTTTCATTTTTATTTTATTTTTTAAATGCAGGACATTCTGAGGTTTCTGTGGCTAGACAAAGAATATGGTCTGAAGCTCTTATCTGTGGCTTTGAGTGCCTGTAAATATTGAACATAAAGTGTCTCCTTATTGTCTAATTTAATTTAAAGATGGGGCATATTCCACTTGGGTGGGAACTCTAGCAGCTGAACCCATGGCAGGGATAGAAGGAACTTCCCAGCAGCTGCCAAGAGTTCTTTATCTCAGGGACACTTCCTGATCTCCCCTCTCAAGACATCAGCTGCCAGTAAGAGTTCTTGTCTTTATGTAATATAACTTTGGTTACAGATGTTATTTTCTTTCTTCTTATCTTTTGGGGACTTGGTTTTCACTTCACTGTTTTATGAACATTGGGAATCCTGTCTCTGCTGTTTGGGCTTTGTGCCACTCATACATTGTGAAGGTCATTGCTATGTAGGTTGGTATGAGATAAGATTCTAAGGCTAGTGTCCCAGTCCCTTCTTTTGAGAGTACCCATTTATTGACTTTAGAAGTTGTTTTTATTTCTGTTTTAAAGGGTGATAAGATCTCTTCTTATATGCAAGATACCATGTTGTTAGATCATAAGGATTCTACTCAGGAAAAAAATATAAATATATGGGAAATAAATCTTTTAAAAATCCCTTCCCACTCACTTTTTCTCCAGCCTCCTGAAAGTTTTCAAGGTCATGTTATCCTTGTTACAAGATTTGCCAAGAAAATGCCTTGGGTAATAATTGGCTTTGAAATCTCACAGAGTTGTTAAGACATAATGAATAGATATAACTAAAATGAAGGGTTTTAATAAAGTGTTACAATATAATTGTATTTATCTAAACAGTTTTCCAAAGTCTTTAGTAACTTAGATAGCTTAAAACTTTAGAGTCTTGGTGAGTTAAATATTAAAAAATTATTAAATATCTAGATATTTTCAAATAACAGGATACTGAAATATCAATTGATCTGAGTTTGCCTACTTTGGGCTTCATATTGCGGAGAAGTTGGAGAATGGATTTAAATATATTAATGAATATATCTTATTAAAAATGTGAATGTATTGCTAATTTGAGAAATGTTAATTACTTACTTGTCACATAAAAATTGTTTCTAGAAGTTAAGAATTCCAAATTGGAAAGAAGTTATATAGTTTTGATAACAGAAGAAATGAGGTATAGAGATGAATTTTAAAGGAAAAAAAGAAGTAGGTTATTCTAACACTGGTTATTTTAAATGGGTACAAATGTTTGTGAAAATCATAAAAGGGTTGTATAAAGAAATCTTAGAAGGAAATTATAGGTATACTAAATAATAAATCTAATTTGATAAATACATCTAAAGAAACTAATACAATATTTGTTTGGTTCTTTTCCAGTATGTTAAAAGGGAAGGATACCATGTGAATTGCATTGTAATTAAATCTATAACTGTGTTATTCAAATTCTTTTTTTGGCCAAAACCGGTTTGGCTCAGTGGATAGAGCGTCGGCTTGCAGACTCAAGGGTACCGGGTTCGATTCCGGTCAAGGGCATGTACCTTGGTTGCGGGCACATCCCCAGTAGGGGGTGTGCAAGAGGCAGCTGATGTTTCTCTCTCATTGATGTTTCTAACTGCCTATCCCTCTCTCTTCCTCTCTGTAAAAAACAATAAAATATATTTTTTAAAATAATTTTTTTTTGTCATTTACAGTCATTGTTTTACTCTGATACATTTACAAAAATGTTACATCTTCTGAAAGATCCATGGAAAGGAATCTGATTTATTCTAAGCTACATATCTTGGAGAATAAACTTTCAGATCAGCCCCTCGAACTGGATGACAATTATTAAAACTCTCTAGAGTATCTGAATTTATATAAATACTGGCAAGAAAAATCAAGAAAAAAGGAATTTGACTATAGGACTGAATGAATTAAAAATAATTATAGTTTTTATAATTTTTTGCAAGTGTTATTGATTTTTAACCTTCTTATTTCCTAGACATAAGGAAACTTGTTACTTTTCTTAAAGTACTTTAATAAATTATACTTTCATAAGCAATTTTGAGGCATTTATATTTTTCTCTCTACCTGATTTGGAAACTCTTAATGAATGTTATTGTTCTCATGTCAATATGTTTGTTTGCATAAACCCAATAAGAATATGTTTTCTTCATAACAGGACAAATAAGGCAGTTTCCAATTATGGTTTTATTAACCAACACTTTGCTGGACTGTCATGTCTGAGACTTAGGACTTTAGATGTCACCAGAAAGTTCTAAGGAATAAAGACTGACTTTGAAGCCGATAAGCTCTTTAGATAAATAGCTTGGTACCTTGCTTGGTCACATGGTTCAAGGCAATCTTTCCAGGCAAGGAACACAGATTACCTTCCTGAGAGATAGCAAGAAGGTACCTCAAGACACCTGTGGGGACCTCAAAAATTTGAGGAATTTACCCAACTCTATTAGTATTGCAGGCAAAGGCTGATGGCAACTGTGTGGCTTGGTTTCTTTTCCCTGAGAGTTAACTTTCTTGTGAGATTCAGCAAAGCAGCTTTTAAAAGCCTGTATAATCAATTGCCATTCCTGTTGTGTTTATGCAAACAATCAGGCCAAACTGGAACTCAACTTAATACAGTAAATAAATTAGTCTGTTTTGGCTCTTTGATGAAAATGAGGGTAATCTTAGGGACAAAAATTGTATTTCAATGGGAACCACAATACCCAATTATAGGTAATGAACTCCAATGCCATTAACGGTCTTCAAAGTTTTGTTTTAAGGTTGTGCCTGTGTAGGCCATATAGACCTCAGCACCTGATTACATCACCAGAGATGTTCTAACTGCAATTTATCAGATTGTCACTGTGTGATTTCATTCCCGCAGAAGCCTTACATCTGGAAATCTCAACTGATTTATGATTTACTATATTCATTAACCCTTATGTTTTGTGTTCTTCTGTTTCGTAGAATGTATGCTTATCTCCCTGCTTAACTAACTGATTACACAAACAGTATGGGTCTCACTGTAGAAGCCAGTTGCATTGCTGTGTCCTAAAAATAAGGCTCAATGGTTTGGACTCATAATTAAGTCAATGAAACATGAATGGTCTATCGGCTTCACTTAAAATTGCTTTCCCCTTTTTGACTTCCTTCTTCACTTGTCAGTCAGGGAGGACTTCAGGACTCCACCCCGCCTCATCAGGAAGTAGTAAAGAGACCCGATGTCCCTTTTCCCTCAAAGAATTCAGAACCATAATCCATAAGGGGAAAATTTAATAGGCCAGGACTGATAGAGTTCAACAACAATACATTTTCCAAATAAAACTAATCTCATAGATATGAGATGATAACACTAACAGACGGGATATGAGAGTGGGAAAGTACATGTAATGAGTATAGAGCCACAGTTGTCTAATAATTATTCACCTCACTAACTATAGATAAGAAGTTTTCTTGTGGGACCGGAACCAAGATGGCGGCCTAGGTAGTCTCTTAAGCTGCCGCCTCATCAACAATTTAATTTAAAAAAGAACTAAAATCAAAAAGGACTTCACCAAAACCTCAGGAAAGCTGGCGGAGTGGAATAGCTACAACTAGAAAGAAAGAGAGAGGCTCATGGATCAGACTGGGAGCCGCAAAGCGCTGAGGTAGGGAGACGCTCATGCGCGGAGAGGAAGTGCGGCCACCAAATGCCTGCCTGGAGGCGGGAGGGGAGGAATTCCCGATTTCACGGAACCCTTTCCGACTGTACTGAACCCCAACCCCGGCTGAAATTCCGTGGTCCCAGGCTCATACGGGTGGAGTCTGGACTGTAGAGAAAGGCACCCAGAGACTCAGAGACTGGGAGACCGGGGACCGGGAGCCGCAGCAGGCAGGGTCTACAGTCGCGCAAGCTGAGGTCTGACCGCAGCCTCTCCATAGCGGAAGTCAGAAGCTCCAGGTCTGACCGCGGAGGTTGCTGCCTCTCTGTACAAGGTGGCGGCCTCTCTGTAGTGGAAGGAGTCAGAAGCTCCAGACTACAGAGACCAGCCCAAGTCCAGGCAAGCCCCTGGGGGCACCCACGCTCTTGCTTGGGGAACCTGGGAAGGTCAGGCGGAAACTCAGGAAAGCCCCGGAAGGCAGAGGTCAGGCGGAAACTCAGGCGAGTGCACAAGGGCAGGGAAGAAGCCAAGACTGTCAGTTCAGCCCTGAGACTCCCCATCCAAGCTGAGCAGAGGCTTCTGCAGTTTTTCAAGTCTGATCCTATAAGACTGTCTCCAATACAGAATTTATCCCAGAGTAGACACAGCTGATACCCACATCCAAGTGGCCTGAAGGTCAATTCACAACAATAAAGACTTAGCTACAACAAGGCTGTGCAAGCAGTCCACAAAGGGGATCACCAAGAGTGTCTACCTCAGGTAACTGAGGAGGCTGACCCACTGGGCCATATAGCACACCGAACACACAAAGCCATCCTACCAACTCTGAAAAATAGTGATAATGCCAAGACAAGGAAATAGATCTCAAACAAAAGAGATGGAGGATATAGAGTTCAGAACTACGGTTCTAAGGTTTTGCAAGAATATCCTAGAAAAGCTCGATAAACTTCATGAGACCCAACTAAAAAGTATACATAAACTGACTAAATTGGAAAATATTATGCAGAGATCAACAGCAGAATGGAAGAACACAAGAATCAGGTCAAAGAGCCAAAAGACACTCCTTTGGAGAAGGAAGAAGAAAAGAGGATCCAGAAAGTTGAAGATAGTGTAAAGAGCCTCTGGGACAACTGCAAGCGCACCAACATCAGAATTATGGGGGTGCCAGAAGAAGAGGGAGTGCAAAATACTGAAAACATATTTGAAGAAATAATATCAGAAAACTTCCCTCACCTGGTGAAAGAAATAGACTTACAAGTACAGGAAGCCTACAGAACCCCAAACAAGAGGAATCCAAAGAAAAATACTCCGAGGCACATCATCATCAATATGCTAAGGATAAAAGACAAAAAGAAGATCTTACAAGCAGCAAGAGAAAAGCAGTTGGTTACCTATAAGGGAGCACCCATACGACTATCAGCTGATTTTTCAACAGAAACCATGCAGGCCAGAAGGGAGTGGCAAGAAATATTCAAAGTGATGAATAGCAAGAACCTACAACAAAGATTACTCTACCCAGCAAAGCTATCATTCAGAATTGAAGGGCAGATAAAGAGCTTCACAGATAAGAAAAAGTTAAAGGAGTTCATCACCACCAAACCAGTATTATATGAAATGCTGAAAGGTATTACTTAAGAAGATCAAGTGAATTAAAAAGCTGAGGAATAGAATAAACTGGTGAATATAATAGAATCAGGGGCAAAGAAAGGGAGTGAATAGATAATTATCAGGGTGAAAGGGGTGTGGGGTGCAGAAAGAGACTGGATTAAAATTGTATAACCTATGGATGAGGACAATAGTGGGGGGAGGGGGTAAGGGTAGAGGGTGGGGTGGGAATCGGGTGGAGGGGAGCTATGGGGGAGAAAAAGGAGAAACAATTGTAATAATCTGAACAATAAAGATTTATTAAAAGAAAAAAAAAGGGAAAAAATAAAAAAAAATTTGTCAAGGAAAAAAAAAAAAAAAAAGAAGAAGCTTTCTTACAGACCGTGGGAAAATGGAGGACGAAACAAGGCAGTAAAAAGATAAGATGTCTCAATAGGGCCATTACTCCAAAAAGGAATACATTTTTGAGCACAGACCAAGGACAGGACACAATTTGATTTGGTTGCTGCACCTGGACCCTGACCCCTTCCAGGAGTTTTTCTCAGGAACGCTGAACATTCTCTGGTCCCAGGAAGGGGCTGAGCTGTATGTAACATCATAGATTTGCTACCTTATTATCAGACTCTGAGCTCCTGAAGGCAGGACTGCAGACTCTACCCACCCCTTTCCACGTTACACTTATAGCTTGCAGCTGTGTGTAGCTATTTTCTCCCTCGTGTGTATATAACCATCTAACTGGCAATGGGGGCGGTCAGAGCAGATTTTGTGGGCAACCTACTGCTCTCCCATACTGCTGGCAGTATTGGAATAAACAAACGCTCATATATGATTCAATCCTGTCTCTGCTTAATCGGCTCAAGTGGTGACAGGCAGCCCAGACCTCTTGGTTGTCCGGTTGCAACAATAGTAATGAGATACATTTTAAGGTAAATATATATGGCATTTCAATAAATCAAATATCCTTAAAAGTAACTAAGTATAGTTAGTCTAAATGTTCTTTAACTTTTTTGCATTCAGAAAATTCATGTGCTATCATTTTTATAAGAAATTAAAGCTACTCATTTACATGAAAAATAATTTATAAATAAGAGGTTAGATTTTCATATTTTATTGTGAATCTTATTAAAACATGAATACATTTCTGTAAAAGATTTTAAAATAAAGTAATGTCTTTCTTAGATTAGCTTTACTTTGAGAAATGCAGTGATTTTATTTTGGCAACATGGACATTAAATTGTATTTACTAGAGTAGTACATGACAGGGGCCAGGGAGTCTGAAAGAATTAATGTGACACTCCTACAGTGATTTACTTATTCATATAATCTGACCAAATTTAACTTCTTGTTCATATAATCTGGCCAATATGTTGAAACATTTTTTACTTAGTTTCAGGGGCTTTGTAAAAAAACATACTACTCAAAATTACTCTTGGAAACTAGAAGTGATAATTGAGTGACACACAGACACACACTTTTAATAAATATACTGAACAATAGCACCATAAATAATTTACCACGTAATACAAAAAAATCCCATGGCTCAGTCATTTATATGTGGTAAGCAAAAATTGCACAAAGTTCTCTGTTTCATAACACAGCAAAGAAAAAGAAACTTTGTCTAAGTGATAATTTGATATAAATCTCTAAAGTAGCATATTTTAATATTTAATGAGCTATAAACTAATATTTATTTCAGTAATTTAGCTTATGAATAACACTTTGAATTATCAGAAGGTAATTAAGAGAACTTTTATTTTTGAAAGAAAGACACTTCATAGAAATCGATATTTTTTATTAGATTATTACAATTTAATGCTTCAATGATATTTTAATCATGAAAATACTGGACATTCTGAGTAATGGTTTATACTTAACTTAGAGAGTAGTATCTCAACTTTATAATTATTTTTACATTTTAGGAAATAATAGTTCAATTTTGTTCAAGTGTCCTAACACTGACATCTTCTGACTACTGAGCAGAACTACAGATCTCAAAATATTTCCCAGTGACTGAAGCTTATCTTTGTCTCTTTATATCTATCCATCATTAAGTATGGAAGAAATTAGCATTTGTTGAATAATGATTATGTAATGGACACTTCAAAGATTATTTCATTTGATCTCTTAGCAACTTATAAAATAGCAATATTATAGGAGGTATGTTTAAGCCATAAAAAAATAAAATACTTATCAACAAATGATGATATTAATCAAATTATTGTCACCTCTTATCTATAGTTAGTGAGGTGAATAAAGTCTGTTAAGACTTTATTGAGAAATTCACCTGTATAATATTTTTAAAACAATAAAATGCATTGATTTGAAAGTGTTTATTCATTTGCTATTAAGCTACCTACATTAAGTAAACAGGCAGCATAGCATACACTATGGGTTCAAATCATGACTTAGATACTTTTTAGCTAAGTGACTGGAACATCGCCTCTCTGTGTCTTAATTTCCCCATCTGTAAAATAAAACTGATAATTGTCTTATTTAATAGGGTTGTTACAAAGACTACATAAGTCGATATTTTGAAAATACTTAGTTCTGGCACTTAAGTGTTTTGATAGACTTTGTATGCTTTTATTATACCAGTAGATTAAATATAGTAAAATCTCTTTTATTAGTTAGAAATACTAAAATGTGCCCCACATTATCAGTCATTCATTAACTCTTATCTATTACATCTTATTGAATGCCTCTGTTCAAAGCTCCATAAACTAAAAGAGAGGACTTTAAAATAAATGCCAATATATAAATACTACAGATCTGTAAAAGGTTGGGATAAATAGATTTCACCATTACTGACCAGGGTTCTACTTAGAATGTCTTTCCCTCTTCCCTACGTATTATTTCTTCATTATCTCTCGTATTGAACAGGTAACATGAAGATCATTAAAAATATTCAGCAATTATTTGCTGAAGGATGAAATTCACCACAGACTTTCTAAGACATAACATTTTTGTTTTGGTCATATAATACTACTTCCAAATATATGTTATAACCCCATATAGAGAAACAAATCAATGTGCATAAAGACCTACTGGTAGCAAACAGAGAAAAACATGAAATATATTCCTATTTATTAGTGAGATACACTTCAAGTGACCTATAATTTAGCTTAGAACTATGTACTCTGATATAATAATTATTATTTTAAACCTATTTTTATTGATTTCAGATAGTCAGAGAAAGATAGAAACATCAATGATGAGCAAATAAATCATTGATTGGCTGCCTTCTGTACACCCTACTAGGCATTGAGTCCACAACCCGGCATGAGCCCTGACCTGGAATTGAACCTTGACCTCCTGGTTTATAGGTCAATGATCAACCACTGAGCCATGCCGGCTGGGCAATTATTACTATTATTATTAAATAAAAATTAGGCTTTGGGAAACAGAAAAGGTAAACAAAGACAATATAATTTGTTATTCATGGGTGAGAAGCTTGTTTGAACTGTTCATTTGATTCAGAATTTCAATAATGGATTCTAACTTGAACTAAAGATTATAACAATTCCAATGACTGGCATCTGCAAATTAGCAAACCTAAACCAAAAATAGATATGACAATATTTACAAATGTCTATCATTAACACTATGCTAACTACAAATTTGGGATAATCAAGATAGTCTGAGCTTTGAATTTAGTTAAAGGACCACCTTAAGAAATCTACTAATGTAATAAGAAGAAAAGAAAATGGCAGGGAAATACTGCTAATCATTTTTTAGAACCACATAAATAGCATGTATTTACATAGAAACAATTAAATGCTAATTGCAAATACATGCCGACTATTTATTGAAACAAATCCAATAACTGATCTTCTTGGGGCAATTTTTTAAAAACATTACTACAGATTTCTACAACCAGCAGTGTAGCAAACAGTACATCTTTCTTGTAAAGAATTTGGAAAACCACAATTCAGATTGATCTACTCATCCTTAGTTATTTTTAATTACTAAAATATTATGGATATAACTGGATTATGTTATCTGTATCACATACATGTAGGAAATTAAGATAAAATAACACATTTACTATATTGTAACTAGAATTATATTCTACCTTATTAGCATAAAACAAAACTGATAAAATCAAAACTAATTATAAAGTAAATTTTACAACTTTAATAAAGTACCTTGAAATATTCTTTTCTAATCTGTTTGCTCCGCCTCCTTTCTTCACTCTGCCAGATTATAGGTTGAGATTCTGGCCACTGTTGTTCATCTGTTTGATCCTTCTGATTTTCTAAGGGCTGTAATAAGATAATTGCTTTTAACTAAATAAATGAGAACAAAATAATAGATATTATAATAATTTAATTTCCTCTTACCTGCCATGTGAGTGGTGATAATGGTGAATTAACTTCATCTGCTGAGACACTAAAAAATTAAAGATGCCTTAATATGTTAAAATATTTAGAATTACTTTTAGGTATACATTATGAATATGATATTATACATAGGATCTTAGTCAAAAGGCTGAGAAGTAATGAACATGATTTTATAAAATTGTCTTTTTCTTTTCTATCAGAAATCTGAAGAATTTACTCATGCCAGTGCTTTGAACTAATAATATAAAACTTAAAGTTGACAAAAACACATTTTCTTCCCCAATTAATTATAAACCTTAAAAAAAAATGGTCCTATTTAATGTCACCCTAAACACAGGACAACTCTAAGGACTTTTCAGAGGCCAAAAGAAATATAATATCTAGAGACATAAAAAGAACATATGATATTTATTACATCAAAATTATTACCCAAAATTACAAAAAGAAAACCAAGTTAATTTTTTTTGCTTATTGAATTACTGATTATGAGCCTATAACATTTCATACTGATACATAGGACAATGGTAGACATTCTTTTTATGTAGTTCATTTGTGGAGTAAGGTAAACTTTATGCAATTGCAAGATAACAGATTTGAACAAGGAGTTCCTTTAGAAAAAAATACACAAACAAATGCCTACTAGTATTATTCAACACTGTTATGAAACTTCTGTACAGAACAGTAAGAAAAGAACATTTAAAAATTACAAATTTCCAAAATTTATAGAAAATGTATTGCCTAAGGGGGAAAAACAAAAAGTCTATTATTAACAGAAGTTATAGAAAAATATATAAAAGTTAAGAGCTTTCCTATATGTTAATTATAACAAGTTATAATATACATTAGAAAACACCTCATTTGTAAAGGAAAGAAAAAGTTGAAGATACCTAGGGAAAAATCTTAACTAGACATGCACAAGGCCCACTTGGAGAAACTACAATTGTCTAGTAAGGAACTTGAGTGACTGGAAAGTTCTTGGACAGAAAGATTAAATATTATAGATATAACCTTTCCTTCAAACTGATAGCTGAAATGAACTACAATAATAATTTTTTTTAAATGCAAGAAGTATTTTTGGGCTTGTTTTGGAAATTTTATAAGAGTTACACAATTAATTTGGAAGAATGGATGACCAAGAAAATTTATATAATAAAGGGACTTACCTACTAGGAAATTACATATATTCTATTAAGTTACAGAAATACATTAGTACTAGTTTTAGCATCTATAGATTTTTCAGTGGAACAGGCATAGAGGACCACAACTAGAACTTATGATAAAAATGAAATTTAAAAGCATTGTGAAACAAATAGGGATAGGACAACTGGTTAACCAATGATAAAATATAGAAATAAAAAAGAAAAGGGGGAAGGAGAAAAGGAAGTGAGATATAACTAAAGATAAAATCACATAAATATCTGAAAAAAAATTTTTTAATGTTCGAATGGAGAAGGCATATGGGAAAAACAATCAAAACTAAATACTGACAAATTACTAAATACTGACCAAATAAATGCAAAATGATTTTGCATTTATTTAGCCAGCATAGAATTAACAGTGAACAGATTTATACCCTGACTGAAAACAATAAAAGAACAAACACAATATATAAAATTATACTTCACAAGACATTAAATATTAGGCCAAAAAAAAGACACCTATCCCTTAGACATTGGTAACAAACAAGAAAAGCCTTAATTAACTCAGATTATTGCAGGAAAGAGAATTTCCATGCCACAGGCCAAAGTGGAGGAACCAAGGTGGGGCCCATGGGGCTCCCTGAATTGAGGAAGCAAAACTAGGAGCCAGAGAGAAAAAGGTAGATGGAGTTAACAGGACAAAGTAACAAAGACAAGAACAATACACAGAGAAGAAACTTAAGAGCTCTACAGAGGCATCTAAACTTGGGTATGAAAAATCATCTAACCCTTAAACTGAATTCTGAAAGCCTAAGTAAAAAAGGGAAGAAGAAAGGACAATCCCAGCAGAGAGACCAGGATATAAAACAGATGTGAAACTGTGCGAGAATAAAGAAAAGAGTATTGCCTGGCTGGTGTGGCTCCATGGTTGAACATCAACTTATAAACCGGTAGGTCACAGTTAGATTCCTAGTCAGGGAACATGCTTGGGTTGCAGGCTCGATCCCCAGTAGGGGGTGTGAAGGAGGCAGCCAATCGATAATCAATTGATGTTTCTATCTCTCTCTTCCTCTCCCTTCCTCTCTGAAACCAATAAAAATATATTTTTAAAATAAAAATAAGAGTATTATTGTCCCTAACTGCAGAGGTATCAGTGGAAGAGTTCATGAGATGAGGCTCTGAAGGTAGGCAGAAACTCACTTCAATCTGGGTTAAGCCAAACCCTTTAAACTTTATCCTAAAAATTAGAAAGAACCATTAGAAAATACAAATGGGAGCTATATAATCAGATTTGTGTCTAAGAACCATCACTCTTATATCAGTGCAGAATATAGATTTAAAGATAGGCAAAACTGAAGGTAGGAGGTATGTTGAGGGCTGTTGCAGTAATCCAGATGGGAAAATGTAGGGCCTAAACCAACACAATTGCAATAGAGAGGTTGAAATGGACGCTGGTTAAGAAGCTATAATTTTCTGTGACTGACTGGACAGGGAGGGGTGCATAAGAGAGATGAATATCTGATGATTCCAAAGTTGCTGACTTGTGTGACTATATAGTAGTACATTCACTCAGGCACAATATATAGGAGAAAAATAGGTTTGGGGGAAAAGAAGTAAAATTTGGACTGTGAGGTAGCAAGGAAAAGACAACAGTGGGATGAGTAGATCTGAAGGAAACAAAGTATTATTTTCTTTTAAAAATATATTTGTATTGATTTCAGAGAGGAAGGAAGGGGAGAGAGAGAGAGAGAGAGAGAGAGAGAGAGAGAGAGAGAGAGAGAGAGACATCAATGCTGAGAATCACTGATTGGCTGCCTCCTGCACACCCCCTAATGGGGATGAGCCCATAACCTGTGGTTAAAACCACACTAGGGATTCTTGAGCCAGAAAACTGGGTTTGAAACCTCACTATACCACTGTGTATAGCTGTGTGACCTTGAACAAGTTATGATAATTTCTAAGTATCAGTCTTATAAAATGGGGAAGACAACAATAACAAAGTCATAGAGTTACTGATGAGGATTGAGTGAGATAATATATTTAAAGCACTCAGAAGAGTTATGCATATAACAAACATTCAATAAATATTAATTCTCTCAATGTAGACATCTATACCCACTCACAGCCTTGGTCCTTTTCACTCCCATAGGAATGACTCTGGAGTTGAGTCTAATGTAAACTTTCTTAAAAAAAAAAAAAAAGAAAAAAAAGAAAGAAAGAAAGAAAAGAAGGGAGAAGAGGACGGATGAGGATTTTTTTAATTAAATATATTTTATTGATATTTTACAGAAAGGAAGGGAGAGAGATAGAGAGCTAGAAATGTCTATGAGAGAGAAACATCGACCAGCTGCCTCTTTCACACCCCCTACTGGGGATGTGCCCACAACCAATGTACATGCCCTTGACCGGAATCGAACCTGGGACCTTTCAGTCCACAGACCGATGCTCTACCACTGAGCCAAACCGGTTTCGGCTAATGTAAACTTTCAAACCACCAAAAAGAATAAATAGAAACTTTGAAGGTGTCTCGTTGTCTGGAATTAATATATGTGGACTTAGAATATGCATTCATATAGAACTTAGTAAACCCCAATTGCAAAGAAAAAAAGTAAATAATAACAGAGAATAAACACAACCAATGATGAAGAAACACATTATTCCTGGCAGTAATAGTAATACACTAAATGTTTGCTGAATTAATAAATGAATAAATGATTCTATCACCAAGACAAAATGCATATATGAGCACAAAAGATGATTAAATCAGAATTTTTTTTCAATTTGCTTATACCAAAAGTAAATTTAACTCATGCTGTAACACTTTTCCTCTTTAAATTAGTTATATTAAATCAATATCATTTATTTAATTAAAATCCACATACAGGAATATCACTGTCAGAGCATCAACTCTCAAAAATATTAAATATAAGGACTAAAAAAATGTCATACCTCTTTTCGCATTCTACATTTTCTTTTGGCTTGTTTCTTGTAACAGAACTTGAATGATCAAGAATCCTAGAATTAAAATTAACACATCAGGTCAGCCAGCATGGCTCAGTGGTTGAACGTCAACCTATGAACCAAGAGGTCACAGTTTGATTCCTGGCCTGAGCATATGTCTGGCTGGCAGGCTTGATCCACAGTGTGGGATGTGCAGGAGGTGGTCAATCAATTTTCTCTCTCATCATTGATGTTTCTGTCTCTCTCTCTCCCCTCCTCTCCTAAGTCAATAAAAAATATATTTTTAAAAGTTAACACATTAATTCCAAAACTTATTAAAGAGAATAGTACATCATACCTCATAATAGACAAATATGTAAATTGGCCATGCCCACAGCCAATCAGAGTTAGTATTGAAATCAACCCAACAAAGACAGAGGTTAATTTGTAATATGTAGGTGCCCAGCAGCCTGGGTCCCGGGAACTTTCTCTGCACCCAGGTAACTCCGAGGTAGGCCCCACGTGGGTCCTGAGCAACCTAGGAAGGGCCTGAGTTAGGGGGCTCCTGAGCAGGGGCAGAACTGGTGATGGGAGGGAGCTGGGAGGCCCTATCCAGGCCCCAAGGCTTTAGGCTTTGGCAAGGGTGAAGGCGGTGATCAGAGGCAATTCGATTGGTGTGAACTACAGAGGAAACACCTTTTCTGACAGCTCATTGGTTAAGCTCCCTTTATGCCACTGGTAATATTTTTAGTAGCTTGGGTATAAGAATCCAAAAAGGTGATCTAGAGTTTTCCCACCACACTCCTGGAGAAAAAAATGAAGGTCCGCTGCTGGAGGGCTAAGGAATATCATATCCTGCCCTAGCTGGTTTGGCTCAGTGGATAATGCTTCGGCTTGCCAACCACAGGTTGGATTCTTATCAAGGGCATGTACCTAGGTTGCAGGCTTCTCCCTGGCTGGGGCCCAGGTCAGGGCTCATGCAGGAGGCAACCAATCAAAGTGTCCCTCTCACATTGATGTTTCTCTCAGTCTCTCCCTCTCTCTCTCTCTTCCACACTCTCTAAAAATCAATGGAAACATATCCTCAGGTAAGAAGGAAGGAAGGAAGGAAGGAAGGAAGGAAGGAAGGAAGGAAGGAAGGAAGGAAGGAAGGAAGGAAGGGTCATATCTTATGAAAGACACATCTTGAAAATGCCTTAAAAAATTTGTCATTTTTTCATGGTGAAGGAACTGGAGTCCATGTTGATGAAAACACCTTGGTGGCTGCGGTGGCTGTCAGTGGCTGCAGCAGTGGGTGATGGGGCTGGTGTCTTCTCCTGCAGCCCGGCCACCTCCCACAAAGGGAGGCCAGACTGCTGTCAGTAGGACATCCCCTGAGGGCTCCCAGTATGTGAGAGGGGGCAGGCTAGACTGAGGGACACCCTCCCCAGTGCACGAATCTCATGCACTGGACCCCTAGTACATAATATAAAAGATCTCCATAATAAACTGCATCTGTTCCATGAAAATTTTTGCTAGAAACATTATTTAAATATTATTTAGATCAGATGTCCAATAAGTACACTGACTATTATGAAGGAATGAAGCTCACCAACTCTTCCATGCATCTTCTTTTATAAACCCATTTTCAAGGCTTTGATATCTTCTAGGCATGCTACTAGTGCCCTGTGCATACTTAACTTTTGGCTAAGACAGACAATAAAGGGATGCAGATTGTTTAGGTACCATTAAGACTGAATTAGTTTTCCCAGCACAGTAAATTATAGGGTTATGTTGATGTAATACATCATCATTTTGCCAAAAGCCAAAAAAACCTTAATTCTAAATACAAGACCAGTACTACAGTTCAATTATCTGGGGGGAAGAAACCCACAAGTTAATCACATTTTTAACAACTAGATGAAACAGTATTCAAAGAAAACCAAAAAGAAGAAAAATAAAGACTGATAAACTATTATAGGGGAGAACTATTTGTCCATAATTGTATATAATTCTAAGTATTAATTTCAAAGTCAAAAGTAATGAATTATTATCTTTTTAAAAATATATATTTTATTGATTTTTTAAAGAGAGGAAGAGGGACAGAGAGTTAAAAACATCGATGAGAGAGAAACATCGACCAGCTGCCTCTTGCACACCCCCTACTGGGGATGTGCCCGCAACCAATGTACATGCCCTTGACCAGAATCGAACCCGGGACCTTTCAGTCTGCAGACCGACGCTCTACTGCTGAGCCAAACCGGTTTCGGCAAATTATTATCTTTAATATAAGTAATCTGAGTTCTTAATATTTATTATAGATATAAATGTAGCTATATTTTCTATTTTAAAGTTTAGTTTTATAAGGAATAAAATCTGACTTTTATTCAAAATTAGAGGCCCAGTGCACGTGTACACCGGTGGGGTCCCTCGGCGTGGCCTGTGGGGATCAGCCGAAACTGGCAGTCCAACATCCCCCAAGGGGTTCCAGATTGTGAGAGGGCATAGGCCAGGCCAAAGGACCCCACTAGTGCAGAAATCCATGCCCCATGTCTCTAGTATATATGTAAAATCTTTGGTTGATCTCTTCCCACCATCCCCCCTCCTACCTTCCCTCTGAGATGCATCAGTCTGTTCCATGTTTCCATGCCAGTGCATTGAGCATTTGCCCCCTGGTGGTCAGTGTGCGTCATAGCTACTGGTCAAAATATCAAATGGTTGCTTAGGCTTTTTTTTTTTTTCTGTTAAAAACCACTACAACCACAAAACTCACTTTTATTAAGTTTAACACAGTGAATTCAAAAATAAATAAATCATTTAATCCTATGATTATTTTATAAATTGGGTAATATTTTAGGTTTTGGTTTTTTTTTTTAACTTGACAATCTTTTTTGCTTTGAATTTTGCTTTTTTGTCTTCCCAAATCCTATGTTGAATGTTAGATGATGAATATTCACCCCCCTTTTCCTCCTTCTATTCTTTGTATAGTATTCCTAGTCCTTCCCACCCTTGAAGAATTGGTGACTAGATTGGCTTGGGCTGACTAGAGAAATGGTCAGTTATATGAAAAGCCAAAAAAAAAGTATATATTTTAAAATACTAAATTATCCTTGGTACATTAAATAGATGAATTTCTTAATGTTAGGTTATGCCCTAATAGACACATCATTTAACATCTAATTGTCTCTCTTGGCCAGGCAGCTCAGTTGATTAGAGCAGCATCCCAGTACACCAAGGTTTCAGGTTCAATCCTCCTGGTCAGGGCACATACGAGAATCAACCCATGAATGCATATAAATAAGTGGAACAACAAATCAGTATTTCTCTCTAAAGTCAATTTTTAAAAATCTATCTAATCCCAAGATCTGTTTGTCTTTCAATGAAACTGGACCTTAATAAAAAGCACAGAGGCTTTTGTATATATATCCTAGAGGCTGGGTACAGGACATTCATGCACTGCCCAGCCTGCACCCTTTCGAAGTCTGGGACCCCCGGGGGATGTCCTCGGGGAACACTACTCAGCTAGAAGCCGGGTTCCCTGCTCCTTAGCATTGCAGTGGAGGTGGGAGAGGCTCCCACCACCTCCACTGCACTCACCAGCTGTGAGCCTGGCTTCTGGCTGAGAGGCACTCCCGCTGTGGGAATGCACTGAACACCGGAGGCAGGTCCTGCATTGAGTGTCTGCCACTTGGTGGTCAGTGTGTGTCATAGTGACTTGACATTCTGCCTTTCGGTTGATTTGCATATTAAGGTTTTATTATATAGGATAGATACAATTTTCAGACATCAACTATAAAAACACTAGATAGAAAAGAATTTCAAATCAAACCTACTTATTGACTACTAAAATACATCATAAAATAAATATAAATTGGTAATTACAGAAAGATTATTAATATAAAGAATCCAATTTCCATTACCCTAGATTCTTTACTAGCCTTGAATCTAGTAGAGTTTCATTAGGAAGAGTCACAGTGAGGTGCAAAGGGCATGCATTATAGGCAAAGCAGTGTAGCTTGGTACCAAACAATTTTGAGATTTAATGTATAGGCATACATTAAAATTATGCTGAATCCCCAAATGCAGAAGAATTAAGATAATAAAATATCTAAGATTATTAGGAAAAATACATCTTTAGTGACTTTTAAAAAAGAGATATAGCAGTATGTTATGTACTATGTGGGATGGGGTGGGAATGTCAGAATTGTTCCAGGGAGTGGGTCAAACTACAGTAACGCCCTTCACAACAGTAATTTCTGAATTCCCCTGGACATCGCACTCACTAGCATTTTGATAATCAATGTGTATGAGTTATATTGGAGCAGAAAGGAAAATAAGTTGAAATCCACTTACCTACAAAACATATTTTATGTACTTAAGAATTCTCCTAAGTAAAATTTTGCTATGTATGTTGATATTTAAACTTTTACTCTGTGATATTCAAAGTAAAAATAAACACCTGTTTTATTTATTCTAGATTAATAAATGAACCTAGTCCAGTTACTGATACTGTATTTTGAAAGTACAAGACTATACAATTCAGTTGCATCATCTGGTTCTTTAATACGTAAGGCTTCTTTCTCCAAACTCCAGATACCTTAATGCACATGTCCTGCTTTTCTGGCCCTCTGGAAGAATTTTCACTGAATGACATTCTATAACATAAAAGCCTCCATCTGTATTTCATGTACATCAACAAAACCAAAAGATGGGAGGAGACAGATGTTTTAGGAGAGGACAGGGAAGTCATTAGTAAAGTGAGCAGAAAGAAAGAATGGATATATTTCAAGGGTTGAGAGAACTACCTGATTAGTTATAATGCACTAGATGTTAACATGATGTTCTTCAATCTGAAATGTTCATATTATCAGAAAAAAAATCATATGAAACAGGTAATAATTTCTACAATTCTAAGACAAAATAATAAACTTCTCAAAATCTGATTTTGCTTTCCATGATTGTTAATTATACTTCAATATAATTTTTAATAATCACTTTTTATTTATCCACATTACATAATATTCAGAAGCACATCTTTTCACAATAGGTAGAAATTCTCAGGAAACACTTAAAAGCAAATAAAATAATTATTAAAAAGAAAGGCATAATAGAAACTACTATAGAACAGAGTAAGTTAGCAGGAATGAACATGAAATGGAAATCAGTCAACTCAAGCCATTCATTGCAAAAGCCCGCATATATTGTAACCCTTTATTTAAGGATGATAACCAAACAAATTTTAAGAAGCCAGCTAAACATCTGCTTATAAATCCATGTAATAAAAAAAATAAGTATAAAGAAAATAGCAATACATAATATTTCAATACTATCCCTCCTTTTTTTAAATAGATGCTTTTTGTAAATTTTGTAGTGCAGTCTTGATAACTTTAAATTTTAAGTTTTTGCACAAAAATAAGGCTGCTTTAGGTTCATTTCATCTTAAGCAATTTTACTGTGAGATGCACTACCAATAGAAATTTTAGTTAATACTTTAGGGACAGCTTTTTGTCCAGTACACTTAAATTTTCTAGGATGTTCACTTATATCTATTAACCAATTTAAATTAACCTGAAAACTTGATTACTTTTTTACTTTCAAGTTCAACAACAATCTTAGTTTACCCTGTAAATATTAGTGGAAAAATTTATTTGCATCTTGAGTAGGCCCTGAGCATTCCTGGTGCTATGCTGGATTTAGATATAGGGCAGCTTCTGTTAGCGAAGTCTCTGTCTGTTACCTGGGTCTCCATCTGAGCTGGGCGTGGGAAGTGAAGCAGCTATGGGAGCAGGAGACCTCCCTCTGAAGGGGTGAAGGTTCAGGCCCCTGCAAGGTTGGGGGGTGAGGGTCTGTGCCCCACCTCTGTAAATTACATCTAGAAAATTTTGACTGTAGAAAATTAATTTTCATTTGTAATGCTAATAGCAAGACACCCATGAAAATCACACAAGGTGTCAAAATAAGCCAAAGGAAAATCGTTTGGGCAAAAATAAAAAGGATACTAAGTCAATTTTATAGAAAAGATTCTTTTATTAACTTTTGGTCGAGAATGTGTTTGTATATTTTCAAAAAACTACTCCAAGACCATGGGGATTCCTGCAACAGAAAGAAGTTGTCAAGTCTGCTCCAACCACGAAGACAAGAGGAGAAACAGCCCAGAGATGGAAGATGCTAACATAGCCTGCCCACGCTAGCAGTCAGCAGCTGTACGTTGCTACAGGTTGCCCAGGACCAAACCAGAGAGAGTGGGACCTGCATTGCTACCATCTGCCCATCATCCAGATATCATTGCTGACATGTACACATAAGGAACTATTTGACATTGAAACTGGGTCTCAGAACTATTGGACACTGAAATTGGGACTCAAACATTTTTTGTTATTATATGTTTATTTCTAGTCTGCAGTTGCAAGATTTTTTCAAAGAAAAGAAATGGGGGGAAATAGTTATAAAGAACCATTGAACAGACTATCAAACTATAGCCGGAAGGCAAGGGAGGTTGGGGGTGGGGGGCTGTAAGAGATTAACCGAAGGACTTATATGCATGCATATAAACATAACCAATGGATATAAGACACAGGAGGGGCGAGAATAGGTGAAGGCATATGCAGGGAGGAGGGGGGTAAAGAAGGCTGGGGGAAGGTCAAGGGGGAAAAAAAGGAGACATATGTACTACTGTTTATAATCCTTCAAACAATAAAAAAAAAAAGATGCAGTCATACAGAAAAAAAAGAGCAATAACTTCGCCTCTAATACTAACATAAAAAAGTAGAGTTGGTGAATATATGAAGAATTGGCTAAATAATTTACAGAATAATAATATTAAAACAATTTTAAGACAATAGTTGTTTTTAATTTCTTATTTAACTTATTTAACTTATTCAGGGGGAATTTCAATTCACTCAAATACAAGTAGAAATAATCCAATATTTTGACAAGGAAGATAAAGATTAGCTTTTGAAAAATTAAACAATAAACTGCCAGTACAAAGTAGCTTAATCTATGCATCTTAGACAAAGAGGGGAAAGTCTTCTAAATAACTAGGCTTCAGACTTTAAACATTTATGAGTTATCTACTTGATACCGTATTTGCCAGCGTATAAGACGATTTTTTGGCCCTGAAAAATATGCCTCCAAGTGGGGGGTAGTCTTATACGGCGAGTATATAACAAACTCTGTATTTTGAGTGGAAATGTTAGGGGGTCGTCTTATACGCCCAGTCTCTTATACGCAGGCAAATACGGTACTTTATTTGCTGATCTCTTTCCCACTCCATTTGATTAATAATTCTGCACAATATCTCTTGTTACTTTCCTAAGATAGTTAAATTCACCAAGTACTAGTATAAACTTTCTTAAACAATTAAATAAATTGATAAAAATAGTATGAACTAATAAACAAGTGGCAAGCTGCTTTAAGAAAATAATCACTGAACCAACATAATTTTTTATTTGCTTCTAAATTGGAGGACTTGCGTGGCTTCTTTTAGCTGAGAGTTAACACTGCATTTACCTTCCACGAGTACCTAGGTAAAGAACAGTTTAGTAGTGGCCTGGCCCGTGTGGTTGATTCAGTTGGTTGGGAGTTGTACTGAAAAGCTGCTGGTTTGATTACCAGTCAGAGCATGTGCCCAGGTTGCAGGCTTGTTCCCCAGCAGGGAGGTGCAAGAAGCAGCCAGTACTGTAGATGTTTCTCTCTCTCCCTGTCCCTTTCTCTCTCTCTAAAAATCAATAAAAATTTTTAAAAAACAAAAAAATAAAAATAATTTTAAAATAAGAGTGAAGTAGTATATAGTCAAAGAAGGCATTCTAGGTGGTACTTTGTGAGATGTAAGGGTAATCTTATCCCAGATAAATTCCTTTAAATCAAGATGAACAACAAGCAAACAAAAATATTCTAAGGAATGTGTGAAAACCTAAAAATAAATGTTGCTACTCCTGGTTACAATGTTAATTAGCATTTTAGATTCATTAATAAAGTTGGAATCTAAAATACAACACAGTGTGAAAGGAAAAAATTTACAAATTACATAAATCCTCAAAGGAATACATCCTTTTAAAAGATTAATTTTGATTTTTGAACTCACTCAAATTCAAGTATTGTAACACTATAAATAAAAATTTATAATTATCTACATTTAGGACAGGTGAACGAGAAAATGTATTTTAGAAGGGAAGAAATCATTTAATGGCAAAAATACTAAATTTGGCATAAGATTTTTTTTAGATGTTTAAGTTCAGCAATGCACAGAACTGGCTAGGGATATAATTTGAATTGTCTATAGATTATAACCTTTTAAAAACTATTAATGATGATAGCATTCTTTTTATTTTTATTGATTTCAGAGAGGATGGGAGAGGGAGAGTTAGATAAAAACATCAATGAGAGAATAATCTATTGGCTGCCTCCTGAACCCCTCCTATTGGGGATCATGCCCACTACCAAGGCATGTGCCCTGACTGGGAATCGAACTGTGACCTCCATGTTCATAGATCAATGCTTACTGAGCAACACTGGTAAGATGGTAAGGGGCTGTTTTGAACTAATTTCCAAACTATCACAAAAACAAGACCTATGAAACATTATTTATGTTGTATCTAGGCTACAAAAATTAATTCAAGTCACAGGGATAAATGAAAAACTAATATTACAATAACAGAAAATTGAAATAATAGAAATGTTATATGTTACAATGTAAAAATCTAAATCATATATTTAAATGCAATTCTTAACACAATGAGAGAAATGGATACTGTTGTGTGTTCTTGTAAAATCAATATTTTCTGCCACTAATGATAAATATAATTCTTTCACCTGCCACATAGAGGAAATAGAAATTCAACTATTTTTTAAAGCAACACACAGTGGGAGTGAGCTATGGGAGCAAATAATACTTGAATTATATTAGACTAGAGGCCCAGTGCACAAAATTTGTGCATGGGGGGGGCGGGAAATCAACTCAGCTCAGCCTGCACCTTCTCCAATCTGGGATCCCTTTCACAATCCAGGACTGCTGGCTCCCAACTGCTCACCTGCCTGCTTTCCTGATTGCCACATACCACTTCTTCCTGCCAGCCTGATCACTTCCTAACCACTGCCCTGCCAGCCTGTTTGCCCCCAACTTCCCTCCTCTGCTGGCCTGGTCAACCTTAACTGCCCTCTCCTGCAAGCTTTATTGCCCCCAACTGCCCTCCCTTACAGGCCTGATCCCTCAAACTGCCCTCCCCCTGCTGGCCATCTTGTGGTGGCCATCTTGTGTCCACATAGGAGCAGGATTTTTGACCACAAGGGGGTAACTATTTTGATCTTGTGTGTTAAGAGTGATGGTCAATCCGCATATTATGCTTTTATTAGATAGGATAGAGGCCTGGTGCATGGGTGGGGGCCAGCTGGTTTGCCCTGAAGGGTGTCCTGGATCAGGGTGGATGTTCCCTTGCGATATGGGGCAGCCTGGATGAGGGGCCTTCCACCACAGTGACCCAAGTGGAGGTCCTGGTATCTGGAATATATTTATCTTCTACAATTGAAACTTTGTAGCCTGGAGTAAAGCCAAGCCTTTTGCTTGCTCCGTGGTGGCAGCCATTTCTGTTGGGGTTTACTCACCTTCTATAATTAAAACTTTGTAGCCTGGAGTGGAGGCCTGGGCCGGCCAGGGTGTGTGGAAAGCTTGGCTTCCTTCTATTACTGGGGAAACCCAAGCCTCCCTCCTGCTCTCTGTGGTGACAGCCATCTTGGTTGGGGTTAATTTGCATAGTCAATCTGATTGGCTGGTAGGCGTGGCTTGTGGGCATAGCAGAGTGATGGTTAATTTTCATATTACTCTTTTATTAGGTAGGATGAGCAGAAACATACACAGCATGAGGCAGCCCATCAATGTTTTGATCTCACACCGGTTTCTCTCTCTTCTCTCTCCCCCACTCTCCCAAAATATTTAAGAAAGAGAGAGAGAGAGAGAGAGAGAGAGAGAGAGAAAAGCACTAGACCAGACACATTTAATTGCTATATTGAAAGCATTTTACCCTAAAGCAATAGAACATACATTCTTCTCAAGTGTACATGGAACATTTTCTAGGATAGATCACATGTTAAAACACAAAACAAACCCTAGCTGATTTGGCTCAGCTGAGGCCTGAAGGATACTGGGTTCTATTCCAGTCAAGGGCACATGCCTGGGTTGCAGGCTCGATCCCCAGCAAGGAGTGTGCAGGAGGCAGCTAATCAATGATTCTCTCTCATCATTGATGTTTCTATCTCTCTCTTCCTTTCCCTTCCACTTTGAAATCAATAAAAATATATATTTTTTAAAACCCATAGAGTAAGTTTCAGTAAATTTAAGAAGACTGAAATCATATCAAGCATTTTTTATGACTACAATAATATGAAACTGGAAATCAAGTACAAAAAAAAAGGTGAAAAACACAAACACATAGAGGCTAAATAACATGTTACTAAACAGTGAATGGATTAACAATGAATCTGGAAAGAAATCAAAAGTTACCATGAAACAAATGACAAGGAATATACAAGAACCCAAAATCTATGGTATACAGTGAAAGCAGTCCTAAGAGATAAATTCAAAGCATTATAGGCCTATCTCAAGAAACAAGTCTCAAATAAACAATCTAACTTTATCCTTCAATGAACTAGAAAGAGAACAACAAAAAATACCAAACTGAGAAGACCAAAGAAAATAAAGATTAGAGTGGAAATAAATGACATAGAGACTAAAAAAAAATGTTTTTTTTCAAAAGATCAATAAAAGTTGGTTCTTTAAAAAGAAAAACGGGGGGGGGGGAAGGGAGACATTGTAATACTATATATATACACACACACATTCAAAAATAAAGAAAGAAAAAGATAAATAAGATTGACAGTTTGACAAACTTTTACCCAGTCATAAAGAAAAAATTAGAGACCCAAGTAAATAAAATCAGAAATGAAAGAGGAGTAATAACTGACACCACAGAAATACAAAAGATTATAAGAAAATACTACAAACAGCTATATGCCAAAAAAATTAAACAGCTTGGAAAAAATGGATAAATTCCTATAAACATACAATCTTCCAAAACTGAATCAAGAAGACTCAGAAAATCTGAACAGACAGATTCTAACAAATGAAATTAAAGCAGTAATTTAAAAAAATCTCTCAATAAACAAATGTCCTGGACTGGATGGTTTCACAGGAAAATTTTACCAAACATTCAAAGAACTAACACCTATCTTTCTCAGACTATTCCAAAACATTCAAGAGAAGGGAAAACTCCAAAGATTGTATGAGGCCAGCATTATCTTAATTCCAAAACCAGATAAAGACACTACAAAGAAAGAAAGGTATAGGCCAATATTCCTGATGAACATAGATGCAAAACTCAACGAAGTATTAGCAAACCAGATGCAGCAATACATTAAAAAAGTCATACACCATTATCAAGTTTGGATTTATTCTGGGGATGTAACAGTGGTACAAGATCAGCAAATCAATTAACATGATACATCACATAAATAAAATAAAGGATAACAATCTTATAATAATATCAATGGAGAAAAGGCACTTGATAAAATTCAGCACCCATTTATGATTAAAAAAAAACACACAAACCTTTAGCCCCTGGTCATCCAGTAGCTCAGTTGGTTAGAGCACTGTCCCCTACACCAAAAGTTTATGGGTTCAATTGCCAATCAGGCACATACCTAGGTTGAAGGTTCAATCCTCAGTCAGGGCAAATATAGATGGTAACTGATCAATCTTTTCTCTCAGATCAATCTCTCTCTCTCTCTCTCTCTCTCTCTCTCTCTCTCTCTCTCTCATTTCTCTTTCTTTACCCTCTCTCTCAATAAATAAATAAATAAATAAATAAATAAATAAATAAATAATATATCCTGCAGTGAGGATTAAAAAAGAAGAAAACCTTCTCAGCAAAGTGGGAATAGAGGGAACATATCTCAGCATAATAAAGGCAATATATGGTAAAACCACAACTAATATTGTACTCTGGGGAAAAGCTAAAAGTATCCTCCTTAAGATCAGGAATAAGTCAATAATGTCCACTTTCACCATCCTTATTCAACATAGTAATGGAAGTACTAGCCACAGCAATCAGAAAAGAAGAAATAAAAAGCATCCAAACTGAAAAGGAAAAAGTAAAACTGTCATTTGTCATTATCAGATGACAGGATAGTGAATACAGAGAACCCTGAAGAGTCCACATAAAAAAACTACCAGAACTCACAGATAAATTCAGTAAAATATTAGGATAAAAAATATTTAGAAGTCAGTTGCAGCCGAAACTGGTTTGGTTCAGTGGATAAAGCATTGGCCTGTGGACTGAGGGATCCCAGGTTCAATTCCGGTCAGGGGCATATACCTTGGTTGAGGGCACATCCCCAGTGGGGGGTGTGCAAGAGTCAGCTGATCGATGATTCTCTCTCTAACTCTATGTACCCCTCTCTCTTCCTCTCTGTAAAAAAAAATCAATAAAATATATTTATTAAAAAAAAAGAAGTCAGTTGCATTTTTATACACCAATTAGAGGCCCAGTGCATGAAATTCATGCATTGGGGGGGGGGTGTTCCTCATCCCAGCCTGCACCCTCTCCAATCTGGGCCCCCTCAAGGGATGTCCAAAAATGCTGGCTCCCAACCACTCACCTACCTGCCTGCCTGATTGCCCCTAACTGCTTCTTTCTACCAGCCTGATCACTGCCTAACCACTCCCCTGCCAGCCTGATCAATGTCTAACTGCTCCCCTGCTGGCCCAATTGCTTCTAACTGCCCTCCCCTGCTGACCCAGTCACCCTAACTGCCTTAACTTGCCAGCCTGGTCGCCCCTAACTGCCCTCCCCTACAGGCCTGATTGCCCACGACTGCTCTCTCCTGCCAGCCATCTTGTGGTGGTCATCTTATGTCCACATGGGGGCAGCCATCTTTGACCACATGGAGGTGGCCATCTTGTGTGTTGGAGTGATGGTCAATTTGCATATTACCTCTTTATTATATAGGATAATGATCAGAAAGGGAAAATAGGAAAACAATTCCATTTACAAATGCCTCAAAAAAATAAAATACCTAGGAATAAATTTAAACAAGGAGGCAAAGACCTATAATGCAAAATTATACACTGAAGAAAAAAACTGAAGAAGATACAAATAAATGGAAGCATATGCCAGGCTCATAGATAGCAAGAATTAACATCATTTAAATGTCCAAACTACCCAAAGCAATCTGTAGATTCAACACAATTCTTATCAAAATCCCAATGGCACACTTTACAGAATTAGAACAAATAACCCATAAGTTTATATGGACTCACAAAAGACATTGAATAGCCACATCTATCTTGACAAAAAACAAAGTTGGAAGTGTCATAAACCTGATATCAAACTATACTACGAGGCTATAGTAATCAAAACACCATGGCCTGGCAGAAAAACAGACACAACTATGATCCATGGAACAGAATAGAGAGCCCAGAATTTAACCCATGCCAATATGGTCAATTAATACTTGACAAATTAAGAAGATGCAATGGGGGCCCATACAGCATGGCTCAGCAGTTAAACGTTGACTTAGGAACCAGGAGGTCAAGGTTCAATTCCTGGTCAGGGCACATACCTAGGCTGCAGGCTCGATCCCAGTGTGGGGTATGTAAGAGGCAGCCAATCAATGATTCTCTCTCATCATTGATGTTTCTATCTCCCTTCCTCTCTGAAATCAATAAAAATATGTTTTTAAATAAGAAGATATAATGGGGCAGAGAGAGTCAATTCAATAAATGGTGCTAGGAAAACTGCATAGATATATACAAAAAAAATGACAGTAGATTACCTTCTTATACCATATACAAGAATAAATTCAAAATAGATTCAAGATTTAAACGAAAGACTCAAAATCATAAAATTCCTAGAAGGAAACATAGGTAGTAAAATCTAGGACATTTCTCTTAGCAATATTTTTCTGATATACCTCCTTATGTAAAGAAAACAAAAGAAAAAAATGAATAGATGGGACTACATCAAAATAAAATGGTTTTTCACAGCAAAAGAAAATATCAGCAAAATGAAAAGACAATGCAATGAATGGGAGAGCATTTTTACCGACAATAGATCTAATAAGGGGTTAATATCCACAATTCATAATGTAATCATACAAGTCAACACCAAAAAACACCATTCCAATTAAAAACTAGACAGAGGACATGAACAACACTTCTCCAAAAAGGACATACAGATGACCAACAGACATAAGAAAAGATGGTCAAGGTCACTAATCTTCAGGGAAATGCAAATTAAAACCACAACAAGATATGAACTCACACCTGTCAGAATGGCTATTATCAAGAAATTCACAAACAAAAGTTGTTGCCAAGATTGTGAACAAAAATAAACACTCATGAACTTTTGGTGGAAACACAGATCAGTGCAACCATTATGAAAAAGAGTAAGAAGGTTTCTAAAAAAATTGAAAATGGAACTGCCTAATGACCCAGGGATTCCACTTATGGGTATATGTCTGATGAAACTCAAAACACTTATTCTAAAGGATAAATTCACCCCTATATTCACTGCAGCATTAATTAAAATAGTTAAGATATGGAAGCAACCCAGTGTCCATCAATGGATGAGTAGATTAAGAAAAAGTGGTGTATATACATATAATGGACATTACTAGGCCATAAAAAATAATGAAATCACAGTATTTGCAACAGCATGGACAGACCTAGAGTGTCTATGCCACATGAAGTCAGTCAGTCACAGAAAGGCAAATACCATATGATGTTGCTAATATGTGTAATCTATACAACAATATAAAGGAATAAACAAAACAGAAACAGACTCATAGATAGAGAACAGACACTGATGGCTGCCAGAGGGGATGGGGGTTGGGTCTGGGTGGAAAGTGAAGGGATTCAGAAGTACAAATTGGTGGTTACAAATAGTCACGGGGATGTAAAGTACAGCATGGGAAATATAGTCAATAATACTATGATAGCTGTGTATGGTGCCAGATGGGAACTGACAATATCGGGAGTGGTGGGAAAACTTTGCATACAATTATATACATACTATGCTGTACACCTGAAACGAATACAAATAATATTGAATATAAATTGTAATTAGAAAAAATAAAGGACTTCCACTGACTGATTTTATACTCATTCACACAATGTCTTTCTCATTGCAAAAGACAAGCTTTTGGGAACAGCCCATCAGGGAGAGAAATGTTCACTGACCAACATGAATCTCTGAACCTCAAATTATCATACTGATTTAATCACCCATTATGTAATTAAATTCACATTAGTGGATGATCAAGTAATGATTAGGTTTAAATGAGAGCATGAGGGTGAACTCCTCATGATGGGATTAGTGACCCTTTACATATATCTCAAGGAATTTGGAATCTGATAAAAAGCACACTACATACTTATGATATATATATGGGAAAAATGCTTACAATATATCTAATGTTACTTGGGGCTAAAATGAATTCAACAAATAAATCATTATTTAGCACACAGGAATGAAAAAGAGATTACTAACCAATAATTAAATATAATGACAATGTAATTTTCTTAATTATATATTTAACTTTACATATCTCTCTTAATTATTTCCTATTGTCTTTTAGCAGTTAGTCCCTTCAAATAATTCTTAAAATGGCCCTATTGTCTACTGAAAACTTCATATACTTTATCTGATAATCTTTAAATAATCACATTTAATTATTGTAAAATTTGCCAATTTAAATATCATTACTAAAAAATACCTGTTCTTTTGCTCTTGATGCAATAACTGAGTGGCTACTGCCTTCAAATCATCATCATCTTCCTCTGCAACTTCTTTTCCAAGTCTGAAAGGTGACACAAATATGTTTATCCAAAAGGACAAGGTTTTTTCCATTTATTTTATTTTTGTTACTGAATTTATTGGAGTGACATTAATAAAATTATATGCTTCAGATGTACAATTCTATAATACAGCATCTGTGTATTGTATTGTGTGTTCCATCCCCTCCAGTAAAGTCTCTTTATTTTATGCCTGTTTCCAGAACTAGAAGCCATGTTTAGTTTTTAATACCATGTGAAAGCTAAAATCTTAACATTCATGTATTTAAAATATTAAAATAAGAAATAAGGAATATTAAAAGAATATAAAAGCATATCTATCCTTTCTACTAAACAGAAAATATAGCATATGGTTATATTAATATAATTAATGGCTAACAAATTGAACTGTAGTATTATTTTTTTTGTAATTTCTGAAATGTGTAATGGCCATAGTAATTTAATAATGCATATGCTCCAGTTGTGAGTGTAATAAGGACTATCTGGTTAGTTTTTATCAGTAAATATAAAATGTCATGAAATTTTCATATTGATCTTAAAAATCTCTCCACAAAATGTTTAAGTAGAGGAAATACAAAATGGGTTCAAATAAGTTTGGCAAATTTGCCAACAAGTATATAATTTTTATCATTCAAATAGAACCAAGAAATTGTAAAATAAACTGTTCTCCAAAAAGAAGTACTTAATTTAAAACAAAAAAAGTTTTGAATGCTGATACTCTATCTTTACCATAACTTGCATGCCAGTGGTGACTCAAGTTCAGGCAACTGTCCTCATGAAATAAAGTGAGAAAGTAAAATAATTAAATATAAAGAATATAAGATAAAGCTATTTAGCTCCTAATGATGTACAAGAGATGATTAATAACTGCTTAAAAAGTTAACAATGAGGTCATTTAGAGGAAGCACAATGTAAAGAAAAGAAAAAAGCTTCAGGATTAGAGAGAGCTCAGTTTATGCACTAGGTTCTACTGGATACTAGCTTAGTGGTTCTAGGTAAGAAATTTCTATCTCCAAGCTTCATCTTCCTCATCTGTGAAAATGAAGACAATATCTACTGTGCAGAATTTAGTGAACATTATAAGAAACATGGGAAAGCACATAGCACAGATCCTGATATGTGGGAGGTTTTCAAAATATGCTCTTTCGTTCCTTTCCTGCTTCGATGAAGGAACTTAAAAGGAAAAATGTGGTAGGTCATATTCCACCATTTCATAAGATAAATGATAATAGAAGAGATCCAAGGCACACTTTTTAAAAATATATATTTTATTGATTTTTTTACAGAGAGGAAGAGAGAGGGATAGAGAGTTAGAAACATCGATGAGAGAGAAACATCAATCAGCTGCCTCTTGCACACCCCCCACTGGGGATGTGCCTGCAACCAATGTACATGCCCTTGACCGGAATCGAACCTGGGACCTTTCAGTCCACAGGCTGACGTTCTATCCACTGAGCCAAACCGGGTTCGGCCAAAGCACACTTATTTTAATAAAATATGAAAATACCCTTAAGGTGTATTTTCTCAATGAAAGAGACTAAGAGTTAGGATACATGAGTTGCAAATATTTGAAAAACAGGGTCTCGGTTTCCTTACTCATCAAATTATGCCAATATTATCTATTTAAAAGACTTATTAAGTAGTTTAAATGAGGCAATGAATGTGAAAGTACAGTCTTTCTCAGTAATAATCATAAAAGACATTATTATTGCACTTCTGAGGGGGAAAACAATTTATAAATGACAATTTAAATGTTTACAAGAATTTTCAGTTTAACTGAGGAATGCAAATAAAGTGTTCACAAATTACCTAAATCTAATGGGTAAATCAACAAAAATTATATTCTTCCAAGTAGGAATATCTAAATATATTTCAAATATTTATAAGTAACATTTCAATTTGAGAATTTGTGTGTGCTTACCTTTTCTCATCTCCTAATTCTTCATTTTTCTGAGATTTTTCAGGACCTTTTTCTTTTCCCTTATATAAAAGAAAGTTATCATTTTAAATTGTATGGTCCATTTTTGTGTGAGATCAAGGAGAACATGTTATTAATATGTGTTTCTTTACCTTAAGGAAAGAGACAAAGGATCCAATATGTGCATCTCCTTGTTCGGGAACTGCTACATCTTCTGTGTTGTGGTCAATAAAATCATACACTTCCTGGTCTAAGTATAAAAGAATATTTATTTAAAAATATGAATAGTTTGTTCTGCCACTGCTTAGAATAAAAGTGTGTTTTCTCAATAAAAGAGTTGGCCAAAGATAGTATTTTTCAAAGTCTATTTTTTATAAGGGCTATGTACATAAAACAAATATAGCAAATACCATATGGATTACCTTTCTGAGAATCAGGTTTACTTCCAACGGAGTGACTATCATTTCTTGATGTCTGCTCTCTATTTGATTCTGAGACTTGAGAGTGAAGGCTGATTGTGTCGTCATCTGATGGCTGAAAAAAATAAAACCCAAGTACCAATGAGGCATTTTAAAATACGATTAAGAATTAAGTTGTTTCAAGTTCACATACGAAGTATAGAATATTTGCTCTACATCTCCAGTTTTCAAACCAAAAATTAGTACATTAAGATTGTGAATTTTAATATGTACATGTCTGATTTCATAAAATGTAATAATCATTATACTTTTAAACAAAATAAGTCAAGTATTTGCAAGTGTCTATTTCAAAGCTCTAATAAAATTTTGAAATAAAATAGATCAGTAATAAAAAATACTCACTTCAGTTGCAGATAATCGTTTCTCTCCATTATCACTTCCAATTCCAGAGTCAGGGCCAGGATTTTTATTTGGATAAAAATCTTCCATACTATGGAAACAGAAATTCTAAGAACAGTCAGTGTTTTCTTCTTAAATAGATAATACAGACTTGACCTAGAAATTTCCTATGTAATACAGAATATACACTTTTGATGTCTAAGATCCTTAAGGACATGAGGGGGGAAATGTCAGGAAACTTCCTAACAAAACACTTTATTCATGCCCCTCAAGAAATATTTTTCCTTCATGTGCTCTGTTATAAAATGTCAATCGTTAATAATACGCTTTAATTTCTCCTGAGAGATTCAGAAAAGCAGATAGCCCTGCTACAAAATCATCTTGATACAGTATCTTCCTGTTTTTGTCACTGGTTTGACAAATTTCACCATAGAATAATGAAATATTTTTTAATATATTTTTATTGATTTCAGAGAGGAAGGGAGAGGGAGAGAGAAACATCAATGATGAGAGAATCATTGACCGGCTTTCCCCTACTGGGGATTGAGCTCACAACCCGAGCATATGCCCTTGACTGGAATCGAACCCTAGGACCCTTCAGTCTGTAGGCCGATGCTCTATCCACTGAGCCAAACCAACTAAGCCGAATGATGAAATATTTTAAAACTTTAATTAATACTTTCCTCTTCATTAGCTTTAGAAATATGCTTCAGCTTTATGAATAATGTCCGTTTAATGACCGAGAAAAGAGAAAATATAAAACAAAGTTTGCAAAGCATTGAATAAACAATTTTTCTGGTGCGAGGTCAGAGCTGTTTTTGCAAATTTCTGAATACACAGTATGCCACCCAGGTAGCGAAGTATTTTTTCACTTAGATTTCCAAATTTACCATACACCCTATATTGACCACTTAGCATGTGCCAGGAATTGGGCTAAGTGCTCTAAAGACAATACCTCATATATTCCTTGTAAAAACTCTAGCAGGTTGTTGATGTTTTCTCATTTTACATATGAGGAAACTGAGTCAGGAAAGGGTTGAACAATTTACCCAATGACATGCAATTTATAAATGGCGGTCTAAATTTGATCCCTAGATTAACACTAAAGTCCCTGATCTTAATCACTAGGCTATATATCCTCCCCAAAAACTGATCTTTATACTTTTCTGGAGTATATTAATAAACTTAGGGAAGCAATTGCCAACTATGAGGCACTATGCTGAATGTTTGAAATGAGATGAATTAAAAAATGTTTGACCTCAAAGGGCTCTCAGACCAGAGGTGAAATAAGTACATTTACATGTCTTGAAGACTATGATAAAGGTAAATATAAAGTGCTGTGAGAAAAAAGAAATTAATTCTCCTTGTAAGGTAAGGAAAGGCCTTACCCAAGAAAAGGGCTCTTGGGCTTAGTCTTGAAGGATAAAAAGACGCAATAATTGCTAATATTTGTTGAGCATCTATACTGTTTTAGGTACTTCATATTTTACTTTTAATCCTTACATTATGTAATTTATGCATTATATCATTTTACAAATGAGGATAATAAAGCTTATTAACTTTCCACAGGGGGAAATTATAACATTTACTGAATATCATTTACTGAACTAGTTGCCAAGCACATGTTTATTTATTTATTTTTATTGATTTCAGAGAAGGGAGAGAAAGAGAGAAATAGAAACATCAATGATGAGAAAGAATAATGGATTGGCTGCCTCCTGCACGTCTCTTACTGGGGATTGAGCCTGCAACCCAGGCATGTGCCCTTCACAGGAATGAAACCCGGAACCCTTCAGTCCACAGGTCAACGCTATATCCACTAAGCCAAACCAGGGTGCACATATTTATTTTTTATATCGCTACTAGCATTGTTATTTTTATTATAATAAGATACTTCAGATTTATATAAAATTGAACCCTACATTGTACTTTCAAGTGTGGGTTTCAAAATTATTTTTAAAAATCTATTATTTTCATTATTTTTAAATTTCTATTTTTCAATTATAATTTACATTTAATTTTATTAGTTTTAGGAATGCAGCATAGTGATTAGAATATTATATACTTTACAACATGGCCTCACCAATATTTCCAGTACTCACCTGGCATCGTACATATGTATTACAATATTACTGACTATATTCACTATGCTGTACTTTATACCTCCATAACTATTTTGTTACTACCAATTGCCAAG
Source organism: Vespertilio murinus (assembly GCA_963924515.1). Taxonomy (NCBI): domain Eukaryota; kingdom Metazoa; phylum Chordata; class Mammalia; order Chiroptera; family Vespertilionidae; genus Vespertilio; species Vespertilio murinus. The sequence continues at coordinate 65,208,660 of OZ004710.1, forward strand.
CACAGATTTAATTCTCATAATTAGCTTAGGAAATGGGTATTATTAACATTTTAAATAAACAAGCTCAGAGAGATTAAATACCTTACACAGTCCATAGAGGAATTAAGAGGTTAAACCATGATTAGAGCTGAAATGCATCTGACTCTACTGCACAATAATACTATGTACTATTAAAATACATTTGTGTATTTCTAAAAGATGATAATGATAATAATAAGCTATTTGTTGAGGAATTATTTTGGGTAAGGCATTGTGCTAAGTGTTATACAGATATTATTTTACTTAATCCTGACATCATCCATATTATTTTTTATTTACATATAAGAAAACTAAGGGGCAAAAGAAAAAGAATATGGAGGATCAGAGACATTATGGCACAAGAACATAGTTTTGAAGAGTCAGAGAAGAGCTTTACAGGTATATTATATATCTGACTCCAAAATCAGACATACTTAACTACTATAATGCCTACCTTTGTAGAATGAACAATTTACAAACTAGTCAAGAAGGAAGGGTTTTATGAGTAGTAAGAACAATATAGGCAAGGGCATGAGTGTGCAAGTGAAATGTACATACAATAATTTTTCTGGGTACTTCGATATAAGCTGTGAGTGGGAGGCTAGCATACCCAGAGCCAACACATAAGTAAACTCTATTGACCTCAATTGTCCAGCCACCAGGAGTATATAGCTATTGAGCATTTTATTTTTATTTTTTTTAAATATATATTTTATTGATATTTTACAGAGAAAAAGGGAGAGAGATAGAGAGCTAGAAACATCGATGAGAGAGAAACATCGACCAGCTGCCTCTTGCACACCCCCTACCAGGGAATGTGCCTGCAACCAAGGTACATGCCCTTGACCGAAATCGAACCCGGGACCTTTCAGTCCGCAGGCCGACGCTCTACCACTGAGCCAAATCGGTTTAGGCGCTTTTGAGCATTTTAAATGTAGCTAGTCCAAATTGAAGCATGCTGTAAATGTAAATAAAATGCACACCAGATTTCAAAGACTTAATAGGGAAAAAAAACGTGAAATAAATTCACTAATTTTTCTATTTAAATTAGATGTTGAAATATTTTTTGATATGAGTTAAATAATGTGTATTGCTAAAATTAATTTTACCTGCTTCTTTTTTACTTTTGTTTTTACATGGGTTACAAGAAAATTTAAAATTCCATGTGACTCACATCATATTTTATTGGGTGACACTGCTAGAGGCTATCTCCAAAATATATCTCAACTCTATCCACTCCTTTTCATCTCTATTGCAATCACCTTATTGAAGATCCCTTGATCTCTTTTAAATACTACAACAACCTAACTAGTCCCTCTACTACTATTTTTGTTTACTTCAAATCTATTCTCCCTATATAAATGAAGATAGGTTTGTTGTTGCTGTTGTTTTTAACATAAATCAGATCATGTTTATTCCCTTGCTGTTCAATGAATCCCCACTGTACTTTAAATACAATTCAAACCGCAGACCGACGCTCTATCCACTGAGCCAAACCGGTTTCGGCAGAATTGATTGGTTTACTATCATCCATAACATTAAACAAAAGAATCTTTAGGAACTAAATTTAATGTTTGGATACTTAATTCTACTTAGGCAGCAGAAAAAAACTCAAGAAAATGTCCTATTTGGGAATTCCAGGCTTGCACTATTAACAACAGTACTTATTATACTGCCATTCCAAGTAGTCTAAATTTTGTCATAAATACAATGCCAAACTTTAATATAGTCTCACCCCATCCCAATTATTTTATAGACTGATGGATGGAATTGTTTTCATATAATTAGACCAATGTACGTCTTTAAAAGATAAATTAGCCGAGACTGGTTTGTCTCAGTGGTCTGCGGACTGAAATGTCCCAGGTTCGATTCCGGTCAAGGGCATGTACATTGGTTGCAGGCACATCCCCGGTAGGTGGTGTGCAAGAGCCAGCTGGTAGATGTTTCTCTTTCATCGACGTTTCTAGCTCTCTATCTCTCTCCCTTCCTCTCTATAAAATATCAATAAAAATATATTTTACAAAAAAGATAAATTAAAAACAACATCAAATCTATCATTTCAAATCTCATGAGGATAAAAACATCAATATTATACAGAACATTGATGATAAATCATCTTTGATCTAGACATAAAAAATATAAAGTGAGGAAGCACTCAAAAATGCCTGGATCTTTCACCAAATTCAGGTCAAAGTCAACTTCTACTAGTTATTAAAAAGGTATAATAGGGTGATAATAGGAGTAATAGTTGTCAAATACTGAGAAATTAGTATTTCTGCACTATGATGTGAAATGTTTACATGTTACTACTAAAACTTTAATAATAATTAATTTTTTGAGAAAATTACAAGTTGATTCTAGAATTCCAGAAGTTCATTCTATGATGGTAATATTTCACTTCAAAAAATTATTGAATTTAACACTGAAACAAACAACCTAAAATATTCAGTACACTCAAGATTAATAAATATCTTTTATATAAAGAGAATATATTAATCATGAAACAAGACTGTAAGAATATTACATTACCTGTCTGTGAGAGGTTGGGAGGGCATTCTTTTACTCAATGATGGAAGATCCAGAGAATCTGGTTTCTTATCCATTCTGCAACATGCTTGGATACTTAAGTATTTAAATATGTGTACTTTACCCTTTAAACATATCTGTCAATAAATAATGGAGAAAGGTTTAATTATATAGGTCCAAAATAAATGCTATCTTCCAATTTACTTACATTTTAATAACCTCAAATTATGCTGAGACATCATGAACATGATAGAAACATTGCATACTTAATTAATTTGTACTTCTGACATTAGGTGAAAAAAATCTGACAACACTGATACCAACTAAAATTCTATTGCTGTCTCTGTTCTTATTAGAAAAACTACATTAATTATTCTGTATTTCACTAAAGTTTCTTTGTTAACAGTACAATGTACAAACCAGTAACCAATATAAAATTTGCAACTTATGAGAGTTGCCTTTATCAGAAAAAGCAAAAAGAAATATATTTATTGTAGTGGTAAGAACCCTGTGTACTGGGGGGTCCCAGGTTGGATTCTGGTCAAGGGCATGTGCCTTGGTTGCAGGCACATCCCCAGTAGGGAGTGTGCAGGAGGCAGCTGATCAATGTTTCTCTCTCATGGATGTTTCTGACTCTCTGTCCCTCTCCCTTCCTCTCTGTAAAAATTCAATATATATTTAAAATTTCATGTAATTCTTCAATGTAATTTCATCAGAACCACTAAGTCCATTGGGCTAAACCAGGGGTGGGCAAACTTTTTGAGTCGAGGGCCACAATGGGTTCTTAAGCTGGACCGGAGGGCAGAACAGAAGCAACCTGACCATGCTGGCACTCTCATCTTGGGCTGCTGGTGAAGGAGCGGAGGGGAGAGCAGGAGAACCCTCCGCTCTTTTGGCTCCTCGGGCCGGATAGAACAGCCAAACAGGCTGGATCCAGCCCGCGGGCCGTAGTTTGCCCACGGCTGGGCTAATCACTGGAGGAAAGCTAATCAAAAGAATTTAAATATAGGAAAAATGAATTTGTTAAAAGGTGTGAGGGTAGGCCAATTACAATAAAATAATATTTAAATAGTCAATTCAACTAAGATAATATTCTGAAAAGTTATTTTCATTGCTGATAGAGAAAAACAATAATGAGGGTGAAATACTATGTGAAAGGAAGTATGCTATATAAAAAGGATAGATAATGAGTTTTAAGGAAGTGGTAAGTCAAATTTACACAGGTTAACTGCAGTCACCGTGAGTTATATCAAATAAGTATCTCTCAAAAATTGTAATAAAAATATTTTGTTTTATGAGTTCACATAACTTACCAACACATACAAAAATAATCAACGAAGAAAATAGTAAGAAAAATAGATTAAGAAGTAATTATCATTGGAGGTATAAAGGAGAACCATTTCTTAGATAAATCTAATAGTTACCAGATCTGATTGACCACTGAAAAATTTAATTGAAAACAAAAATTAGAGCATTTATTAGAATATGAACACATTACCAATTAAGATGTATCCTATTATCTTTCCAAACTAATATATATTTTACCAATCCAAAATATATATATATATATTTTACCAAATTAAATTATAATTATTTTCTTTTGTAAATTCAATTTTTATAATAGTAATTCATGTACACAGCTTTAAAAGTCACAGAGAACTGTAAAACTGATAACAAAATATTAATACTAGCTCTGGCCAATGTGGCTCAATTGGTTGAGTGTTGTCCCATGTACCTAAAGGACACTAGTTCAATACCCAGTCAAGGCACATGTCCAGGTTGCAAGTTCGATCCCTAGTCAAGGTGTGCACAGGAGGTAACCAATCGATGTTTCTCTCTGACATTTATGTATTTCTCTCTCTCAATCTCCCTCCCTCTTAAAATACATAAAAACATATTTTTTAAAAAGTAATTCTCCATTCCATAACCTCCAATCACCAAGAACCAGTCTCTCATTGATTGCTTATATTTGGTTTTCTGTTATTTACCTTCATATTTATAAATAACATGGTTTTATTACTAACCTACTTTTTTAAAAAATATATTTTATTGATTTCTTACAGAGAGGAAGGGAGAGAGATAGAAAGCTAGAAACATCGATGAGAGAGAAACATCGACCAGCTGCCTCTTGCACACCCCCTAACGGGGATGTGCCCGCAACCAATGTACATGCCCTTGACCGGAATCGAACCTGGGACCCTTCAGTCCGCAGACCGACGCTCTACCACTGAGCCAAACCGGTTTTGGCTACTAACCTATTTTTTATTGTTCAACTACAGACTTTATTGTCGAAATCTTACTAAGGAAAAAAGAGAATTTAGATTTCTTTTTTATAAACTTATTAAAGTGTCCTTATTCCCCTATTACTCCCCCAATACCCCGCCACACATGCCCTCACACCCCTGTTGTCTATGCCCATACAAGTCCTTTGGTTGATCCCCCACCCCCTTATCCCCACCCTCCCCTATCTTCCCTCTGAGGATGGATGGTCTGATTGATGTTTCTCTGTCTCTTGATCTATTTTTGTTCATCATTTTATGTTGTTCATTATATTCCATAAATGAGTGAGATCATGTGATATTTATATTTCTCTGATTGGCTTATTTCACCTAGCATAATGCTCTCCAGTTCTATCCATGCAGTTGTAAATGGTAATAACTCCTTTTTTACCGCAGCGTAGTGTTCCATTGTGTAGATGTACCACAGTTTTTTTAATTCATCTGCTGATGGGCACCTAGGCTGTTTCCAAATCTTAGCTATTGTAAATCGTGCTACTATGAACATAGGGGTGCATATATCCTTTCTGATTGGTATTTCTAGTTTCTTGGGATCACTGGGTCAAATGGGAATTCCATTTTTAGTTTTGTTAGGAAACTCCATACTGTTTGTTCTCCACAGTGCCTGCACCAGTCTGCATTCCCACCAGCAGTGCACGAGGGTTCCTTTTTATCCACATCCTCTCCAGCACTTGGAGGTTTGTTGACAGGTGTGAGATGGTACCTCATTTTCCTTTTGATTTACATCTTTTGGATGATTAGTGACTTTGAGCATGTTTTTATATGCCTCTTGGTCTTCCTTCTGTCTTATTTTGAAAAGTATCTATTTAGATCCATTGCCCATTTTTTATTGGTTTGTTTATCTTCCTTTTGTTAAGTTATATGAGTTCCTAGAATTTATAATTCTTATTTTGTAACTACCATCACTTTCATATATCATCAATACCACTACTACCATCCTCCCATCTCCAATAACCATAAACTCACAGAAACATACTTCCTCCCTATTCAGAAGTATAGCATAATGTTTAGAGCACAAACGTTGGTGTCAGATATCCTTGGTTTGAAACTGGCCTTTACCACTTGCTAGCATATGACCTTAAGCAAGTCACTTAACTTCTATGCCCCTATTTCCTCATATATAAAATGAGGTACAATGACAGTACCTGTTTATAGAAAATGAAGTAATGCATATAAAAATGAATTGATGCATATAAAACGTTTTCAACAATGACTGGAGCACAGTAAGTGCTATATAAATATTTATTATTATTATAACACACAAGTTTTCATTAAATCAAAATAGAATATTTACACTATTATGAGTAAGAAAGTATTCACAGATGAACCACATAAGTTGAGCACATTTTCTTTCTCCTGCAAGTTTTTGTTTTCTCTGAAGTGACTAATTGCCTTTTTCATTTGCATAATTTTCTGTATGCCTATTACTAATTAATTTCTAATTCTATGATAAAACCCTCTCCATACTGACAAACACATTAAATCATTTATCAATTTATTTCTTTTTGTTTTTGAAGACAACCACCCTACTCCAACCTGACTGGTTGCTCTCTAGGCTTATTGCAAATATATCTATCTTGAACATGAAGGAGTTTTCTTTCTTCATTTATTTCCACATTTTGATACAGCACAAACTCTGCTAGCTTTCTAATAATTGCTACATGAGATACTTTGTTCCAACACTTTGCAGAAGTAGGTACAGAAGCCTGCTTTTGTAAGAAGGGTATTTTTTTCTTCTAATTCCGTTTTACGATAGAATTTTGCATGCCGAGATAGGAAGATGGCGGTATAGGTAAACACTTGTACTTGCTGCCTCTCACAACCACATCAGTACTGCAACTGGGGATCTTATCTGAGACCTGAGAAAACCACAACTATAGAGACCACTGAGCAACTGTGGGGCCCCCATCGGTGAGTACACACGGATTCTACAAAAAGGTTGGATTTCGCTGGGAAGAACGTGGGGTGTCTGTGTCCCAGCAGCGGAGGCAGCAGCTGCAGAAGCTATGGCAGCAGAAGCTGCAGCCACCGGGGCAGAGACAAAAACGCGCATGCTGGGACCACGAAAATCTGTGTCCACAAAAGCCCCCCACTGTTGGGTCTGGCGTGATTCGAGAGAGTGGAGGGGGGTCCTCAAGGTTGCTAATAGTGGGGTTCTCTAGAGAGCAACCCATTCTGATCTGACACAGAGGGAGAACATAGGAGTTGGAAAGGTATGTGGTCTGTGTGTAAGTGCACGTAGACTGGCCCATGGAGCACCTAGGCTGGTTCCCCTGCAACCCTTTGCTTCTGATTACAAAGGAGAGACCACCCAGATTGGCTAGCCCTCAGAATCGGCAGGGGGAAACTGCTTTTCTGGAAGCTGGGAAGCAGAGCGGGGAAAGACTATCTGGGATTCAGCTCCTAGGCAAAATCCTTATTGAGTGCCATAGAGAAAGAAGGCTAGGGGAGCTAAAAAGATGGGAACATCAATCCAGAAACACTGACACCTAGGGGCTAGAGTACAAACTGACTGTGTTTATTACTAGTTTTTTTAATCAAAAACCAAGAAACTAAGAAATCACCATCTTAAAATTAAGAACTAGCTTACAACACTGAGGTGCAGCGTTACCCAGTGAACTGCAATACTGTCTGGACTGAGTAACAGGCGTCCGAAACAGAATAATGGAGGAAGTGAATGGCCTTCACAACTGCACATTTTTTTTTTTTTGCTAATTTTTAAATTTTATTTTCATTTTTTGCATCTTTTACTTAAGAAACAAATTTTTTCCTTTTTTCAACACTTGATTTTACCTTTTTAATTGTTACATTTTTAGGTTCAATCAGTATTATTACTACTGCTATTTTAACTTTTTTGTTTCCTTTTTCTTTTTTTTCTTTAAGTGCATTTAATTTTCTCTTTATTTTACATTGGAATAAGTGTTCTTCATTCTATTTTCATTTCTTCTTTAGCATCATTTAACCCTATCTCAACACAACCTTTACACCATCACTCTCTTCCTAACCTTTCCCCTTTTGCTATCCTGTTTATCTTACCCTTTCCTACTTTAGATTTTCCTTACTCTTTCTGTCTCCCCCATGCTAAATTTTCTACCCTACTTATATATCTAATTCCCAATCCCCAGTGCCAAGTGCATACACACCCCTCTCTGAGCTGTATTAACTAGCAAAAAAAAAAAAAAAAAAAAAAAAGAAAAAGAAAAAAGAAAGAAAAAGAAAAATGGTTTTCCTCTTTGTCCTATTGATGCTATTTGTGTGAATGTTGATTATATTGTATATTTATGCTTTTTAGTGAGATTATTTTGCTTATTCTTTTGTTGTTGCTGTTGATGGGTATTTTTTTATTTGCTTTGTTTTTGTTTGTTTTTTACTTCTGTTTTCCATTGCTTTGTTGGATATTAGTGGGTTTGTACTTTTCTCCAGGTACTGTTGCCAGCATTTGCTGGAGTTAGTGGTTTTTCTATTGAAATTTTCTCCCCATATATATATAGCTTGTTCCCCTTTACTCTCTTAGACTCTTACTTCTCTCTCTCTCTCTTTCTCGTCTCCCCCTCTGTCACGCTCTGCCTCTTCCTCTCTCTCTCTCTCTCTCTCTCTCTCTCTCTCTCTCTCTTTCTCTCTCTCTCTCTCTCTTTTTTTTCTTCCTTGATCCCCAATTTCATTTTGACACTCCTTTTCTTTTTCTTTTTCCCCCTATATTTTTCTTTTTCTCCCTCCATCTTCTCTTTTTACTTTTCTTCTTTCTCTCCTATCCCCTAATTTGCCGTTCCCTAGTGGTCACCTTTATTGGAGGTTATTAAAATGGCAAATACATTTTCTGTTCAGTGCCCTGTGTGTTGTACCTGGTTGTGTTGTATTTTGTGCCTTTAAGTCAACCCAGGAGGTCAACATAACCAGATATCCTGAAAAGAGAGACCATGGGGAGACAAAGAAAAAACCCACAAAAGAAAGAAAAACAGGCATACCAGAAAAGGAAGTAAACGAGTTAGAGGCAAGCAACCTACCACAGCAAGAATTCAGAGTAATCATAAGATGGCTAAAAAGAATGGAAGACAAATTTGACAATATGAGTAAGAACCAAGAGGAAATAAATGAGAACCAAGAGGAAATGAAGATGAACCAAGAAGAAATGAAAAATGATATAGCTACTGTAAAGAACTCAATAGAAAGCATCAAGAGTAGACTAGAAGAAGCAGAGGACCGCATCAGTGAGCTAGAAGACAAGATGGAAAAAAAATACACAATTAGAGCAGCTTCTAGAAAAAAAAATTAAAAAGCAGGAGGAGAGCCTAAGGGAACTTTGGGACAATACAAAACAAAACAATATTAGAATAATAGGGGTTCCAGAAAGAAAGGAAACTGAGGAAGGCATAGAAAAACTATTTCATGAAATAATGACAGAAAACATTCCAGAGATAGAGAAGAAAAAAACTCACACAAATACAACAAGTTCGCAGAGTCCTTAGCAAAATGAATCCCAAAAAACCGACACCAAGGAATATTATAATTAAATTGGCAAACAACAAGGACAAAGTAAGAATCATAAAAGCAACCAGAGAGAGACACAGAAAGTTACACATAAAGGAACCCCCATCAGACTAGCAACTGATTTCTCAACAGAAACTCATCAGGCCAGAAGGGATTGGGATGAAATATACAAAGTCATGCAAAGAAAGGGCCTGAATCCAAGAATACTGAACCCAGCAAGGCTATCAATCAAAATTGAAGGTGAAATCAGGAGCTTCACAGACAAAAAAAAGACTAAAGGAATTTATCTCCACCAAACAAGCAATGCAAGAAATGCTAAAGGTTCTACTGTAAAAATAAAGAAACAGGAAGCGAAGAAGGTACACAGGGGTCTAGAATAAAAATAGCATCAAATAAGTACCTATCAATAATAACTTTAAATGTAAATGGTTTAAATGCTACAATCAAAAGACATAGGGTAACGGATTGGATAAGAAAACAAGACCCATATATCTGTTCTCTACAAGAAACCCACTTCAGAAAAAAAAGACGAACACAGACTGAGGGATGGAAAAAGGTTTTCCCAGGTGAATGGAAATTTAAAAAAAGCTGGAGTAGCAATACTTATATCTGACAAATTAGATCTCAAAGTGAAGGATATAACAAGAAATAAGGAAGGAACTAATAAAAATCAGAGTGGCGATAAATGACATAGAGACCAAAGAAACAATACATAAGATCAACAAAACAAAGAGCCGGTTCTTTGAAAGGATAAACAATATTGATGAACCTCTAGCCAGGCTAACTAAGAAAGAAAGAGGGATTGATGTTTCTATCTCTTCTCTCCCTCTCTGAAATTATATATATATATATATATATATATATATATATATATATATATATATAGAGAGAGAGAGAGAGAGAGAGAGAGAGAGAGAGAGTTTTATTTCCTGAGACAGCATAGAGGGACCTGGAGAGTATTTCATGCTAAGTGAAATAAGTCAGTTAGAGAAAGACAAGCAGGGAGACAAAATGCCGGCGGATCAGATGGACCTATTCTGAACCTAGTCCTAGAGCATATAGAAGGAGTGCCTGAGAATCGATCGGGAAGTTAGTTGGTAAGCTGAGCGGTGGCAGAGCTCTAGGAGAAGATAAGGGGAGTCTGCTGGACAGGATTTCCTGACCAGACAGCCCGCTCTGCAGTGGGAACTTCTCCCAGACCAATGAGCTCAGAAGGAAAACTTCACCATCTTACAAAGACAAGATGATCTTACCTGAGGCCTGAAAAGCCCACAACAGTGAAGCCCACTGACAGTTGTGACACCCCAATCGGCACAAAGGCATGGATTCGAGGAAGTTCTTCAATCATCCACAGAAAGGTCAGAGTTTGCTGGGGATAACCTGGGGGTTCTGGGTTCCTCCTGTGGCGGTGGCGCCTGTAGCTGCTGTGTGACCAGAGTGGCTGCAGCGGCTGTACAACCAGCGCAGCGGGCTCCGAAAGAGGCAGTGGCCCCAGAGAGAATCGGGCTGCAAGTCCCAGTACCGGATTTGGCGTGATTTTCCCAAAAATCAGGACTTTTGTTTTTAAAAACGCCAAGGGGCGTGGGACAAATTGTTAACAATCGGGACTATCCCGTCATAAGCGGAACATCTGGAAACCTTGGCGCAGACCCATCCTGTGCCTGATCCCCCTTGTCCCCTAGCTTAAGAGCACCAGGGAAAGACTCCAGGCCTCGCATATCCTGGGAGTCTGCAGGGGGAAATTGCCTGCCTGGAAACAGGGGACCTGAACAGGAGCCACCAACAAGGCACCATAGAGAGCGCCATAAGGATAGAAAGAAAGAAGGGAAGACGGGGAAGTCAATCCAGAAACACTGCCACCGAGGGGCTGATAGACAAACTGACTTGTTTTTTTTTGTTTGTTTGTTTGTTTTTTACTACTTTTAATTAATCAAAAATAAACTGAGGAAATAGCCTACTTAAATCAAGGTCTGAGGTTACAAAAATGAGGTGCAGTGGAATGCAGGGAACTGCAATACTGTTTGGACCGAGAAACAGGCGTGCCAAATAGAAAAACAGAGGAAGTGAATGACCACTACTACACATTTTTATGCTAATTTTCTGTTTTGTATTATTTTCATTTTTTACTTCTTTTATTTTATTTTCATTTTTTACATCCTTTAATTAAGAAACGACTTTTTCCTTTTTTTCTCACTTGATGTTACCTCTTCAATAATTACATTTTTTAGTTCCAATCATCATTATTAATACTGATATTTTGCATTTTTGTTTCCTTTTTGTTTTTCTTTTTTAAAGTACCATTTTATTTTCTCTTTATTTTACACTGAGATTAGTCTTCATTATGGTTACATTCCTAATATAACATCGTTCAACCTTATCTCAACTCAACCTTTACGCCATCACTCTATTACTAACCTATCCTTTTCATCGCCTATTTATCTTAACTCTTTCCTGCTGTAGTTTTTCCCTTTTCTTTCTGTACACCCCTCGCTAAAATTCTCACCCTACTTATATACCAAGTTTCCAACCCCCTGTTCCAAGTGCATAAATACCACTCACTATATTAACTAGTAAAAACAAAACAAAACAAAAAAAACAATAACTGTTTTCCTCTCTGTCCTTATGTTGTTGTTTGTGTGAATATTGATTATATCGAATTTTTATGCTTTTTAGTGAGATTGATATGCTTACTCTTTTGTTGTTAATATTGCTTAGTATTTTGTAATTTCTTTGTTTTTGTATTTTTTTTTACTTCTGCTTATCCTAGACTTGCTTGATATTAGTGGATATTGTATTGTTCCTGGCATTTGCTGGGATTAGTGGTTGTCATATTGGAATTTACTCCACAAAGTTTGTTCCCCTTTTCTCTCTTAGTCTGCTTCTTCTCTCTCTCTCTCTCTCTCTCTCTCTCTCTCTCTCTCTCTCTCTTTTTCTTTCCTGTTACCCAATTTCTTTTTGACACTACTTTTTCTTTCTTTTTTTTCTTTATTATCTTTATTTATCCCTCTTTTTTGATCCCACTTTTGCTTTTTAACCTTTTCTCTTTCTCACTTTTGCTTTTTAACCTTTTCTCTTTCTCTCCTCTCCACTAATTTGCCTTTCTCTAGTGGTCACCTTTATTAGAGGTTCTTAATATCTCAAATACATTCCTGTTCAGTGCCTTTTGTGTTGTACCTGGTAGTGTTGTATTGTGTGCCTTTAAATCAACACAGGAGAAAGAGAACTACATAACCTGACATCCTAAAAAGAGAAACCATGGGGAGACAAAAAAATAGCCCACAAATTAAAGAAAAGCAGGCATCACCAAAAAAGGAAGTAAATGAGTTAGAGGCAAGCAACCTACCAGAGTAAGAATTCAGAGTAATGATCATAAGATGGCTAAAAAGAATGGAAGACAAATTTGACAATATGAGTAAGACCCAAGAGGAAATAAAGAACCAAGAAGAAATGAAGATGAACCACGAAGAAATGAAAAAAGACATCGCTACTATGAAGAACTCAATAGAAAGCATCAAGAGTCAACTAGAAGAAGCAGAGAACCACATCAGTAAGCCAGAAGATAAGATGGGAAAAAATACACAATTAGAGCAGCTTCTAGAAAGAAAAATTGAAAAGCAGGAGGAAGGTCTACAGGAGCTTTCGCACAATACAAAACAAAACAATATTAGAATAATAGGGGTTCCACAAGGAAAGGAAACTGAGGAAGACAGGGAAAATGTATTTCAAGAAATAATGCAAAAAACTTCCCTGAGATAGAGAAGAAAAAACCCACACAAATACAAGATGCTCACAGAGTCCCAAACAAATGAATCCCAAAAGATTGACGCCAAGGCATATTATAATTAAATTGGCAAACAACAATGACAAAGTAAGAATCTTAAAATCAGCCAGAGAGAGACAGAAATTTACATATAAAGGGACCACCATCAGACTAGTAACTGATTTCTCAACAGAAACTCATCAGGCCAGAAGGGAATGGGATGAAATATACAAAGTCATGCAAAGGAAGGGTCTGAATTCAAGAATATTGTACCCAGCAAGGCTATCAATCAAAATTAAAAGAGAAATCAGGAGCTTATCAGAAAAAAAGGCTAAAGGAATTTATCTCAGCCAACCCAGCAATGCAAGAAATGCTAAAGGGTCTACTGTAAAACTAAAGAAATAGAAAGCAAAGAAGGGACACAGGGGTACAGAATTAAAAGTGTCATCAAATACCTACCTATCAATAATAACTTTATATGTAAATGGATTAAATGCTCCAATCAAAAGGCATAAGGTAACAGATTGGATTAAAAAAAAAAAAAAAGACCCATATATCTGCTGTCTACAAGAAAACCATTTCAGAAAAAAATGATGCACACAGTCTGAGGGTAAAGGGATGGAAAAACGTTTTCTAGGCAAATGGAAATGAAGAAAAGCTGGGGTAGCAATACTTATATCTGACAAATTATATCTCAAAGTAAAGGACATAACAAGACATAATGAAGGCCACTAATGGGAGCAATAATACTAAGGGGAGCAATCCAACAAGAAGAAATAACCCTGGTAAACATATGTGCACCCAATACAGGAGCACCCAAATACATTAAAAAAAAAACTGCTGGAGGATGTTAAGGGAGAGATTAATAGCAATACCATCATACTAGGAAATTTTAATACCCCACTGTCATCTTTGGACAAATCATCTAAACAAAAAAATTCAGAAAAGAAACATCAACCCTAAATGATGCCCTAGACCCGATGGAATTAATCAACATCTTCAGAACATTTCACCCCAAAGCCACAGAATACACATTCTTCTCAAGTGCATTTGGATCATTTTCAAAGATAGACCGCATGTTGGGACATAGGCAAAGTCTCTTCAAATTCAAGAAGATAGTAATCATATCAAGCATTTTCTCAGATCATAGTGGCATAAAATTGGAAATCAACTACAATAAAAATGATCCAAGGAAATCAAACACATGCAGACTGAATAGCATGCTATTGAACAAGGACTGGATTACCAGTGAAATCAAGGAAGAAATTAAAAACATCATGGCAACAAATGACAATGAAAACACAACCATTAAAAATCTATGGGACACAGCAAAAGCAGTCTTGAGAGGGAAGTTCATATCTCTGCAAGCCTATTGTAAAAGAAAAGAAAAAATGGTAACAAATTATGTAACTCTACAACTCAAAGAGTTGGAAAAAGTGCAACAAGAAAAGCCCACTGTAAGCAGAAGGAATGAAATAAAAATCAGAGTGGAGATGAATGACATAAAGACCAAAGAAACAATACATAAGATAAGCAAAACCAAGAGGTGGTTCTTTGAAAGAATAAACAAGATTGATGAAACTCTAGCCAGGCTAACCAAGAAACAAAGAAAGAGGACACAAATAAATAATATCAGAAATGAAAGAGGTGAAATATCAATAGACCCCGCCGAAATACAAAGGATTTTTACAAAATACTACGAACAACTCTATTCCAACAAACTGCACAACCTGGAAGAAATGGATATTTGCCTAGAAAAATATAACGTGCCAAAACTCAATCAGGAAGAATATAAAAACTTCAATGGACCAGTGACTTTGGAAGAAATTGAAGCAGTCATCAAAAAGCTTCCAGCAAACAAAAGCCCAGGGCCAGATGGCTTCACAGGAGAGTTTTACCAAACATTCAAGGAAGAACGAAAACTTATCCTCCTCAGACTATTCCAAAAAATTCAAGAGGAAGGAACACTTCCAAACTCCTTCTATGAAGCCAGCATCACCCTAATATCAAAACCAGATAAAGACAACTCAATGAAAGAGAATTACAGGCCAATATCCCTCATGAATATAAATGCCAAAATCCTCAACAAAATTCTAGCAAATTGGCTCTAGCAGTACATCAGAAAGATCATACACCAGGACCAAGTAGGATTTATTCTGGGAATGCAAGGATGGTACAATATCTCCAAATCAATAAACGTGATACATAACATGAACAAATTGAAAGATAAAAATCATAGTCATATCAGCCAAAACCAGTTTGGCTCAGTGGATAGAGCATCGGCCTGCAGACGGAACAGTCCCGGGTTCGATTCCGGTCAAGGGCATGTACCTTAGCTGCGGGCACATCCTCAATGAGGGATGTGCAAGAGGCAGCTGGTTGATGTTTCTCTCTCATCAGTGTTTCCAACTCTCTATCCCTCTCAATTCCTCTCTGTGTAAAATCAATAAAATATATATATTTTTAAAAATCAGAATCATATCAATTGATGCAGAAAAAGCATTTGATAAAATGCAACACCGTTTCTTGATAAAACCTCTCAACAAGGTGAGAGTACAAGGATAATACCTCAACATATGATAAACCCAGAGCAAACATCATACTCAATGAGCAAAATCCAAATCCATTCCCACTAATACAGGAACAACACAGGGATGCCCACTCTCACCACTCCTGTTTGACATAGTATTGGAAGTACTAGCCATTGCAATTAGACAGGAAGAGGAAATAAAAGGCATCCAAATTGGAAAAGAAGAAGTAAAGTTATCCTTATTTGCAGATGACATGATATTGTACATAAGAAAACCCCAAAAGATTCCATCAAAAAACTAATATAATTAATAAATGAATTTGGCAATGTAGCAGTATACAAAATTAACCCCAAGAAATCTATGGCATTTCTACAGACCAATAGTGAACTTATAGAACCAGAAACTAAAAAAGCAATCCCATTTACTATCACACCAAAAAATTTAAGATACCTAGGAATAAACTTAACTAATGAGGTAGAAGATCTATATGCGGAAAACTACACCACACTGAAAAAAGAGATAGATGAAGATGTAAACAGAAGGAATAACATACCATGTTCATGGATTGGTAGAATCAACATCATCAAAATGTCCACACTTCCCAAAGCAATTTATAGGATCAATGCTCTCCCCACTAAAATACCAACAGCATATTTCATTGACCTAGAAAGAACTCTCCAAAAATTCATTTGGAACCAAAAAAGACCCCTAATAGCCACAGCAATCCTGAGAAAGAAGAATAAAGTAGGGGGGATCTCAATACCAGATTTCAAGCTGTATTACAAAACCACTGTTCTCAAAACAGCCTTATATTGATACAAAATCAGACATATAGATCAGTGGAATAGAATAGAGAATCCAGATATCAACCCAAATCACTATGCTCAATTAATATTTGACAAATGATACAGGAACATATAATGGAGTCAAGACAGTCTCTTCAATAAATGTTGTCGGGAAAATTAGGCAGATACATGCAAAAGAATGAAACTAGATCACCAATTTGCACTATACACAAAAATAAACTCAAAATGGATACAGGACCTAAACATAAGATGGGAAATCATAAAAATACAAGAGGTATCCACAGGCAGCAAAATCTCAGACATATGCCAAAAGAACTTCTTCACTGATACTGCTCCTAGGGTAATGGAAGCTAAAGAGAAAATGAACAAACTGAACTACATCAAAATAAATAGCTTTTTCACAACAAAAGAAACCATTAACAAAACAACAAGAAATTCCACTCTATGGAAGAACATGTTTGCAAATGATATCACTGATAAAGGTTTAATCTTCAACATCTACAGACAGCTTATACAATTTAATAAAAGGAAGATAAATGAGCTAATTAAAAAATGGGCAATGGACCTAAATAGAATCTTCTCAAAAGAAGACAGAAGGAAGGCCAAGAGGCACATGAAAACATGCGCAAAGTCACTAATTATCTGAGAGATTCAAATCAAAACAACAATGCAGTATCATCTCACACCTGTCAGAATGGCCAACATCAAGAAATCAGCAGATGACAAGTGTTGGCGAGGCTGCGGAGAAAATGGAACTCTTGTGCACTGCAGACTGGTGCAACCACTGAGAACAGTATGGAGTTTCCTCAAAAAACTGAAAATGGAACTCCCATTTGACCCAGTAATCTCACTTCTAGGAATATATCCCAAGAAACTAGAAACACCAATCAGAAAGGACATATGCACCCCTATGTTCATAGCAGCACAATTTACAATAGCTAGGATTTGGAAACAGCGTAGGTGCCCGTCAGCAGATGATTGGATCAAAAAACGGTGGTACATCTGCACAATGGAATACTACGCTGCCATCAAAAATTAGGAATTCTTAAAATTTGCAGCAACCTGGATGGAATGAAGAACATCATGCTGAGTGAAATAAGTCAGTCAATGAAAGAGAAACACCACATGACCTCACTCATTTATGAATAATAAAAAACATTATAAACTGATGAGCCAAAAGATAGATATAGATACAGTAAAGCAACAAGCAGACTGTCAAATTACTGCAGGGAGCATAGAGTGATCTAGGGACATAAGAGATCAACTGAAGGACTTGTATGCATGCATATAAGTACAACCAATGGACACAAAACTCTGGGGAGTAAGGTCATGTATGGGAGGGGGGCAATGGTAAGATATGTACACAGATAATAATTTAATAAAAAATTAAATTAAATTATTTTTTAAAAAGCTATATGAGTTAAAATTTTTGATACCTTGCATGTTTGAAACTATCTTTTTTTCTACTTCATACCTGACTGATAATTTGAGTACAGAAATATGTCAATATTCCCTTAATCATTGAAGATGTGATGGTAGGTCACATAGGTTCCTATGCTGCTACTTAGAAGTCATTCTGATTGTAACTTCTGTGAATGTGACCCATTTTGTTTCAATAGGTTTTCAGTATTTTGGTTTCTGTCTTTCATGTTAAAATTTTTTCCCTGCAAATGTCTAGTGATCTGTGGCTATCTATTTATTTTCAAGAGTGAAGCAATTAAGAAGTCAACTGGAATATCTGTATATGAGGGAAGTTTACCAATGATGAGCCTCATGTCTAGTAACCAGACAGGGACTGGCCATTTCATCAGGAGACCCCTTCAAAGATCAGTTTATTCTCTTAATTCAATCAATCATCCAAGAGAGAAATCCAGCCATCATGCCTAAAATATATAAGACAGGCTAAAAGCATTCTGAGAGCCTAGTAAGACAGTTAACTGGAAGGTCCCACCACTTACTATGTAAAGCATTCATTGTTTTCATATAAGGTCTCACTTCTACCCATGGATATTCTTGGAGCCCTTGACTCCAGTTTTTGGTCTCCCTACAATAGTGCTTTCCAATACAGTAGCTACTAGCCTCATGTGGCTATTTGAATTAATTATATCTAAATAAAACCAAAAGTTCAAATTTTCAGTCACATAATATACTTTCAAGTGCTCAAAAGCCCTTGTGGTTACTACATTGGACAATGCAGATAGAGAACATTTCCATCACCATAGTAAGTTCTAATAGACAGCACTGCTCTAAAGAGTAAATTCCAGGCATATTATGTAAGGTAAGAAGCTATAGTCATTTGGCTGCTGAACTGAGGAAGGGAATCTACCTACTCCTCAGGGTAAACCCCAGGCTTCTGCTAATGCAAATGGAGGGTCATGTGACTTTGGAGATAGGGGCAAGAGTCTGACCTTGTAAATCTAAAAGAAACCAATGAATCAGTGAATTCATAAACAAGTGGAACAATAAATTGGCGCCTCTCTCTCTCTTTCTCTTCCTTTCTCTCTCTCTCTCTCTCTCTCTCTCTCTCTCTCTCTCTCTCTCTCTCTCATCAATCAAAAAAATTTTCAAAGCTCATGATCCATTTTGGATCAGTTTAAAAAGATTTAAAAATAATATAAAATCCAACTAAAATTTTGGTTCCTTCTACCAATACATATTTCAAGTACTCAGAGCCAGATGTATTAAGTGACTATGGTACTGGACAGCACAGTTTATAAGACATTCTACTGAGGGGAGCAGAGTTTGCTGCCTCAAAATACCACTTTTGGGGATATTTACTATTTTAAGAAGCAAAATACCACTTTAGAGGATATTGTAATTTTAAGAGGGAAAAGACTCTAAAGCCTTTTACCTCCTTTTTACCTGTTTTTAAAACACTCAGTTGGAAAAACCTACTCCAGAAAGGGAGATCATCTTAGCATAATATGAATTAAATTTGGCAGAAAGGATCCTGCAAAATTTGTTTGTTGGACCCACTCTGTGTCTGGGTAGCCTGAAAAGAATTTTTTTTACCAAATCTTTGCTCCTTTTTATCTACCTGTGAATTGCCTACCTTCCCTTTGAAGTCCATACTACACTCCCCCTTCTTCTCTCCCTAAGAGGGCATATATATAAGCCTCAACTGCAGGATTTGTCCGGGGATCCCATTCTTACCCCACATATGTACATCCATAATAAATTTGGCTATTTTCTCCCATTAATCTGTCTCATATAAATTTGATTAGACCAGACAAAATAACTTAGAAGGGTAGAAGGAAAATCTTTTCCCCCTTCCACACCTTCATTCAGAAACTTCTACTGAACAGCAGTGCCTTAAACATTCTACAGACTTTTGAGTTTTCAGTCTTTCATCCCTATATTCAGAGCTACATGTTTCCTTCAATAATCAATGACAAAAATACTCATCATCCCCAGGTTTTATACAGTAAATCAATTTATTTCTTATTGCCTTCTCTCATAGCAGATACAAGTTTCAGCTTTCTTTATCATGCTCAGGCAGCTACTCCCAGGACTCCTGTCAGAGTTTATCTGAATTAGAAAAGGCACCTCCTTTTGAGCGAGTGGAATGTCCCTTTGTAGAAGGAAAAAGGCAACCACCCTTCTTTTGGATGCATGCAACAATGTGCCAGAGTACATAGCTTGGAAGTAGAGGGCAGGCTGAAGTTTCACTGCCATGTGCCTCCCCAGCCAGATAATCTTGTGCAGTAATAATTAGAGACCCTAGTTACCACTATCCCATATATTTTCCATTCTCCAAAATTCTGTTGCCATCTCTCCCCTGCTGTGTCTCTCTTTCATTCTTTGTCCTTGTAGGTTTATAGCTTAATGTATTCCTTTAATATAATTTTAGTGGATTCCACATGGATTTTATCTTCAAGCTAAGTCTAAATTAATTCTTTTACACATGTATAGTGTTCTTTCTGTTATGATTCTGTCTATCAGTGCTAAGAAAATGCTTCTATCACTCACACAAGTTTCAAGTAGATGAGTGGCATAGCTGAGTGGGATAGACATAGAAAGACTGCATAGTCTATCCTTTTGAAATAACATTAACAATCAAAATTATTAGTTCATAAGCAAAATGTTTATGGCTGAGTTTTCAAATCCTATTCTCCAGAAGTTAAGATAAAACTCCTACCAGAAAAAACCACTTAAAAGATTAGAAGGAAAATCTTTTTCCCCCTTCCACTTCTCAGAAAAACTCCCTTAAAGAATAATAACTCAACAATATATTTTTTACATCTGAAGCTTTTTCAATCTACCAGTAAAAAATATAATTCTGAATTAAAAAAAAGATGAAACAAGTAACAAATTTTTATTACAAACCTGCGCTGGTGGTACTTGCAATGGATTGTTATCCAAAATTATTACTTCTAAATTATGCAGCTTCCTGTAACAAACAGGAATCTCGGTCACTTTATTACAAGAGAAATCCAGCTTGACTAAGGGAAGATCTCCTAATTCTGTTCAGAAATGAAAAAGAATTAAATTAAGTTTTACATAGTTGCTCTTTTATTCATGTCAGTAAAAAACAGTGAGATCTTACCATCCGGCAATGCATGAAGATTATTTCTTCTTATATTGAGCTCTCTAAGTGAATGTAATTTTCCCATTTGTTGGGGAAGAACCTGAATCTCATTGCAGCTAATATCCTAAGGAAAATAAGAAAATAATATGATAACAAACTGAGATATTTCAATTCTTAAATTAAAGTGCATGACTAATAAATTGAAAAAATTACCTTTTAAAAATATTTTTTATTTTTAAATTAGAGTTGACATACAATATTATATTGGTTTCAGGTGTACAACCCCATGATTAGGCATTTATATAACTTGCGAAGTGATCATTCCGATAAATCTAGTACCAATCTGACATCAACAGCTTAACTAGAGGGATTTATTATCCATTCAAGCCACTGTGTCTTTTTATTAGAATATTTAATATATTTGCATTTAAAGTAATTGTTGATAGATATGTACTTATTGCCATTTTATTATTTATCTTTTATCTTTTTATCTTCGTCTTAAAGAAACCCTTCAACATTTCTTGTAATACTGGTTTGTTGATGATGAACTCCTTTAGCCTTTTCTTGTCTGGGATAAGCTCTTTATTTGTCCTTCAATTCTAAATGATAGCTTTGCTGGGTAGAGTAATCTTTATTCACTTTTCATCACTTTGAAAATTTGTTAATCCCTTCTGAACTGCAAAGTTTCTCTTGAGAAATCAGCCGACAGTCTTAAGGGTGGCTCCCTTATAGGTAACTGTTTTTCTCTTGCTGCTCTTAAGATTTTCTCTTTGTCTTTAACTTTGTCTTTGGCATTTTAATTATAATGTGTCTTGGAGTGGGCCTCTTTGGGTTTATCTTGTTTGGGACTCTATACTTCCTGGATTTGTACCATCTATTTCCTTCAACAGGTTGGAGTTTTCCGTTACTTTTTCAAGTAAGTTTTCAATTATTTGTTCTCTATCTCCTTCCAGCATTCCCAAGTTGCAAATGTTGGCACACTTGAAGTTTTCCCTGAGGCTCCTTTCACTATGTTCATTTTCTTGAATTCTTTTTTGTTTTTGGTGTTCTGGTTGGGTGTTTTCTGCTTCATTATTTTCCAAATAGCTGACTTGATCCTCTGCATTATCTACTGTACTGTTGCAAAAGTTTTATTTGATGTTGTTTTTCTAAAGATGGATTATCTGGTAGATTTCTATTTATATTACATCATGATGTCAACCTAGTATACTTAACATGAATTTTTTGTGCAAAAATTTGAGGTTATAATTTAGCACTACATCAATCTGCCATTCGAAAATCTCAACTAAAGACCACTCTCATCAACTAAAACCAGAAGTAAGGGTGATCCAAGTGTTCTTAATTCGGAGGTAAATAAAAGACAATTATCAACTATTGTGATGATCTGTCAATTATAGTTGTTTTGAGATGCTTGGTTGGGCAGAAGCAGAGGAAGTCAAGGATTTTACACATATGAGCTGAAGAACTAATGTCTGTGGCCAGGATTGATTTAACTAAGTCTTTTCTCAAAAGGATACATAATATGAGGAATTACAAACACAACGTTTATGGCTCACAACCCAAAGACAACCTAGGAAATCTGAGTAGGAAATGTCTCAGGGTTAAATTAAAATGCAAGCCTTGATTTAAAGATAAACAATACCACATTTCCATAAAAAGAGGATAAATAACAAGTTAATTATGCTCTCCTCTCCCTCCCCTTTCTTATTACCACATCAACAAAAAGAGGAAAAACATCTGCAATGAGATCTCAGCACTCATTCCAGACACACTGCAAATGAAATTCATATTCTACCACAACTGCCCCTAATTTCCAACTTTCACTGGAAATTATATTAGTTTGGAGGGAAAGGAATGACATATATATTCATTCTTATCTAAAGTAAAAACGGAAGGAAGATAAATCCAAAGGAATATTAAAGAATAACTAATCATCTAACCTAAAGATTATTAGTAAAATGTGTCTTATATACTTCTTTCAAAGGCATCTTTATTCGACAATGAATATTTATCAAATACCAACTATTTGCTGGGCACTGATCTAGTTGCTAGGGACTATGGAAATTCAGAAGGAGCCACCCCCAATGTGCCTCAGTGGTATGTGGATTATTTTGAGCTGAAGGCAACAGAGACCATGGGGGCTCAAGAGAAACTACTGTCCCCTTCCCCCTTCCTTAACTATCTAGAATTTAAATTAGGAGCCTGGCCCATGGTAAGAGTTATCATCAGAAATGTCTTTTTATCAGTCTACATGGCAAGACAAACTACTAATCACTGAACATGGGTTCTCTCTGCAGTGACTTTCTGAAACACCCGGGCACATTAACTCATTAGTTGCTCAGAATATCATATATACCTACCAATGTTTCCTTTCTGTCTCTGAAACTCTCCTGAATATGGGCCTCTGACTCTCTCATATATATGGAATCCCAATACATTTGTGTGTATTAAATTTGGTCATTTTCTCTTGGTAATCCGTCTCATGTCTATTTGATTATTAGGCACTCCAGAAGAATCTTGTGGGTAGAGGAAAGTTTCTTCTCCCCCACATCCACAGGTCACATCAAGGAATAAAGCAAACAAAAATTCCTGCCCTCACAGCTTGTTACGGAGCTTGCATTCTAGCAATGGGAAGATTATATAATATGCTAGAAGATAAGTGCTTTAAAAAAAAACAAACAGCAGGGTAAAGGCAAATGGCAGTGTGCTAGTGATAGTAGAGTGTGATATTAGCAATTTAAATTGTCTCATGGAGAAGCTATTATTTGAGCAGTGTTGTCAGAACTGAAAGTGTGATCCATGAAAAAATAAAAGAAAAGACTATTCTTAGTCAATAATACTGTGGTAACTATGTATGGTGCCAGTTGGGGTACTGAAAAATATTGTCTAACCACTAAGTTGTACACCTGAAACCAATAAAAATAAAATTAATAGAAAAAACATATTCCAGACAGAAGGAACAATAAATGGAAAGGCTCTTAAGCAAAGCATGCCTGACCTACTAAGAACAGCAAGAAATCCAGTGTAATTAGAGGAAAGTGCACAAGGGCAAGACAATGGGAGGGGGCACAACTTTGGCTTTTACTCAGAGAAATATGGGCAGGAACCAGAAACTTTTAAACAGAGGTATGACTTGACTTGACTTGACTTATGTTTCGACGGGACCACTTAGTGGCTGTGTTGAGAATAAACTATTATCCAAATGATAAATAATAAAAGTTTGGGAAAATGTCCTTTAAAGTAAATACTATTGCTTTCTCCCAAAGGTGTCTAATACTGAAGATTTTGTTATAAAAAATCTATAGCAATTTGATAGATAGCTATCTTTTCCCAGAACAAATAAAACTAAGCACAGGAAACTGACTCACTCAACCAATGAATACTCTACAAAATACTCTGCTGGGGTTTGGAGGTCTTAGAGTATTTCCTAGGCTTCTAATGATAGAATTTAACTGCAATTGGCCACTAAATTCTTGTGGAATAGTGTCATAGGAAAATATTCTGATGACAGGTAATAATCACAAATTCACTATGTGATTTATAATTGTCAATTAGCCATCCTAATACTATATAGCCACTGTTACTGATTTCAAGAGTTTATAGCACAATAATTTTATAATACCTAGTAAAATAATGATATTTAATATTTTAAAATATGACTTTGATTAAATTTAGTTATAAATTCTAGCTCTAGAAATCATATCCTTCTCTCTATATATACCCCATAAGAGAACTAGCCTTTCCCCCAGATAATCAGCAACCTCCAAAGCAGAAGAAAATAGTAGTCCAGACCTGACTTTTGGTCATAAGGTCTGGACCTCTGACTGACTAAAGATAACATCTTGACCTAAGCTATGTTTCAGTTGGTGAGCCCTAAAGCAGAATGATCCCTTGGCTACTTTTCCATGAGATTAAACAAAGGGAAGTTAGAAAAGACGTCAGAGCTGTTCTTAAGGCCTAAAAAAATGATTACCCTTACCTCACTTCTGACTAATCAGCTCCCAGCATGATCCCCAACCCCCAACCCACAGTACCTTGTGATTTAGCCCTATATAATCTGTAAATACATACTATCACGGAGTTGTTTCATTTAGAGCTAAAATGCCCTGTCTTCGTATTGGAGAGACAATTATTATTAAATTACTAAATTATTTACTCTATATATACTTCAAACTCCTGCTTGTGCATTTCTTTGGGCCAGTGAACACAGGCAGGCAAATCCAAAGAAAATCAATGGGATTCTGGTAACAAATATTCTCTTTAAATAAATATACTATATAATATATAGTTCCACAGATATGGAAGGATGGAACAGACTGACTAATCTCAGATGGAAGGAGGGGAGGTGGGAAGAGATTAACCAAAGAATTTATATGCAATACTAGTATGCATATCCCATGAACACAGACAATAGTGTGGTGAAGGCCAGAGGGAGGAGCAGGGTGGGGAGAAATAATATAATAATATAATACATTCAACAATAAATATTTTTTAAAAACAAACTAAAAAGCCTAAATATTTTTGAAATTTCACTTATCCCCAAACTGTCTCATGTCATATAATTTAGAACACAAGTCCAAAAATTGAATGAAAAAAGAAAAATCAACAGTAGAGCCATAGAATCTAAAAGTAGAACATGTATAAAATCTTTAAAAATATTAAGTGTCTAGGTCAAAGAAAGTAATGGTTCTCTTTCATTATAAATTTGTTAGATCAACATCTGAACTCTTCTGTTCTTTGGTGAGTATAACATTAAAAGAGACCTTAATAAAAGAGAATACTTTCGAGATAGAAATAGTTAAAAATAAAAAGTAATAAAGAACAGAAATATAGAAAGGAATAAAAGTATTAATGATGTTTAAGCTATAGACAAACAGGCCTTAGAATTTGGAAAAATGGAGAGTAGACACAGGAAAGATTAAAAACATCAGAAGGGAAGTGAAGTTGTTATGATCTATACTTCTTCACAAGGGAGTCCAGGACCATTAGATAAAAGTGAGAGAGGCATGGATTTCAGTGCAAAAAAAAAGGATAACAAATAGTTTTGCAAAAGAGAATTAGGACTGCCTCAGAGACAGACAGGCAGACACACACACACACAAACACACATTTTCCACCACTGAACATATCCAGCTAGAGTGGCAGGGATTCCTGCATTAGGAAGTGCTTATATCTGATCACTTATAAGATCTCTTACCACCTTAAAATTATCTGGTTCTAAAACATAGCAAGACTAAGTTCAAGAAAGCTTGCTTGTGCAATAATTGTGCATGCATGTATTCCTTAATGAATAAAAGAAAGACACTTCTGTTCATTACAATCTATTAGCATATTAATTTCCCATAATAAAATTGTAAATAAGTTCCTCAAAAAAATTTTTGGCCACCCACACATAATAAAGCCGCACTTAAGAATTCCTTAAAAATATCTATGTATTAGAAAAGCATTACTTGAGGTAAAACAAGATAAAAATAAACAGCATAGTATACTATATGAGGTGGAAGTAATAGAAATGTGAAAATTAGCTCAATGCCATGAATATCTGACTGTTTCCTCTCAGAGTTCAATGTCCTTTAAATTATTCCTATGTCTACAATCAATTGTATATAATGGCCTCTTTCCATTTATCTTGGTCCCAAAAACTGTTTTAAAATAACACGAGTTTTGGTCATTCTACTGTTTATCCCCTTTCTCTGAAGCTCTCATAGCAGCCCTGCAATACCTTAAAAAAATCTTTGTATTTTTTACTAGTAAGACCTTTACTTTCTACAAAATGAGTAGCAAAGGCTTATTCATTTGAAAAGCATTTCTTAGGAGAAGCAAGCCTCTGCTGAGGACTAAGGAACAAATCAGGCTTTTATTGGCTGTGAGCTAAAATCAGATAAGCAATAGTATTTCCTAAAGTGAACTTAGGCACATATCAAGTTATTCTTTTCTTTAAAATTACAGTGAAATTACATAAAGAAATGAGTAATATTCCAAAATATAAAGGCATGTATTATGCATATTATATACAATCAATACAACTGTTTTACTCACCAATTCCATTAAATCTTTTAACTTCCCAATTTCTTCTGGAATGGATACCAGTTTATTATTACTGATGACCAAAACTTTAAGAGGAAGGTCAAATAAGTATTTTGGCAATGTTGATAAAAGATTTCGACTGAAAAGAATAAGAAAGTCTTATTATGAGCAGTATGTCTGCAACCTGACATGTTATGCTAAAAAAGAACAAGTCACCTCAAAAGTAAATAGGAAGCTTTGACTAAATAATAACTATCATTTAATGAATGCTTAGTTTGTATCAGACTGAAATCTTTATATGCACTATTTCATTTAATCCTTACATTAGCCCCACAAGATAGGTAGTTATTTTTAGAGACATTATAAACCACCAGTTCTCAAAACCCAAAATCATTCTTCTGAGCTGAAGAATGCCAGAACCTTACTCTCTACTATAACTTCACTATAATCAATAGCTCCATGCCTTTAACTAGGGTAAGGCTCCAAGGATGGGTTTGCATATACTATGTTTAAATTTATGAAAGAATGAATAGGATTATATCTTCATAAACATGTAATAATTTCTTTGTTCTATACGTTTATGGTAGAACAGCCTACTAGCACCTTTATCACAGCTCAAAGTTGATACATTTTTATCTCTGTAGATACACTTAAATATAACAACAATTAACATTTATTGAGTGTTTACTATGTGCCAGGCCATATTCAGAACATTGAATTAACTCATGAATTAATTCAACTAACACTCACAACAATCTACTTTAGAAAGATAAATACTATTATGATGTCTATTTTACAGGTGATGAAACCGTAAAAAAAAAAGAGATAAAACTCCTCAAAGTCACACAACTGGTAAGTGGGAAAATCAGCATTCATATCCAGGCTATCTGGCCCTGGGATCCTCACCCTCAGACTACTGTGGTCAAATTTATACACCAATACAGACTGATCTAAATGATTCCCCACTACAGACTAAATGTGCTTCACCCTCCCCCGGAATTACAGCGTTGAAACCTAATCCCCAAGGGATGATATTGGTTGGGGCCTTTGGGAGATGATTATGGTTTTGGTACCTTTATAAAAGAGGCCCCTGAGAGGTACCTAACCCCTGCTATCATGTAAAGTCACAGTTAGAAGATGGTCATCTATGAACCAGGATGCAGATCCTCACCAGACACTAAATTTGTTGGCGCCTTGATTTTGAACTTCTCAGCCTCCAGAGCTGTGAAAAATTTCTGTTGTTTTATAAGTCACTCAGTCGATGGTATTCTGTTAAAGCAGCTCAAACGGACTAAGACAATCCTATTACCAAACTATATAAAGTGTACCATTACATTTACATACTATACCCAGCATTCATAAGCAATGAGCTATTATTTTTCCTGTTTTTCAAAGTGATATTTATAGACTTGTATGTACCTACCATTTTGTGTATTGTACACAACAAAAGCACAGTGTTACCCTGGGCTTTTAACAGAGGATTTTAAAAACTTTCACCCCATGTTATACCTGCAGAGAACATCCAGAAACACTAGACTGGCTTTAGACATGGCATAGAATTTAAAAAAAAATAGACTATGTTACTAGAACAGGAATGCTGGCCAGGCTGCTGGAATGTCAAATATGCTAGGGGCCTGTCACAACTCTTGACACTTTTAGGATGAAGCACACAAGGATCTTCTTACATGATTCTACTTAAAAAGGAGATAGTATACAGGAAGTGGGAGGAGGGTAGAAGCTTAAGATCATCTTATAGGTTTCTCAAAGATATTTTCACCAAAATAAAAAATAAATAGAAAAAAAAGTAATGGCACATACACAAACATTCTAATCTCCCTCAGATTAAAAAATAAAAATAAATTTTAAAAAACACTTAAAAACTGACTTATTTGCTTCCCTTAAGAACCAGGTTCATTGAATTAGCACAGTAAGCTTTCTCCAGAATTTATTTCTTTATACATAAATAGTAAGTCATTAATCTTTACTTTTTTGCCACATGTTTTAGAAACAGTCAAAAGAAGTCAGTCACTAAAACAAATATTACTTCAATAGAGCTTGTTCAAAATGTCTGTGACTGTAAACAAAAATCAGAAGTTAACTTTTATAAATCAAAATGAGAAATAATCAGCGTTTAATAAAATTACAGACATACTTCGTTTGACTATGCTTAGAGTTACTGCACCTCACAGATGTTGCATTTTCTACAAATGAAGGCATGACCCTCCACCAGCAAAAAGGTTACGATTCAATTTATTGAGATACCTACTTTAATATGGTGGTCTGGAACCAAACTCACAATATCTCTGAGACATGCCTGTATTTTAAGATACACCATAGGTGTTGCTATAGAAATGTACTTCAATTTTGGACAAATCACTTTTTTTTTTCCATAAAGGAACAAATTTAAACAAAGACAAACTTTCCTCACTTCCCTCAAACCTTTCCCAAGCCAGGTCAAGGAAAGGAGCACCCAAATGACTGCCATCTATGGAAAAAAATCTCTTTCCTATACTTTAAAGTGTTAAGTAGTTTCAGTTAAAATAGTATGTACAGCCAGGTGACACCACTAGGGGAGACATTCACAGCAAGAAAGGAGCATTATTATTTTTATATATTAATTACATTTATTACTTTCCTATATGGGAATTTAAACAACTTCACTAATGAAGGGAAATAAATTATCCCTTACAACTCAATAAAAAAGAAAAATAAGAAAAACTATTATAAAATTGTCATAACACACGTTTCCATTCAATGTCACTCATTTAACAAGGCATTCTTTTTCTTACTCTTATTAAATGTTCACTTTGTTATAAATATAGGGTAATATTACTTTATTATAATCTTGGCTCTACCATAACATAGACACTGAGTGACCAGATTATTATGATCTCTGAATGCATAATAATCTAGCCACTCAGTATATATATTACAGGCCTGGTTCATGAATTCATGCATGGGTGGGGTCCGGCCAGGCTGGCCAGGGGTAGGAGACATGGGCAGTTGGCTGGCCTGCCTGCTGGTGAACTCCTGATAGAGGGGACAATTTGCATATTAGCCTTTTATTATATAGGATATACACTGAGTGGCCAGGTTATTATGCATTCAGAGATCATAATAATCTGGCCACTCAGTATATATATATATATATATATATATATATATATATATATATATAATTATTCAAAGTATATATACATTTTGGTGGACACCCTGTGTTTGTGTCCCCAAAATTTATATGTACTTTGAATAATTATTAATTCCAATGTGTTAAATCTGCACGCGCACACACACACACCCACAGGGTATCTATACATATTTTGAATAATTATTAATTCCAATTGGTTAAATCTGAAAAGAAATATCAATATCAATTGGGCCATCTACTGTTTAAGTATCTCACTTGAAAATGTATTTCATTTTTTACTGATTTTTAAAAATATTTTTTATTGATTTCAGAAAGGAAAGAAGAGAGAAATCGGAACATCAATGATGAGAGAGAATCATTGATTGGCTGCCTCCTGTATGCCCCCTACTGGGGATCAAGCCCACAACCCAGGCTTGTGCCCTTGACTGGAATTGAACCCAGGACCCTTAAGTCCACAGGCTGACGCTCTAGCTACTGAGCCAAACCAGCTAGGGCAAAAATGAAAAGTATTTTAAAAAATGCTGCCTTAATAAATATTCAAAGTGTGTGTATACATTTTCTGGGAAACACCCTATACAGGACTTTGGGCAAATAATTAACTTCTCTGTGCTTCAGTTTCTTCATCTGTAATAATAAAACTACAAAGTTAATAAAAGTACATATTTCAAAAGGCTGTTGTGAACATGAGGTAATATGTGTAAAGTAATTGTAACACTGCCCAGCACACAGTAAGCACTTATTCGATATTAACATTAACTGTCATCCACCTCCTAATGTTCCACCATTCCCAATCCAGTCTATCGATCCTTGAGGTAGCAACAGAAAGTCACAGGAGTGTGAAAAATACCACAAGGACTCTATTTAACTGAGGATGCATATAAATAAATCAGTATTGTGGTGCTATGATTTCAGTAAAATATTTCTGATATAAAGTCTTGCTATTCAAAGTGACTTAAGGACCAGCAGGCATGGGCATTACCAAGTAGCTTGTTAGAAATACAGGTCTCATGCAGACCTATAAAATCAGAATCCTGTTTTAATCCCCAGGTGATTCCCATGCACGATGCTCTCAAAAACAATACTAAAGATCTATACAATAGTGTGGACATATAAAAAATACAAATAAGATACTACTGAGATAAATATAGGTTACATAGCCAAACCAAACACATTCCTTTGCTACTAAAGTGATTAAAACTATTATAAAAACAAAATGTACCCCCAAAATTACTTCCTTACCTAATGTTAAGGTACGTCAACATCTGCAGGTTTTTAATGGCTTCAGGAATGGTTTTAATGCAATTATGATATAAATTTAATGTTTCAAGAGGTGCAAATAACCAGATATCAGAAGGAATTTCTGCAAAACGATTTCTTGAAAGGTCTGAAAAACAAAAGTAATGTTTTATTGTCAAACATACACCTTTATCTGTGGTAATACAGATCTATTTTCATACTTGCTGAATCACTTAGAATCCAAGCAACTATTTAATGCATTATAAAACATTATTCACTATAACCTTGAAGGCCTTCACAGCCAAATTGACATAAATCTACAACACAACTAAATTTCTTACTTAACATGGAATTCACAACCCACTGTAATTTGGTTTCTCGTCACTCTCATGGGTATGACCAAAGTCAACAACAGCCTCCAAATCAATAACCCCTCATTCACCTAAAAACATTTCTTTTCCCTTGGCTTGGAAAATTAATTATGGATCACATCCTATTTTATCTGTCTTTTGCTAGATTCTCCTCTACTCATATTGTGAATGTTGGTGTTCCTAAGCACTGGGCTATAAGGTACTCTTTACTTCTTAAGATGCCTGGCTGGCATGGCTCAGTGGTTGAGCATTGACCAGGTCACGGTACTATTCTAGTCAGGGCACATGTCCAGGTTGAGGGCTCAATCCCTAGTAAGTGGTGTACAGGAGGCAGCTGATCAATGATTCTCTCTCATCATTAATGTTTCTATCTCTCTTTCCCTCTTCCTACCTCTCTGAAATCAATAAAAATATACGTTAAAAGAAGATACACATTCTGATGGGTGATTTCCTCCAATCTCAGTACTAATTTATTCATATACTGACAAATTTCAATTTAAAGATATGTCTGAACACCTAAATTCTGATCTTTAGGATTTCTTCTTAATATCTCTTAGGTACTTCAAATTCTACAAATGTAAAATCTGAACTGAAGATTTTGTTCCACTTATGTTTTTCTCGTTTCAAATAATGTCACCAACATCCTGATGAGTTGCTCAAGCCAGAAACTTGGCATTCATCCTTGATTCTTTCCTCTCATAAATTATTCCAAGCACACACAAATATACTTTCATTCGTTGACGTTTTCCCAAAAATAAAATCATGAAATTATTATAACCATTACAACTCTATCAAAGATTTGTTAAATGAAATTTTGAAAAATATTTAGGCTATCATGTAGCAGGTAAAAACAAACAAACAAACAAACAAACAACAACAACAACAAAAACGAACACCCTAAAGGAGTTTCTCAAACAAAGCACTGCTGACCTTTTGGCTGTATCACTATTTGTAGTGTGGGCCTATTCTGTGCATTGTACTATATTTAGCAGCATCTGCAGCATCTACCTACTAGATGCCAGTAACACCCTTTAGTCATGTAAACCAAAAAAATGTCCCCTGGGGTGAAAACTCTCCTACACCTGTTGAAAAGCACTGCTTAAACAATTGTCACACTAGCTAGCTACCTTATCACGGAAGTATACTTTACTTATACTAGCTTATTATACTTATTTGGTTAAAAACATAACATAATTATTTACCTCTGTCAAAAAGAACATCCACACTGTAGCTTAGCTACTGTGCCTCATTTAGTTTCTGGTCTGCCATCAAAAGAACAGCCTCCTATTAGTTTCTCAATCTGAGGGTTGTAGTCCTACTTACTTAGCATTGTAGTAAATTTCCTACTCAGAACACTAATATACATGCATTAACATTATATTTATATGTGTATGTGTCTTTATATATACACACATACTCACCTAGCGCAAAATTTTATAATTAGCAAAAGAAAACATTAATTATGATTATATAATATGAAAATTAATTTGTATCCTTCTTCCTCTCACCGTAAGATTCTGAATACTATCTAATAAAAGAATAATAGGCAAATTGACCTGATCTCAGCTATACCCACAAGCCATGCCCACCAGCCAATCAGAAGTGAATATGCAAATTAACCCAACCAAGATGGCTGCTGCCACAGAGAGAGCCAGAGGCTTGAATTGCCCCTGGCAATTGAGGAAGCCAAGCTTTCCACAGCCCTGGCTGGCCTAGGCCTCCACTCAAGGCTACAAAGTTTCACTTATAGAAGATAAATAAATCCCAGATATTTATTTATCTTCCACTTGGGCCTCCACTTGGGTCCCCAGGGGGCGTCGCAAGCCTTCAAATCACCACAGGCCTCTCGCCCAGACCATCCCATACACAAAGGAAACCACCACCCTGACCTGGCCCCCCCTCAGGGCAAACAAGCTGGCCCCCACCCGTGCACCAGGCCTCTATTCTATCTAATCCCATCTAATAAAAGAATAATATGCAAATTGACCATCATTCCAACACACAAGATGGTTGGCCCCATGCGGTCAAAGATGACTGCCCCCATGTGGACACAAGATGGCCAGGAAGGGAGGGCAGTTGGGAGGGACCAAGTCTGCAAGGAAGGGCAGTTGTGGGCAATCAGGCCAGCAGAAGAGGGTAGCTGGGAGGGACCAGGTATGCAAGGGAGGGCAGTTGGGGGCAATCAAGCCTGCAGGGGAAAGAAGTTAGGCGTGACCATGTCAGCAGATGAAGAAGTTAGGAGTGACCTGTCCTGCAAGGAAGAGCAATTGGGGGGGACCAAGGCCTTCAGGGGAGAGCAGTTAGGGGCAAACAGGCTGGCAGGGGAGCAGTTAGGCATCAATCAATTTGGCAAGGGAGTGGTTAGAGGGTGATCAAGCTGGCAGGCAGAAGCAGTTAGGGGCAATCAGGAAGGCAGGCAGGTGAGCAGTTGGGAGCTGGCAGTACTGTATTGTGAGAGGGATGTCTGACTATCCATTTAGGCCCGATCACACCGGGCAGTCAGACATGTCTCGAGGGGTCCCAGATTGGAAAGGGTGAAGGCTGGGCTGAGTGACATACACCCTCCATGCATGAATTTTGTGCTCTGGGCCTCTATTAACTATATAAAAAGATAGTCTGAATTACAAGAAACCAAAATCTGAACTTGAAACAGAATTTTCTCCATATTTGGGCTTACTTACTCTAGAAACCCAAGCATCATGCAGTTGTATCAAGGAAGAGAAAATAAGTCATTACATTTTTTATTTTATATTCAGGGTTGTGTCTCTTATTCTTATAACTTCAGAAGCCTGGGAGTTAAAAATTACTGCTTACGAGATCAAGATGGCGACCGGCAGGAAGGGAGAGAGTGAGACAGTGAAGAGAGTGAGGAACACATAAAGGAGAGTTTAGACGTGTGTGGTGTGTGTGTGTGTGTGTGTGTGTGTGTGTGTGTGTGTATGAGCTAGGGACAGTTAGATTCTGCAGGTCTTCCAAGGGGCTTCCAAACCAATCTTAGAAGGTGGAGCCCTGCGCACAAAGCGGACACTACTGAGCTGCCATTGCAAACACGAGGACCATTCAATCTTGAGAAACAGAGCTGCCTAAGACAAGGATCCTGGCCTTAGACACAAACCAGGACCCTGAAGCCACTGGGGACAGAGAACTGCGACCACAGCTTCAGACCAACAGACAATAAGAATCCAGACTTCTAGGCAGCGGAGAGAGCACATGCAGACCCCAGCGCTGCTACTGGAATTTGAGAGACTAGAATCTGCTCCCCACAACACAATCAGGAAACCAAACCCGAAGCCCACACAGGGCAGCAGTGCCACCTGACTTTGATTCTGGACAAGAGTACATGGAAGTCAGATTTCCGCAGTGCAGGCACACCACAGTGCTATTATCCAATCCAGTCCCCCATGGTAACAGGGACCCAAATTCTCCCTGCAAGAGGCAGCACTGAGCACTACTGACTTGACTCCATTTCTTACTGTGTGTGCCTGGGATCCCTGACTCACAGTGCATTCACACTAAGAGCCAGTGACTCTGATTCTTGGAGCATGAACACATAGGGACCCTGATTCTCAGTGAAAGGCCACACAAAGCAACAGAGACTCTGATACTCAATTCTTGGTGCAGGCACAGGGAACTCTTACTACTGGCATGCACTAAGGGACTCATTTTTGGCACATACCAAGTTTGGTGCCGACAGGGTCCCTGATTCTAAGTGCACACGTGAGACCACACTGAACACTGGGGACACTAACCCTGCGCAAGCCTGGTTCCCACCAACCCACGGCAGCCACACGTCCTAGTGTCAGAGCACTATAGTGAAATTCAGGTGGTGTGACATGGCACACAGCCGAAGTCCATGCAAATTGAAGCTTGAACCTTATGGTGATAGTCAGAATGGGGAGACGACACAATCCACAGAGGAAAGAATATGAGGAGTTGCCAAGAAAGAAAATTAGTGCAACTAAAGCATGCAACATGACTGAAAAAATAGTTCAGAGTAGTGGAATTTATACATCGGATGGATGAGAAAATCAACAACTTATGCAAGAATCAGGAAGAAATGAAAAGTGATATAGCTATAATCAAAAACACCATGGAACATTTTAATAATAAACTAGAAGAAGCAGAAGACTGAATTAGTGAGTTAGAAGATCAGGCACAGAAACAAGCTCAATCTGAACAGCAATTGGAGAAAAAATTTAAAAGCAGGAGGAAAGCCTAAAGGAGTTTTGGGACAACATGAAACGAAGTAACATACATATAATAGGGCTGCCAGAAGGACAAGAAGAGCAGCAAGGATTAGAAAATCTATTTGAAGAAATAATAATGGGTAGCTTCCGGATATGGGGAAGAAAAAAAGTTTCACAGGTACAGAGAGTCCCAAGAAGGATCAATCCAAAAAGACTCACACCAAGACATGTCATAATTTCAATGGCAAACATCAACACCAAAGAGAGAATCTTAAAGGATGCAAGAGAGAGACAGAGAGTTACCTACAAAGGAATATCCATCAGAATATCAAATGATTACTCCACAGAAATACATCAAGCTAGAAGGGAATGGAAGGAGCTATACAAAGTGTTGCAAAGCAAAGGACTAAATCCAAGAATACTCTATCCAGAAAGACTATCAATCAAAACTGAAGGGGAAATTAGGGGCTTCGCAGGAAAAAAAAAAAAAAGCTAAGGGAGTTTATCACCAAACCAGCAAGAAGATATAAACAGGTAAGAAGTAACACAGACATAAAAAATAGATATGAGTACAAAAAAATACCTTTCAGTAATAACTTTAAACATAAATAGACTAATTGCTCCAATCAAAAGACATTGAGTGGCTGAATAGATAAAAAACACATGACCCATATATATCCTGTCTACAAGAGACTTACACAGATTGAAAGAAAAGGGATGGAAAAATATCTTTCAGGCAAATGGAAATGAAAAAAAAAACTGAGGTAGCAATACTTATATCTGAAAAAATAGACCTCAAAGTAAATGCTATAAGAAGATATAAGAAAGGCCATATCATAATACTAAAGGGATCAATACAGCAAGAGGATATAACCCTGATAAACATATATGCAACCAACACAGGAGCACCCAAATACATAGCAAAACTACTGGAATACATTAAGGGAGATACTGACAGCAATACAATAATAGTAGGGGACTTTAATACACCACTGACATCACTGGGTAATCCTCTAGACAAAAAATCAGCAAAGACACAGCAATCCTAAATGACTCACTAGATCAGATGGTCTTAACTGACATGTTCAGAACATTTCACCCCAAAGCCAAGGAATATATGTTCTTCTCAAGTGCACATAGGACATTTTCAAAAATAGCCCACATATTGGGTCACAAGCAAAGTTTCGCCAAATTCAAGGTGATTGCAATCATGCCAAGCATCTTCTCAGACCAAATGGTATAGTATAAGAAATAAACTACAATGAAAACAATTCAAAACATTCAAACACTTGGAAACTGAATAGTACACTATTAAATAATGATGGGGTTACCAAAGAGATAAAAGAAAAAATTAAAAGCATCCTGAAAACTAATGTCAACAAAAACACAATCCAAAATCTATAGGGCACAATGAAAGCACTCCTGAGAGGTAAATTTATAGCTCTACAAGCCTACCTCAAAAAAAAAAAAAAAAAGAAAAAGAAAAGAAAAAATGGTAGAAAGTCATCTAACTCTATAACTCAAAGAATTAAAAAGAGAGCAACAAGAAAAGTCCAGAATAATGACATAATAAATATCAGAGCAGAAATAAATAACATAGAGAGCAAAAAAACAATACAAAAGATCAATAAAACCTAGAGCTGGTTCTTTGAAAGGATAAACAAAATAGATGGACCTCTGGCTAGACTCACCAAGAAGCAAAGAGGACTCAAATAAAATCAAAAATGAGAGAGCCAAAATAACAATAAACCCTACAGAAATACAAAGGATTGTCAAACAATACCATGAGCAACTCTACTCCAACAAACTAGATAACCTAGAGTAAATGGACATATTCCCAGAAACATACAACCTTCCAAAACTCAATAGGTCAGTAAATATGGAAGAAATTGAAGCAGTCATTAAAAGCTCCCAGCAAAAAATAAGCCCTGGGCTAGACGACTTCACAGGAGAGTTATACTAAACACTAAAACCTATCCTTCTCAGACTATTCCAAATAATCCAAGAAAAAGGAATACTTCCAAGTTCATCCTATGAAGCCAGCATTACCCTAATACCAAAACCAGATAAAGACAACAACGATGAAAGAGAATTATTGGCCAAGATCCCTCATGAACAAAGATGTAAAATTCCTCAACAAAACCGTAGCAAATTGGACCCAGAAATACATCAGAAAGACCTTACAACACGACCAAGTAGGATTTATCCCAGGGATGCAAGGATGGTACAATATCAGCAAATCAATAAATATGATAAATCACATAAACAAACTGAAAGATAAAAATCACATAATTGTATCATTTGATGCAGCAAAAGCATTTAACAAAATCCAACACCACTTCTCGATCAAAACACTCAGCAAAGTGGGAATAGAAGACCTCAACATAATACCGTGTTTCCCCGAAAATAAAACTCCTCTGAAAATAAGACCTACTTCATGGAAAAATAATACATCCCCTGAAAATAAGACCTAGCACATCTTTGGGAGCAAAAATTAATATAAGACACTGTCTTATTTTCGGGAAAACTGGGTAAAAGCCATATATGTCAAACCCACAGCCATCAACATACTCAATGGGCAAACACTAAAACCATTTTCCCTAAAAACAGGAACAATACAGGGATGCCCACTCTCAGCACTCCTGTTCAACATAGTAGTGGAAATACTAGCCATTGTGATCAGACATGAAGAAGAAATAAATTGCATCCAAATTGGAAAAGAAGTAAAACTGTCCTTATTTGCTGATGACATGATATCGTACATAAAAAACCCTAAAGATTCCATTAAAAAATTATTAGACTTAATAAATGAATTCAGCAATGTAGCAGGATACAAAATTAATGCCAAGAAATCTATTGCATTTCTTTACACCAATAGTGAACTTATATATAAAGAAAGAATACAAAAGCAATCCCATTTACCATCACACCAAAAAAATTAAGATACCTAGGAATAAACTTAACTAAGGAGGTAAAAGACCTATATGTGAAAACCTACAGGATACTGAAAAAAGAGATAGAGGAAGACATTAACAGATGGAAGAACATACTGTGTTCATGGATTGGTAGAATCAACATGATCAAAATGTCCATACTACCCAAAGCAATCTAGATTCAATGCAATCCCCATTAAAATACCAATGGCATATTTTACAGACCTAGAAAGAACTTTCCAAAAAATCCATCTGGAATAAAAAAGGCCCTGAATAGCTATAGCAATCCTGAGAAAGAAGAACAAAGTAGGTGGGGTCTCAATACCAGACATCAAGCTGTATTACAAAGCCACTGTTCTTAAAATAGCATGGTATTGGCACATGAACAGACATATAGATCAATTGAATAAGAACTCAGAAACTGACCCAAACCACTATGCCTAATTAATATTTGACAAAGGAGGCATGAGCATACAATGGAGTCAAGACAGTCTCTTCAACAAATGGTGTTGGGAAAATGGAATTGGGGAAATACATGCAAAAAAAAAGGAACTATACTGCCAACTTACACCATACACAAAAATAAACTAAAAATGAAGAAAGATCTTAAACATAAGACAAAAACCATAAAAATACTAGAGGAATACTCAAGTAGAAAAATTTCAGACATATACCAAAAGAAATTAATCACTGATATTGCTCCTAGGGCACTGGAAGCTGAACAGAAAATAAACAAATGGGACCATATCAAAATTAAAAGCTTTTGCACAGCAAAAGAAACCATCAACAAAACAACAAGCAAGCCCACTGTATGGGAGAACATATTTGCCAATGACATCACCATTAAGGGTTTAATCTCCAACATTTACTGGGAACTCATACAACTTAACAAAGGGAAGATAAACAATCCAATCAAGAATTAGGCAATGGACCTAAATAGAAACTTTGAAGGAGGACAGAAGGAAGGGTAAGAGACATATAAAAACCTGCTCAAAGTCACTAATCATCAGAGAGATGCAAACCAAAACAACAATGCAGTATCATCTCACACCTGTGAGAATGGCTATCATCAACAAATCAACAAACGACAAATGTTGGCAAGGATGCAGAGAAAAGGGAAGTCTTACACTGCTGGTGGGAATGCAGACTGGTGCAGCCACTGTGGAGAACAGTATGGAGTTTCCTCAAAAAACTAAAAATGGAATTTCCATTTGACCCAGTGATCCCACTTCTAGCAACATATCCTAAGAAACTAGAAACATCAATCAGAAAGGATATATGCACCACTATGTTCACAGCAGCACAATTCACCATAGCTAAGATTCAGAAACAGCCTAAGTGCCCACCAGCAGATGAGTGCATTAAAAAAACTGTGGTACATCTATACAGTGAAATACTACGCTGCAGTAAAAAAGACGGAGTTCTTTCAATTTGCAACAGCATGGATGGAAATGGAGAGCATTACGCTAAGTGAAATAAGCCAGTCAGAGAAAGACAAATACCACATGATCTCACTCATTTGTGAAATATAATGCACATAAACTGACGAACGGGGACACATCAAGAGGCAGAGAAGAATCAATCAGACTGCCAGATCTCAGAGAGAAACTAGGGGAAGGTGGGAGAAAGGAGATCAACTAAAGGACTTATATGCATGCATATAAGCCTAACCAATGGACATGAACACCAGGGGAGTGAGGATATGAGTGGGGGTGGGTGGGTTGGGGGTTAATGGAGGGAGGGATGAGGACACATATGTAATAACCTTAATCAATAGAAATTAAAAGAAAATGACTGCTTGCAATTAATCGGAAATTCTAAAAGCCAAATTATGCCCAGTTTATTATTTTTGTATAAACTGTAGCACTAAGTATCCAAAAATAATACAGTGGGATAAACAGGAGGTAAAAATCAAGAATGGCACCCAAGATTTTGGCCTATTAAATGATATTATTTAATAGAAGAATAGAAAGTGGAACAAGATTTTTGTTGTTATTATTACTATGGAGGGTTGTGTTGTTGTTTTTTGAAGTAGAGGTTAGAATCGAGCGTTCAATTTTAAATGTGTATAAAAAAAGTTCTAATGGGGGATTGTAAAATGGTCAGTCAAGATGATTCTGGATATCATAAGTGAGGTCTAGGATAGCTATATAAAATTGAAAGTTGTGGGAATATGTTGGTACTTTAAAATCATAGAAACAGAAGACAGCACCTAACATCAGAGTAACTAAGTTAGAAAAGAGTTCAAGAATGGACCATTAGGCCAATATTTATAAAGCTGAATAGACATTACAACAATAAGTAGAAGACTGAAAATAATGGTCAAGATAAAACACAAAAGTGTTCAAAGAGGTAATGGGAGATTAAAGTCCAAATATCAGTATTAACATTGAGTGGCCCAGCCAGTGTGGCTCATTTGGTTGATAGTCATCCCATGCACTGGTTTGATTCCCAGTCAGGGCACATGCCTGAGTTTGGGGCTCAATCCCCAGTAGGGGGGGGGCATGTAGGAAGCAGCTGATAGATGTATCTCTCTCTCTCTCTCTCTCTCTCTCTCTCTCTCTCTCTCTCTCTCTCTCTCTCTTTCTCCCCTTCCTTCCTTCCCTCTTCTCCCTTCCTCTCTCCCTAATATCAACAAAAACATTTAAAATATATATCCTCGGGTGAGTATTTTAAAATAAAGTAAAATAATAATAAAAGTGATTTTAGTAAAATAATTCAAATAGCCCTCTCCAGAAATCATCAACAAAACAACAAGAAAGCCCACCGCATTGGAAAACATATTTATCAATGTTATCACCAATAAGGGTTTACTCTCCAACATTTACTGGGAACGCATACAACTTAACAAAAGGAAGATAAACAATCCAATCAAGAAATGGGCAACTGACCTAAATAGGTACTTTTCAAAAGAATATAGAAGGAAGGCCATGAGACATATGAAACCATGCTCAAAGTCATTAATTATCCGAGAGGTACAAATCAAATTATAGCCATTCTGAAAGGTGTGAGATGGATAATGTGGTACCATCTCACACCTTTCAGAATGGCTATCATCAACAAATCAACAAACAACATGTGCTGGTGAGGATGCGAAGAAAAAGGAACCCTCGTGCACTGCTAGTGGGAATACAGACTGGTGCAACCATTGTGGAGAACAGTATGGAGCTTCCTCACAAAACTAAAAACTGGAACTCCCATTTGACCCAGTGGTTCCACTTCTAGGAATATATCCCAAGAAAACAGAAACACCAATCAGAAAGGACATATGTACCCCTGTGTTCATAGCAGCACAATTCACCATAGCTAAGATTTGGAAACAGCATTAAGTGCCCATCAGCAGATGAGTGGATTAAAAAACTGTGGTACATCTAAACAATGGAATACTATGCTTCGGTACAAAAGGAGTTCTTACCATTTGCAGCAGCATGGATGGAACAGGGGAGCATAATGCTAAGTGAAATTACCCAATCAGAAAACGATAAATACCACATGATCTTACCCATTTATGGAATATAATGAACAACATAAATTGATGAACAAAAACATCCAGAGACAGAGAAACATTG
Source organism: Vespertilio murinus (assembly GCA_963924515.1). Classification (NCBI taxonomy): domain Eukaryota; kingdom Metazoa; phylum Chordata; class Mammalia; order Chiroptera; family Vespertilionidae; genus Vespertilio; species Vespertilio murinus. The sequence continues at coordinate 65,251,085 of OZ004710.1, forward strand.
ATCAGACCATCAAACCTCGGTGGGAAGGTAGGGGAAGTAAGGGGGAGAAATCAACCAAAGGACTTGTATGCATGCATATAAGCCTAACCACTGGATACAGTCAACAGGGGTGTGAGTGCATGAGTGGGATTGGGAGTGGGGTGCAATCAGAAAATAAGGACAGATATGTAATACCTTAATCAATAAAGAAATTTTAAAATTATTTAATTAACATGTACACTAGAGCAACTAGAATAATATGACTAATAAGGAACATACTATACTCAAGGAAAATAATTCAAAATTGCTATTTTATTTAATATGGTTCCATCTAAAGTGGGAAAGACAAACTTAATTTTTTCCTTATGGAGAGATTCATTTCACAACTCTATAATCTGCCTTCTAATGAGACAAGTAGAACTTGGAGAAAGATAATTATAAAAATGTTTCACCTTTCCCACACATACACACACAAAAAAGGAAATTAAAATTTGCTCCTTATTTTCCTGTATTGAGCAGCATAGTGGCTCCTAAAGATATCAGGTCCTAGTTGTTGAAACCTGTGAATGCTGGTATATAAAGTACAATTTTTGCAGACAATCTTGCAATCAGATTATCCTGGACCATCCAGATGGGCCCTAAATACAATCACATGTATCCTTATAAGAGGAAGGCAGAGAGGAGATTAGACACATTGAGGAGAGGGCCATGTGAGAATGAAAGCAGACACTGGAATGATGCAGCCAAGGAATGCCACCAGAAGCCAGAGAGGCAAGGAATGGAGGGCATCTGCTCCTGCTGAAATCTTGATTTTAGCCCCATAACACTCATTTCAGACGTTTGGTCCCCAGAACTGTAAGAGAATAAATTTCTGTTGTTTAAACCACCAAGTCTGTGGTAAACTGTTACAGCAGACACAGGAAACTAACATACTTCTCAAAAATTATCAGAATTAATGAGAATCTATAATAATTCTTTAAAATTAAATAACTGCGTATTTATTTTTTAAGCATTAAGGGGGTATCTCAGTTAATTAGTATCCTTGAGAATAAGCACCTTTATAAACACTGAACTATTTTTCTTCTGTCTTTATTTTAATCATAAATCTTATCAAGCAGTACTGGCAATAACTCAACAGTAGACAGAATACTGGGTACTGTTTCCTGCCTCTCGTTAAAAGGCTCCTTGTAAAACTGCTGGGAGCCTATTAGAGAAATTAATAGATCATTTTAAATAATCTGATCTAAATTATGTTCTGTAACACTCCTGAGCTTCAGAGGTCAGGGAAGCTTGGGAAGGGAGGAGAAAAGTCAAATGAAACTGAAATCTGTTTACTGCCTCCCAGCTACAGCCACAGGAGCCACAGACGGGACAATCCTCAATGCAGTACAATCCCCAGCCTATTGGCTACGATTTCTGCCATGGTATAAAAAATGACTTTCTGAAACTATACTATTATGCCAGCAATTTTCAACCTTTTTTATATTATAGCTCACATAAACTAATTACTAAAATTCTGTGGCACACCAAAATATGTTTTGTGTTCATCAGACCAAAACATAGGTATAATTTTGATTCACCCACACTGAACGACTATTGTGCTGGCTGTTGTCATTTCTTAATTGACAATCTAAGGGAAAAGAGGTCAGTGCCCCTGACTAAGTAGTCAGATAGAGCATGTTACAAAAATTCTTGTGGCACACAACTGTGCCTGTAGCAGCATACTGGTTGAGTATCTGTATTATACTATAATACTTATACTAATTAGTTTTATCTTAACCAGTGTACAAAAGGGTGTACATTTTTCACCACAGATTGTTAAAACTTAAACTAAAATGCAGAATCTTCTTTAGGGGATATTTAATAATATAGATAGCTATAATCTCTCTTACTTTTTTTTTTAAAAAAGCTTGGATAATACTTAAAAAATCTGACATGTATTTACCTCTGGAAAAACCTCTAATGAAGTGTGGTGTTAGAACACATCCTCTTCATTAACAAAGGTATCATTATAGAATTTTCTGCTTAAAGAAACATGAGTATTAAGTGGAGAAATAATTTGAAATCAGAATTCTAAATTAACATAAAAACTGACCTAAGTGGAACTGGTATAATTATTTCACACACACACACACACACACACACACACACACACCGCATATGCTAGATCAAAATGCTATAGGCTTTGCACAATTATTTCTAATCTTCATAACAACCTTCTGAGGTAGCTATTATTCCTCATTATGCATATGAAGCAAAGACAAATTAAATAGTATGCTTAATCTTTTAAAAAGTAGTCATAACTGACAGCACTAAGGTTCCAAACTCAGATATGACTTCAAAACCCATATTCTATGTGTGCTTTTCCACTTCTCCACAAGATCGTGACTTCCTGTCTCAGACTAAAAATAACTTGCTCGATTGGAACCACAAAGCAGGGTCAGAGAAATTCTAAATCTCCTAACCACATTCATATCCCAGGTTGCTTCTTGCACTAGGAAGCAGGACATAAATCTTACTTCAAGTCCCAATTTTTAGTTATGAAAATAATGAACACTATTAGAAAGCTCTCAACTGTTCTTAATTTACCAATTTATAACTGTTTAGTCTGAGCCAACACATAGCTTTCTTGGCTCCTTAAAGAGTGGACCCTTATTAATTTTTCAATATTTTCAACCAACTCAATAAACAAGGATTAAAGAAAGTTCATTAAACAAATTTCTTCAAAAGGGTGGAAACATTTTATAAGAAAACCATTGTGCGGACTACCTGTCAAAAAATCTGAAGGCAAAGAAGAACAAATACCTATCCCCTTCTCAAACTACTCCAGAAAATTCAAGAGGAGGGAAGACTTCCAAGTTTTTTTTTTTTATGAGGCCAGCATTACCCTAAGTCCAAAACCAGATAGACACTACAAAGAAAGTTATAGGCTAATTAATATCCGTAATCAACACAGATTCTAAAATCCTCAACAAAATATTAACAAACTGTTTCCAACAATACATTAAAAAGATCACACACCATGCTAAAGTGGGAGTTATTTCACAGATGCAATATCCACAAATCAAAATGTAATGCATCACATAAACAAAATAAAGGATAAAAATCACATGATAGATGCAAAAAAAAAGCATTTGATAAAATCCAGTGCCCATTTATGATAAAAACTCTAAGCAAATTGTGAATAAAGAATTCATATCTCAACATAATAAAAGCCATATATTACAAATCCACAGATAACATCATACTCAATGGACAAAAACTAAAAGAGATTCCCTTAAGATCAGGAACAAGACAGAATTGTTCGCTTTCACCACTCTTATTCAACACTGTACTGAAAGTCCTAGCTACAGCAACCAGACAAGAAGAAATAAAAGACATCCAAATGGGAAGTAAAACTGTCACCATTAGCAGATGACATGGTATTGTACATAGAAAACCATAAAGACTTCACTAAAAACCTACTAGATTTAATAAATGAATTTGGTAAAGTAGCAGGATACAATACTAATATTAAAAATTTGTGGCATTCTTATACACCAATAATGAACTTACAGGCAAAGAAATTAACAATGCCATTTAATATTACAACAACAAAAAATAAAGTACCTAGGAATAAATTTAACCAAGGAGATAAAAGATGTACTCAGAAAATTAGTGGATACTGAAAAAAAGGAAACTGAGGAAGATACAGTAAGTGGAAGCATATATCATGTACATGGATTGGAAGAATTATCATCAATAAAATTCCTATACTACCCCCCTAAAAAAATCTATAGATTCAATACCCATTCCTATTAAAAATACCAACTGCATATTTCACATATATAGAATAAATATTCCAAAAATGTATATGGAACCAAAAAAAGACCTCAAATAGCTTCAGCAATCTTGAGAAAGAAGAATGTAGTTGGAGGGGTCACAATACCTGTTATCAAACCATACCACAAGGCCATTGTAATAAAAATGGTCTGGTACTAGCATAAGAGCAGGCATATAGATCAATGGAACAACAGAGAGCACAGAAATAAACCCATGCCTTTATAGTCAATTAATATTTGACAAAGGAAGCATGAGCATACAAGGGAGTAAAGAGTCTCTTCAATAAATGGTGCTGGGAAAATTGGACAGGTAGATGCAAAAAATGAAACTAGACCAACAACTCACACCAAAAACAAGAATAAACTCAAAATGGATAAAAGACTTGCATGTAAGTCACAAAACCATAAAAATCATAGAAAAAAAGCAGTAAAATCTCAGACAGCTATCATAGCAAATGTTTGCCGATATATCTCTTTGGGAAGGGAAAACAAAGGAAAAAGTAAACAAATGTGACTACATCAAACTAAAAAGCTATGTACAGAAAAAGAAAACATCAACAAAATGAAAAGGCAACCCACTGCATGGAAGAACATATTCATCAATGATACATCTGATAAAGGGTTAATTTCCAAAATATATAAAGAACTCAACATCAGGAAGACAAACAATCCAAATTTTTTAAAAACAATGTGCAATGTCACTAATCATCAGAGAGATGCAAACTAGAACCACAATTAAATATTATCTCACACCTATCAAAATGGCTATCATCAGTAACAACAAGTGTTGGAGAGGATGCAGAGAAAAGGGAACCCCCGGACACTTGGAGAATGGGTGGGAATGCAGACTGGTGCAACCACTGTGGAAAGCAGTGTGGAATTTCCTCAAAAAATTAAAAATGGAACTGCCTTTTGACCCTGCAATCCCACTTCTGGGAGCATATCCTAACAAACCTGAAACACTAATTCAAAAGAATGTACTAGTATGCACTCCTATGTTCATTGCAAAGTTATTTACAACTAGTGGCCCAGTACATCAAATTCGGTTCCCTCAGCCCAGCCTGCACCCTCTCCAATCAGGGACCCCTTCGGGGATGTCCGACTGTGGGATTGGACCTAAACCGGCAGTCAGACATCCCTCTCGCAATCTGGGACCACTGGCTCCTAACCACTGCCTGCCTGCCTGATCACCCCTAATTGCATCTGCCTTCCTGCCTAATTGCCCCTAACCCCCTGCCTGCCTGCCTGCCTGATCACTCCTAACTGCCCTCCCCTGTTGGTCTGATCTTGCCCCAAACTGCCTTCCCCTGCCATCCTGATCCTAACTGCCTTAAAACCCCTCCTCAGTCCCCACCTCAGGTTCTGCCTCTGTCCTTCACCCAGATTTGGTTCTGATTTGTCGGTTTCTATGCCAGTCAGCATCTCTGGGCCTATCTCAGGGCCGGACCAGAGAGGCAGGGATAATAAGCAGCCCCCAAGGAGGCCTGAAGAGAAAGAGAGGTGCTTTGCTGGCCAGGCCCAGAGAGGAAGAGAGACGCAAGGGCTGATCAACAACTGCTATGGAGGCTATGGATTAGACCCTGCTTCTCTCTCCAGACCTCTATTTGGGCCTGATCCGCAGCTCCCTCAGCAGTCAGTGCTGAGTCACCATGGTAACCCAGCACTGACTGCAGGACTGACTTCCAGTGTTCAGTGGAGCCTTTGGTCTTTATGGTCACTCTCTTTATAGATAGATAGATAGATAGATAGATAGATAGATAGATAGATAGTAGATAGATGAATAGATAGATAGATGATAGATGGATAGATAGATGATAGATGATAGATAGATTAATTGATAGATAGATAGATACATACATACATACATACATACGTACATACATAAGTTGATAGGCAATATCTGGATATAGCCCAAGTGACCTTCAGTAGATAAGTGGATAAAAAAAGCTGTGGTACATTTAAACAATGGAATACTACTAGGCAGTAAAAAAGGAAATCTTACCTTTTGCAACAGCATGGATGGACCTGGAGATTATTATACTAAGTGAAATAAACCAATTGGAGGAAAACAAATGCCATATGCTCTAATTTATATGTGGAATCTAATGAAAAAAATAAACTTATGAACAACATATAAGCAGAAGTATGGATACATGGAACAGACTGACAGCTGTCAGAGGCATAGGGACTAGTTGAAAGAGAATGAAGATGAAGCACATATATAAAACACAAACAATAGAGTGGTGATAGCAAGAGGGAAAGGGGTGTAGGGGATTGGTGGAGGTGGGCAAAGGGGGTAAAGAGGGACAGAAAAAGACTTTGTTTGGGGCAATGGGCAACATGATGTTGTGTGCTAATGATGTTTTATCAAATTGTATGATTTTGTGAACCAATGTCACCCCAATAAATTCAAATTATTTTAAATATATAGTTTATTGATTCAGAGAGGAAAGGTAGAGATAGATAAACATCAATGATGAGAAAGAATCATCAATCAGCTGCCTCCTGCATGCCCCCCACTGGGGATCCAGCCTGCAACGTGGGCACATGCCCCAACCAAGAATAGAACTCTGACCTCCTGGTTCATAGGTCGATGCTCAACCACTGAGCCACACCAACCAGGCAATAAATTCAGTTTTTTAAAAAAGAAGAACTTGACAGAGAAGCATCGAACAGACTGTCAAATTACAGCAGGAAGGCTGGGGAGGTTGAGTGGTGGTAAAAGATCAACTGAAGGACTTGTATGCATGCATATAAGCATAACCAATGGACACAAGACACTGGGAGGTAAGGGCACATGTGGGAGTGGGGTAGGGGGCAATGGGGAGATACAGACACATGTAATACCTGAATCAATAAAAAAGAAGAACTCTGAAGGATCTGAGACTTTACCTTGCTTGTAAGCCTACAAGTTAGTCCAAGCATGTCAAAGTCAAAAGCTAACACAGGCCAAATAAACAAGGTTTAAGTTTATGTGGGCTACAAAAAAACAAAAGCTTCAATTTTCATAGAAATGTAGGTTTATTTCAATAGAGACATGCTAAATACAAAAAGCTGAAATAAATAAGTCATTGTTAATATAAAATAATAGAATATTTTAACAAAAATTAATATTTTTTCTTGAACATTAACTTACCAATAATAACTGCACAAATTAATAAGTGTAACGCAAATAAACCTATTTTTCTCTTTCTCTGAAAGAGAAATATCTCCTGTTGTGCATTCCAAAAAAGTCAGTCCAAGATTAATGATGTGGCCATTGGCTGCTAAAATATTTGCTGCTAGTAATAGTGGAGGGAAATGGTGCACCTGCATGTTAAGGTGTGTAAGGGAATGAATGCAACATGATTATAGTAATCAGTCATTAGGAAACATTGTAGTTCGTTATTAATAATTACGTATAACAGAATATTGTAAAAATTAAGTGACAAAATTTTTATTAAAATGTTTCTTACATACCGTTATATTAGCTGAGTCACAAAAATATTCATTGTGGGCTGCATGCGGCCTGTGAGCCAGGAGTCTGAGTTAGTCTAACATAGTTGTATGGATGCTTACAGAAGGCATGGACTTTATTACTGACAGCATAGCAAGTGAAATGAGTGACATATTTGTATCAGTTCCCCTTGCCCTCCAAATCTAACAGGGGCAACACAGATGAGTACCAATGAATGTTTGCACACACAGAACATCAAATTATATAACAGGAACTCTGAGCTGAGGGAACCCAAATCTTTTATCATACATAGTAAACATGCCTGCTCTTTCTTCAAAGGGAGACATTATCTTTATTTTACTGGACAGTAACTATGATTTTGCTTTGCTCTGGAGAAATAAACTATTCATTCTTGTAAAAAAAACAAAAAACAGACCTGAACAAAGGTTAGTAACTCACAAGATGTGAAGAAATGTGAGTCCCATGAAAATTATCTCCCAATAATATCATGTACATTCCTTATTAAGCAGATTAGAAGTTGCAGCTTCAGAGAATATCTAAGGTAAAATAATTAAATATCTTAAGTGTCAAATTCTGTGTGGTCCTGCACTTAGAGTCAGAGATAGAGACAGATAAATCTTGATCTGCACCTTCCAAACTTCATCATCCTTATGTAGCATTCTGGCTTCTCATACTTCATGCAATTCATTCAAACAAACTTCCATTAAGCCTTATGAAGTAGGCACTAGGTGTTAGGATATGCAAAAAGTCCAATCAGACACCAACCCTAAGCAGTCCCAATCATTGTTCCATTTTAGCACCAAATACTATCTGTTTAATAATAACACTTCAGTGAAAGGAACTAATAAAAAGAATCACCCTACTTCCTTCTACTGAAATTGTACTTTTTACAAAGCTGTTGTGGTGAGATCAGTACTGCATCAAAGTTTACATCTCTAATGGACTAAAAAAGGATAACTGTTATTTAGCAAGATTAGCACTAAAATAGATCTGAGCTGCATTCAGAGTCTACTGATTATTACCTATAAAACATTGTCAAAAATCACTTAATTATTATTCCTCACTATCTCAGAGTTAAATATTCTGTGACAATCTAAAATCCTTAGAGGAAGCAATAGAAATGGGGGGGTATCAATTTGTACATAATAATATACATTTTCATAAAGATAAAAAATAAAGTGATGTAGACCATTATATTCAGTTCCTATGATGTGGAAAACATACCAGAAATATATGTCTTTAAGAGAGTGTATAAAATTAGCCAAGTAAGTTATTTCCTAACATAAATTTTTTTAAAAGTTCGGTGCTCTTTGTAACTGATATTACTCAAATCTGATTATTATGATATAAAATATTAATGCTTCCTTATCTATTTTTCCATCTAGAAGAAATGTCAGAACTAGAGACAAAAGCAACAGGGAAACAGGAGGCACCACAGCTGTCTGTCATGCAAGAATGGAGAGTGGCTTTGAAGTATTAGAGACTCTGATGTTGGAGCCTGATGGGAAATGACAACCCCATGGCTCTGGCATGTGCTTTCAACAGATGCTCTCTGCAAAAACAGGTGATTTCATGATTCAGTATTCCATAGAAGAGTGCTGTCCTGTCATTCAGGACAAGATAATGAAAAGTCAGTCTATAACACTGATGCCTTGTTGAATGAGTAAAATGTATAGGTTACAGAATTTCTAAGCTAATCCATGATGAGTTAAAATATTAACCATAAAGTATAGTGGAGAGGAAAAAAGGTATCAAGTAAACATTAGGAAAAAAAATGAAGAAAAAATGCTTTAAAGCCAATAATTATGAGAAACAATAATAAGCAGACCTCACTGACCTGCAGCAACCAATCATAGAAGGCTTCGTTTAAGCACAGGCACTTTGAGAAGCAAAGATGCAAACAAAAACAGATGCTGCAAAGAGAAACCACAGCTGCTAACCAGAGGGCAGATTACATGCATGCTCAGTGAGAAAAGGACTGTGAGTCATACAACTATTAAGCCACGTGGAAGGACAAGACTTGATTTTAAAGAAAGGAAGAGGGCAGTTCTATGCACAGTTATCTGCAGGAAATTCTACAATGAACTTCAGTTTCACCAAGAAACACTGACTAATGAAGAGGGTAATGACATTCAGACATCAAAGTGATGTTTAAACCTTATAAAATTTATTATTATACTGTTAATTTGTCATTTTGAATCAATGTGGTATTATTTATTAAATGGTTATTGAAAAACTTCTTATATTCAAAAAACAAATGTTATAACCTCATCACATAAGTTTGACTAAAATAATTCCAGATGGGGGAAAAGATAAACTTGAAAATGAACCATAAAAAAACTAGAAAATATTTTAGTGACTAGTCATTTAATATTATATGGGGAAAGATTTCCAACTATAAAATAAAGGAATAATTCACAAATAAAAATATTTCTGGATTTAGCTACATAAAAAAGAAAGAAAAACTGCAGTCTCTCAAAAGCAAAATGATACCAACGACTCATAGATAAAACCTTAGCCAAGGACACAAACAGATTTAAAAATTAAAATTTTCAAAGACATGAAAATGTTCAATCTCACTGTTAATCAAAAGAAAAATAATGAATAAGATACCATAATTCACCCAACAGATGTAAAGGTTTGATTCTGTGTGGGCAAGACTACTTTGAGCACTTTCATGCATCACTGATGGGAATTCAAAATGAAGTAACCTGACTTGAAAGCAATTTTGGCAGAAAGAATCAAGAGTCTTTAAAAAAATGTTCATACTCATTTATCTAAAATTAAGTCTCTAGCAGTTTTTAAAAACAAATAAATATGAATAAAATATATGCATTTTAAGATTATTTAAAATAATTAAAAAATAGAAACATTTTAAATGTCCAACAATAGGTAAAGACCAAATAAAGCATGGTATGTACTTAAAATGAAATCTCTTGCAGCTTTTAAAAATATCATAGACTTAATTCCTTACTATGGAAATAAGAATGCTCCAGTTAAATAACTGGAACATTTATAACAATAAAAGCATAATATGTTAATAAGACCAGATGTCCTTCTGGACGACCTTCTGGACAAAGGCGAGGCTGCCAAGGTGGAGCCCCTTGCATGAATTTCATGCATTGGGCCTCTAGTTTAAAATATAAAACTATTAGAGGCCCGGTTCACAAATTTGTGCATTGCTGGGGTCCCTCAATGTGGCCTGCGGGGATTGGTTGGGCTGAAACAGCCAGTCCAATGCCACCTGCTACTCCTGCCTGCCACTCCCACTCATCCAGGCCCTGCTGCACCTGCCATGGTCTCCCACCGAGTCAGTTCTGATCAGAAGACGCTCGCGCTGCCACAGTGGCACTCGCCAGCCATGAGCCCTGCATCTGGCACCTATCCCGAGAAGGAGGGAGAGGGAAGGATGCAATTGGCCCTCCAGGTGGGCGGTGGGAACCCTTGCCAACCTGGGATCCAGATATGCCCCTCTTACATTCACTCTGGTTGTAGGGAGCCACCTGGCAGCTGCTTTTATATTGTTTCTTCCTTGTGGAGCATCTAGGGATGGGAAGCAGCCACAGTGTTCAAGACCAATTTCCAGGAGGCCGGCAGCACAGTCAGGATCATGCCAGCAGTGCCGGTCCATCAGTGCCTAGCATATTCTCCAGAGATTGGACCTTCAGGACACCTGAGGGAGTGAGTGGCTGCCACCAGGCTGGTGGACCTCTAGGATGGGTTGGTCAGCTGAGCAGCACTCCCACTGTGGAGCACACTGACCACCAAGGGGCAGCTCCTACATTAAGTGTCTGCCCCATGGTGGTTAGTAAACATCATAGCCACCGGTTGACCAGTCATTCTGTTGTTCAGTAGTTTGGCTGCTTAGGCTTTTATATATGTAGATACTAGAGGCACGGTGCATGAAATTTGTGCATGGGGGTGGGGGGCCGGTGTTGTCCCTCAGCCCAGCCGGCACTCTCTACAATCTGAGATCCCTCTCACAATCCAGGACTGCTGGCTCCAAAATGTTTGCCTGCCTGCCTTCCTGATTGCCACTAACCGCTTCTGCCTGCCAGCCTGATCACCCTCTAATAACTCCCATGCCAGCCTGATTGATGTCTAACTGCTCCCCTACCAGCCCGTTTTCCCCCAACTTCCCTCCTCTGCCAACCTGGTCACCCCTAACTGTCCTCTCCTGCAGGGTTTATCACCTTCAACTGCCCTCTCTCGCAGGCTTGGTCCCTCAACTGCCCTCCCTTGTAGGCATGGTGCCTCCCAACTGCCCTCCCCTACTTGCCTGATCACCCACAACTTCCCTCCCTTGCAGGCCTAGTCCCTCCCAACTGTCCTTCCCTGTTGGACTTCTTGTGTCCACATGGGGGCAGGATCTTTGATCACATGGGAGCAGCCATCTGGTGTGTTGGAGTGATGGTCAATCTGCATATTACTCTTTTATTAGATAGGATAGAGGCCCGGTGCATGGGTGGGGGCCAGCTGGTTTACCCTGTAGGGTGTACTGGATCAGAGTGGAGCTCCCTTGGGGTGTGGGGCGGCCTGAGCAAGGGGCCTGTGGTGGTTTTCAGCGACCAAAGTGGAAGCCCTGGTATCTGGGATATATTTACTTTCTACAATTGAAACTTGGTAGCCTGGAGCGGAGCCAAGCCTCCTGCTCACTCCATGATGGCAGCGGTTTCTGTTTGGATTTGTTTACCTTCTATAATTGAAACTTTGTAGCCTTGAGTGGAGGCTTAGGCTGGCAAGGGCAGGCAGAAAGCTTGGCTTCCTCCATTGCCAGGGAAACGCCTCCCTCCTGCTCTCTGTGGCTATAGCCATCTTGGTTGGGTTTATTTGCATACTTGCTCTGATTGGCTGATGGATGTGTCTTGTGGGTGTGGCTTGTGGATCAGAGTGATGGTTATTTGCATATTACTCTTTTATCAGGTAGGCTACTTAAAACATGCATGGTTATATTAACCAACATCAGCCCAATAAATTCAATACAGTTAAACTATGTAACACTATATAAACAGTATGAATCAATTGTTTCCTTTAAAAATGTACGTTTTATATACTCATACATATACATATAAAGACCTACAGGCATGCACAAGGTGATGAACGACAGGTATGAAGAACATATACCAAAATTTCAATATTTATTCAAGATTAGTGGAATGACAAGTGATTTGTGTTTTCTTTTCTAGGCTTTTATTTTCCAAATTTTCTACAACAAGCAGGTATTGCTTCTGTTAAAAGAAAACCACAATTAATCTTATAATGTTTTAAATGTATTATGTTTTACAAGGTACACTGAATTCTAAATATATATATTTCATTCATAAAAAGATATATGCAGCCACGGCTGGTGTGGCTCAATTATCTAGAACATCATCCTGTGCACCAAAGGACTGTGAGTTCAATTCCTGGTTAAAGTACATACTCAGGTTGTGGGTTCGATCCCCAGTTGGAAGGCTTATGGGAGGCAACCAATCAATGTTTCTGTCACATATTGATGTTTCTCTCCCCTTTCCTCTCTCTGGAATCAATGAAAAAAAATGTCCTTGGGTGAAGATTAAAAAAAGAATGATAGATGCAGACAATTACAGGCTTAAGTTGATTTATATATAATCATTTTTATGGGGCACAACTTGTTCTGCTACCAAACTTCTTTCACTTTATTGAATCATGTTATATTGCTAATCTACTATGTCATAATTTTTTAAATGGAGATTACTATGAATGTATGCAATTTATAATGTCAAAATCATGCTTTAATGCAAATTATTTTTAAAGCAAAAAACAAAAACTATAAAATCTGAATTGTTATAACTAGTCTGATTAATAAAGTAAGCAATGGCAAAACATGTCATCTCCAAGACATCACAATTGACACATGAGTTATCTGACATTAATGCTCCTTCTCCTGAATCAAGATCAACTAGACACTGAAAATCAAATGGATCTGATTATACAGTATATTTTTATTAACTTATTAATACACCTAAGTGCCTTTCTACTGCATGAGAAAGGAAAGTCTAATGTAATAAGATATGAGAAAACTGCATCAAACTGATTCCCTGGGTAAACTAGTAGGTCTTAAATTCCAAAAGTACTGTCGTCCTTAAAGGAAAGTTATAATAAAAAAGGGGGGATAGGGACAAGCTACCATGTTAAATGAAACTATGTTTCATCTTTGATGTGTCCATATTATGACAAATTTTACATGCAATATACTGTGCTCCTTAAGAAAAATACTATAGAGAGCATCCTTACTTTAGCTATTTAACAACAAAGCACATATATTGGATGCTGAAATTAAAAGCAAGCCAAAGTCAATTGACTAATTACAAAATGACAGATTCCACAAACCAGCCAAAGAAAATCCCATTAGTTTATGTTAAGTGGACAAGTGGCAGCTATTAGTAAGAACAAATGGATCAGTTTATAGCAAATACAGACAGAAAAGGCATGATCAGTATGGTGGGTGTCAGTGCCCCATGTCCCAGTCCCACAACACAAAACTGAAAGAAGGGACCAAGTGACAGACAATATGAACAATGGGTTGCTCTGTTACTGAGGAGTCAACTCTAGATTGCAACTTTGCAACTTTATACTTTCGGCTGGACAAAGAATGTCCCATGTCTTGCCAGAATGAGGGAAGGAGACAAAAAGCCTTGGGGCAGTCTCCCACAAGACAGGAAAATGATTAATAAATGATCTTGTGTCTTCTGTCTATCTTATCATGTACAATAAAGGATCACGGACTCTTGCCCCGAAATTTGAATCAGACTGTAGTTGAGCCTTGTTGATGTGGACTTTGTGGAGATGTGCATGATCATTAAGGTACCATGGCAGAGCCATTCCACTAGGTTATGTTACACACATTGATCAAGACGTCGGCATATAAAATTGTCATGCTTCTTTCCATAATTTTAAGCTTAGAAGTTTGAAAAGCCAACAACTATCAATTGTTGCGATATGCATAGCATTGAGCCAAACACTATAGGGAATTTTTCTATAGAATGCATTATCTGCTCTCAAGTTCAAATTCTTCTTGGGGGAAGCAATGTAAAACTATTATGATAGTGTTATTTTTCCAGAAAAGTTATTAAATTTGTGGTGAATGCTACAATAGAGAAAATATATTCATTGCAACTGTGCCTGGCTATATGCTCATATTAAATAGTAACTTAAAATATCTAAAAAAAGAAAGATGGGTATATTGAGTATGGCACATTCATACAATAGACTATTAGGCAGTCTCTAAAAATTGTGATATAACATATTTTTCTCTAATGGAACAGTGGCATAAAGAAAATGCCAAAAGAACAACTTGGAAAAAGAGCATACAATAGACTATAATGGGAAGACTTTTGAAGCAACAACATTCCATTAATAAATATTGAGAAAATTTAGTCATGAGATGATGAAGCTTTTTACAAAACAAGAAGCAGTGAACATAAACAGCAGCTGTTTATGAAGGCCTTTAAGCTCTGATCCTATTAAAGATGATAAACTTTGCAACTGAAGGCAGGAAATTCATGACTTAAGCTTTGCTGATGATATAAATGGAAGATAGCAGACAAATGTAAGAAGATAAAACTAGACCAAGACATGTAAAGATAAAATTTTAAACAATTTACAGCTACACTGATAGGAAAACTGCTAAACTTAAGTCCAAAATGAGCATTTATCTCCCAAATTTCCTAAGCTTCAACTACAAATATGATTTGTAAAGATAGAATTTGTTTAAAACAATATATTAACCCTCAAAGCATTTTATAATTTTATATTTTCAATACCAAATATATTAATGTCATAAACATTACTTGATATCAACTTTATTAGTTAACCTAAATATTTAGAAGCAGTAAATTATCCTATCTAATAAGAGTAATATGCAAATTGACCATCACTCCAAGATACAAGATGGCCGAACCCATGTGGTCAAAGATGGCTGCCCCAATGTGAACACAAGATGGCTGACACACGATGGCTGGCAGGGGAGGGCAATTGTGGGCAATCAGGCCAGCAGGGGAGAGCAATTGGGGGGGGACCAGGCCAGCAGGGAAGGGCAGTTGGGGGGGACCCAGGCTTGCAGGGGAGGACAGTATGGGGACCCAGGCTTGCAGGGAAGGACAGTTGGGAGGATCAGGCCAGCAGGGGAGAGAAGTTTGGGGGGACCCAGCCCAGCAGGGGAGGGCAGTTGGGGAAAATCATGCCAGCAGGGGAAGGTAGTTGGGAGGGAGCAGGCCTACAAAGGAGGATAGTTGGGGGGGATCCAGGCTTGCAAAAGAGGGCCATTGGGGGAGGGGGAGAACCAGGCCTGCAGGGGAGGGCAGTTGGGGGCAATCAGGTTAGCAAGGGAGGGCAGTTGAGAAGGACCAAGCCTACAGGGGAGGGCAGTTGAGGGGAACCCAGGCTTGCAGGGAAGGGAAGTTGGGGGGACCAGGCCTGCAGGGGAGGGCAGTTGGGGGTGATCAGGCCTCCAAGGGGCAGTTAGGGGTTACTGGGCCAGCAGAGGAGGGCATTTGTGGGGGGCCAGGCTGGCAAGGGAGGGCAGTTAGGGGCAATTGGGCCAGCAGCAGAGCAGTTAGGCATCTATCAGGCTGACAGGGGAGTGGTGAGGGGGTGATCAGGCTGGCAGGCAGAAGTGGTTAGGGGCAATCAGGCAGGTAGGCAAGTGAGCGGTTGGGAGCCAGCAGTCCTGGATTGTGAGAGGGATGTTCCTAAAGGGGTCCCAGATTGGAGAAGGTGCAGGCTGGGCTGAGGGACACACACACACACACACACACACCCTCCATGCACAAATTTCGTGCATCAGGCCTCTAGTTCTAAAATAAAATAAAAACATATCCAATGATGTAATATGACAATAATAAAAAACATAGGAAAAAAGCATAGCTAATTTGCAACAGGTAAAGAATCATATGTCTCCTTATGAAGCAATAATAAGCTGTCATTTATTTTTTTCTTTTCTAATAGTTTTCCATTTTTTAAAATAATATAACAAAGCAGTAAAAAGAAAATTCAGGGAGACAATGAGTCCAATTTGACTGAAGAAGAGGATACATATATGAAAGCAGTGGGAAACACAGGAGGAGTGGGAAGAGACAAATTGTGGAGGACCTGAAAAGGCACCCAGACTTAACTGAACAAATTAGTTAAACACCAACTTAATGAGTGTTCTATATTGAGCCTTGTCGATGTGGACTTTGTGGAGATGTGCATGATCATCAAAGTACCATGGCATAGCCATTCCACTACTTTATGTTACACACATAGAACAAAAGTCAGCATATTGGATATCCATGTTTCTTTCTTATTTTATAACTCTAATGAAAGTGTTGGAGTGGCAACAAAGTAACTATATTTAAAGAACTTCCAAATTAGGAGAAATATAAATAAATAGCGTATTTTTTATTTTACAATGCAAATTTTCTTCTAATATTAATATTTCTGAAATTCATGTATGTGCTTATTGTGGTAGTGATTTGCTTTCCCCCCCAAGAAGTTATTAAATTAATGGTGAATGCTACAATCCAGGAAATGTGTTCATTGCAGCAAAGGATCACAGCTGCTATACCAGAGGTATAGAATAATTATTACCAGAAAAGGATCTGGCCCTTGGCGGATCTGCCTAGGGTCAGCCAGCAGAGTGTGGGTTATTGACTTCGTGTGGGAAAAATTTCACAACAGAAGTCCAGATGACTATGAGGGAACATTTATTAAAGCTGGGGACAGTAAAATAAGAAAGTGCTTAGTATTGAAGAAGCAATAGGAGAACCTAGACTGGGTTGCCCTAGCCCTCTGGGAAGTCAGAGAAAAGGGGGTCTTGGGAACAGGTTCAGGGGACTAGCCTGCTGCTGCCCATTGTTCCCCAGGTTGCAAGTCTCATGAGGTCCCTTAAGGTTTAGGAGATGCATGCCTATAGGGGAAGAAGAGGGGAAATGGAATAATGGGAGGGTCCCCAGAGGAAGAGCACAAGCTGCACCCTTTGTCTCCAGGCTTTATTTCTTTCTTACAGGCAGGAATCTTAGGAGAGGTTTCAGGGGAGGGTTTCAACAGAAAATTCATCAGTTATCTAGGTGTGTTGCTTCTGGATCTTCACTAATTGGTCAGCATCAGGGCAGGGAGTTGTCAGTCATCACAGCTGGTCCTAGTGTCACCCACCTGGTTTTGTGCTTTTCTGTGGAGCTTAAATATTACTGGGCCTAGATATTATTTCTAGGGAAGTGACCTTCTGCATCTGCTGTAAATTGATGTCAGTTTGTTCAGCTATCTGTCTGTTTCCCTATTCCACTTGTCCTGGCTTACTGGCTTGTCTCAAAATAAGTCAGTCAGAGAAAGACAAATAGCATATGATTGCACTTATATGTGGAATCTAAAGAACAAAAAATCAAACAAACAAAATTGAAACAGACTGATGGTTGCCAGATGAAAGGGGGTTGGGGGACTGAGTGAAAAAGGTGAAGGGATTAAGAAGCACCAATTGGTAGTTACAAAATAGTCATGGGAATCTAAAATATAGCATAGAACATGCTAGTATATTCAGTAATACTGTAATAACTATGTATGGTATCCAGTAGATACTAGAAATATAGGAATATCATTTTGTAAAGTATATCATTGTCTAACCACTATGCTGTACACCTGAAACTAATACAAAGTAATATTGAATATAAACTGTAATGGGAAAATTTTTTTAAATAAAAATCACCAGTTATATAAAGCATAGTTTATGTATTAGCTTGTTTTCACATTTTTAAGTGTTCAAAACAAGGAATAAACCATCCAATGTTAAGGAGCTGGCTTACTCATTCCAGGTGTTTTAGTAGGGAGCGGCTATAGGATTAAACCTCAGACTGATCTGTTGGCAAAACCACAAACAAGTCCCAGGTTAGAGGGCACAGCCCTCTTAGCATAATGAAGTTCCCTAGATCCTTCCTGGGTAGCTGATGGGCTGTGGGAGGTGCAGCAAGTGCTGCCAAAGCAAGCAAAACTCACAAGAACATTGTAACTATGGTGACCATTACCTTGTTTACCTCTGACTATAAAAAAAAAAAAAAAGCATGACTTGCCGTCTGGATCTCTGTGGCCTCAGCCAGGCACAGGAGATCCACCGAGCCCCAACTTATTCTCTTTGTCTGTCTGTTCTTTAATCCTTCACCACACCCCCTCAGGCTCACAGAACCCTTGGCTGTGCTGGCCCAGTACATGTGGCACCCAACATAGGGCCCGAGTTCAGGGGAACTACAATTATAAGGTGAAAGGAGGCCCCCTTAAGGCATGTGTGCAGAAAGCAAGAACGAAGGTAGAGAGCAAAGTTTAGTAATAGTTAGGTGTAAAACATGGGAAATTAAGACTGTCCAAATCTGAGGACTATAAAGAAAAAACAGACCCTTCAGAAGGAAATCCAACAGAACCAGCCTCGAAAGGACAACATCTTCTCACAGACAGCATCTTCAAGAGAAGCCAGAGTATCAACAGCAGCACCTGAATGCCAAGATCATCCCACAGAGGCTTGCCAACCTTCAGCAGCTGTGGTGCTTCCTCATCAAGGAAAGGGAGAAGCAGCACTGGTGGCTGGAGGAGGTACAGGGGACCCAGAGAAACTCCTTATCCCTTCGTTCAAAAGACTGAGAGTTGCCCCAATGACAATGATTCAGAAGATAAAAATGAAGGATAAGCAAGGGATCAAGATGCTGACTAGCTTTGGTGAGCTGCCAGTTTTCTGTAAAGTCTTGCTTGGCCAAATCTGAGGACTCTGAGTAGATAACTTTCATTTTGTAGCTGAAACTTTTAACATGATTGTAGTTTGATTTCTCTCTCATTTCTGTATTGCATTGGCATTGTTTTGTTATTGTTTTAATAGCCAGAGTTTTGTTCTTGATGTTCAAGTTTTAAAATGTTAACATGTCTGTACTTTGGGTTTTACATTGCATTGTTCTGTTATTGTTCTAATAGTCATAACTTTCTTCTTGATGTGTAAGTTTTATTGTAGTAACTTAAAAATAAAAGAAGGGAGAGATGTAGGGAGCAACTATAGGGTTAAGCTTCGGACTGACCTGTTGGCAAAGCCACAAACAAGTCTCAGCTTAGAGGGCACAGCTCTCGTAGCATAATTAAGCTTGACGTTATGAAGTTCCCTAGATCCTTTCTGGGTAGCTGATGGACTGTGGGAGGTGCGGCAAGTGCTGCCAAAACAAATGAAACTCACAAGAACATTGTAACTACGGTGTCCACTACCTTGTATACCTCTGACTATAAAATAAAACATCAGCTTGCCATCTGGATCTCTCTTTGTGGCCTCAGCCTGGCACAGGAGATCCACCAGCCCTAGCTTATTCTCTTTGTCTTTCTTTTTTTTAATCCTCCCCCCCTCCCTTCAGGCTCATGGAACCCTTGGCTGTGCTGGCCCGGCACAAGTGACAATGAGATTCCCATAGTAGAAAGAGTAATCTGGCTATAATGTGAAGGACCAACTGGATTTGACCATAAGTGAGGCAGATAGATTGTGCAGGATAGCTGTTGATGAGTCCAGTTAATGGTGAGGAGGGAAGGACCTGAACAACAATGGTAGTGAGAATACACAGGAAGGAAACAGATGCGAAAGCTATTCAAAGAGCTATGACCACAGGCCTCAGTTCCTAATTAGATATAGACAGTAAGAGAGGAGAAGAGTCCAGAGTCATTCCCAAGTTTCTGGTTTGGATGACCAGGGAGTCTGGGCTCAATAACAAGAGTTGTTTTGTTTTATTGATATTTTAAGTTTGAAGAGATTCTGGGGTGTCAATATTCATTTAGTTACCTCCTTTTATGAGTAATTATAAAATCAGATCCTCCTTCAAACCCCATCCTCGGTCTCCTTTATAAAGCCTTTCTGATGCTCTACCAATACAATAAGATGTAATCTCACTCACTTTGAATCTGAATTACACTTTGTTTTCACTTATGACATTTGTCTTACACTAGGACTATGTTTCTCAGTCTTGGTATCATTGGTATTTTGGAGCAGATACATCTTTGTGGTTTGGGGCAGTCCTGTTCACTGCTGGCAGCTTAGTAGCATCCCTGGCCTCTACCCACTAGATGTTACCAGCAACCCCAAGTTGTGACAATCAAAAGTATCTCAAGACATTATCAAATATCATTCCCTCGGAGCCAGTCTTCCCCAGGTTGTGAACCAGCAATTTAGCCTACATAATAGATATGTGAATACTTATTTTATACCACTATTAAATAACTAGAGGCCCGGTGCATGAAATTCATGCACGGGGTGAGGGAGCGGGGTGTCCCTCAGCCCAGCCTGCACCCTCTCCAATCTGGGCCCCCTTGAGGGATGTCCAACTGCCGGTGGGATAGGGCCTAAATCAGCAGTCGGACATCCCTCTCACAATCCAGGACTGCTGGCTCCCAAATGCTCACCTGCCTGCCTTCCTGATTGCCACTAACCGCTTCTGCCTGCCAGCCTGATTACCCCCTAACCACTCCCATGCCAGCCTGATTGATGTCTAACTACTCCCCTGCCAGTCTGTTTGCCCCCAACTTTACTCCTCTGTAGGCCTGGTCACCCCTAACTTCCCTCCCCTGCAGGGTTGATCACCTCCAACTGCCCTTTCTTGCAGCCCTGGTGCCTCCCAACTGCCTTCCCCTGCTGGCCATCTTGTGTCCACATGGGGGTAAGATCTTTGACCACTTGGGGCAGCCATCTTGTGTGTTGGAGTGATGGTCAATCTGCATATTAATCTTTTATTAGATAGGATAGAGGCCTGATGCACAGGTGTGGGCCAGCTGGTTTGCCCTGAAGGGTGTCCCAGATCAGGGTGGGAGTTCCCTTGGGGCATGGGGCAGCCTGAGGGAGGGGCCTGTGATGGTTTGAAGGCCAGCCAAGCCTCCTGCTCACCCGGTGGCTAATGCCATTTCTATTTGGATTTGTATACCTTCTATAATTGAAACTTTGTAACCTTGTATGGAGGCTTAGGCCAGCTAGGGCAGGCGGAAAGTTTGGTTTCTTCCATTGCCTGGGAAACCCAAGCCTCCCTCCTGGTAGCCATCTTGGTTGGGTTTATTTGCATACTCACTCTGATTGGCTCGTGGGCGTGGCTGGTAGGCATGGCTTGTGGGTGTAGCAGAGAGGTAATTAATTTGCATATTACTCTTTAATTAGATAGGATTCCTTAAAGGCAGTAATTTTACAACCTTGTCCATACACATAAAATAGATAAAACAAATCCATTCTCACAAACCCATTAAAGTAGTTTAAAGAGACAATCATCTATGTTCAATTTACTATTTTTAATTTATAAATATCTTTAAAAGTAATTGATTTCCCATTGACACTTGCAATCCCAACCAATTAGCTCTAAGTATTAAGGATTTACACATTGTAATTACTTTTTTAAGAGGGGAAAATTCTACACTACACATTCTAAAATCTCTTATTGACATAATCATTTACCGTATTTGCCGGCGTATAAGACGATTTTTTGGCCCTGAAAAATATGCCTCCAAGTGGGGAGTAGTCTTATACGGCGAGTATATAACAAACTCTGTATTTTGAGTGGAAATGTTAGGGGGTCGTCTTATACGCCCAGTCTCTTATACGCCGGCAAATACGGTATTTTTCAGGGCCAAAAAATCGTCTTATACGCCGACAAATACGGTAACAAAGCCATTTTTTTAGTGAAATCCAAATTCACAAATATTCCAGAATCAGTTGGTCTCCATAGAGTTTAAATAAAAGTTTATGCCACAGTTACTTTATTTCTGGTTCATGTCACTTTGAGTCCCTAATGTTATACATAAAGGTCTACTGAGACTGAAGCTATTAATTTAAAGATAAAGTGACAACAATCACTGTGACAAATTATAAAAGAGTATACAGAATCAACAATTTCCACAAACAGGAAAGGACTTACTGCCCTATTTAAAAAAAAAAAAAAGACACTTTTCTTTAAAATTTTTCATTTTTAACTTTCCATTGTTTAATTTATCCATTACAGTCCATTGACTGGCATTCTATAAGTGGAATGCTATCAATTTATAGTTTATTTGAAACAGGAGAAATACAATTTAAAAAGTTTGACCTTTAACAGAATGAGTGCACTAGTTTAAGGTAAGACTAAACACAACTTAAATTATTGTTATAAAACTGACTTGTACAGTTTTCTTTAATTATATTAAATAGTTCCCTATTGTGTAATATTATTATTTTTTCTATAAAAGGGAAGCAAACAAAACTTTCTCAAACTTCTCAAGAACTGATTAAGAGTATTACAATGCTTCAAGAAATATCTGAATATACTCAAACTCTAGAGAAAAAAGGAAATCGAAAGTATTTGCCTTTCTAGATCATGATAATAAATATCCTCTGTAGAAAGAGCATGGGCATCATACAGTTAAGTATCCCTTAAAGAAGGCTATTGGGATAGGCTTGGAGAATTATATGCCTTTTTGCAAAGTTATATGCCTATTTCACTGTGTATCTTAAAACTTAAATAAATACCACCTCCCAGGACCAATATGCTGTAAGTTCTCAATTACTTGTATTTGTGAAAATTGTCTCTAACATTATCTCTTACACTATCAATAAGGTTCTGGATTTTGTCCACCTTTATGCTTCTGGTGATGAATATACAAATGATTACTTGTATTACCAATAATCTAAATCAAAAATTTTAATTTTAAGGAAAGTTCCTATAATCCAATTCTGAAATATCCCAATCAACCACTTAGGTTCTCTTGCTTATAATCCAATATATAATTCTTTTTTCTGAAAACATGATAAGCTCAGATATTCCAAAAGCAACTAATTTAGCTGATTACCACACAGTCCTAATTCTAAACTGACTTATTCTCCATACTGACTCCTTAAAGCATTTTGCTCTACTTTATACCTTTCTTGTGCTCACCAAGCTTGTTTGCCCTAATGGTACTATTTCACTTTTTTAAGATTAAAATGTAAGGCATTAGTGTCCCCAGACATCTACCTTCACCTTCATGTTTGCAAAAGTCAGGTTACTCCTCTCTTTAATGGCTAACAGCTCCCCATCCCATCCATGCTTCCCATGTACTCAAATGAAGGTCCTCCCTCCTCCTCTTGCATTCTGACACTGAAATATCCACCAGTTCACACCTCTCAGCCTCTAAGTGTGTTTGAGAAAACACAGAACAAACCTTAGTTAACATTTTCCCTTAAAGCACAATGTCATTCTCAACTCTGTATCCACCATGCAACTTCTCCCCTGAAATTCTGCAACTGTCCCCTCTGCCTAATCAAAACTTGATCCCATACTGATTGTTTACCTCAAGAGTCAGGAAATACCTAATTTTACAGAAGCTTTCTCAAACCAATTTAACCCCCAATAAAATTAAGCCTTATGCCACAGTTTCATATCACTTATTGTATACTTTATAAAGGTGTACAATCTTAAGTACTGTTACATAATTCTTTTTTAATTGTTACACATATAACTGAACACATTCAACCACGTCTTTCTTTTTTATTGGCCACATTGTTTCCATAGTTGGAGTTCAATAAATGCTTGCTTAATGAGTCTATTCTAAAATCATCAGAGACACTAAGACAAGCTATGCAAACACCACACACAAAACAAAAAATATTGCACACAAACAAAAATATATAACCTATGAAGTTAAAAAAGCATTTTTTTCATAAAAAATAAGCTATTTATTAGCATATTGTTTAATAATAGCTTTGTTATAAGGAGAAAATGTGTTGCAATGGAAGTAACATTTGAATAGTGAGTGCTAGAGTTGGAAAACATAGCTTCTGACCCACACTCTGCCATACACTAGTCATTAACTTTGGGCAAATCACTTAACCTCTCTCAACAAGGAGTACTTTGTACTCTGACAAGCTCACAGGGTTATTATTAGGATACAATAGGATAATATATATGAAATTACTTCAAAATTTATAAATGCTATTATTTTAATGAAAAATGTGCCCTGCAATTTAAAATAACATTTTTAACTTGCAAAAGGAAGAAATTAAAAGGTAACTATTTATGCTATAGAAGAATTCATCACTGAATAAAAGAAATAACTATAAGGTCCAGCAACTCAAGTCAATATAGAGCAATTAAAATGTGAGTCAGCCGAAACGGGTTTGGCTCAGTGGTAGAGCGTCGGTCTGCGGACTGAAAGGTCCCGGGTTTGATTCCGGTCAAGGGCATGTACATTGGTTGCAGGCACATCCCCGGTAGGGTGTGTGCAAGAGGCAGCTAGTTGATGTTTCTCTCTCATCGATGTTTCTAGCTCTCTCTCTCTCTCTCCCTTCCTCTCTGTAAAATATCAATAAAATATATATTTTTTTAAAAAATGTGAGTCAATGCCTGCCAGTTTGGCTCAGTGGATAGAGCGTCAGCCTGTGGACTGAAAGGGTCCCAGATTCAATTCTGGTCAAGGGCACACCCTGGGTTCTGGGCTTGATCCCCCAGTGGGAGGCATGCAGGAGGCAGCAGATCAATGATTCTCTCTCATCATTGATGTTTCTATCTCTCTCTTCCTCTCCTTTTCTCTTTAAAATCAATAAAAATTTATTTTAAAAATGTGAGTCAATTGTCAAAAATGTGCTTCACATTGAATTTTTCAAGGGAGACATTTCTTACATAAAACAAAGCAGATATTTGAATCAGGCCACAAAATCACAAACTCATTCCACTGAATGCACTGAGAAGGCCTTCATCTATGTAACAAAATCAAATGTTGCTACAATAAAAAGATGAGTGGTTGCCAGGAATTGGGAAGTGGGGTGGAGGTGGGATAAACAGGAAAAGCACAAAGGGTTTTGAGAGCAGTAAAACTCTTCCATACGGCACTTAAAGTGAATACATGTTATCATATATTTGTTCAAACCCACAAAATGTACAACACCAAGAGTGAGCCCTAATGTAAACCAGGGACTCTGGGTGATAATGATGTGTCAATGTAGGTTCATAAATTATAACAAATGTGTCAGTGTGGTGGGAGATGTTGATAATAGGGAAACCTATACATGTGTAGAAAGTCATTGTGCTTTCTGCTCAATCTTCCTGTGAACATAAAACTTCTCTAATAAAAATAATAGTCCATTTAAAAAAATCAGATGCTGCAAAGTTTATCTGGCTCCATTTTACAACCTGATACAATGCACCATGCCCCACAGTTGAAGAGGTGAACCAGCACATGTAGGAAATACTAGAGTTGACTCTTGGTTTACAGGAAAACATGTGATTAATCAGGACACAGTACAATCAGATGTATGTAAGAATTCATAAATCTGTTTCACAGACCTATTGTTTAAGGATATAAAGAGGTATGAAAAAGCAGAGGCAGCAGCTCCAAGCAGGCTCAGGCTTATTTGTAGCATGGTTGACAAAGTCAAATACGACAGGATAGCGACTAAAATCATTTTCAAGTTCTCGTAAGGCCAACAGATTATCACAGTATCCAGACTGACAAAAAAGTTCTAGGCAATTTCCCTTTGTCTTACCAAGCCTAGCTATAGATCATCAAAGATGGGATATTACAAGAGTCAGCTACTTTCCCAGAATGAATTATCAACTTACTGACTCCTGTTTTTATGTCTTTATATGGGTGACGATTTTAATCAAAATGTGTCAGGAAGGCAGATCTTTTCCAAAAAAATCACAAGCACAAACCATCAATTGGAGACTCAAGTAAATTAGCTAACGCTCCTTTTAAATGTTAATTTCCTGGAAAGGCTGCAATAATCAGTTATCTTTGAGCTCCAACCCAGGAAAGGAAGCAGAGTGAAGCTGAAGAGGGAAAAAGAAACAAGAAAGGCTGCAGGAGGGAGAGGGCAGGTGAAGGATAACAAGCCCCAGAAATGTAGAGGTAAAAAGACACAGAGGATAAATTTTGCCAACTGCTACCTACTGTCCATTTTACCTCATAGCAAGACTGTTAATAGAGAAAACAAGATTTTGCTGCTACATATTTTGGGAGCACTATTTTCTTAATGCAAATTTATAAAACAGTATTAAATGCAAACCAGAGTAATGCATGGGAACTGAAAAAACTATAGCTTCCTGGTAAGTTTTTATTCACTTTAGACATCACATGATTTTTTAAAAAATGAATCTCTGCTTCACACAAGTAAATTTAAAAGACTATTCAATTAGAACTTAAAGACTTAGTTACTACTTTGGATTTTGACCCTCTTAACTAATGGCTTTAAGTTTGTCAGTAAACTTTAATCAGTTCTCAGTCATTCAAACAATAAATGTTTCTTGAGTGCCTTAAAAAATAAGTTATTTAGAGTTATTTGATTGCACATTAGAAGCACTAGAAAGACTTTTTTTTTTTAAGTCTCTTAGCCCCTGAGATTCTGATTTAATTGGTTTGGGGTGGGGCCCAGGGATAGTTTTGTTTTGTTTAAGATAAACACTCCCTTGTGGTTTCAATGTGCAGCCAAGGTGGAGAACCAATGGCCTATTTCATCTTATGTATATGTAAGGAACAGCAAAATAATGCGAAAAGCCCTCCCTGGTTCCTTAGAAATTTATCAGTTTACCCTCTTATCTAATTTTGTTTTAACCCAGATTCTTCTTTTTCCAGGCTCTTCCCAATCCAATAAACCATTATATGGCAATCTAAGCAGTTTGGTTCTGAACCATTATCCCACTGAGAGTCATTTTAATTATAGCAATATCAACAAACAACTGTGCTACTCAAACAAAGGATATTCAATGAATCTATGTATATGTGTTTGTGTGTATATGTATGTAAAATCTCAAGCAGGCTCTATTTTTCTTCAGTTCCAGTATACCTACTTTCACCTTTCACTTATATATAGCACATACTAATCTCCTTACACACTAAAATACTGCCCATAAATAGTTCATGGCTGAATTTTATCAAAAAGAAAAAAAAAAAAGCAAATGAGTCTCTCACAGATTTCTCATTTAAATTCTGATGTGGCCGAAACCAGTTGGCTCAGTGGGTAGAGCCTCGGCCTGGGGACTGAAAGGTCCCAGGTTCAATTCCAGTCAAGGGCATGTACCTTGGTTGTGGGCACATCCCCAGTAGGGAGTGTGCAAGAGGCAGCTGATCGATGTTTCTCTCTAATTGATGTTTCTAACTCTCTCTCTCTCTTCCTCTCTGTAAAAAATCAATAAAAATATATATTTTTAAAAAATAAATAATTCTGATGTGTTCCCATAAGGAACATACATTCACCTGGAAAAAAAAAAAAGTAAAATGAAGTAGAATTATCTCAAAAAAGCCTGGTGTTAATCTAGACTCTGATAAAGTTCATGATAAATGAATGCTTTACCAAAAACAAATATGGTTCTGGTTTCTATTAATGCCTGCCTCAGAAAACCAACTGAAGGCTTAAAAGCCAACAATTATAACCACATGATATTCATATTTATGAAAAAAATATTATCAAGTACAACATAAGCAATATATAATGAGAAGACTCACCAAGTATATGACTTGTTCCCTACCTTTAAGGAGCTCTCCATCTCCTCAGAGACAGAAAGACACAAACATAAAAAGAAAATACAGCCAATACTAGCAAGTAAATGGTAAAGACAATAAATACCATGGGAATTCAAAGAAACAGGAGACTGCTAAGTACTAAGGGAGTTGGAGACAGTTTCTTGGAAAAGCTGGGCCTTGAACAAAATTAAATAGGTGGAGAAAGGAAGTAAATCCCAAGCATGTGGATGACCTTGTACAAAGATGAGGCAGAAATATTTGAGGGACAGGGAGTTAACCTAGTTGGAACAGAGGGTTCTATGTAGGAGCTTTGGGGGAGGTAAAGTTGCAATAGCAAATTGGAGCCAGACGGTGAAGGAAACCCTGAATGCCAAGCTAAGATGCTTAAACTTTGTCCTACAGAAAGAGAGATCCTTTATAGGTTATAAAAAAACAATAAGCAAAACAATATATCCCAATAATGACAGTTTGAAACCATTTCTCTTGAAGCCTTGAAGAGCATACCAAGTAGTATAATATCTTGCCAATGTATTCATGAATATGTGAACATACTGCTTAGGAAATCTGTTCAGAGTGAAGGAGGAAATATTCAAACATGCTTTCCAAAATACAAAATCAGTGATCAAATACACATTTATAGTTCTTATGGTAATTCCTAAAAGATTAATTGGGTGGAATAATTCAGTTTTAGAGTGCCCTTCTC
Organism: Vespertilio murinus; assembly: GCA_963924515.1. Taxonomy (NCBI): domain Eukaryota; kingdom Metazoa; phylum Chordata; class Mammalia; order Chiroptera; family Vespertilionidae; genus Vespertilio; species Vespertilio murinus. The sequence continues at coordinate 65,279,502 of OZ004710.1, forward strand.
TCCCCACCTTTCTCCAAGCACATACATTGATTTAACAGCCAGAAACTGAATACACTGAAATCGTGTTAGGAAAATAAGAAGCCATTTATTACTTCTCATTATGGGTGAATTTACTTACTACATTGTTGCAAAATTGCTACATTATCAAAATAATTTTGTCCATGATTTCTTTCAGCAAAGCAAATGAAAAAAGATATAAATAACAAATTTAAAGATTATGAAAAGCAAAAAAAAACCCTTTCTTTACACCCAAATATTCAACACACCTAAAATATTCAGCATTGGTTTATAAGGCAGAGGGGAAATAGAGTGCATTCACAACAAAAATGCCATCCACAACAAAGAGTACCAGAAAGTAAGTATATCTAAAACATTACAATAGCCAATTTTTCATCCAAAATGATAAGCCATTAACCCACAACTCCATAAAGAATGGAGTTCATTGTTTCTCAAAAATGCCCTTAAGATTTTTGGCTATTTTTGCTATAAAATTAAGACTTAATATGAAACAATGATTCTTGCCCCTGGTAACCAGACATGTGATTAATGATTTAATTTGCAGCAAATACTAATTTAAGCACCACTACCTTCTCAACACCAGGAAAATGAAAAATGTCTGTCTTCAAGGCATACGTGACAAGAAGGCAAGCATATTCTAAGATGATTAAAACACAAAATAAGAACACAAAAACCGTGGCACTGCTGCTGCTGTACTATGAAAAGGGATATACCATTCTTGCAGGCACGTATGCCTTTAAGAAATATGTGTAGGTTATGATTTTATGTATTGTCTCTTCTCCCCCACTCCTGGAAAGATGGGAACATCCAGGAGAGTTGGAAGAAGTGCATTAAGGAAGGTGTCAATACCTCCCTCCCCACCCCTGACTAGGAAAACTCGCTTTAACAATAATGCTCTTTCACCCCCCACATAACACCCGGTTGCATACATCCTACAATCGGCATTCCTCCCCCCTCTCCTAACCCCTTTTTTGCCCCCCACATTCACAAGCTGCTCTGACTTTTGTCGGTATAGCTGCCCCGTGCACCCGCCCAGACCAGCAGAGTCCAACAACACATCCACGCAGCCACCCTTTCTCCCCACCTCCTCGCTCTCAGCCCCGCTTTCCCTCGCCACCCACAGTTCTGTCCTGTCACCTGCTTGGGTGGTGTCCGTCAGGTCGTAGCCGCAGCCCGGGAAGTCTCGGAGTTTCCTGCCGCTGAGGCTCAGGATGCCTGAGTTGCCCGCCTCCTCCAGGGCCCGGTCCAGGCTCCTCGCCGTGTGCTGAGGCTGCAAGCTCCCCGGGTTCCACTGCGGCCCGTGAGGGAAAAGCTGACCGAAAAGAGTCGGTACCGGGATGGGCAGGACCGCGGTCCCGCCGCCGCCGCCTCCCCCTCCGGCTCCACCGCCTCCTCCGGCAGCGCCACAGCCACCGCTACTTCCACCTCCACCACCGCCGCCCCCACTGTTACCACCACCTCCCTGACTCGCCGCCATGTTCCTGGGAGAGAGAATAGCCCCCGACAATACTCTCAGCTTCTGCCGTGAGTGTAGGGGGTTCTTAGGACGCATGCGCATGCTGGGGGCGGGGTGGGGGGGGCGAGGTAGAGTGGGAAGGAACCGGGGGGCGGGCTTGGAGGAGGTGTTGGGTAGAGGACTGTGGATGTGGAAACGTGCAGAAAGAATGCTTGCTTTAAGAAATGTGTGATCAGACCAAGGATGCTAAATCCCGGTTCCGTTGCTTTGGGTACCAAAATCTTGCGAAGCGACACCAGCTTAACTGTAGGTCATTTGGCGATATGTCCCCAAATCTCTAAGTTGCTTCACCTTCTTCTTTCTACGAAACAAAGGCAAATATTTTAGATGGGATGAAAGGGAATGGCTTCCGAATATACTGAAACAGCTTTTAGGACAGTCACCTTATTGAAACGCTTACCACAAGTGCTTCAGGAATCGTTCACTGGTTAAATGATTGGGGGTCATTTGGGGAGGAATATTGGTGCAGAAGAAGTGCGCTGAGTTTTGAGCCCATTTGAATTTTTTGCTATAATTTAGAATTCCAAAATAAGAAAAGACTTTTCAGATGTTTTCAAGGAAGTCTCTCTTTTCAGTGTGTGTGTGGGTCTCAGCCAAACTGCTGCCTTACAAAACTTGGAAAAGTTCTCTGCATTCTGTTCCATCATTCTTTGAGGTTGTTCCAAGATCACCAAAATATCTTGAGTATAACTGATGGAAAACTCTTTGATCATGAAACAACCTTAAAGTTTATGGTTGAAATGCAGGTTTTGGTGTTAGGTGGAATTCTGAAGGTATAACACTGATCATATGAAGCTAATCAACCTTGTATTTTAGGAGTTCATTCTCAGAACTTGAACCTAACTATTCAAGCCACTACCACCCTACCATCCCCAATCAGAGTTATTAAAATCTTCTCACTAATAGCCAGTAAAATTACCCTGAAAATTATCAGAATGCTTGAAGATATTCAGTTATAATTAATTTGAATACCATATGTATCTATTTCCCATTAATTTCCATTTGAACAATCTGTCAACAATCTAATTGCCTTAGTGAAATCTCCACAAAAGTTTATCAGTCATAGACTCTACTTCAGAAAAGAAATACAGGAAACAATGACAATTTGTCAAGATTGCTTCGTGGCCACATGGGTTAATGAAAATGATTACGTTGCAAGAAGTTACATTTGCCATATGCATGACCCACAGAATGAACAAAACTGAGAATCAGACACTTCAATGAATTAGTAAGTAATATACAATTATTTAATCCCACTGGTGTCAGAAAGGAATGCTGTACTTCATCTTTCTTAGATTAAAAATCAATTCAAGCATTAATGGAGAACTTCCAGAATCAAGAGGGATGAGAAGGGAAACTAAATTCATTAGAGAAAATATTAGGAAAGGGCCATAGCTAGATTGGCTCAGTGGATAGAGCATCAGCCCACAGAAGGGTCCTGGTTTTGATTCTGGCCAAGGACACCTCATTTGCAGGCTTGATCCCCTGCCATGTGGGAGGGAACCAATTAATGTGTCTCTCTCACATCAATGTTTCTCTATCTCTGTCTCTCCCCCTTTCTTCCACTCTCTCTAAAAATCAATGAAAAGATATCCTCAGATGATGATTAACAATAAATAAAACAATTTTTTTAAAAGAAAACATTAGGAATCTACCTATATATATATATATATATATATATATATATATATATATATATAAAAGGCTAAGCAACCATTACAACCAGATGACCGGCTGGTAACTATGGTGTGCAATGACCACCAGGGGGGCAGATGCTCAATGTAGGAGCTTCCCCCTGGTGGTTAGTGAGCTCCCACAGCCAACCTCCCACGCTGGCCAACCTTCCACAGTCCCTCTCCAGATCTGGCCTCAACCAGCCCTGATCCCTGGCCAGGCCAAAGGAACCCACTTGTGCACAAATTCATGAACTGGGCTTCTAATATATATATATATATATATATATATATATATATATATATATATATATATATATATATATAAATATATATATATATATATAAATATATATATATATATATATATATATATATATATATATATATGGCTAATATGCTAAGTGTCCCTCAGCCCATTTGACTGGTCGCTATGATGTGCATTGACCACCAAGGGTCAGACACTCAAAGAAGCGGGAGTTGCTGTGATGTGCACTGGCCATTTACAGAGAAATGGCAGTGTGGACCTGGCACCTGACAAAGCAACACTTGGCTTCCCCCAAGTGAAATACAGGCCCTTCCACCACCTCGAAGCAACACCCCACCGAATCAACACCACACCAGATTGCAGCCAATGCAGCAATGGCACAAAAAGCGGCGCCCAGCAGAAATGGTGGCTGTGGGTGCTGGGTAAGAACATCATGTAGCAACACCCAGCTTTCTCTTCCTAGCAACTACCCTCCTTGGAGTTTCTTCAGCCCAGGAACATGACTTGCTAGACAGATGCAAATATTTTACAATTTAACCAAATGTTTGTGAAGCATTTTCCTGTGCTTCATCTCATTTGATCTTCACAGAAGTCCTGGAGTATGTAGATAGGAGACTCTGTAGAATCCTATTTTCTTTTCATTAGCCAAAAAATGGAGAGTTAGAAAGTTTAGAAACTTGACCTGACTGAAATGAAGTAAGAAATTGTGGGCCTTGAAAATGACTTCAGGTTTTCTCACTGCACAGAATAGAGTCAAGCACTGCTGCAGTTAAATATTTTACCCTTTGTTCTCCTTGCATAATCTACAATAATAATCTACCATGTGTGTATAATGTGCTCTGTTATCCTGTCCAAGGTGGGTCCTGCTTTTTACCCTGAGCAACTGGGAGAGGCTCTAGCCACCCATCACTTTGAACTGGAACCAGTGGGCTAGAAAGTAATTATCTTAATTGTTTTTATTAATTTTTCTTAAATGTATGTATAGCTCACATTTACTTCAATATTTAATATTAGAAATGTTTGGGGTCTTTAGAAATTTGGTGATTTTTTGGATCAGAAATATGCTATAGGAACCTGACTCATTTATAGCAATTATCCAATAAAAGAGCAATATGCAAATTAACCATCACTCTGCTACACCCATAAGCCATGCCTACCAGCCATGCCCACAAGCCAATCAGGAGTGAGTATGCAAATTAACCAAACCAAGATAGCTGCAGCCACAGAGCCAGCAGGGGAGAGGCTTGGGTTTCCCTGGCAATGAAGGAAGCCAATCTTTCCATACACCGGGGCAGGCCCAGGCCTCCACTCTAGGCTACGAAGTTTCAATTATAGAAGATAAATCCCAATAGAAATGGCTGACACCACTGAGCAAGAAGGAGGCTTGGCTTTGCTCCAGGCTACAAAGTTTCAACTATAGAAGATAAATAAATCCCAGATAACAGGACCTCCACTTGGGTCACCAGGGTGTGTAGCTAGCCTGAAAACCACCACAGGCCCCTTGCCCAGGCCACTCCACATCCCAAGGAAACCCCTACCCTGATCAGGAACACCCTTCAAGGCAAACCAGCCAGCTCCCACCCATGCACCAGGCCTCTATCCTATCTAATAAGAGTAATATGCAAATTGACCATCACTCCAACACACAAGCTGGTTGCCCCCATGTGGTCAAAGATCCTGCCCCCATGTGGACACAAGATGGCCAGCAGAGGGAGGCAGTTGGGAGGGACCAGGCCTGCAAGGGAGGGCAGTTGTGGGTGATCAGGCCTGCAGGGCAGGGCAGTTAGGGGTGACCAGGCCTGCAGGAGAGGGCAGTTAGGGAGGACCAAGGCCTGCAGGGGAGAGCAGTTGGAGGGACCAGGCTTGCAGGAGAGGGCAGTTGGAAGCAACCAGGCCTGCAAGGGAGGGCAGTTGAGGGGAACCAGGCCTGCAGGGGATGGTGGTTGGGAGGGACAAGGCATACAAGGGAAGGCATTTGGGGATGACCAGGCCAGCAGGGGAGGGCAGTTAAGGGTGACTAGGCCAACAGGGGAGGGCAGTTAGGTGCAATCAGGCCAGCAGGGGAGCAGTTAGGCATCAATCAGGCTGGCAGGGGATTAGTTAGGGGGTGATTAGGCTGGCAGGGTGAAGCAGTTAGGAACAATCAGGCAGGCAGGCAGGCGAGCAGTTGGGAACCAGCAGTCCTGGGTTGTGAGAGGGATGTTCCAGATTGGAGAGGGTGCAGGCTGGGCTGAGGGACACCCTTCCCGTGGTGCATGAATTTTTTGCAGGGAGTACCTCTAAAAAATGTGATATTCATTATAAGATGAACATGGAAAAGTTAATTTAAGATTAAAATTTCAGTAAAATAAAAATTAATACAGAAACATTTAAATGTTTTAGCAGTATTTACTAGGAAATTGCTTTGAAGATTAAATTGGGTGAGTTGAATTCACTCTTAATATGCTTTCTCAATAAAAATAGTCAGTGAAATGTAATTCTGAATCAAATGTTTGTACATACAAGCAAGAATTCAACATGTCCTTAGGGTCCAAATATCTACTCTATCAAAATGGGTCAAAATGTTAGAATAAAAATGGCCTAGACCCATTGAGATAATTGAGGTAATGCTGAATTATATCCCTTCAATGAGTTTACAATATAGTTGATGGAACAAGACTTCCATTTAATAAATACTTACAAAAACAATTTTAATTATCTACATAGTGTGTTATTCCATTTACAATTGTATTGGGAAATCAGAGAAGTAAGAGAGTTAAAGAAAAAATATTTTGGATGGGTTAGTACTCAATCAGAGCCTCGAAAGGATAATGGCACAGACAGAGCAGAAAGAATATGACACCTTAAGAAGGGGCAAAGATAGAGATGCTGCATGTAGTGCTTTGGAGACAGTATGCAGCATGGCCTAATCAGAGCAAATGTGGTCTGTTAGGGGGAATGGAAAAGAAGCTTTTATAGAGCAAATGTGGTCTGTTAGGGGGAATAGGAAAAGAAGTTTTTATAGGAAAGATGGGTTATGGATGGTCTTGAAGTCAGAAAGAGGGTGATTAGATTGGATTCATTAGACAAATTTCTCAAAAAGGATCTGGTGTCATTATGTTCTTTGAGTTTAAGCTGGGGGAATCTGTGGTGGAGGGAAATAAACTGTTATGGTAGACTAAGATGGAAGTATTAGAAATGTTTAGGAGACAAAGTTAAGAAATATTTTTTAAATATTTTTTATTGATTTCAGAGAGGAAGGGAGAGATAGAAACATCAGTGATGACAGAGAATCATTGATTGGCTGCCTCCTGCATGCCCCTTATTGGGTTAGAACCCACAACCTGGGCATGTGCCCTTGACTGGAATTGAACATGGAACCCTTCAGTCTGGAGGCTGACACTCTATCCACTGAGCCAAACCAGTCAGGGCTTTAAGAAAGATTTTATAGAAGGACTCAACAGAACTTGGAAACAGATTAGACATTTATTTCCCTCACATCGCTAGTTTTATTCTTTGTTTCCATGATATTTGATTGACATCTAGTGCTAATTTAAAATTTAAGTCTCCTTTCACATCCATATTTAAGAGTAATTGCACAGTTGCATTTATGTAATGTAAGCCTGAGATCTCTTCTCTATTTTCTTATTCAAGCATGATATATCATCTAATTTTTCCTGATTAATTTATCCAGTATTAAGCATTCTGAGTTCGGTTTCATGAATTTGCTTTGTATAATTGTGTTCTATCAAACCTTATTTTATAATCTGATATACCATTTATTCTGATTTTCTTTTTACAAAAGATTCATTTTTAAATGGATATATCAATCTGTAATTTTAAAAAGTTTCTTAATTCCCTGTATTAGGCCCCAATAATTTAATATTTATTCTAGTTATTTCTTCTTCCTGTTCTTGTGCATACTGACCTAAATATTATCATCAATTATATTTCATATGGTCTTCTGGACTGTTCCTTTGCAAAATAAACAGATTTCTGGAACAGAAAGCTGTTTTTTTTGGTGGGATTGCTTAGAGGGTATTTGTCCTTTTGGAGAGAGGAAAAGGAGACAGCTGGCAGAGCTCTTCTTCCTCATTCTGACCCTAACTTGCTTTATTCTCACTGCACAATTGCCTAGAGCAGACTAAACCACATGAGTTATTAACGCTCAACAAGCTAAGCAAGCAATCTCTCGCAAATGGTTACTCCTGCAAGCTGAGCAGAAAAGAGTATTTTTTTTAAAAATCATTTTCAACAAATGTCTGATCTAAAATAAGCTTTATGATGCCTCATCACACCATCCCATTACCCTTTTTCTATTGCCAACCACTTTGACCTCAAGGTCAAAGTCAGTCTTGGATCAAAACAAAACAAGGGCAATAACAAAATGCTTCCTCAACGTTCACAAACTCAGTCTCATCCCCTTTGTTTGCACCCTAGTCATCTCTCTCTTGGACTATTACATCCTCCTGAGTAGTCTTTATGCTTCTGGTCTTGTATCTGGTCTTTTCTATCCTCCATGCTGCTGCCAGCATATTTTTTTTTTAATCAAAAATGGTCACTTACCAACTTCCCTATTACCTATAGAAGAAAGTTCAGCTGCCTTAGCAAGGCGCCTTGTACAGGGCCTTTCAGGATCTGGTTCCTGGCTATTTCTCTAGTCTCATCTCTCACCACTTACTTGCTTCATACTTCATGCTCTAGTCTGCCATACTGAATTATTTACATTTCCTGCCACATACCATGCTATTCCTCTTAACAGAATAACCGCCTCAAACATTCTGGGTAACTTCTACTCATCCTTCAGGATTCAGTTTAGGCATCACTTTTTTTAAAAAGACTTCCTTTAGCTTATCTTTTTTTAAAAAAATATATTTTATTTATATTTTACAGAGAGGAAGGGAGAGAGATAGAGAGCTAGAAACGTCGATGAGAGAGAAACATCGACCAGCTGCCTCTTGCACACCCCCTACCGGGGATGTGCCCGCAACCAGTATACATGCCCTTGACCGGAATCGAACCCAGGACCCTTCAGTCCGCAGACCGACGCTCTACCACTGAGCCAAACCGGTTTCGGCTAGCTTATCTTTAGTTGGCTTCCCTCCAGTTCACTTTGTTCTCAAAACCCTCTGTGCTCATCACTATCATATTGATTTTACAATATATTATCACCTTCTTGTCTTGTTTCCTCTCACTGAGATGTGAATTTATTTTATTGTATTTATTAAATTGATTGGGGTAGCATTGGTCAACATGAACATACAGGTTTCATGTGTGGGTTTCTATGTTATAAGAACTGTATATTACATCATGTGCCCACCACCCAAAGTCAAATCTTTTCCTGTCACCTTATATTAGCACCCCCTTTTCCCTCCACTCCCTTCCCTCTGGCAGCCACCACACTGCTGTTTTGTGTTTATAAGTTTCAGTTTTATATCCCACATATGAGTGAAATAATATGGTTCTTAGTTTTTTCTGACTGACTTATTTCACTTAGCATAATGTTCTCACGGTCCATCCATGTTAATGCAAATGTCGATATTTAATCCTTTCTTATTGCTGAGTAGTATTCCATTGTGATATGTACCACATCTTCTTTATCCAGTCCTCTATCACAGGACACTTTGGTTGTTTCATGTCTTGGCCACCATGAATAATGTTGCAATGAATATAGGGCTTCATATATCTTTACAAGTACATGATTTTGAGTTTTTTGGGGGTATGTACCCAGGAGTAGGATTCCTGGGTCATATTGTAGCACTATTCTTATTTTATTGAGGATTTGCCAGACTGCTTTCCTTAGTGGTTGTACCAGTCTACATTCCTACCAGCAGTGAAAGAGGGTTCCCTGTTTTCCCCAACTTCTCCAACACTCGCTATTGCTTGTCTTATTGATAATGGCCACTCTAACAGGTCTAATGTAGAAGATATGAATTCCTAAAAGGCAGGGACTATGTCAAATTTATATCAGTGTTCTGGTAGACAGTAGATACTCAAAAGTATTTTGGCCTGGCTGGCATGGTTCGGTGATTGAACATCGACCTATAAAGCAGGGGATTATAATTCGATTCTCAGTCAGGGCACATGCCTGGGTTTTGGGCTCAGTCTCCACTGTGGGGCATGCAGGAGGTAGCCAATCAATGACTCTTTATCATAATTGATATTTCTCTTTCTCCTTCTCCCTTCCTCTCTGAAATATATATATATATATATATATATATATATATATATATATATATATATATAGTTTCTGAGCCACTTCTCTAATCATTACTTGTGATAACCGGCACAAGGTCACCCAACAGAAGACTATGAAAAAGCAGAGCAACTGGGTTAAGGGATGTGCTAACTTGGCTGGCTTTCTGCTGCTATCTGCAAGCAGAGGGACCTGGAGATCACACAGCAGAAATAGAAAAAGGCAAAGGAGCAGGAAGAACCCAAGTAGCTTTGTGGCTTCATATCCAACCTTTTTGCTTTTCGCTTATGTGCCTGGAGCTAAACCCACCACACTCATGTTTCCTCCTGTCGTGCTTAAAGGTCCAAGCACCAATAATATTACCTTTGTCCTGAGTCTGCAGCAGGTCCCTTTTGTGCTTCTTTCCCCTCAGGAAGCCTGTCTCCCTCTGGGCCACTTCTTGAGGTAAGGGGGCTACCCTTTCCCACTATTAAAAGTGGGTGTATAATTACATGAAAAAAATATTTTGTTCCATGAATAGATGAATAAAAAAGTGAACACCATATTAGCCTCATGTTCACCACCTTATATTTGGCTCCTGAGTACCACTTTATAGAGTCTGGTCCCAACCCCTTTGAGGCACACATTTACTATGTGCCTGAGAATTGAAATACTTTAATCCTAACATCTGCAATATAAAGACCCTTTTTTCTCAGAATCACATTCTAAACTCCATTCCTCCACATCATAGTTGGGATTTGTCTTTCCATCCTTGCATTCAGCACAAAGTTGCCATGTTCTACTTTTGTTATTTGCATCCCTGGATCCCTTCTCAGACTTACAGCTCCATCTGAAGACACTAACAACTAATTTCATTCTATGTAGTAATTTCCCGCCCCCACTTCCCTGATTTGTGGGAGCCACAGACTCCAGCCTTGTGAGCAACTAAATTTCACTGCTTACTGCCCTAAGGCCAAATCCAAGAAAGGTTTTCTGGCTCATAAAGTTTTCCTGCTGTTTAGAGCAGAGGGCGCAGAGCCTGGATGTCATAACAGAAAGTGCTAATCTGTACACTGGGTGCATTGAAGCATGTAAAGCCAATTCATAGCATTCTATGACACTTTTATAGCTTAAAAGCATCTTGCCAAACCTATTCAACTTGTATGCATGTGGGAGATTTGTGCTCATAGCTATTTTCAGAGTTTTAGATCATCTTTCACAAATATGCCAAGGTACCCTCAGTAGTCGGTTAGACATCAAAAATGTTTCAAAAAAAATGTTTCCAAAGAAATGGGCCAAGGTTCCAACTCCTTCTGGTGTGGCAGGGCTGATTACAGAATGCTAGTTCTTATTGTGTATTAAGAAGATGGACAGCAGATCTACCAGCTTTATAATCAGGGGCAAAGCAGATTGTTAATCTGCTGATTTCAGAGAGAGGATCAGTAGGTGACAGTGAACAGCAGCTCTTGCAAATGACTGGCAGTGGGAAATCTCATGGGCTGTGAAAGAGGAGAACTGGAATTATTGAGAAGTCTGTGTGCCACCTTTGGTGGAAATACTATATACTGCTACCCCTCTTCGGGATATGGCATCATCTACTATCATCTCATCCTATTCCTTCTTTCTTTCTTATCTGTGACCTTTGGCTCATCCATTCATTATAATTCATTCCTGCCCTAACAGGTTTTAATTAACAGCAAAACCACACTCAATAATGTGACAGATCTACTAAAATTTGGTGTCACAGCTATGTACAATTTCAATGTAAGTACATAAAGCATGTTAAAAAAAGATATCTTCACTGTTCTTTTTATTAGTCCAAATACATCTGATTATTTGAATCTAGCACAGGGGCTACACTTGAAGATAATAAACACAAATATTCAGTGACTTTAAAGATCAAGTCTTTCAGACACCATTAATTGGGAAAATTAAAAAATATTTTTTCCATTGTTTCTTGGCACACAAGCCATGGGCTATCTGGGTTGCTTATTAAAATTTCAGATTCCTGAGTTCCATTCCCGGTCTATTGAATCAGAGTCTTTGGATATGGGACCAGAAAAATCTACATTTTTAACATGTTCCCTAGGCAATTCTGTTGCACATTAAAGCTTGAGAACTAATGATTTAGAAAGTACATAATAATGGCCTTAAACTATTTGGAAGGATTCTTAAATGACAAAAGGAAAAGATTAATTTTGTGTTGCTCAAGAAGGCAGAACTTTAACTATGGATGAAAGTTACAGCAGGAAAATGTTCCAATGAGGAAGATTTTTTTAAAACGATAAGACTTAGCCATCAATAAGAGTAGCTATCTTGCAAAATAGTGAATTATCCACCCCTAAAAAGGATAGAGGGCTCTCTTTAAAGGATAATGTAGTGGGGATTCTTGCTTTGAATGGGAGGTTGAACAAAGTGATTTCTTGAGTCCCTTCTAGCTAGCACATTTGATGAATTTATACAATAAGCTTCAAACCATTAAGATTATGCCAAGTCCTCCAAATTTGATAATCCTGATCTCTTTAACATTTCCCCTTTTAAAGCATTTGTTTGTAAGTTACTATATGCTGATCATTGCTAGCTTGTAAAGACACAATGGTCAACAGGCAGCAATGTTCTTGCCTTCATGGAATTTATAGTGTTGTGAGGGGAAAGGGTAAGAGTGGTAACTGATACAATGGGGGAAATATAAGGGAGTAAGAGAATATAGATAAGAGGAACCTAACTGGACTTGGGAGTCAGAGAAAGCTTTCTGGAGGGGATAATATCTACACCTGAGAACTCAAAGATCAGCAGGAGTCAGCAAGGCAAAGAGAGGGAAGAGCTTGTGAAAAGAGGAGAATGGAAGAGATAGCATTCTCATTCAAGGAAATGAAGGTGGCTCAGAATGGCTAGAGCAAAAGTGCCAGGAGACACAAAATGAGACCGAGATGATATTTGAGTCCAAATCTCTCTGGGCTAAATAGATTATAATAAAGAGTTTGAATTTTATCCCAAATGCATTGTGAAACCATTGAGGGGTTTTAAGGAAAAAAAGATAAAATTTTCAGTATACAAAAAATTTTTTTTTTCAGTACAGAAAAAGTCTTGGAAAGGAGGCAAGACTAAAGGCCCAGAGACCAGTGACAAAAGGCTTTTATCAGTACTTCAAAAGAAAGGCAATATTGCTTAGATTAGTGGGAGGGTATTGGAGGTGAAGACAAGTAAATTATTTGAGAAATAATTACAAGATAACATTGATACGATTTGGTGATAGATTAGATGTAACTGTTAAGGAAAGTCAGGAGTCAAAGATGATTCTCAGATTTGTGGCTTGAGCAGCTGGATAGATTGTAGCAACACCAAGTGAGAGAGGCAAATGGGGGCACTAGGCTTTATGTGGAGAAGGGTATGATGAGTTTGAACATGGAGAATTTGAGCAGCCTATAAGGTATCCAGATGTGGATGGCAGAGGGTAGCTGGGTATGTGAAGCAGGTAAGGGATCTGAGCCAGAGAGATAAAAGCTATGTAAGTTAATAAAATCACCCAAGGAGAGTACAGTTATTTCTCAATGTCTGTGAGATTGCTTCCAGGGGCCCCACAGATGCTCAAGTCCCTTATATAAAATGACAGTATTTGTATATAGCCTGTATTTATATATAGGCTAAAGCAAAGTATGCCTACACATCATTTCATTAGCATGGATTCAGTGTAGTGCTCAGCAGGTGGCAAATTCAAGTTTTGCTTTTTGGAACTTTATGGGATTCCCCCCCCCCTGAATATTTTTGATCCACAGTTGGTTGAATACACACATGTGAAATCCACCAATACAGAGGACCAACTATAGATTAAGCAAGAAGATAATCTATGACAAATCCCTGTGAAAATGAATAATTAAGCTACAAGTGGAGATAGAAGGGCCTGCAAAGAACACTGAGAATGTCCAGATTTTTAACCATTTGTTTTTATTGTTTCATATCTCTTTTTGTGAGCCACTGAACTCTAATAATGATATGTTATATGATAAAATGCACTTATCCCATTTGATTACTTTATTTTCTAATAATTTCCTTAGTATGCAGAACAGTCTCTTGCTCTGACTTTCAGCAGCAATGTTCTGGAACCCTACTTACTTATCTAGTGTCCAACTGACTTTGACCTCTGGCACAAAGTTTCCTATGACTATGACTACTACCTGCTTTCTGATTACTACCTCACAGCCACCTTTAATATAAAGTAGAAGGTAAGTATGTAGGTGTAGAGCCATGGAGATTGGTCTTGAGCTACTTATACAACCTTTCTAAGACTCAGTAAGTGGCTCATCATTCAGAACCTCCATGAGGACAAGAATCCTGTTTACCATGATATCCCTAGAGCCTAGAACACCATTATTGCAGTTTATATTTGTTGGTTGAATAACTAATCCATAAAATGGGGACTCTGGCATATGCCTATGACACTGTTGTTAGTAGTAAAAGGTATAAATCTATATAATCAAAGACTAAACGACCATTACGGTAGAACAACCAGAATGACCAGTCTCTATGATGAGCACTGACCATCAAGAGTCAGACGCTCAACACAGGAGCTTCCCCCTGGTGGTCAGTGTGCTCCCACAAGGGTAACGCCACTCAGCCAGATGGCTGGCAAGTACAGCGGTGGGAGCCTCTCCTGCAGTAAAGAGCAAAGGATCCTGGATTGCCAGAGCCCTAGACTGAGAAAGGGATGTTTGACTGCTGGCAGGTGGATATCTCCCAAGGGGTCCCAGACTGCGAGAGGGTGCATGCCAGGCTGAGGAACTCCCCCCCCCCCCCCGCCCCAACACACACACACACACACACACACACACACACACACACAGTGCACAAATTCCGTGCACCAGGCCTCTAGTTTATAATAAGTATATAAGTATAATGCCTGGAACATAGTGAGTGTCCACAAATAGTGCCTGTCATTATTATCATGATGCCTTGTTGCTCTTGGCTCTGGAGCATCACTTTATCTTTCTACTCTAATGTAGTTAACAGCTGTGGCTGGACACCACTGAGCTTAGCTTTTCTCCTTTCTATGAGATTGCCACTTGTCTCAGCACCTGGTAATAATTTCAACATTATTTGTATTTCCCTAACTGTGATTCTGATTTCATCGAAAACAAAAAGATTTATAAAAACATTATTTGAAAAATGCTAATATTATATTGAAATTGATGCTGATAAGTATCTATATTTAGGAAATATATTGATTACAGCCAGGGTGAAATGGCTCAGTTGGTTGAGCATCATCCTGGGCACTGAAAGGTTGCTGGTTCAATTCCCAGTCAGGGCACATACCTGGGTTTCAGGTTCAGTTCCCAGATGGAGCACATATAGAAGGCAACCTATCAATGTTTCTCTCTCACATTGATGTTCTCTCTCTCTCTCTCTCTCTCTCTCTCTCTCTCTCTCTCTCTCCTGTCCTCTCTCTAAGCATGTCCTTGGGTAAGGATTTAATTTTTTAAAAAAAATCTTGTTTACAACCTTTATAACAATAGTCTTTGAAATTAGAGTTGTATGCTAAAAAACAAAAAGAAAAAGAAGACGAACCAATAAAAAAACAAAGATGCATGCTACAGAATTGAGTAAAAGAAAACCTGGATAACTAACATAAAAACTGATAAAGTACAAGTTTGGTTTCAGCTTCTTTTATATATTAGACTAGTAGCCCTGTGCATGAATTCGTGCACCAGTAGCTTGCTGCCACCTTCCTGTAGCCTTCCACCCACTGCCCCACCCTCTTGTAGCTCCCTCCACCTCCCTCCCATCCCCCGTAGCTGGCTTCCCTGCTTCCTCCTATAGCTCTCCATGCCAGCTTATAGCTAGCTGCTCCACCCTCCTGCTGATCTGTGATCCGGTTTTTATACAGTCGGTCATTACGTTTCATGGTGTAACAACCATTTGCATATTACATATTTATTATATAAGATGTGCTCAAATCCTTAGAGGGCAAAAGGAGATTTGGAAATTAGGTGATGTGAAAAGATCTAAAGAAAGATGGACTTTATGAATTGCTTTTTCAGCCCTGAGGCAGAGAATGAGTCTGTTTACCAGCTGTCTGCCTATTTTCCTAATGTATCTGCTGGGTGTTTGCTATAGAGATAAAAACAAACAATAATCTTGCCAATATAGGTGAAATTCTGAACATGTAGCCTAAATAAAGTAATTGATACGGTAAGACAAAGAATAATGTTATATAACACTGCTGAATTATGTATATTTAGTGGCTTAATCTCTACAAAGAGACATAGAGCATTCATAGAAATGGAATGAATTTAAATTGTATAGGCCTAATAGTAATAAAATTTTAGTTTTTCCAAAGGTAAAATAATTAAATGACTAGAACATGGAAAAGACATACATTTTTAACAGGATCCTGGTTAGTTCAACATCTTAGAGCAGCTTTAGACACTATTTCAGAAGTAAAATTGTAATGCATGCTTATAAATGTACTTATATATTTGAGAAATAGTTGATGAAAATAAAAATAAGTAATTATTGTGTAATAAGTAGAGAGATAACCTTGGTTTGCCCCAAACTCATTCCATAACATTTAATTAAAATAAATTTGAGAAAGTAAAATATATATTATAGCAATAACAGCATAATGATATTCCTTCAATATATCAAATCTCTTCATAACTGAATAGGCTTGATAAGTCTAACAAGTGAATGCCATAATGAATCCCATTCAAAGAATATTCTTTCCCAGAACATCAATAGATTTTAAATTCATTATTTTAGAGTATGTATAGCAACAACCATAAAAATACAATAAGAATGCATGCAGGGTTACACTTACCAAACAAAATGGTGTAGGCAGAAATAAGTCTTTCTCCCCAAGATTTAATAAGTAGGGCTTCCCTGTATAGCAGGCATTCTAAGCAAATCTCTCCATATCTGCCAGTCCAATCCTGAATATAGGCCTTACTGTCAGGGCTAACTAACATTTAAGAAGTTATCATGTGTCCTCATTGTAAGGTCTTTTATGAAGATAAAATATGGACTGAAGCAGAGTGCAGAAGAGAATGAAACAAAAATGTGTAACTGAAATGCTGTCAGAAAAACTCTGATAAATGAACGCAAAGCCAATTTATTTGTTACCATAGCCAGTTCTAAAAGTGCAGATAACTAAAATATATATTAAAGGAACTGTTTTTCTATCCATCTGATTTGGCATTGAAGTGCCTCTTAGTGTCCATGGTAACTCCCACAGAATGGTTAAGAAATTCATCATTACAAGGCTTGCACATTAAAACATAATGGGTCAGCCACAGTACTTAAGCAATGTTCAGTTTCTGAACTCCAAAACAAGTTTAGACCATTCTACACCTTTAGGAAAGGAACATATTATTGGCTCGATATATATATATATATATATATATATATATATATATATATATATATATAATTTATATATATTATATATATTATATATATATATAATTTAAATATATTTTGTTGATTTTTTTATAGAGAGGAAGAGAGAGGGATAGAGAGTTAGAAACATTGATGCGAGAGAATTATCTATCAGCTGTCACTTGTACACCCCCTACTGGGGATGTGCCCGCAACCAAGGTACATGCCCTTGACCTGAATCAAACCTGGGACCTTTCAGTCCGCAGGCTGACGCTTTATCCACTGAGCCAAACCAGTTTCGGCTCGATCTACATTTTTAAAAACTAACCAATTTCTTAAAATGTGCAGCAAAATAATTTTTCAAGTATTATAAAATACTAGTGGCCCAGTGAGCGCAAAATTCGTGCATGGGACAGGGAGTGTCCCTCAGCCCAGCCTGCACCCTCTCCAATCTGGGACTCCAATATGGGTTTAGGCCTGATCCTACAGGCAGTTGGACATCCTTCTCACAACCTGGACCGCTGGCTCCTAACTGCTCACCTGCCTGCCTCATTGCCTCTAACCACTCTGTATGATGGCCTGCTTACCCCGAACTGCCCCGCTTGCTGAGCTGATCATCCCCAACTGCCCCCCTGCCCTCCTGCTCACCCCCAACTCTCCCCCCTACTGGCCTCATTGCTCCCAATAGCTTCCCCCACCATCCTGATCACCCCCAACTGCCCTCCCTTCCTGGCCTAATTGCCCCTAACTGCCTCTGCCGTGCCAACATGGCTTTGTCTGGAAGGACATCTGGAAGGTCTCCCAGTCTAATTAGCATATTATCCTTTTATTAGTATAGATAGCTAGTAATTATAGTATAGAAAAGGTAAAACTTAAAGCACTTGGAAATCTAAAATTGTCTGTCAAAATATAAGCAGTTTATATAAGTTGTAATCATAAGAATATCAATAAAAGAATATGGGAAAGAACTTCTATTGATGTTCCCAAATGGCCATTTTGTTTTGTATTCTTTATTTTAGAAGGCTATAAAGTAGTTGTATTTTTAACTTCAAGACTTCTAATATTTTTGGTTGTCCTTTCAGCATTAAGGGAATAACTAAATTGAGGTATGACAAGATTTAATGTCGTGGGTTGAAACTAAAGAAACCTGTCTTGGTTCAGACTTATAATTCTTTCTTGGCAGGTTTCATATTACAATTTGAGAAATCGGTTAAATGCATGAAAATACTTCATTGGTCTGCTTGGAAAAAACTGACCTTTACTCGACCCAGTTAATCAGTGAGTGAAGTCAGTGAGATGTGACTAATCCCAGAGCAACAGGTTTGTTTACTATACTTTAGCGTGGGTAAGACCTGGCAGATGTTTAAGATGTAGTTAGCTAAAATAAAGAATATGAAAGTCTTAATCCTTTAATGGTTTGAAATACATCATATAAATTTTAAAAATGTATATGTCTACATGTGAACTATACTCAGTAAACAGAACTATAAATTCCAAATAAGGTACACCCCACAAATTTTTGGTGAAATCAGAAATATTACTGTTTAAATGGGAAAATTTAAAAGAAAATCTAATGGATAAAATTAATCACCTGGGAAAATATTCTCAGGAAAATAGCCCATGTGAAAGATAAATTATGAACATGTTGACAATTGGACTAGGGGCTCCTTAACTAAGAAACAACCTCTTTAAAAGAAGATGTCAATTTTAAATATAACAATATACTATAATAAAAGACTTTTAAACATGTCTTTCATGAGAAAAAATTGAAATGAAAAAAGTTTTGATACCTTATATAAAGTAAGGGTCTCAGAGTACAGCAATTTGTCCTGTTTCTCCAATGGTATGCCATTCAGAGGACTGGAGGATTCCTTTCTTCTTCTTCTTTTTTTTTAAATAAATCTTTATTGTTCATATTATTACAAATGTTCCTCATTTTCCTCCCTCCATTGCTCCCCTTCACCAAGTTTCCATCCCACTCTCTGCCCTTTCCCCATCCCCCATTGTCCTCATCCATAGGTGCAGTTTATGTTCAGTCTCTTCCCGCACCCCCCACTCCCCTTTTCCCTGAGAATCATCAGTCCACTCCCCTTCCATACCTATGATTCTATTATATTCACCAGTTGATATTGTTCATCATGATTTTTACTTCCCTTGGTTTTTAGATTCACTTGTTGATAGTTACGTACTTGTTGTTCATAATTTTTATCTTTATTTTCTTACTCTTCCTAAAGAACCCCTTTTAGCAATTCATATAATTCTGGCTTGGCAGTGATGAACTCCTTTAGCTTAAATTTATTTGTGAAGCTCTTTATCTGGCCTTGGATTCTGAGTGATAGCTTTGCTGGGTAGAGTATTTTTGGCTGTAGGTTCTTGCTAGTCATCACCTTGAATATTTCTTGCCATTCCCTGGCCTGCATGGTTTCTGTTGAGAAATCAGCTGACAGTCGTATGGGTGCTCCTTTATAGATAACTACCTGCTTTTGTCTTGCTGCTTTTAATATTCTCTCTTTGTCTTTTGCTCTTGGAGTTTTATGATGTGTCTTGTAGTGGTCTTTGGATTCCTTTTGTTTGGGGTTCTGTGTGCTTCCTGGACTTGTAAGTCTATTTCTTTCACCAGGTGGGGGAAGTTTTCTGTCACTATTTCTTTCAAAATGTTTTCTTGCTCTCTGTCATCTTCTGGGATGCCCATAATTCTGATGTTGGTTCACTTAAAGTTATCCCAGAGGTTTCTTACACTATCTTCAACTTTCTGGATTCTCTTGTCTTCTTGCTTCTGCGGGGGAGTGTCCTCTGGCTCTTTGTGTTCCAAGTCTTTGACTTGATTCTTGCAATCTTCCATTCTGTTTTTAGGACTCTGTAAAATATTTTTTTATTTCAGAGAATGTATTCTTTATTTCTAGTTGATCCTTTATCATTTCTTGTTGATCCTTTATCATTTCTTGTTGATCCTTTGTCATTTCTTGTTGATCCTTTATTATTTCTAGTTGATCCCTTTTCATATCTTCACAGGTCTCATTTATTTTATAGGCCTTTTCTAGGAGATTCTTGAACAACCTTATAAGCGTAGTTTTGAACTCTATATCCAGTCGCTTTTTGTTCTCCATTTCTTTCGTTTGTGATCTGTTTCCTCGTCTCGGCCTTTTCACTGCTTCCCTGAGTTGGTAGGTTGGGAGGATCAGCTGTGTCTATGCCAGGAGACACCCATATTCCACTAGACTTGGAAACCTGCAAAAGCCTCTGTTTTCAGCTTGGATGGGGCGGAGTTTCAGGGTGGAGCCTACAGCCTTGGCTTCAGATTAGCCCCGCCCTCTAAGGTTCCAGAGTCTCAGTGTAGCTCAATGTCCCTTGGTATTCATTGCAAACACCTCTGAGAGAAAGGTGCCCTAGAGTTTCGCCCGCTACCAGACAGTCTAGTCTCTCCCCAAGGAACCCGCAACTGGAGTTCAGTGCAGTTGGAAGTGGGGTTAAGGGCAGTCAGGAGCTTATGTCTCCTTCCCGCTAGGGCAATCCCATGGCCCAATCAACCATCTGTCCTCTGTGGGGCTCTGCCTTTCGCTGCTCCCCTGAGCTTCTGCCTTACAACCCAGTATGAGGCTGGGGCCTGAGAGTCTCTCCCAGGACTGGGGTTCAGTGCAGTGAAAACTGGGGCTCAGCATAGTCCAGAGCTTTTGTCTCCTTCCCGCTAGGGAATGCCAGCCAGGCACTCAGTGGCCCCTCCTCTCTGGCTCTGTCCTCTCCCCAGGCACGCACCGTGACTCTCTGTACCTTAGGCTTTTACAGCTCCTCTGATTTTCCTTCTGGTTTTCTCTTCCCTTCTAGTTGTTGAATTTCCAGTCAGTCAACTTTCCTGTAGTTCTGGATAATGTCCACTTTATATTTTAGTTGTATTTTTTTAAATTGTTGAGTGAGGTTGCAATTAGGCGTTTACCTCTGCCGCCATCTTGTTTTTTCTGATTCCTTTCTTCTTGACAGCTCCATCCTTATAAAAGCAATGGATGCATCTGATTATTATAATCAGATTACACTAGTTCATTAAGATAATTCAGTTGATAATTGTCTTTGATAATTTCTTTATACCAAAGGAGACTTTTATCTAGCAAAGTTTTCATTGTAAACATTGCTTATCAAATTTCTAATACATAGACTTGTATGCATTGTGACATACTCCCCACCCCCCTGTATAGGTATCCCCTGCTTTTCAAAAGTTTGCCTTTTGCCACTTTACCTTTTATAAAAAACCCACATTAATACCTGGATTTTACTATCCTAAAGAAATCCAAAAGGATCTTTGCTTTTATGAAAAAACGCAAAACTAGCTTTTGTTTTGCAGAAAGCTTTTATAGAGGCAGCTCAGACCTTGAACAGCTAGTATGGCAGGCAGTCACGCTCCTTCCTGGGAACTACACTCCATCACCATAGATTTCAACTGTGTCTGTATCTGTTAACTAAATTAATTAGTTAATGCTAATTGCTTCTTCACTTTATGTCATTTGGGCTTATAAAAGGTTTCATAAGAACACTCTACTTTCAGATAGCAGGGAAAACATGTAGAGATATCTTGTAAGGTATAGCACAAGCAGCCAGCCATACTCTTTCTGTGCCATTTGACGTAAAACATGAATATACTTGAATTGATACTGTGCCATTGAGAATAGACTTCTTTAACTCCATTCAATAAAATATCCCTTATTTTTAAGAGGTATTGACAAAATTAAAAGTATATTACATTGGTACAGCCAGTATGAAAACAAGGAAGGGCTTCAAAAAAATTAAAAATATAAATACCATATGGTCCAGCAATCTCCCTTCTGGGAAAATATCCAAAGGAAATAAAATCACTATCTCAAAGAGATATCTGCATTCCCATGTTCACTGAGGCATTATTCACAATAGCCAAGATATGGAAATAATTTAAATGTCTGTCAACAGAAGAATTAATAAAGAGAATGTGACACACACACACACACACACAATGGAATATTATTCAGCCACAAAAAGAAAAAAATACTACCATTTCTGACAATATGGATCTAGCTGGAAGATACTGCTAAGTGAAATAAGCTAGACAAAGAAAAATATATTTTATTATCTTAATTATATGTAGAATCTTAAAAAGTTGAACTCATAGGACCAGAGAGTAAAAGAGTATTTGCCAAAGGCTTGGGACTTAGGGCTGGGGGGCATGGGAAGATGCTGGTGGAGAAGATAAACTTCCAGTTAAATTGAGTAATTTCTGGAAATCTAATGTACGATATGTTGACTATAGTTAACAATACTATATTCTATACTGGAAATTTGCTAAGAGAGTATATTTCAAGTATTCTCAACACCAACAACAGAAAAACAACCCACAAAAACAAACAAACTGGAAACTGTGTGAGGTGACACATGTTAATTAATTTCATTATGGTAATCATTTCACAATATATACATATACACTATCCTCTCTAATAAAAGAGTAATATGCAAATTAACCATCATTCTGCTACACCCACAACCCATGCCCACCAGCCAATGAGGATTGAATATGCAAAAAAAAACCACGACCAAGATGGCTATGGCCACAGAGAGCAGGAAGGAGGCTTGGGTCTCCCAGGCAATGGAGGAAGCCAAGCTTTCCAACTGACCTTGCCAGCCTAGGCCTATATTCAAGGCTACAAAGTTTCAATGATAGAAGATACATAAATCCAAACAGAAATTACTGCCACTACAGAGCAAGCAGAAGGCTTGGCTTTGCTCCAGGCTATAAAGTTTCAATTGTAGAAGATAAATTAATCCCTGATACCAGGGCCTCTGCTTGGATTGCCAGGGGGTGTGGCGGGCCTGAAAACCACCATAGGCCCCTCACCCAGGCCACCCCATGCACCAAAGGAGCCCCCATCCTGATCTGGGACATCCTTCAGGGCAAATAAGCCAGCCCCCACCCATGCACCAGGCCTCTGTCTTATCTAATAAAAGAATAATATGCAGATTGACCATAACTCCAACACACAAGACGGCTACCCCTATGTGGTCAAAGTTCCTATCCCCATGTGGACATAAGATGGCCACTACAAGATGGCCAGCAGGGGAGAGCAGTTAGGAGGTACCAGGCCTGCAAGGAGGGCAATTGTGGATGATCAGGCCAACAGAAGAGGGCAGTTGGGAGGGACCAGGCCTGCAAGTGAAGGAAGTTGGGGGCCATCAAGCCTGCAGGGGAGGGAAGTTAGGGGTGACCAAGCTGGCTAGGAGGAAAGTTGGGGCAACCAGGCCTGCAGGGAAGAGCAGTTGTGGGTGACCAGGCTGGCAGAGGAGGGCAGTTGGGGGCAAACAGGCTGGTAGGGGAGCAGTTAGGCATCAGTCAGGCTGACAGTGGAGTGGTTAGGAGGTAATCAGACTGGCAGGCAGAAGCAGTTAAGGGCAATCAGTAAGGCAGGCAGGCAAGCAGTGGGATCTGTCCTGAACAGGCAGTCAGACATCCCTCAAGGGGACCCAGATTGGAGAGGGTGCAGGCTGAGCTGAGAGACATCCCCCATGCATGAATTTCATGCACCGGGCCTCCAATGCATATATAAAATTATGTTGTACAAACTAAATACATACAATTTTTATTTGTCCATCATACCTCAATAAAGCTAGGAAAAAGAAAATAAATAAATTGATCTTATATTTTATGTGAAATCTGGTGTATCTTGCTTTTAGAAAACTCTAACATATGTAAACAATGACATCAAAAACTGAAATTAGGGAATAATGAATAAATTATTTTAAAAGTTTTTTCTTATAGATTTATTGTATATTTCTCCAAAATAATAAATTACTCTGATAGATTTCAAATGTGAATTAGTTATATACACAAATTTTTAGAAATGTTTCTAATACTTAAAGTGAGGAATAACTTTAAATATGTAGAATATTTCACAATCTTGATATCTCCATTTCTCTCACTCTACTTCCAAATATAATTCCTTCAAAATTTATTCCAAATCCCGCCATTTTTAATTATCCTATTCCAAACTAATATGAGCTGTCACCTAGATCAGTGTTTCCCAAACTTCTCTCATGTTGAGAATCACCTGGTGGAATTGTTAAAATACAGATTCCTGAATCCCAACTAAGAAGCGCTAAACTAGAATTTTTGGGAACATATAGGTAAAATTGTATATCATGAGAGAAGTTTGGGAAACACTGACCTAGATTATTGCAATACCACATAACTGGTATCCCTATTTCCTGTTTCTAGTTTTTCCACCTACAGTCTTTTCTCAGCACAGTAGCCAGAGTGATTCATATTTAAAACATAAGTCAAGCCCTGGCTGGTGTGGCAGTGTGGCTCAGTTGGAGCATTGTCCCATGCACCAGAAGGTGGTGGGTTTGATTCCTGGTCAGGGCACATACTCAGGTTCAATACCCAGTCGAGGCACATGCAGGAGGCAACTGATCAATGTTTCTCTCTCTCTCTCTCTCTCTCTCTCTCTCTCTCTCTCTCTCTCTCAAATGAAAAACAAAACAAAAACCCCATAAATCAAATTATCACTTTACTCCTCTATTCAAAACTCTGCAGCCGTGGCTGGTTTGGCTCAATTGGTTGGGTATCATCCCATGCACCAAAAGGTTGCTGGTTCAATTCCTGGTCAGGGCACATGCCTGATAGGGGGTTTGCAGGAAACAAATTGATCCATGTTTCACTCTCACCTTGATGTTTCTCTTTCTCCCCCACCAGCTTCCTCCCTTTCTTTTAAAAAAAAATAAATAAATAAATTGATGGTTTTCTTTGCTGTGCAAAAACTTTTTTTTATTTTTTAAGAATATATTTTTATTGATTTCAGAGAGAAAGGGGGAGGGAGAGAGAAATGGAAACATCAACGATGAGAGAGAATCGATTGGCTGCCTCATACACATAACCTACTGGGGATTGAGTCCACAAACTGGGAGAATGGAATCATGAACTTCTGGTTCATAGGCTGATGCTCAATCACTGAGCCACACCAGCTGAGCTGCAAAAATTTTATATTGAAGTAATCCCATTTGTTTACTTTTTCTTTTGTTTCCCTTGCCCCAAGATACATACCAGAAAAAAATATTGCTAGGAGTGATGTCAGAAATTTTACTACCTATGTTTTCTTTCAGGATTTTTATGATTTTGAGTCTTATATTTAAGTCTTTAATTCATTCTGAGTTTATTCTTGTATATGGTGTTAGAAGGTGGTCTAGTTTTTTGTTGTTTTTTGTTGTTTTTTTTGGGGGGGTATTGTATGTGTCTGTTCAGGTTTCCCAATACCATTTATTGAATAGACTGTCTTTACCTCATTATATGTTCTTGCCTCCTTTGTCAAATATTAATTGACCATATAAATGTAGATTAATTTCTGGACTATCTTTTCAGTTTAATTGATCTACACTGAGTGACCAGATTATTATGATCTTTGAACGCATAATAATCTGGCCACTCAGTGTATATCCTACATAATAAAAGGCTAATGTGCAAATTGTTCCCTTGACCAGGAGTTCAATCAGCAGGAAGGACGGCCAACCACCCATGTTCCCCTCTCCCTGGCCAAGCTGGCCAGACCCCACCCATGCACAAATTCATGTAGCGGGCCTCTAGTATATATATTGAGTAGCCAGATTATTATGTATTCAGAGATCATAATAACCTGGCCATTCTAGTGTATATGTCTGTATTTATGACAGTACCATGCTGTTTTGATTACTATAGCTATAAAAGTACAGTTTGATGTCAGGTAGTGTGATACCTCCATCTTTGTTATTTTTTCTCAAGATTGTGGCTATTTGAGGTGTTTTGTGGTTCCATATAAGTTTAAAGATTATTTCTTCTAGTTCTGTGAAAAATGCCACTGGTATTTTGATAGGAATTGCATTGAATCTATAGATTGCTTTGGATAGTATGGAAACTTTAAGGATATTAATTCTTCCTATCCATGAACTCGGTATATGCTTCTATTTATTTTGTATCTTCTTTAATGTCTTATAATTTTCTAAGTGCAGATTTTTTACCTGCTTGGTTAATTTATTCTTGGGCATTTTAATTTTTATGCAATTATATATGAGATAATTTTCATTAGTTTCTCTTTCTTATAGTTCATCATTGGTGTATAAAAATGCAGCTGATTTCTGGATATTCATTTTGTATCCTGCTTCTTTACTGAATTTATCAGTTCTGGTAGTTTCTTAGTGGAATTTTAGGGTTCTCTCTAAACAGTATCATGTCATCTGCAAATAATGATCATTTTTCTTCTTCCTTTTCCATTTAGATACATTTCACTTTCTTGTTGTCTGATTGCTATGGCCAGGACTTCCAGTACTATGTTGAATAAGAGCAGTGAAAGTGGACATCCTGTCTTGTTCTTAATCTTAAGGGAAACACTTTTAGTTTCTCCCTGTTGAGGATGACCTTACATGTGGGTTTGTCATATATGGCCTTTATAATGTTGAGGTATGTTCCCTCTATTCCCACTTTCTAGAAAGTTTTTATCATAAATGGATGCTGGATCTATTGATATGACTCATATTATTTTCATTTTGTTTATTTGGTGTATCAAGTTATTTGGTTTCTAGATAGTGTACCAACCTGGCATCCCAGGAATAAATCCCACTTAATCCTGATACTTTACTAAATTTATTTATGGTGTAGGTTCTTTTTAATGTATTTCTGAATTTGGTTTGCTAGTACTTCATTGAGGATTTTTGCATCTATATTTATACTAGGCAATATTCTTTTTATTTAGTTATTCTTAATATTTTTACATCTTATTTATATCTTACTTTAGAAAGTTTCAAATAAATACAAAAGCAAAATAATAATAATAATAATAATAATAATAATACTCCATCTATCCATTACTAACATTCACAACATTCTGACACTGTTATTCCATATACATCCCACCACTTTTTAAAAATATATATATATTTTATTGATTTTTTACAGAGAGGAAGAGAGAGGGATAGAGAATCAGAAACATCGATGTGAGAGAAACATCAATCAGCTGCCTCCTGCACACCCCCTACTGGGGATGTGCCCGCAACCAAGGTACATGCCCTTGACCAGAATCGAACCTGGGACCTTCCAATCCGCAGGCCGACACTCTATTCACTGAGCCAAACCGGTTTCGGCCCTCCCACCACTTTTTAATCTGAATTATTTTCAAGGAAATCTCAGCCATTATAAAAATTTCTTTTTAAATATTAGCTTCTATTACTAAATGTGAGCATACTAGTCATTATTATTAAGCATATTTCTGAAAATCATCCAAAAGTTTAGTAATGCCAGACATGGCAGCTTGATTGCTTTTGGGCATTGACCATGTGGAGCATCTAACAACTGTGAACTATAATGAACTCAGTCCTCATATTTACTTCTGATGGCAGTCCAAGGTGCTAACTTCTGTCTCTGTTGTAACCGACCAGAGTGTATCCATCTGTCACTGCAGATAACCAATTATGCTGACATGGGGTTGCAGTGAAAGAAAGTAGTGTTTATTATCTAGTGCTACACAATAGAGAACAGTTGGCTTGTGCTGTGAAAACCTGAACTCTCTGAGTCAAGAGGCTTTATAGAGCAAAAATTTTAAATCATCATGAGTAAGGGATTTGGAGGTAGTGGGTAAAACTGATTGGTAAAGAGTAAAGTAAGAGCAGTAAATCATTATTTCGGGTTTTGAGGTTACTTTTCAGCATCCCTAAATCTGGTTTCATGGGGATGTGGCCAAGGCTGATCCACTTTAGGACTCAGGAGCTGAAACATAAACTTATCTTCAGCTTAATAAAACCCATACCTTGTGATCATTACTCGGGGCCTGGCCATCGTTTCTTGCTGCCTCATGGAGTTAATAAACACTAGTGTAAGTGTAAGGGTCAAGGTATAAGGGGCTTCTGTGAAGAAACAGAATTGAGTGCTGGGGCTATATCTTATATAAAAATCATACATCAAATCAGGACCCACAGTTTCACTATAATACTAAGTAGTCCAACATTTTGCCTTTCTATATGAATAATAACAAATTAAATAAAATGTTCAATTGTAGCATCATAACTGTGCCATCCTCAAGGGATTATGTGCGAATGACTCCATCTCTTTCTGAAGTGTACACACCAAGGACGAATTCATGTTCATGGGGTACAGTTCTATCACTCACCATTTTTTTTCCTGCTTAAATATCTGGTATACATATAGTGATTTTGTATATGTGTGTACAGGCTTTCATTTGAACAAAAAAATTCAAATGAATACTGCCAGTTATACATTTAAATTTGAAAATACATTTCCCATAAAATAGTCAACCTCATGTAGAGTTAAATGCAGTCCACATTCAACCACATAAATGAAACTAAAGTAGTTAAGTGTAGCAGAATATGCCACACCAAAATTTGACTCTTTAGCATAAAAATTATTTTGAGTTGATTGTTTTGAGAAGCAGCAGCCACAGAAGAAGCTATGGATAACAGAGTAAAGTCACTTTTTTGTAGGAGAAATTTATATTTGTAAATTTGTATTTGTTGTCACTTTGTGGTTAATAATTTTTATTTACCTTTTCCTTCTTTTTCCTCTTCTTTTTTTTGGATTTTTTTTATTTTTACATTTTTTTTTATTTTTAAAATATTTTTATTAAATTATTATCTGTGTACATATATTACCATTGACCCCTCCTCCAGTACATGCCTACCCGCTGCACAGTTTTGTGTCCATTGGTTGTACTTATATGCATGCATACAAGTCCTTCAGTTGATCTCTTATCTCCCCCAGATCTCCCTACCCTTCCCTTCTGTAATTTGACAGACAGCTTGTTGCTTTACAGTCTTTATATCTATCTTTTGGTTCATCAGGTTATAATGTTCTTTATTATCCTTAAATGAGTGGGGTGCATGTGGTGTTTCTCTTTCATTGACTGGCTTATTTCACAAAGCATGATGTTCTTCAATTCCATCCAGGTTGCTGCAAATGATAAGAATTCCTTTTTTTAATGGCAGCATAGTATTCCATTGTGTAGATGTACCATAGTTTTCTCATCCAATCATCTGCTGACGGGCACCTAGGCTGTTTCCAAATCTTAGCTATTGTAAATTGTGCTGCTATGAACATAGGGGTGCATATATCCTTTCTGATTGATGCTTCTAGTTTCTTGGGGTATATTCCTAGTAGGGGGATTACTGGGTCAAATGGGAGTTCCATTTTCAGTTTTTTGAGGAAGCTCCATAATGTACTCCACAGTGGTTGCACCAGTCTGCATTCACACAAACAGTGCACAAGAGTTCCACTTTCTCCGCAGACATGCACGCCAATACTGGCCGTCTGTTGATTTCTTGATGTTGGCCATTCTGACATGTGTGAGATGATACTGCATTGTTGTTTCGATTTGCATCTCTCGGATAATTAGTGACTTTGAGCATGTTTTCATGTGCCTCTTGGCCTTCCATCTGTCTTCTTTTGAAAGATTCTATTTAGGTCCATTGCCCATTTTTTAATTGGATCATTTATCTTCCTTTTATGAAGTTGTATAAGCTGTCTGTAGATGTTGGACATTAAACCTTTATCAGTGATAACATTTGCAAATATGTTCTCCCTTACAGAGGGCTTTCTTGATGTTTTGTTGATGGTTTCTTTTGCTGTGAAAAGGCTTTTCATTTTGATGTAGTCCCATTTGTTTATTTTCTCCTTTGCTTCCATTGCCCTAGGGTCAGTATCATTGAAGAAGTTCTTTTGGCATATGTCTGAGATTTTGCTGCCTACGGGGGCCTCTAGTATTTTTATGGTTTCCTGTCTTATGTTTAAGTCCTGTATCCATTTTGAGTTTATTTTTGTGTATGGTGTAAGTTGGTGATCTAGTTTCATTTTTTTTTGCAGGTATCTGTCCAGTTTTCCCAACACCATTTATTGAAGAGATTTTCTTACCTCCATTGTTTGCTCATGCCTCCTTTGTCAAATATTAATTGAGCATAGTGATTTGGGTTGATATCTGGATTCTCTATTCTATTCCATTGGTCGGTATGTTTGTTTTTGTGCGAGTATCAGGCTGTTTTGAGAACAGTGGCTTTGTAATACAGCTTGAAATCTGGTACAGAGATCCCTCTTACTTTACTCTTCTTTCTCAGGATTGCTGTGGCTATTTGGGGTCTTTTTGTTCCAGATGAATTTTTGGAGAGCTCTTTGTAGATCTGTGAAATATACCATTGGTATTTTAATGGGGAGTGCATTGAACCTATATATTGCTTTGTGAAGTACGGACATTTTAATGATGTTGGTTCTACCAATCCATGAACACATTATGTTCTACCATCTGTTTACATCTTCCTCTGTCTCTTTTTTTTCAGTGTCGTGTAGTTTTCCCCGTATGGGTCTTTTACCTCCTTAGTTAAGTTTATTCCTAGGTATCTTAATTTTTTTGGTGCGATGGTAAATGGGATTGCATAGTTAGTCTCTGTTTCTATAAGTTCACTATTGGTGTATAGAAATGCCATAGATTTCTTGGCATTGATTTTGTATCCTGCTACATTGCCAAATTCATTTATTAAATCTATTAGTTTTTTGATGGAGTCTTTTGTTTTTTTTATGTACAATATCATGTCATCTGGAAATAAGGACAATTTTATTTCTTCTTTTCCATTTTGGATGCCTTTTATTTCTTCTTCCTGACTAATTGCAATGGCTAGTACTTCCAGTACTATGTCAAATGGGAGTGGTGAGAGTGGGCATCCCTGTCTTGTTCCTGTTCTTAGAGGGAATGGTTTTAGTTTTTGCCCATTGAGTATGATGTTGGCTGTGGGTTTATCATAAATAGCTTTTATTATGTTGAGGTATGATCCTTGTACTCCCACCTTGTTGAGAGTTTTTATCAGGAAAGGGTGTTGGATTTTATCAAATGCTTTTTCTGCATTGATTGATATGACTATATGATTTTTATCTCTCAATTTGTTTGCAGATACTGTACCATCCTTGCATTCCTGGAATAAATCCTACTTGGTCATGGTGTATGATGTTTCTGATGTGCTGCTGGGGCGCATTTGCTAGAATTTTGTTGAGGATTTTGGCATCTATGTTCATGAGGGATATTGGCCTGTAATTCTCTTTCATTGTGTTGTCTCTATCTGGTTTTGGTATTAGGGTGATGCTGGCTTCATAAAAGGAGTTTGGAAGAGTTCCATCCTCTTGAATTTTTTGGAAAAGTCTGAGGAGGATAGGTTTTAGTTCTTCCTTGAATGTTTGGTAAAACTCTCCTGTGAAGCCATCTGGCCCTGGGCTTTTGTTTGCTGGAAGTTTTTGATGACTGCTTCAATTGCTTTCCAAGTCACTGGCCTATTGATATTTTTAGATTCTTCCTGATTTCGTTTTGGAAGGTTGTATTTTTCTAGGGATATGTCCATTTCCTCCAATTTGTCCAATTTGTTGTAATAGAGTTGTTTATAGCATTTTGTAACAATCCTTTGTATTTCGGCGGGATCTGTTGTTATTTCACGTCTTTCATTTCTGATTTTGTTTATTTGGCTCCTCTCCCTTTGTTCCTTGGTTAGCCTGACTAGAGGTTCATCAAGCTTGTTTATCCTTTCAAAGAACCAGCTCTTTGTTTTGTTGAGGTTTAGTATTGTTTCTTTGGTCTCTATGTCATTTATCTCCACTCTGATTTTTATTATTTCCTTCTTTCTGATTACACTAGGCTTTTCTTGTTGCTCTCTTTCTAACTCTTTGAGTTGTAGAGTTAGAGAATTTGTTACCATTTTTTCGTATTTTTTTTTTTTTTTACAATAAGCTTATAGAGATATGAACTTCCCTCTCAAAACTGCTTTTGCTGTGTCCTATATATTTCGGATTGTTGTGTTTTCATTGTCATTTGTTGCCATGATGTTTTTAATTTCTTCTTTGATTTCTCTGGTAACCCAATCCTTGTTTAATAGCATGCTGTTTAGTCTGCGTGTGTTTGATTTCTTTGGATTATTTTTATTGTAGTTAATTTCCAGTTTTATGCCACTATGATCTGAGAAGATGCTTGATATGATTTCTATATTTTTGAATTTTAAGAGACTTTGCCTATGTCCCAATATGTGGTCTGTCTTTGAAAATGACCCATGTGCACTTGAGAAGAATGTATATTCTGTGGCTTTGGGGTGGAATGTTCTGAAGATGTTGATTAATTCCATCTGGTATAGTGAGTCATTTAGGATTGATATTTTTTGCTGATATTTTGTTTAGATGATTTGTCCAAAGGTGTCAGTGGGTTATTAAAATCTCCTACTATGATTGTATTGCTATTAATCTCTCCCTTAATGTCCTCTAGCAGCTTTTTAATGGATTTGGGTGCTCCCATATTGGGTGCGTATATGTTTACCAGGGTTATTTCTTCCTTTTGGATTGCTCCCTTTAGTATTATAAAGTGGCCTTCCTTATCTCTTATGTCCTTAACTTTGAAATCTAATTTGTCACATATAAGTATTGCTACCTCAGCTTTTTTTACATTTCCATTCACTGGGAAAACCTTTTTCCATCCCTTCACCCTCAGTCTGTATGGGTCTTTTTTTCTGAAATGGGTTTTTTGTAGACAGCAGATATATGGGTCTTGTTTTCTTATCCAATCCATTACCCTATGTCTTTTGATTGGAGCATTTAATTCATTTACATTTAAAGTTATTTTTGATAGGTACTTATTTAAAGCCATTTTTATTTTTATTTTTTTATTTTTTTTAAGAATTGTAGTGAGTTTATTTGAGCCAAACTGTCAACATATGCCAGGAAGCAAAACCTCAATGGACTGAGATGATGCTCCCTAATGCCATTTTTATTCTATACCCCTGTGTTTATTCTTCCCTTCCTATTTCTTTGTTTTTACAGTAAACCCTTTAGCATTTCTTGCATTGCTGGTTTGGTGGAGATAAATTCCTTTAGTCTTTTTTTTTGTCTGTGAAGCTAGTGATTTCACCTTCAATTTTTATTGATAGCCTTGCTGGATACAGTATTCTTGGATTCAGACCCTTCCTTTGCATGACTTTGAATATTTCATCCCATTCCCTTCTGGCCTGATGAGTTTCTGTTGAGAAATCAGTTGCTGGTCTGATGGGGGTCCCTTTATATGTAACTTTCTGTCTCTCTCTGGCTGCTTTTAAGATTCTTACTTTGTGGTTTGTGTGCCAATTTATTTATAATGTGCCTTGATGTGGGTCTTTTGGAATTCATTTTGCTTGGGACTCTGCGTGCTTCTTGTATTTGTGTGGGTTTTTTCTTCTCTATCTCAGGAAAGTTTTCTGTCATTATTTTTTTAAACAGGTTTTCTATGCCTTTCTCAGTTTCCTTTCCTTCTGGAACCCCTATTATTTTAATATTGTTTTGTTTTGTATTGTCCCAAAGTTCCCTTAGGCTCTCCTACTGCTTTTTAATTTTTTTTTCTAGACGCTGCTCTAATTGTGTATTTTTTTCCACCTAGTCTTCTAGCTCACTGATGCGGTCCTCTGCTTCTTCTAGTCTACTCTTGATGCTTTCTATTGAGTTCTTCATGGTAGCAATGTCATTTTTCATTTCTTTTTGGGTCATCTTCATTTCCTCTTGGTTCTTCTTCATTTCCTTTTTGTTCATACTCATATTGTCAAATTTGTCTTCCATTCTTTTTAGCTATCTTTGATCATTACTCTGAATTCTTGCCCTGGTAGGTTGCTTTCCTCTAACTTGTTTACTTCCTTTTCTGGTGATGCCTGCTTTTCTTTCATGTGTGGGATATTTCTTTGTCTCCCCATGGTCTCTCTTTTCAGGATGTCTGGTTAGGTAGTTCTCTTTCTCCTTTTTGTGGGTGATTGAAGAACTCCCTTGAATCCACGTGTTTCCAGGGATTGGGGCATCACAGCTGTTTGGTGGTCTCCACTGTTGTGAGTTTTTCAGGCCTCGGATAAGAACCTCTTTTCTTTGTAAGATGGAGTAGTTTTCCCTCTGAGCTGTAGCTCCAGGAGAGGTCTCTGCTGCAGTGCAGGCTGCTTGGTCAGGAAGTCTTGACCAGCAGACCCCCATCTTCTCTTAGAGTTCTGCTACCCCTTAGCTTGCCCACTAACACTCCCTGAGCAACTCTCAGACTCTCCTTCTATCTGCTCTGGGACTAGGCTCAGAATCAGTCCATCTGTTCCACCGCCATTTTCCTCGTTCTTCTTCCTCTTCTTAAAGAACAACTTTCAGCATTTCATATAATACTGGTTTGGTGATGATGGACTCCTTTAGATTTTTCTTATCAGTGAAGCTCTGTATCTGACCTTCAATTCTGAATGATAGCTTTGCTGGGTAGAGTTATCTTGGTTGTAGGTTTTTGCTATTCATCACTTTGAATATTTATTGCCACTGCCTTCTGGCCTGCATAGTTTCTGTTGAGAAATCAGCTGACAGTCCTTTGGGTACTCCCTTGTAGGTAACTGTTTTTCTCTTGCAGCTTTTAAGATTCTCTCTTAAAATGTTAGCTTTTGTCTAACGTTGAGGCTTGGACTCCTGACCATTGTTTATCTTTTGCCCTTGGCATTTTAATTATGATGTGTCCTGATGTGGTCCTCTGAGGTTCTCAGCACTTCCTGGTCTTGTAAGTCTATTTCTTTCATCAGGTGGGAGACGTTTTCTGTCATTATTTCTTCAAATAGGCTTTCAGTATCTTGCTATCTCTCTTCTTCTGGCACCTCCATAATTCGGATGTTGGTATGCTTGAAGTTGTCCCAGAGGCTCCTTACACTATTCATATTTTTGGATTCTTTTTTCCTTTTGTTTTTCTGGTTGGGTGTTTTTTGATTTTTCCTATTTCAAATCTTTGACTTTATTCTTGGGATCCTCTAGGCTTCTGTTGGATCTCTGTATATTATTCTTTATTTCAGTCACTATATTCTTAATTTCTGATTGGTCCTTTTTTATATCCTTGAGGGTCTCACTAAATTTCTCAAAAGTTTCTAGAAGATTCTTTAGTAACCTTATAACCATGGTTTTGAACTCTATATCTAGTAGTCTGCTTTCCTCCATTTCTTTCATTTGTAACCTGTTTCTTTGTCTTTGCATTTTGGCTGCTTCCCTGAGTTGATAGAGTGGCCTGTGTACTAGGTGTCCTATAAGGCCCAGTAGCTCAGCCTCCCCAACTACCTGAGGTGGACACTCTTGGTATACCCCTTTGTGGGTTGTGTGTACAGTCTTGTTATAGTTAAGCCTTAATTGCTTCTGATATCACTGGAGAAATTGACCTCCAGGCCAATTGGCTGTGAAGACCAGCTGTGTCTACAATGGGAGAACTGCTGCTCTGGAGACAACCCTTATTGTGCAGGACTTGCTTCAGTTGTGCTTTTGTGCTCACTGAGTCTGCACCTTGAGTGTGTCGCTTATGGATATGAAGAGTTATAATCTGGAATGGTCTCACACTGACCACTGGGTGCACTGTCTCTTGGATCTCCAAGGAGGTGCAAATTCAGCAGTGGCCACCTGAGGCCACCCAGCAGGAGCTACAGAGTGATCTGCAGAGTCCTCCTCTTTGTTTGGGGTTTGGAAGTGCCCAGGTAAAGCACAGCTGTGAAGCAATGCAGGCTGCTGCTGCTGGGCCTTAGGCCTTCTTTTGGAAGTTTTGGATCTCTCTGACCCAGCTGCAGTTTGTTAGGTTTTAGATTGCAAAAGGATAGGTTATTCATATGCAAAAGCCTCTGCACAGAGCTTGGGTGGGGTTGCAAATTGAGTGGGGTGGGGTCTTGGTGAATCCCCAGGATTGAGCAAACAGCAATGGCTGCCAGTCAGCCCTGCCCTGGAGAGGTCCCCAGGCCTCTGTGTCCCACAGTCCCGTGCAGGAACAATGATGGCTACAAGAACCTCTTGCAGAAAGCTGCCCAATGTTCCAGCCCAATGCCAGACAGTCCAGTTTCTCCTCGTATTAGTGTGGGCCCCCAGAGTCTAGTGCGGAACTGGATTTCAGAGCAATCAGGAGCTTGTATCTACCTCCCGATTGAAAACACACACACACATACACACACACACACACACACACACACACACACACACACACACAAAACACACAAAACACAAAAAACAAAACAAAACAAAAAAAACAAAACAAAAAACAGCAGTGAACTCAGTTACCAGTCCATTTCATGCACACCTCTGACCTCCACACCTCTGGACCGCTGCACCTCCACACCTCCAACCAGTCTCAATTCACTTTTTTATTTCCTTATAGTTGTAGAGCTTCCACTGAGACAGCTTTTCCGTGGTTCTGGATGATATCTGTCCTGTTCTTTAGTTGTTGTTTTGATGTGGTTGTCAGAGGCAGCAAGTACAGGTGTTTACCTATGCCACCATCTTGGTTGTTCCCCATTTCTCTCTTTTATTACAAGGGGTCTCAGTCAAGAAGTCAGAAGAGTAGAAGGTAAGTAATTTTTTTCTCCCCTCTGTGGTTGCAAACAATCAACAAGCTTTTAGGAAAAGAGCTAAGCCTGTAAGAAGGTTTTGCAAATGAGGAAAGTTAGTAATATTTTGCTATGTCCTAGTGTTGGCAGGTATGGCATCAGGTATATGACTGGTGGGGTCAGACCAAACCTGAGTTCACCAACCTCAGTACTTTGGTTCTGGCTAGGAAAGAATTCAGAGCAATACCCAAACTGTAAGAGAATATTTATTAGGTAAATTACAGAGATAGAAAAAGTAATCCCTAGAACAGTGTTTCCCAAAGTGTGGTATGCGTACCCCAAGGCGTACGGGAAGAGTTTGGTGGGGGTACGCATTGCAACTAAGCACCGCATCGTGCTTAGCTGAGCCTAATTCTACGTTCTCATGAGTCACATCAATTTCATCTTTCTCATTGATCCAAATAAATGTTATTTATAATATAACTTTTATTTATATTTTATTATGAATAATATTATTTTTCGTTTATTATTATTTTGTGTATGTACCAAAAAAAGAAAAAAGAAATATATTTTGATTGTTATTAAAATACATCCATTTTTTTTTTTTTTTTTGATGAGGGGTACTCAGTGTTACGAAAGTTATAGCAGGGGTACACATATGTCAAAAGTTTGGGAAACACTGCCCTAGAAGAAATGGGCTTAGCAAACAAGTTCTAGAGGTAAAGAGACCTTGGAGTTTGGGAATGAGAGAGCTAATGGTAACATGCTTGTGGATGGGGGGAACTGAGGGGAGAGGGAAGGGGAAAGGAAAAGGTATGGGCGTGTTCTCAGGAGAGAGAGTTCACTGGGTCCTCTATACTAAGGGTTTTAAGGGTGAAGATTTTAGGGGAGGTCCCAGGGAATGATCTTAATAGAATATTCATCACTTTTTCAGATGTTTCCTTTCAGAGTTGTGGTCTCCACTGATTGATTAGATAGCACCAGGGCAGGGGGTCATTATTCCATGCAGCTACTCTTTACATCAGCTGTGACCAGTTTCATTGCTTATCTTGGCCTGGAGCTGAAATACAACTGAGGCCTAGATGTTAACTCTAGAGAGGAAAGGTCAGGGGTCCAAGCCTCATGATGAGGGATATGCTATAGGTGGAAAAGTCACCCTAACCTTGTCCCACCCTACAATTGATTACCCTTTGCTAAGCACCCGTGGTTTCCATCCTGGTTGCCTGGCCCATAGTCCTTGTTCTGTGCATGTCTGTCTAACTGCCTACCACACTAGTGATAGTATCCTCATTTACTAGTTAAGTAGTACTATTACCAAAGTATGTGCACAAATAGCATTATATATGCTACTATAAAATTATGAGTCACAAATAGTGACATCAAAAAGCAAGATCTTATCAAAACCAAAAAATAAGCTAAAGGTGAAAGTATTGATTTGAGCCAAAACTGGTTTGGCTCAGTGGTAGAGCATCGGTCTGTGGACAGAAAGGTCCCAGGTTCGATTCCGGCCAAGGGCATGTACATTGGTTGCGGGCACATCCCCGGTAGGGGGTGTGCAAGAGGCAGCTGGTCGATGTTTCTTTCTTATCGATGTTTCTAGCTCTCTATCTCTCTCCCTTCCTCTCTGTAAAATATCAATAAAATATATTTTTAAAAAGAAAGTATTGATTTGATATCTTTAAAGGTGTTGTTTGTTTTTTTTACCTCTTTTTGTGTTGTGAAATATAAAAAACAGAGGATGTTGCATCTGTTTTCAAACACCAGTTTGCTATGTGAGGCTGCAATCGTGGAAAATATTCTTTTATAAAAAAATAAGAACAAATGGTAAATGCTACTTAACAAAGTATTTAGCATGAATGGATTTTCTTTTTCAATATATTTTTATTAATATTTCACAGAGAGGAAGGGAGATAGAGAGCTAGAAACGTCAATGAGAGAGAAACATTGACCATCTGCCTCCTGCACACCCCCTACCGGGGATGTGCCCACAACCAATGTACATGCCCTTGACCGGAATCGAACCCGGGACCTTTCAGTCCGCAGACCAACGCTCTACCACTGAGCCAAAATATATATACCTAAGCTACCATCCAATCATTTGACCGTTCGACCATTCAACAATTTGATCATTAGCTATGATGCACACAACAGACTGATGAATATCAGGGGGAAAGAGGGAAGGGAAAGAGCAGGAAGAGGTTAACCAAAGATCTTATATGCATACTAGAAGCCTAGTGCACGAATTCGTGGACCAGTGGGGTCCCTCAGCCTGGCCTGCGGGATCAAGCCAAAATCGGCAGTCTGACATCCCCTGAGAGGTCCAGGATTGCTAGAGGGTGCAGGCAGGATGAAGAACCCCACGGGTGCACAAATCCATGCACTCAGCCTCTAGTTTTATGTAACAGTAGAGAAACTACAAAATTTTTCCTCCTATTCATTTGCAGAAGGTTATAAAGAAACAACTAGATCATATATTATTTTAAAAATATATTTTATTTCAGAGAGGAAGGAAGTATGATCTGCTGCCTCCTGCATGCCCCACACTGGAGATAGAGCCTACAACTTGGGCATGTGCCCTGACTGGGAATTAAACCATGTCCCCCTGGTTCATAGGTCAATGCTCAACCACTGATCCAATCAGGCCAGGTGAGGTCATATATTTTTAAGAAAATTTTAGTTTCTAAATATGCCTAAGAACACAGCTAGTGATACTGTGGACAAAAAGGGGCCACATACTATACCTGACAAGCCCAGAGGAGGCCTGGGTGATGACTGTACAAATTCAGAGACCTAAAGTAACCACAAGTTTGGTCTGAAATTGAAACTTATAAATTAAAAGCAGTTTAGAATCGCTCTTGAAAAAAAAGGTCAATCTTTAATTAAGCCTGTCTATTGTGGGGTTTTGGGTTTTTTTATTTTGTTTTGTTTTTTTGCATCTACAATAACATACCTTCGGAATGTCAAAGTAATTTCAGTTTTTTCAGACCCCTCAAAGCACAAGTACTGCAACAGAGCTGAGACTGCAAATCCCCTCATTGTTATTGTGTTAACTGTTGACTGTTAACTATCCTGTACCCACCTATGTAAAAGAAGTATATGTCTATCATTTTACTTTCTATCCAATCTCAGAGCCTCTCCCCCTGCTTTGCTTTCTCCCACCTTCTTAATCTATTACCAGTGGATTTCATATAACCCATTTATGTCCTATCTTTTTATTGTAATGTATAAAAACTGCTACTTTTCCAGAGTATTGTCTAAGTCCGTTGATAATTTGCTTCCCAGCAATTGTCGTCAGTTTGGCACAAATAAACTCACAAAAAATTCTCTACAGGTTTGAATATTTCTTATGTTGACAATATTTCACTAATTTATCTGAATATCTGAATACAGGAGAGCAACAGACAGGATTCAACCCAGAAAATGAGTCACTTTTATGAGGGATGTAGATCCTTTGCTGAATGCCTTTTTTTTCTATCAAGAAAATATAGATATTTGATATTATAGTACAAAATTATGGCAGAACTGAAACATATTTTTTCTATTTAAAATATACTGTTTATTTCTTTAGATTATATAGGAATATAGTTTTTTAAATACCATGTCTCAAAGGTGGCTTCAAGGATAGATACTAAATTATGAAACCTGAACCAAAATGCTCAGGGAATAGGAAGTCTTGACCAAATTGATTTTCTGATGAAATGTAACTAAATTCATTTTTGTTCAGTAAAAATATTCTAAAGGATATTATTTTTCTCTGTTGAATTAATAAAAACAAATTCAATTGAATTAGATTAATAAAAAGCAAAAATTAAGTTTCTTAATGCTTGAAAATATGGTACATTCTTGGATGATAATTTTGAACAATAATCACTCTCCGGTAGTCTAAAGAATGTGAATTTGTGTGCTTGTTTACTTTTGTTGTCAACAAATAGAAAAAAAAAATCTCTGACAACAGGTGTATTGTGATGTTTCATTTTTTTATTCCGAGTGGAAGACAGCAGAATACCCTGAGTAATAAACTAGAATATCCTACTACCTTTTTCTCTCATAGTAACCTTGATAGGCAATATAATGTGACTCAGAAAAACTACTTCTTTAGTCCTGCTCTGCTAATTCTTTACTGTGTATTGTGGGGCAAATAGCTAACCTTTCTAGAGCTAAGATTTTTTGTCTCCCAAATGTCAGGTTTGGACCAAACCATCCTCAAAGTTCTTTTTCCATTATAAAATTATGTATGTTTTAAAACTTATCCTATCTTTAAGTGGGGCCTACTTTGTATAGAAAGAGACATCTGGAAGAAAATTAGTTTAAAAAGCAACAATAATTTAGGTCAGAAAAAAATGTAGGCTTGAATTATTCAAATGCACATAAATGTACCTATGAGTTATAATTTATTGAGCTTCCTTTAACTTTGTAGTGTATGATGACATTATTTTAATGCCATTGATAATATTCACAATGCCTCCATTTTGAAGAAGATTAGTTAATGTTTTTTGTTCTTTTTTAAAATTTATTTTTATTGATTATGGTATCACATAATTGTCCTTATCCCCCCATTCCCATCCCAAACCCCTCCCTACATATGCCCCCACCCCCCTGTTGTCCATGGCCACTGGGTAGGCCCATGTGCAAGCACGCAAGTCCTTTGGTTGATCTCTTCCCCTTATCCCCACCCTCCCCTACTTTTCCTCTGAGGTTTGAGTCTGATTGCTGCTTCTCTTTCTCTGGGTCTATTTTTGTTCACCAGTCTATGTTGTTCATTATTTCCTCTAGATGTGTGAGATCAAGTGATCCAAGAAGTACCCTTGTAAGAACCTAAACTGCGACAAGTCTTAATGGTTATGCTGAGAGGCAAATGAATCAGTCTAATGAGTTCCTTTCTGGGCCAACAGTTCTTTTGAGTCCCAATTTCAATGTCAAATAGTTCCTTATATGTACATGTCAGCCATGATATTTCAGATCTGGTTGGTGGACAAATGATGGTAATGCAGGTCTGACTGTCTCTGGTTTGGTCCTGGGCATCCTTCAGCAACACACAGCCGCTGTCTGCTGGTATGGTAAGGTGTCGTCAGCATCTTCCATCTCTGAATTGTGTCTCTTCTGTCTTCATAGGTGGAGCACTTCTGTCTATTCCTCTCTGTTACTGGATTCCAGATGGTCTTGGAGTTGTTTTCTGAAAATATACAAACATATTCTCGACCAAAAGTTAATAAAAGGATATTCTCTTTAAATTTGACTTGGGATTCTTTATCATTTTTCCCCTCCAAATAAATTTCCTCTGGCTTATTTTGACACCATATTTGTATTTTTATGGGTATCTTGCTGTTAGCGTTTCGAATAAAGGTTAATTTTCTAAAGTATAAAAATTTTTTTAGATATAAATTATTCTCAGGACACATTTTTCCTTACATGATATTCTTCCACTGTCACCCCCTTTTTTACTTTAAATAATAGGAGACTTTTGGGAATTTTATAGTGTAGTCTTGATAGCTTTTACATTTTAATTATTTGTGCTACACTATGACTGCATTAGGTTCATAACATGTTGTGCAATTTTATCATGAGACGCTCTGCCAATAAAAATTTTTGTTAATACTATAGAAACAGCTTTTTGTACAGTACACTCAGTTTTTCTAGAATATTCACTTATTTCCATTAGCCACATTGATTTCCTCTGAGAAATTGGCTACTATTCATCTGTCAGACTCAACACTCTAGCAACAATCTTATTTACCATGTGTGTATTAGTGGAATTGATTGTTTGGCTTCTTGAGAAAAGTCAGTCTTTTTACAAGGACAAAATACTGTTAAAAACACTTAGATGGCAAATATGATATTTACTGGTAGCACCATTTGAGTCAGAATTGCTTTTGCAATGAAGGGGTTTAGAATGAGACACTCTGACATGTGAATTGTTTTGAGCTGATAATAATCAAGACCCAGCAGACTTAAAAACAAAGAGACAAACAAACAAACAACTTCTACCAGCACCTCTCCCTTAATCACTTAAAATAATTTAGATATGGGTCCTGGCCGACAAAAAGAGCTAGTACCAGAAATAACTTTATCTGAATGACCTATCTGTATGGCAGGATAAACATCTAATTATTAAACACCTGCTCTTCTTATCCTGGGAATTACCCTCCTCCCCTTTGAAGCTCCAGGCTCTTATTCCATTCCTTAAATCAGCATAGTATATAAGCTTCAACTGCCCAACTTGTCCTTCAGTTTCATTGTGTTTGTGGGACTCCCTGTGTGCACATAACTAAATATTATTTTCTCCTGTTAACCTGTCTTCTATTAATTGAATTATTAAACCAGTCAAAGAACCTACAAGGTAGAATGAAAACGTTCCTCCTCTACAGTTGGTGTAGTCAGGAGGACAAACTCTAGCTGGACACTACTTGCTCCAAGGGTGCAACAGCTGAGAGATCCAATGACCTCTGACAAAAGTTGGCAGAAGGTAAGAATTCTTACCACATCAGTAGCCCAGATTTCTGCCTGCAGGGTCTGGTGGAATCAAGAGTGCTGAGAGTCCCTTTCTTTTTCTAAATTTAGATTAGCAGGAGATAATATTTGTGTGAACTAGTTCCTGGGTATAGAGATTCCAGTAAAGATTTATTATGAGTATTCTTATTTTCTATTGATTCTTTTCCTCCCAGAGGTGGTCACTGTTTTTCCTTGGCATCATATTTTGTGTTACTTTTCAGAAGGGGGAAAACCATATGCCTGTCATTCCAGCTGGCCTCATAAACTGGTAACTTCACGGTTCTCAACAGACTGGTGTCTGTTTAGACAAATACTGCTGTGAGTTAATGTGCACATGAGGTGAAAACTATTGCTAATGGAAATCTCAGGAGCTAAAAGCTGTAAAATTGCTGGGCATAGGTCGAGTACTTAAAAGCTGTTAGAGTGCTTGACAGATAACTCTAAGAGTCCTCTTTTCAGATAAGTTGATCATGGAACCCATTAGATTGGTACTAGGGCAATCACCAACCACAAGAAAATTTCCCTGCAGTAAGGTACATGGCAAAACACCACCTAATCTACAAAGCAGCAGATTTAGATATTAATTTGGGTCAGAGAAACCCAAGGTTTAACGACAGCTGTTAATGTGTACATAAAAAAGAAAAACTAGATGAGGGCTTACTTCTCATTTTGTTCTATGTACTGACAACTTAGCTTTCTGATCAGTGAGAACACTCTTCCTGGTCTCTGCCAACTAGCATGCATCTGGAGGACAGCCAGATATGCTGTGGGTCTGATAAGCAGAGTTCTCTTTGACTGATTAGGCCAGCTCTCAGAGGAGTTTATCATAAGGCAGTGTTTCCCAAAGTGTGGTATGCGTACCCCCATTGGTACAGGGAGGAGTTTGATGGGGATATGCACTGCACCGTACTTAGCTGCACCTAATTCTACATTCTCATGAGTCAAGTCAAGACAGTCTTGTGAAAAAACAACAACAACAAGATGGCGGCATAGGTAAATGCGTAACTGCAGCCTCATTCAACAATTTCAAAAAATACAACTAAAATATAAAGTGGACATTATCCAGAACTACAGGAAAGTTGACTGACTGGAAATTCTACAACTAGAAGGAAAGAGAAAACCAGAAGGAAAATCAGAGGAGCTGTAATAGCCTAAGGTACAGAGAGACACTGTGCGCGCCTGGGTAGAGGACAGAGCCAGAGAGGAGGGGCGGCTGAGTGCCTGGCTGGTGTTCCTTAGCGAGAAGGAGATGAAAGCTCCAAACTGTGCTGAACCCCATATCCAACTGCACTGAACCCCAGTTCTGGGCGAGACCCTGGAGTCCAAGGCTCATACAGAGGGAATCTGGGCTGTAAGGCAGAGGCTCAGGGGAGCTGCAAAAGGCAGAGCCCCGCATCACACACATTTCTCACAGAGGACAGATGGTTGATTGTGCCTCTGGATTGCCCTAGCGGGAAGGAGACATAAGCTCCTGACTGCTCTTAACTCCACTTCCAACTGCACTGAACTCCAGTTGCGGGCTCATTGGGGAGAGACTAGACTGTCTGGTAGCGGGCGAAACTCTAAGGCGCCTTTCTCTCAGAGGTGCTTGCAGTGAATACCAAAGGACACTGAGGTACACTGAGACTCAGGAACCTGAGAGGGCGAGGCTAACTGGAAGCCAAGGCTGTAGGCTCCACCCTGAAACTCCGCCCCATCCAAGCTGAAAACAGAGGCTTTTGCAGGTTTCCAAGTCTAGTGGAATATGGGTGTCTCCTGGCATAGACACAGCTGATCCTCCCAACCTACCAACTCAGGCAAGCAGTGAAAAGGCCGAGACGAGGAAACAGATCACAAATGAAAGAAATGGAGGACAAAAAGCGACTGGATATAGAGTTCAAAACTACGCTTATAAGGTTGTTCAAGAATCTCCTAGAAAAGGCCGATAAAATAAATGAGACCTATGAGGATATGAAAAGGGATCAACAAGAAATAAT
Source organism: Vespertilio murinus (assembly GCA_963924515.1). Lineage (NCBI taxonomy): Eukaryota > Metazoa > Chordata > Mammalia > Chiroptera > Vespertilionidae > Vespertilio > Vespertilio murinus. Next base: position 65,324,296 of record OZ004710.1, read on the forward strand.
AAAGGATCAACTAGGAATAAAGAATACATTCTCTGAAATAAAAAATATTATACAGAGTCCTAAAAACAGAATGGAAGATTGCAAGAATCAAGTCCAAGATTTGGAACACAAAGAGCCAGAGGACACTCCTCTGCAGAAGCAAGAAGACAAGAGAATCCAGAAAGTTGAAGATAGTGTAAGAAACCTCTGGGATAACTTCAAGTGAACCAACATCAGAATTATGTGCATCCGAGAAGATGACAGAAAGCAAGATACTGAAAACATGTTGAAAGAAATAGTGACAGGCCGAAACTGGTGTGGCTCAGTGGTAGAGCATCGGTCTGCGGACTGAAAAGTCCAGGGTTCGATTCCGGTCAAGGGCATGTACATTGGTTGCAGGCACATCCGCGGTAGGGGGTGTGCAAGAGGCAGCTGGCCGATGTTTCTCTCTCATTGATGTTTCTAGCTCTCTATTTCTCTCCCTTCCTCTCTGTAAAATATCAATAAAATAAAAAAATAAAAAAGAAATTGTGACAGAAAACTTCCCCCACCTGGTGAAAGAAATAGACTTACAAGTCCAAGAAGCACACAGAACCCAAAACAAAAGGAATCCAAAGAGGACCACACCAAGACACATCATAATTAAATTTCCAAGAGCAAAAGACAAAGAGAGAATATTAAAAGCAGCAAGACAAAAGCAGGTAGTTACCTATAAAGGAACACCCATACGTCTGTCAGCTGATTTCTCAACAGAAACCATGCAGGCCAGATGGGAATGGCAAGAAATATTCAAGGTGATGACTAGCAAGAACCTACAGCCAAAAATACTCTACCCAGCAAAGCTATCACTCAGAATTGAAGGCCAGTTAAAGAGCTTCACAAATAAATTTAAGCTAAAGGAGTTCATCACCACCAAGCCAGAATTATATGAATTGCTAAAAGGGGTTCTTTAGGAAGAGTAAGAAAATAAAGATAAAAATTATGAACAACAAATACGTAACTATCAACAAGTGAATCTAAAAGTCAAGGGAAGTAACAATCATGATGAACAATATCAACTGGTGAATATAATAGTATCATAGATATGGAAGGGGAGTGGACTGATGATTCTCAGGGAAAAGGGGAGTGGGGGGTGCGGGAAGAGACTGAACATAAACTGCACCTATGGATGAGGACAATGGGGGATGGGGAAAGGGCAGAGAGTGGGATGGAAACTTGGTGGAGGGGAGCAATGAAGGGGGGGAAAATGAGGAACATTTGTAATAATATGAACAATAATAATTCATTTAAAAAAAAAGACAGTCTTGTGAGGTGTGAGATGGTCCAGTGTGCAAATAAATGTTATTTATGATATAACTTTCATTTATATTTTATCATGAATAATTTTATTTTTCATTTATTATTATTTTGTGTATGTACCAAAAAAATAAAAAATAAATATATTTTGATTATTATTAAAATACAACCATTTTTTGACGAGGGGTACTCAGCATTACGAAAATTATAGAAGGGGTACACATATGTCAAAAGTTTGGGAAACACTGTCATAAGGTGTCCTGGTCCATAAAGAACCTTTGTTGTTTCAACCTTCATGTCTAGTTATTGTGGAAGTCCCATTCCAGTATCACTTGTTGGTGTCACAGATTAGTGGGAACCTGGAGATATCATTTTCACTACACTGTTCTTCCTACCTGTGACAATGAAGTTATTTGCCTTCTCAGACTGACTCTGGGAGTGAATTTTTTCAATTTGGGGCCTGTATCTTCTGCACCCACTTCAGGGATGACTCATGAATTCCTGGTAAAGATTTATTCTAAGCTTCCAAAGTTACCTCTGGGTTTTTCCATGAAAAGACCTGTGGAATTTAATTGTTATTAAAATAAATATACCGTTTAGGATCCTACTCATCAATGATCAGAGCTTTTTAATTGTAAAAAGTTTTATATTTGAAAAATTTTAGAGAGCTCTAATCTTCAACAATTGTCTTATTGCTACCTATGAAAAGATCAAATTGAAAAGAATACAAAAATGAGTATAACAACCAGCCTTGGAAACTTCCTTAATAGGAGGAAAGAACAGAAATAGCATTAGAACAAAAATTGAAGTCCACATCTAAAGTAAATTCACCTCCTCTACCCTCTTTTTTTACTCCCTTATCCCCAAGTCCCCATCCCTGACCCTCCCACCCAGAAGAGCTTAAATCTCTGGGCCTTTGGTCTAAATCCTCACTTTCAAAATCCAACCCATCACTTTAGTAAATTCCTTAGATCCAAAAACTCCTCCAAATTCCCCAGAAAATCTCTTAAACTCCCAGCTGCCTGTTTTGACTCCCCCTTCCTTACAAGATTTACAGAGAGCACTCTGGCCTGATCACCAGGCCTAGGGTACACAGGTTACTTACATAAATCCTAAAAGCCAGGAAGTGAATTTAGCAGAAACGCCTATGTTGAGCAGTAGGGCTTAGTTATCCATTCCTTACAACTCCTGTTCTCCAGGGCTCTGCAATTAGGTGATGCCAGCTTCAGGCCTTTTTATGCAATTGTCATTTGTGAATGTATACTAGACTCCTACCCCAAAGAATTTATGTCAGTGACAGCAGCAGAGCTTCTAAATTGCAAAACCCTTTTATCTCCACTTTCAGAATACCCTATCAAATTTAGAGAAGAGTTGGAAAGACTAGTGGCCATTTACAACCCCACTAAAGGAAACTAGATCAGCTGTTAAAAGGTGTTCTTCCCATGCATGATTATACTCTAGTTACCAGACAAACCAGGGTGGCCCCCTAAAGAACACACCCCTCCCCCTTTGCAACAGATGGCCAAAATCTCTCCCAGGCCTTCCTACAAATGACCAAGAAATTGCTCAGCTGGAGGCTGATAATCAAGAGCTCTATAATAGCAAGAGTAGAGGTTTTCCCCCTGATATAAATTGGTCTAAGATTGATAGAATATGCACTCAGAATGAAGGAGAGCATCCAAAGGCTTTTGTTGAATGCTTTATATAGACTTTTCAAAGGCATACTGCACTAAACTCCGGGGCTCCAGAACATAGAGATATTTTAATTTCCACTTTAGCGGGACATTTCCTCCCTGATATAAAACAGCAAATTCAAAATAGGATGGTTGGTGGTCCAGCCAACTTCTGAATGTTGCAATGGAAGCAGCTACTAATTCTTTGAAAATAGTTTGCAAGAATGTAGGAGGAAAAGGGGGTAAAAGCAACAATTCTTGCTTGGCAAGGTGAATTAGAAAAACCAAAACATGACAATGAGTATATCTTAAAGTCCATTCAGATCCTTGCTTATTTGCCTCTAGATATTTGTTGATTGGGACATTGGAAGAAAAGTTGTCCTATTTAAGAGAAAGAAAAGTTTAAGAAACAAACTCCTTAGACACATCATTTCTCAGAAGGCTCGTTTTTCTCCCCCTATGGGACAATTTCACATCAAATGTCTGGGTCAGCTGATTGATTTTCAGTAGCAATGCAGATCCCAACATTACACTTAAAATAAAGCATCAGGAACTGGTTTCTTTTTTTATATTTATCTTTATTGTTAAAAATATTACAAATGTCCCCCTTTTCCCCCATTCACCCTCTCCCCCGCACCCTTGCCCCCTCCCCAGGCCTTCACCACACTAGTATCTTCAGCCATGGATTATGCATATCATATTTAATAAAAGAGTAATATTCAAATTAACCATCATTCCGCCACACCCACAAGTCATGTCCACCAGCCACGCCCACTAGCCAATCAGAGTGAATATGCAAATTAACCCCAACTAAGATGGCTGTGGCCACAGAGAGCAGGAGGGAGGCTTGGGTTTCCTCAGCAATGGAGGAAGCCAAGCTTTCTGCACACCCTGGCCAGCTGTGGCCCCCACTCAAGGCTACAAAGTTTCAATTATAGAAGATAAATAAATTCCAACAGAAATGGCTGCTGCCACAAAGCAAGCAGGAGGCTTGGCTTTGCTCCAGGGTACAAAGTTTCAATTGTAGAAGATAAATTCCAGATACCAGGGCCTCCGCTTGGGTCGCCAGGAGGCTTGGCTGGCCTGCAAACCACCATAGGCCCCTCACTCAGGCTGCCCCATGCCCCAAAGGAACCCCCACCCTGATCCAGGATACACTTCAGGACAAACAAGCTGGTCCCCACCTGTGCACCAGGCCTCTATCCTATCTAATAAAAGAGTAATATGAAGATTGACCATTACTCCAACACACAAGATGACTGCCCCCATGTGGTCAAAGATCCTGCCCCCATGTTGACACAAGATGGCCACCACAAGATGGCCAGCAGGGGAAGGCAGTTGGGAGGTACCAGGCCTGCAAGGGAGAGTAGTTGCGGGAGATCAGGCAAGCAGGGGAGGGCAATTAGGGGCAACCAGGCCTGCAGGGGAGGGCAGTTAGGGGCAAACAGGCTGGCAGGGGAGCAGTTAGACATCAATCAAGTTGGTATGGGAGTAGTTAGGGGGTTATCAGGCTGGCAGGCAGAAGCATTTTCGGAGCAATCAGGAAGGCAGGCAAGAGAGCAGTTGGGAGCCAGCAGTACTGGATTGTGAGCGGGATGTCTGACTGCCCATTTAGCTCTGATCCTGCGCAGTCAGACATCCCTGGAGGGGTCGCAGATTGGAGAGGGTGCAGGCTGGGCTGAGAGACATCCCAGGCCCCCATGCATGAATTTCATGCACCAGGCCTCTAGTATACATATACGTTATTTGCTTAATTCCCCCTTCAATGTCTCTGGATCTATTTTGCTTATCAGTTTATTTTGTTCATTAGATTCAACATATAAATGAGATCATATTATACTTGTCTTTCTGTGACTGGCTTATTTTACTTAGCATAATACTCTAGTAACTGGATTTCTTAATGACATTGATGCCTCTTTCTCTACCACCCCATTAGAGGACTTATCCTTACTTGTCACCTCTAACTCTGTGCTAGCTGTTGAAGTCTCTGGGAAACCTATTTCACTGATAATATCTCAACCAATATCAATATCTATAGGCCCTTTCATCACCCATCATGCCTTCCTAGTCTCGAACTCATCACCAGCAAACCATTTTTGTAGAGATTTGTTATGTAAATTTTATGCCACTGCAAAATGCAATGAGAAATGCTTTTTTTTTCTTTTCTTTTTTTCAGATGCCCTCATGTAACAGAGTGAAATGTTTGGTTTCTCTTTGACTCCATTTTGCTGAAGTAACTTTTGCTTAGTCTTATATAGAGACATACATGCTAGTCATTAGAGAAATTTTGCTTGTGGCTTGAGTTTTATCAAAACAGCCCCTCTGATTTCACCTTTCCTTAATATAAAAGAAGCCTGAATTTAGTACTTTCTTAAGATAGTTTCAATGTACCAGTTGGGCTCCCATTTTCTTGTTGGTGCCTTCTCAATAAATAAATCTTTCCTTACTCTTCCAAACTGTGACCTTTTGAAGCATCCAGCACAGGAAGGCTGACCTGGTAGCACTCAGACCAAACTCCAAATTTTCTACTTTATTTACTGGAAACTCATCTCAATTTAAATCCATTATATACCAATGAAGTTGGATTGTTACTGATTGACTTATTTGGAAAAGAAAAAGAAAGAAACCTTTGAGGGAGAACCAAGTTGGCGGCGTAGATGAATGGCTGGTCTGCCGCCTCATACAACAATTTAGAGGAATTAAAACTAATATAAAGGACATCTATCACCCAAAACTACGGGGAGGCTGGTTGAAAGAGAAAGGAGCGCAACCACTGAAAAGCTGAGGAGCCGAGGTACGGAGACACGCGAATGGCACTGGTGGCAGCAACTGGGCGCGAGGCTTTTTTTTCAACCCAAAGGGAAACAAGCTGAGGATCACTTTCACTTTGAAATCCAGTTTCTTGGGTCACGTGGGTGACCCAGATGCCTACGGGGAGAAGCTAGTCTGTCGGCCATCAGGTCCGAAAATGAGGGACTCTCTTGCAGAGGTGCGCGCAGCAATCACTGTTTACTGTGCTGGATCCCTGGGACTCATGGGGAGAGTTGGAAAGGCAGAAGGGCAGGGATGGCTGACTGCAGCCATAGCTGTTAGCCACGCCCCAGCCTAGCCCCCGACCCACCCAGAGGCCCCGCCCTGAGGCCCCCCAGCACATTCTACAGACCCGCCTAGGCACCACACAGCTGCTTTTGCATATAAATGGCCAGCATTGAGGCAGCTTAAAGAAATAACCTGCAGCTCCAGCAGCAAAACCGCCAAGACTCAAGCAAGTGAACTGTACCCCATTGGTGATCCAGAAGCCAGTGTTCCTAGTGGTAAGTTTCAACCCCTCACACCCATAAGTGACACATTTGGGAGACGGTCTCAGAGAGCACCAAAGCCCCTCTGAAACAAAGCGTGTCTCCAGCGCAGTAAATTTTTCCTCTAAAATGAAGAATCACAAAAAACATGACACAAATGGGAGAGAGGGAGGAAAGTAAACTAATGGACAACACAGAATCACATTTATAATATTACTCAAGGATCTTCTAAAAAACCTTTGAGAAACTTGATGAGACCTCCAAAATGCTTGGTGAGACCTTAAAGAGAATACCAAAAAAATGGAAAAGGACCAGTCAGAAATTAAGCATACAATATCTGAAATAAAGAATATACAGAAACTCAACTATAGATCAACGTGCCCCAAGAATCAAACCAAAGATCTGTAATATAAGGAGGAAAAGATCACCCAACCAGAGAGGCAGAAAGAAAGAAGAATCCAGAAGTGTGAGGATAGTCTAAGGAGCCTCCAGGATGGCTTAAAGCGCACCAATATCCGGATTTTTGGGGTGCCAGAGGAGAGAGACCAGGATATTGAAGGCCCACTGAAAGAAATAATGAAAGAAAACTTTCCCTACCTGGTAAAAGTAACAGACTTACAAGTTCAGGAAGTGCACAGAACCCCAAACAAGAGAAATCCAAAGAGGAACACATCAAGAAACATCATAATAAAAATACCAAGGGCAAAGGACAAAGAGAGAATCTTACAAGCAGCAAGAGAAAAACAGCTAGTTACATACAAGGGAGTACCCATACGACTATCAGCTGACTTCTCAACAGAAACTATGCAGGCCAGATGGGGTTGGTAAGAAATATTCAAAATGATGAACAAGAAACTACAACCAAGACTACTCTATCCAACAAAGCTATCATTCAGAATTGATGGTCAGATAAAGAGCTTCACAGACAAGAAAAAGCTGAAGGAATTCATCACCACCAAACCAGGATTACATGAAATGCTGAAAGGTATTCTTTAAGAAGAGGAAGAAGAAAAAGGTAGATAAAAATTATGAACAGAAAGACATCAAATACATACCTACCAACAAGTGAATCTAAAAATTAAGCGAATAAAAAATCTGATTAACAAAATGGACTGGTTAATATAAGAGAATCAGGGACATAGAAAGGGATTAGACTAACAATTCTCAGGGGGGAGGGGGTCTGAGGGGTACAGGAAGAGATTGGACAAAAATCTTACGCCTATGGATGACGACAGGGGTGGGTTAAGGGCATGGGGTAGAGTTGGGAATCAGGTGACGAGGAGCTATGGGAGAGGAGGCAGGAAAGAGGAACCCCTGTAATAATCTGAACAATAAAGATTTTTTATTTTTAAAAAAAGAAAGCTGTCCAATACTCTGTCCTGAGATACAGAACAAGGAATCCTATATAATAGGAGGATAATATGGAAATTGACTCTAACAGCAGAACTACAAGGAACAACCAGTTGCTATGACACACACTGAGCACCAATGCATAAGCTTCACCTTGGTGGTCAGTGTGCTCCCACAGGGGAAGCTCCATTCAGCCACAAGCTGGACTGACAGCTGCGAGTACAGCAGTAGTGGCAGGAGCCTCTCCCAACTCTTCAGCAGTGCTAAGGATGTCCAACTGCAGCATAGGCCTGTGAGAAGTAGGCCTAATCCATCAGTCAGACATCCCCTGAGGGCTCCTGGGGGATGTCTGACTGGAATCTTAGGCCCAATCCTCCAGGAGCAGGCCTAAGCTGGCAGATGTATATCCCCTAAGGGCTCCTGGACTGCAACAGGGTGCAGGCTGGGCTTAGGGACCCCTCCCCCCCCACCACCAAGTACACGAATTTTCATGCACTGGGCCTCTAATTGAGTATATAATAGACCCTGTTTTACAGAGGAATATACTTGTCTGTAACACTCCACTATTGCCAGTAAAGAAAGAAGGGAGGACTTGTCTCTGCACTCCCACTTCTGAGCCTGAAGATTCTGGGGACTTGGACCCCGTATCTTGAGAGTCTTTGTTAATGGATGGGGTGGCCCAAGGCACCACAACCTAGAGGAGCAGGTTGAAAAGATCCAATGGCAGCACCACTTCAATGAGCTTCATCCTCAGACAGACTATCAAAAACCCCATTACTATTTTTATAAGAATCTGTGATAAACATCTAGAGCAGTTTTTAAAATCAAACAAACTAAATCATAGGATGCCCTGGAGAGAGGACAAAATGGTGGCGGAATAGATGGACGTGTCCCAAGCCTTGTCCCAGTGCAGATAGAATGAGCAGTTGAAATGAATAATATCTACCCCAAATTGACAAAGGAGACTCAGCTGGTGAGACAGTTTGCAGACAGGAAGGGCAGAGGACCCCTGGAGAAAGGTAAAATCAAGGATCTGGGCAGGAGACATCTGACAGACCTCTGATCCCAGAGGGTCAGAAGGAAACTGCACAGCACCAAGTCGCATCTCTGGGGACAGGCACAGCATCTGACAGAAGAAAGGAGGGCCACAGGACTGCTGGACTGCTGGGGATTATATATCTGGGTCCACAGACACAAAAGGCTGAACCCAGAGGGCGCAGCCTGAAGGGTGAATCAGACCACGCAAAGCCAGCTTGAGAGAAGCACACAGAGGCACAGTCTGTCCAATCTCTGTGGCCTGTGCCTTTCTTCACTGTGCCTAGTTCATAGGACCTTTCAGATACAATTACCCATGGCTTAGGTGCAGGAGAAGGAGCAGACTTGTGGAGTATGAGGAGAGGCTGAGGAGAGGAGAGGGTCCAGGAGAAGTGGCAATAAGTCTGGAGCTGAGTCATACCTGAGCCCAGGACCTGAGCAGTCATTTTCTCCTGAAGAGATAGCCCATCCTTCCACTCTTCAGTCAACCAATACAGCCACACCCAGAATACACCCTGAATGGTACAAAGGATTTTTAAAAATCTGAATAGTCCCTGAAGGTCCACAGGTACTGACCTAAAGAGAGGCCTTAAGTTCCAGCAATAGGAAACTGAGAAGCTGGAGACAGTACCTAAGACTAGCATCTTAAGCCAGCCAAAGAAACAACACTTCACTTTTTCATTATTTTTATTTTATTACTAAAGACCTGGTGCATAAAAATTCATGCACTGGAGGGGGCGGTCCTTAAGCCTGGCCTGCCCCCTCTCACATTCCGGGAGCCCTCAGGAGTGGGAGGCGACCCAGCAATCAGGGGAAGGCGATGCCCCATCACACTTCTGCTGCTGCCACTGCCAGCAGGGCAAGCCTCAGCTGGCCCTAGTTACCTGAGCCCGCCGCCATCCAAGGCTTGCCTGCACCTGGGGCCGGCCCTGGGCAGCAGAGAAACCACTATCTGAGGCTTGCCTGCGCCTCAGGCCAGGCCTGAGTAGTTGAGGGGCTGAGGGGAATGCGTTCCTCCATCTTGTGGCTGTGGGCACTGCCACTTTGAGGGCGTGAAAGTCAATTAGCATGTTCCCTCCTTATTGGCTGTGGGTGCCACCATCTTTGAGGGCAGGGCAGTCAATTAGCATATTCCCTCCTTATTCTTTACTATGACGTGAGGGTAAAATAGCATATTCCCTCTCTATTAGATAGGATCATTTCATTATCTCTTTTTTCTTCTTTCTCTTTATTTTCTTTTTTCTGTTGTTTTTTTTTTTTGCTTTATTTTCTATTTCTTTACACATTATTTTCCCATCATTCTATTTTATTTTAGTTTTTACTTTTATTTTTGTACCATTTTTTAAATCAATTTTTTGTAAATTTTTTATTATTTTTATTAGTAGCACTGCACATGAATCCATGTGCCAGTAGCTCTCTGAGGGGCCTGGCTTCTCTGCACCCGCTTCCCAGAGGCTCTCTGCAGCTCAAAGGCCCATTTGCAGCTGGGTGCAGAATGCTTGCCTCGTCACAAGGGTGATGATGCAAGTGTCCCCCACCCCCCATCCCTGCTGCCTACTCCCAGTAGCTCTTTGCCTGTTGCCCAGGGGCCCTCTGCAACTGGGGTATAATGCTTGTCTTGTCTCAGGGTGACAAAGCAAGCATTCCGCCAGTCTGCTCACACTGCCCACTATCAGCAGCTGCCCCTCAGGAATGGGGGACTCTGGTGGGGCTGAGAGGACTGAGCGCCACTATCTTGTGGCTATGGGTGCTGCCATCTTTGTGATGAAGTGATGGTTAATTTACATATTACCCTTTTATTAGATAGGATTCTTTTTTCTCATTCTCTTCTTATCCACTTGTCCTCTTTCTACTTCCTCTATACTGAACTGAGATCCTCCACACATTAATCCAATTCTTAACCTTATTTTCTGTATATAAGCTCAGCCTCTACAGATTCTGCCTCCACCCTCTTTGCTGGGTGTTTGGTGTTTGCATTTTTTTTGGATTATCTGTTTTTTCTGTAGTGTTTTTCTCCATATATATTTTTTCTCCTTTTCCTTTTCTCAACTTTTTTCCCCTCTTTGATATCATTTGTGCTCTTTTTTTCACTCCCCTAATTCTTTTTTTTCAGGTGGTCACTCATATTGGTGTTATCAGTGTAATGAGTATATTCGTGTTTTGTTCCCTTTGGGTCATGTCTTGTCAAGATGAATTTTATCCTGTCCGGCCAGTGTGCTAGAGAGCAAGCCACATACCCAGACACCTGGAGAAAAAACTCCATCCATGAATGGGTCAATAACCCCAGACCCAACTACAAAGCCAGGAAGAAGGCAACAGTAAGGGAGAGAGCATAAGTGAGTGAGGGAACAAAAGTGTGTGGTTCTGTGGAGTATGTGTGTGTGTGTGCGCGCGTGTGTGATTGACACAGTGAGAAGCCATGAAGCCATGGGATTTTCAGGGGAAGGCTAACCAGGATCACCTAACTAGGCATCCTCCGATACCATTGCAAACAATGCCTGCAGGCCGGCTCTTCCTCAGAGGCCTCGCCTCTTTGAAAGGGAGAGCTGCTATAACTGGGAGTCCAGCCTCACCTCCATTCAGGTTGCCCTCAGATAACATCTGGGACTCTACAGCCACCCCTGCCAGGGACCTTCTACCTCGGCTATGGTCCCACTGTCAATGAGTCTCCAGCTGTGGTCCCACTGTCAATGAGTCTCCAGCCACACCGGGCGCAGGCTCCTGTGAGTTCCAAAAAGCGCTCCCCTCTCACAGGCCCAGCACTTTAGCCAAGGGCACTGTGACCATGAAAGCAGCAGACACGTGAGCAGCCCGCAATGTCCATGGAGAAGTCCTGCAAGCAACCCACCCCAAGCTGAAGAGCAGCAGCCTCACATGGCCTGCCCCTATCCATGGAGCAGCAACTGTGTGAGCAGCCTTCTCCCCTGTCCAAGGAACAGCAAACATGCTAGAAGCCCGCTCTTGTCCAAGGAGCAGCAGCCGCACAAGCAGCCCATCCTTGACTGATGAGTGGCAGCCATGCAAGCATCCCACCCCTATCTGAACAGCAGCAGCTGCATGAGCAGTATGCCCATGACTGAGGAGTGGTAGGCCCATGCAGCCTGCCCCCATCAAGGAGCAGCATGTGCACGAACAACCTGCCCCCATCTGAGGAGCAGCAGCTCTGCGAGCAGCCCATCACTGTCCGATGAGCAGCAGCTGCACAAGCAGCCTGTCCCCATCCGAGGAGCAGCAGCTGTGTGAGAAGCCCAACCACATCTGAAGAGCAGCAGCTCTGTGAGCAGCCCACACTTATTGGAGGTACATCAGATCCCCAAGAAGCCTGCCCCAGTCCGAGGAGCAGCAGCCAAAAGAGAACACTGCCCACATCCAAGGAGCAGCAGCCACATGCATCCCACACCCGTCCCACAAGCAGCAGCTGGGTGAGCGGCTCACCCCCATCTGAGGAGCATCAGCCACACGTTCAGTTCACTCCCATCTGAGGAACAGGAGCCACACAGGCATCCTGTCTCCCATCCAAAGAGCAGCAGGTGTGCAAGAAGCCTTCCCTAATATAAGGAGCAGCAGACCTGCAAGCAATTTTCCCCTGTCCAAGGAGGAGCAGGCATATGCATCCCACCCCCATCCAAGGAGTAGCATCCTTGTCAGCAGCACAGTCCCATCTAAGGAGCAGTTGTGCAAGCAGCCTACCTCCTCTTGCTAGAGGAGCCACCACTACTGTGAACAACACCCACAACAGGAGCTGCTGACAACTGAGGAGAAGGTGCTGGCATGACTGCCTGAAGAGCATCCACAACCTGAGAAGCCACTGCCACCCAAGGAGCGGATCCTGCATGACTCGATGTCTAGATCCATCAGTGAGATAAAAAAAAAGTGGGTTGACAAAGAAATCCCAAATGGAAAGAAAAGGAGGAATCACAAAGAAAGCAGCTAAGTGAAACAGAGGTATGAATATATCAGTAAAATAATTCAGAATAAGGGTCCTACAGTTCATAAACTGGATGGATGAAAACATGAACAACTTATGCAATAATTAAGAAGAAATAAAGAGTGATATAGCTGCAATAAAAAACACCATAGAAAGTTTCAATAGTAGACTAGGAGAAGCAATGGTCTAAATTAGTGAATTAGAAGACAGGGAAGTAAAACACACCCAAACTGAACTCCAATTGGAAAAAAAAAATTAAAAGACATAAGGAGAGCCTAAGGGAACTATGAGATAACATGAAACAAAGCAACATACAAATAATAAGGATATAAGAACAACAGGAAGAGGAACAAGGATTATAAAACCTATTTGAATAAATATTGTCAGAAAAATTCCCTGATGTGGGGAAGAAAAAAGTCACACAAGCACAGAGAGTCCCAAACAAGATGAATCTGAATAGACCCACACCAAGACACATCATAATTACAATGGCAAATGTTCAGGACAAAGAGAGAATCTTAAAGGCTGCAAGTGAGAGACAGAAAGTTACATACAATGGATCACTTATTAGATTATCAAATGATTTCTCAAGGGAAACACATAAGGCCAGAAAAGAATGGAAGGAAATTTAAAAAGTGATGCAAAGCAAGGAAATGAATCCAAGAATACGCTATCCAGCAAGGCTATCATTCACAATTGAAGGGGAAATAAGGAGCTTCAGAGACAAAAAAAAAAAAAAAAAAACCAAAAACAAAAAAAAAGGCTAAGGGAATTTATCACTACCAAACCAGCAATGCAAGAAATGCTAAAAGGACTGGTGTAAAAAGAAATAAAAAGATAAGAAGGAACACATGCACAAAAAAAAAAAAATGGCTACAAACATGTACCTAGCAATAATAACTTTAAATATGGACAGACTAAATGCTCCAATCAAAAGACATTGAGTAGATGAATGGATTTAAAAAAAACTGACCCATTTAGATGCTACAAGAGACCCACCTCAGAACAAGATATTTACCCTAGGGATGCAACACTTCCAAGCTCACACAGACTGAAAGTGAAGGGATGGAAAAATATATTTCAGGCAAATGGAAAAAAAAAAGCTGGGGTAGCAATACAAAATAGACCTCAGAGGCCATACCAAGAGATAAGAAAGGCCACTTCATAATAATAAAGAGATTGATACAACAAGAGTATATAATCCTGGTAGACATATAAGCACTCAATGCAGGGGCACCCAAATACATTTTTTTTAAAAAACCCTCCTGAAAGATATCAAAGGAGAAAATGAGAACAATACAATCATAGTAGGGGACTTTAAAACATCACTGGTATTACTGGATAAATCATCTAGGCAAAAAATCAGCAAAGAAATAGCAATTCTAAATGACTCATTAGAACAGATGGATTTAATTGACATCTTCAGAACATTTCATCCCAAAGCCACAGAATCTATGTTCATCTCAAGTGTACATAGATGGTATTTTCAAAAATAGACCACATATTGGGTCACAGGCAAATTCAAGAAGATTGAAATCATATCAAGCATCATATCAGACAACAATGGCATAGTATTAGAAATAAACTACAATAAAAATAATGCAAAAAATTTCAAACACTTAGAAGCTGAATAGCATGCTATTAAACAATGACTGGGTTACCAATGAGATCAAAGAAGAAATTAAAAACATCCTGGAAACTAATTGCAATAAAAACACAACAATCCAAAAATTTATGGGACACAATAAAAGCAGTCCTAAGAGGAAAGTTTATAGCTCTACAAGCTTACCTTAAAAAACAAGAAACAATGGTAGTAAATCATCTAATTCTACAACTTAAAGAATAAGAAAGAGAGCAACAAGAAAAGCCAGAGAGAGCAGATGTAAGGAGATAATTAATAAAGATCAGAGCAGAAACAAATGACATAGATGTAAGAGTTTAGGCACAGAGAATGAATCGGAGACCACCAAGACATATTAAAAGAAGGTTTATTCCCCAGTAACGTGCGGGACTTATTATGGAAGTAGAGAAATCAGAATTAAAGAAAGGGGGAGAGGAGAAAGGACCAACCAGGCTGACTCCAAAGACAGAAATGGAGAGCAGAAACACATGGGGCACTGAAAAGCCTTTTGAGGGGAGGAACAGGAAAGGGTTGGACCCAGGGCAGAACAGGAAGGGGTGGGCCCCAGGGCACTTGGAATGTGCTTATTGGTGGTTCAATCTCTTGGGGATGTCTCGGTGGCAGATGCCAGTAATGTCATAACTCCACCCACCAGTTGGGGGGAGGAAGGATCTCACAATAGAGACCAAGAAAAAAATACAAAATATCAATGAAACCAAGTTCTTTGAAAGGATAAACTAGATTGATGAACCTATAGCCAGGCTCACCAAGAAGCAAAGAAAGAAGAGACAAATAAACAAAATGAGAAATGAAAAAGGTTAAATAACAACAGTCCCCACAGAAATACAAAGGATTGTTAAAAAATACTATGAACAACACTATTTCAACAAACTGGACAACATGGAGGAAACAGACATATTCCTAGAAAAATGCAACCTTCCAAAACTCAATCAGGAAGAATCTAAAAAGATAAATAGGCCTATATTCAAAGAAGCTCAACATTCAAGGAAGAACTAAAACCTATCCTCCTCAGACTATTCCAAAAAATTCAAGAGGAACACTTTCAAACTCCTTTGAAGCCAGCATCACCCTAATACCAAAACCAGATAAAGAGAACACAATGAAAAAAGAGTTATAGGCCAATATACCTCATGAACATAGATGCCAAAATCCTCAACAAAATTCTAGCAAATCAGATCCAGCAGTACATCAGAAATATCATACACCATAACCAAGTAGGATTTATCCTGGGAATGCAAGGATAGTACAAGACAGGATGCCCACTCTCACCACTCCTGTTTGACATAATACTGGAAGTATTAGCCATTGTGATCAGACAAGAAGAAGAAATAAAATGCATCCAAATAGGAAAAGAATAAGTAAAACTATCCTTATTCACAGGTGACATGATACTGAACATAGAAAACTCTAAAGACTCCATCAAAAAATTATTAGACTTAAGAGTAAATGAATTTGGAAATGTAGCAGGATACAAAATTAATGCCAAGAAATCTATGGCATTTCTATACACCCACTTACAGAAAGAGACACAAAAAAGCAATCCCATTTACCATCACACAAAATAATTAATATACCTAGGAATAAACTTAACTATGGGGTTAAAAGATCTATGCGTGCAAAACTACATGACACTGAAAAAAGAGATAGAGGAAGACATAAACAGATGGAAGAACATACCATGTTCATGAATTGGTAGAATCAACATCATCAAAATGTCCGTACTACCCAAAGCAATCTATAGATTTAATGCACTTCCCATTAAAATACCAAGGGCATATTCCACAGACCTAGACAGAACTCTCCAAAAATTCATCTGGAAATAAATAAAAAAAAGACCCCGAATAGCTAACGCAATCCTGAGAAAGAAGAATAAAGTAGGAGGGATCTCAATACCAGATATCAAGCTCTATTACAAAGCCACTTTTCTCAAAACAGTCAGGTACTGGCACAAGAACAGACATATAGAGCAATGGAATAGAATAGAGAACCCAGATATTGACCCAAACCACTATGCTCAATTAATATTTGACAAAGGAGGCATGAAGATACAATGGAGTCAAGAAAATCTCTTCAATAAATGGTGTTGGGAAAATTGGACAGATACATGCAAAAAATGAAACTAGATCACCAACTTACACCATACACAAAAATAAACTCAAAATGGATCAAGGACTTAAACATATGACAGGAAACCATAATAATATTACAGGAATCCACAGGCAGTGAAATCTCAGACATATGCCAAAGCAATTTTTTCACCAATACCACTCCTAGGGCAATGGAAACTAAAGAGAAAATAAACAAATGGGACTACATGAAAATTAAAAGCTTCTGTCCAGCAAAAGTAACCATCAACAAAATAAAAAGAAAGCCCACTGTATGGGAGAACATATTTGCAAATGTTATCACGATAAGGGTTTAATCTCCAACATTTACAGGGAACTCAAACAACTTAACAAAAGGAAGGTAAACAACCCAATCAAAAAATGTGCAATGGACCTAAACAGATAATTTTTTTTTAAAGAGGATTGAAGGAAGGCCAAGAGACATATAAAAACATGCTCAAAGTCACTAATTACCCAAGAGATGCAAATCAAAACAACAATGCAGCCAAAACCCGTTTGGCTCAGTAGATAGAGCGTCGGCCTGTGGACTGAAAGTTCCCGGGTTCCATTCCAGTCAAGGGCATGTACCTTGGTTGCAGGCACATCCCCGCTGGGGGGGTGTGCAAGAGGCAGCTGATCAACGATTCTCTCTCATTGATGTTTCTAACTCTATATCCCTCTCCCTCTCTGTAAAAAATCAATAAAATTTATTTTTTTAAAAGAAAACAAAACAAAACACACAAAAAACAACAATGCAGTACCATCTCTCACACCTGTCAGAATGGCAATCATCAACAAATCAACAAATGACTCGTGCTGGTGAGGATGCAGAGAAAAAGGAACCCTTGTGCACTGCTGGTGGGAATGCAGACTGGTGCAGCCACTGTGGAGAACGGTATGGAGTTTCCTCAAAAAACTAAAAATGGAACTCCCATTTGACTCAGTGATACCACTTCTAGGAATATATCCCAAGAAACTAGAAATACCAATCAGAAAGGATATATGCACCACTATGTTCTTAGCAGCATAATTCACCTTAGCTAACTATGATTTGGAAACAGCCTACGTGCTAATCAGCAGATGAGTGGATTAAAAACCTGTGGTACATCTACACAATGGAATACTATGCTGCTGTAAAAAAGAAGTAGCTCTTTCCATTTGCAACAGCATGGATGGTATTGGAGAGCATTAAGCTAAGTGGACTAAACCAGTCATAGAAAGATAAATATCACATGATCTCACTCATTTATGGAATATAATGAACAATATAAACTGATGAACAAAAGCAGATCTAGAGACAGAGAAGCACTGATCAAACTGTTAAACCTCAGGGTGAAGGTAGAGGAGGGGTTAGGGGGAGAGATCAACCAAAGGATTTGTATACATGAATATAAGCCTAACCAATGGACACAGACACCAGGGGATTGAGGGCATGAGTGGGGTGTGGATAGCAATGTGAGAATAAGCAAACATATGTAATACCTTAATTAATAAAGAAATTTAAAACAAAAAAGAAGGAAAATTTGATTCAGATAGAAACCAAATCGATAGATGCATGAGTCATAAACTTGCATAATTTCTTGCCATCCCATTGTCCCTAACGCAACTACTACTGTTACCTCAAGTCCTACTAATACAGTCTGGTTTACAGTAATTAATCTCTGCTCACCTTTCTTTTCCTATTGCATCCTAACTCACAGTATCTCTTTCATTTATGCTTAAAGGGAGACAATTAACCTAGACTTGTGTAATTCAGGAATATAGCAAGTCTCCCTCAATATTTTCCCAAATCCTTAAAACCAACTTGGATTTTGTAGCCTTTGCCTGAGGCTTCATCCTTATTCAGGATGTTGATGTCCTTTTACCTTGAACCAAACTAAGCAGCAAGCTCTTGTAGAATCCCTCATTCTCCTAGGGCTCTAGCTGAATGAAGTCATATAGCCTCCTCATCTAAACCTCAATTGGTATAAACAACTGTACCTATTCAGAACATGACATATCTCAAGACATTCAAAACCTCAATCCAGACCATCTTGGGTCAATTTTATTCATTCTTATATTCAAAATAATTATGTAGATTTCTAGGGACAGCTGGTTACTGCTGCCAACGGATCCCTAATTTTATTGCCCTTGCTAAATGTCTGTATGCCCTATTTGCAGATACCTCCCCAGAGCCTATTTTTTGGGTCCTTAGAGGCAATAACTGCATTTGAAACCCTGAAATTAAAATTATCCACATCCCAGCCTTCAATTTACCTAATTTTGACAAACCTTTTCACCTATATTGCTCTGAAATTATGGTAATGCTGTGGGTATTCTAGGATAGCCTTTTGCCTCTTAGATACCTCCTTTAGCATACTTCTCATGTCAATTAGACTATGATATCAGGTATGCCCTCATGCCTGTTGGTGATATCCACAGTTGTCACATTGATTGATAAAGTTTGTGCTCCCACATTAGGCTCTTCCATTCATCTCTATGTTCCCCGTGCTGTGTCTGCTCTCTTAACAAGTCCACAAGATATAATAAGTTCACAAGAAACAACTTCACAAGGTGCAAAAGTTCACAAAATACAAGTATCTGCTCTCTTACAAATTCACAAAATACAACAAATCCACAAAATATAACACCTCTTTACATGACATCCATGAACAGGCTTTATTGACCAAACTTTCTATAATTTTACATTATCATAAAACCTTAAACTCAGCTTCTTTTCTAACTCTCCCTGATGGTAGATAGCCCCCCTTTATTCTATATGATCACCTTGAAACTATAAAAATGGTCTCAAAGCCATGAGAGGACCTTTTAGACGTCCTTTTGTACAACCCAGGCTTACTTCTATTTTTTGATGGCTCTTGTAATTGAAATTTCCAGGGAACCATAATAACCAGTTATGCCACAGTTTCCCCACATAAAACACTTCAAGCATATTTTTGTCCCACGGTAAAATCATCCCAAGCTGTTGAACTCATAGCTCTTATGAGAGCTTGCACCTTGGTGAAAGGGAAAGCTGCCACTATTTACATGGACTCCAGATGTGCTTTTGGAATATGCAGTGTGTTGGCACAATTTAGAAATTCCCTGGATTCTTAACTTCTGAGGGTACCCCCATTGCTAATGGACATATAATTGCTGCCCTGTTATAAGTTATTCATCTCCTTTCTAATATTGATACTGTTTACTCCCAGCCCATTCTAAAGAGACTGATGCTATATGTTTAGGTAATTGATTAGGCCAACGAGGCTGCTAAATATGCAGCTCAAAGAAGACACCCCTATCTTTTCTCCACAGAATTTCTAAACCTGCCTTTATTTTTGACTGATATTATTAATGATTAGGCAAATGTCCCACTATCTGGAAAAGATAAATGGATACAAAGGATGTAAACAATTATCAGATTGATTATACATTGAGCTAAAATGGAATTCCCGTAACCCCTTTTCTTTTGACCTTTGGCTTGTACTTATCTCCCATCAAATGGAACATGTGCCAACAGGGGATGAGTTGGTTGGTTGTGTCCTGGAGTCCATAAAATTTCTGACCAAATTATTTTCCAGTACACCACTTGTAAATCTCATCAAATTTTCAGAAAATATCAGTATGCCTCAGGAAGTCCTCCTGGGCCCACACTGCCCTTTGTGGCTCTCCAAATGGATTTTATAGACTTTCCCTTATCTTTAGGCTATTCTCACTGTATGGTTATTGTCTGCATGTTTAGTGAATGGACTGAATGCTATTCAACTAGAACAACCAATGTCACAACAGTGGAAAAGGAATAATGACAGACATTTTTCCTCATTTTAGCATTCTTCATACATTAACTCAGACCAAGGAACTCTTGTTATAGCAGAGATAAACCATTTGCTTGCAAAGAATCTGGGGTACTTATGAAAATTTCAGACCCCACACCATCCTTAATAATCAGGACAAGTGGAACATGAAAATCTAGACATAAGAAAAATGACTGTGAAGAACAGTATGGAGTTTCCTAAAAAAAACTAAAAATGGAATTCCCATTTGACCCAGTGATCCCACTTCTAGGAATATATCCCAAGAAACTAGAAACATCAATCAGAAAGGATATATTCACCCTTATGCTCATAGCGGCACAATTCACCTTAGCTAAGATTTGGAAACAGCCTAAGCGCCCATCAGCAAATGAGTGGCTTAAAAAATGGTGATCATCGCCAAGGTCGGTTTGGCTCAGTGGTAGAGCGTCGGTCTGTGGACTGAAGGGTCCCGGGTTCGATTCCGGTCAAGGGCATGTATATTGGTTGTGGGCACATCCCTGGTGCGGGGTGTGCAGGAGGCAGCTGGTCGATGTTTCTCTCTCATTGACGTTTCTGGCTCTCTATCTCTCTCCCTTCCTCTCTGTAAAATATCAATAAAATATATTTTTTAAAAATGGTGGTCATCTACACAATGGAATACTACACTGTGGTAAAAATAAAAAGAAAAGAAAAGAAAAAGAAAATAAAAAAGAAAAAGGAATTCTTATCATTTGCAACAGCATGGATGAAACTTGAGAGCATTATGCTAAGCAAAATAAGCCAGTCAGAGAAAGATAAATATCACATGATCTCACTCATTTATGGAATATAATGAACAACATAAACTTATGAACAAAAATAGATCAAGAGACAGAGATGCATCAATGAGACCATCAAACCTCAGAGGGAAGGTACGGGAGGCATAAGAGGGAAAGATCAACCAAAGAACTTGTATGCATGCATATAAGCCTAACCAATAGATACAGACAACAGGGGGGTGAGAGCATGAGTGGGGGGAATGAGGGGTTAATGTGGGGATAAGAATACATATGTAATACCTTAATCAATAAATAAGTTAAAAATAAAATAACTACAAAAGAAAGAAAGAAAAAGTGTATGTAACATAAAGATGAATATTAAAAACAAAACAAATATCAAAAAATGACTTTAAGAAAAACCTGCCCTAACTGGATAGCTCAGTTAACCAACATTGTCTGGATATGCCAAGGTTTTGGGTTTGATCCCGTCAGGGCACATATAAGAAGCAACCAATGAATTCATAAATAAGTGGAACAACTAATCAATCTTCTCTCTCTTCCTTTGTCTCTCTAAAATCAATCAATAGATAAAAGAAAATCTGTCAAGAAACTGGACTTAAATAGCCAAAAGCATTCCATTGGCCCTTATAAAGATCCAGAATGCTCTAAGAAGAAGACCTGGATTGATCCCTTTTGAAATAGTGTTTGGTCACCCAATGCCTGCTGGAATCTCTAACCCTTGCTTTATCGGGTTGAGTGAGTATTATGGGAAGTGACTAGTTTGATGCTCTGACTATATACAAAAACAGGCATACTTGAAATATATAACCAACAGGTCAAAGAGGCATAACCCTCAATGACTGACAAGCCTTTTCATCCCTTTTGACCAGGAGACTGGGTGAACATCAAGGTCTTTAGAAGAAAACATATGG
This sequence comes from Vespertilio murinus, assembly GCA_963924515.1. Classification (NCBI taxonomy): domain Eukaryota; kingdom Metazoa; phylum Chordata; class Mammalia; order Chiroptera; family Vespertilionidae; genus Vespertilio; species Vespertilio murinus. The sequence continues at coordinate 65,346,066 of OZ004710.1, forward strand.
TGTCACCTTGCTTAAAGGAACCTTATGAAGTACTGCTAACCACATACACTGCCATCAAAATAAAAGAAAAATCCTCCTGGTTTCATACAAGCCAGGCCAAAGTAGACCCAGATCACTGCTCTCAAGACAATTGATGACCTTTAAATAGGGATTTCCAGGGCCACATCACAAACTAAATAGCTTATCATAAGATCATAGATCAAGATACCTTGTTTCCATCACCCTCAATTAAGTTGGTCATTTATTATAAGGCTGACTGAATAGTGCTTATCTCTATTCTACTTGGCCAACCTGATCTTCCATTATGAACTCTCTTTCAACGTGTGTCTTGCTGGTATTAACCCTCGCTATTTTTGCAACAGGTTGGGTGAAGACCAAACACCACCTTATGCCAGTTTTCCAAATCTTGTCTATGTTAGCTCATCAATCTGATTGTTGTTTTGTGTCAGCATCTAGATAGCATAAAGTAACAGAACCTGATCTAGTTTTCTTTCCTGTTCACGTGAGCACCTCGTGAATTAACTATGGAAGATGGAAGAACGACAGGGAATGCTTTGCAAGATCAGAAAAGCACTACTCTACCTCTCCTTCTAGTGAGTTATCTGGGCCTGGGCAAAACTCTATGGAATCTTAAGGACTATCCTTCACCCAGATAAAGACACTAGGTGGAAATTTCCCCCTTTGCATTGAAAACAAGCATGACATTGGACCTTCCTTGGGTGTCTCAGCTGCTCTTCTGATTAAGCTGCCCAATGCCACAAACTGTATATGGGTAGACCAAAAATCTGTACTAACTTGGGCAGGTGACAAAACCAAGCTTTATAGGTGCCAGAGACAGACCACAGGCCTCCTATGTCAGATATTTTATAATATGTTCTGCTCTTACAGATGGGCAACAGCTCGTGAAAATTAGAGGTGTAAAGATATTATCATACCCAGTGGCAAAAGTCATGGAATGCCCCTAACCCAGGTAATTACATGTTCCACTGTAATCTTGTCTGTGACCCACACTGGTCTTTTTATCTTTTGTGGTGACAATGTATATAAAGGGCTCACACTTAAATGGTCAGGGTGGTGTGGATTTGGATACCTGGCTCCTTCTGTCACTAGATACTCTATCTTAAATAGCCAAATTACAAACTTGTGCTCCTTTGTTCATAAAGTTGTGTCACATAACCATGCCAGTCTAGAAGTCATAGAGAACCTGCTTGTGTATCACACTTTGAGCTTTCAGTGTTGAGGACCTTATTCCCAAATTTTAGAACTTATGATTTGAAAAAAGGCACTCTTAAATCTCTCCATGGTAATAGAACAAGAGATCAATACTATTATGTAAACTTCAAAAAGCATCCAAACAGAAGTTCACAGTTTAGCCTCTGTGGTGCTACAAAATCAACACATTCTGGACACATTGACCACTCAACAAGAAAATGCTATGCAATCGTTGATGAAATATGCTGCTTCTATGTAAGTCAAACAGGACAAATAGTATATTATTTACAACTGCTAAAAGAGATGATTAACATTTTCCATCAGATAAATGAAGCTCAACCATTTTATTGGACCAACCTATTCCCAAGATTAAGAGACTGGTTTAAGCCCAGCTGGCATGGCTCAGTGGTTAAACATTGGTCTATGAACCAGGAGGCCACTGGTTTAGTTCCCAGTCAGCACACATGCCCAGTTTGTGGGCTCGACCCCCAGTAGGGGGCGTGCAGGGGAGCAGCTGATCAATGTCTCTCCTATTGATGTTTCTATCTCTCTCTCTCTCCCTTCCTCTCTGAAATCAATAAAAAATTTTTAAAAAAAGAGAGAGGAGCTGGCTTAAAGGGGTGTGGGGAAATGTAACTCGGTTTACATGTTTCTGTTTATTAATCCTCATTCTAATCAATGGTCATTTCTCCCCCTTGCAGACCTCTTACTACTCAGCTACTAACCAGATTCTTCTCTCCACAGCCACCATCTCATCTGTTAATATATGAAACTTCCAGGGAAGTTTCAGAAAAAGGAACTCAATGGGTTCAGAGCAAGTCTCCACAAAATATGCCACTTATCAGCTAAAGGCACTCAAAATCTAGTAGATTCAAAAAAAGCTTTTACCTCCTTCTCAATTGCCTAAATTTACATTAGAAATGGGGTCTATACCAGGAAGGGAGCTGTTACCAGAGACACCTATTTACCTAAAAAAGTACCTGCACAGCAGGGCAACTTTTGTTTTCCAAACATATCCTTTGCTTTTCTGGGAATGGTCTTCCTCCCCTTTGTATGCCCAGGCCCCTACCCCATTCTTCACCTCAGGGTTATTATGTAAGCCTCAATTATCTGGCTGCCTTCTGAGTTTTCATATATTTATGGGTCTCCCATATGTAAGTAATTAATTTTTTTCTCTCCTGTTAATCTGTCTTATGTCATTTTAATTGTTTGACCTGCCAAAGAACCTTGAAGGAAAGAAGGGAAAATTTTTCTACCCTTACAATATGTATAAACATAATTCTACAAGATCATAATATATTTTCTCTTGTAAGGAAACAAGATGTTTGAATTGTCTTTTATTAAAGCAAGTGATTTTAAAAATTGCTTAATGTAATTACCACATCAACAGGCTAAAGAAAAAAATCACCTATCAATGAATGGTAAGCAAAAAACCTATCATAAAATGTTTTCTAAAAATTTAAGTAAAATTCCCCCTGAAAAATGGCAACTGCCAGCGCTGTAGTGATAATCACAAAAGTACGGGTGTATTCCTTAAGGTAAATATAAACAATATTAAGCAGGCTTTTAAAACCATGCATGTAAAGATATTTTTAGCATTGCCAGTGTGACTCAGTGGTTGAACATTGACCCAGAAATCAGGAGGTCATGGTTGGATTCCCAGTCAGGGCACATGAAGGGATTGTGGGCTCCATCCCCAGTAAAGGGCATGCAGGAGGTAGCCAATAAATGATTCTCTATCATCACTTATGTTTTTATCTGTCTTTCCCTCTCCCTTCCTCTCAGAAATCAATAAAAATATATATTAAAAATAATAACAATAAAGAATAGAAGTAGACAGGGGCTCTGGAGAACCAGGCTCAAAAAACGTGTGTGAACCAAGAAAGGCTAGAAATTCAGAATTACAACTAAAATCACAACTCAAAATTAATCTGAGAAAGACATTATGGGTATAATACTGATATTTTCATTTGAACCACTCTCATTGTTGCCATTAAAGACTGGCTGTTGTGGTTAGAATGAATTCCACACTAGTTCTGCTTCTGTGTTGTACTAATGCCAGATTCCATAAGGCTAAGTCTAAATCATATGTTTTTGTAGTGTTTTAGAGAATTTTCTTGATCTGTAATGAGAGACAGGCTCTGCCTTACAATAAGACTGTATTGGTTGGATTTTCACAAAAATGGGGGAGGGGGGGGCGGCACTTTATTTGCTGGGAAGCTCACTGATGTTTTAAAAGTTCCTTATTAGAGGAGAAAACCCAGTTGGTGGTATAGGTAAACATCTAAATTGCTGCTTTGCACATCAATTTCAAAACTACAACTAAAACACAAAACAGACATCATCCAGAACCACAGGAAGGCTGGCTGAGTGGAAATTCTATAACTAGAAGGAAAGAGAAAAGCACATTGAGACGCAGAGGTACAGAGGCGCTCACGCGAAGAGGGCTGGCAACTGAGTACGTTACTGACTTTCTCAATCTGAGGGAGACAAAGGCTCCCAAAGGCCCGCACTGAGAGGGCTGGCAACTGAGTATGCGGCTGGCTTTCTCAATTCGGAGGCGGACAAAAACTCCCAACTGCTCTGAACTCCAGTTCCGGGTGAAACTCTAGGGACCCAGACTCATTTAGGGAGAAACTGGATTGTCTGGCAGTGGACAAAGCTCGAGGGCAGCTTTCTGTCAGAGGTGCTTGCAGCGATTACCACAGGACACTGAGATCCAGGGGCCTCTTAGGGCAGGGCTGACGAGAAGCCATTACTATCTGTTCCGTCCTGAGAAACCACCCCATCCAAGCTGAGCACAGAGGCTTTTGCAAGTCTTTTCTCATAAGGGTGTCTCCTGCACAGTTCTTCCAGCATAGACACAGCTGATCCTCATAGACAATTGGCCTGGAGGTCAATTTCTCCCAGTGATACCAACAATAATCAAGGCTTAACTACAACTAGACTTTACACACAGCCCACAAAGGGGTGCACCAAGAGTGTCCACCTCAAGTAACTGGGAAGGTTCAGGCACTGGGCCCTATAGGACACCTAGCACACAAAGCCACTCTATCAATTCAGAGAAGCAGCCAAATGCAGAGACAAAGAAACAGGTCACAAATGAAAGAAATGGATGGAAGCAAACAATTGGATATAGAGTTCAAAACCACAGTTATAAGGTTTTTCAAAACTTTTCTTAAAAAGGCTGATAAATTTAGCAAGATTCTTGAGGATATGAAAAAGGACCAAGTAGAAATTAAGCATACACTGACTGAAATAAAAAGTAATATACAGATATCTAACAGCAGACTAGAGGATCGCAAGAATAAAGTCAAATATGTGAAATACAAAGAAGAAAAGGACAATCAACTGAAAAAGAAAAAAGAATACAAAAATATGAATAGTGTAAGGAGCCTCTGGGACAACTTTAAGTGTACCAACATCCGAAATATGGGTGCTAGAAGAAGAGAGAGAGCAAGATACTGAAAACCTATTTGAAGAAATAATGACAGAAAACTTCCCCCACCTGGTGAAAGAAATAGACTTACAAGTCCAGGAGGTGCAGAGAACCCCAAACAAAAGGAATTCAAAGAGGACCACACCAAGACACATAATAATTAAAATGCTAAGAGCAAAAGACAAAGAGAGAATATTAGAAGCAGCAAGATAAAAACACTTAGTTACCTACAAGGGAGCACCCATACGATTGTCAGCTGATTTCTCAAAAGAAACTATGCAGGCCAGATGGGAGTGGCAAGAAATATTAAAAGTGATGAATAGCAAGAACCTACAACTAAAACTACTCTACCCAGCAAAGCAATCATTCAGAATTGAAGGTCAGATAAAGAGCTTCACAGATAAGAAAAAGTTAAAGGAGTTCATCACTGCCAAACCAGTATTATATGAAATGCTGAAAGGTATCCTTTTAAGAAGAGGAAGAAAAAGAAAAAGGTAAAGATAAAAATTATAAACAACAAATATGTATCTATCAACAAATGAATCTAAAAATGTAATGAATAAAAAATCTGAGTAACAGAATAAACTGGTGACTATAATAGAATCAGGGGCATAGAAAGGGAGTGGACTGACAATTCTCTGGGAGAAAAGGGTGTGGGGGTGTGGGAAGAGACTGGACAAAAATTGTATACCTATGGATGAGGACGTTGATGGGGTAAGAGCAGAGGGCATGGTGGGAATCGGGTGGAGGGGGGAGAGGAACAATTGTAATAATCTGAACAATAAATATTTATTTAACAATAGCAAAAAATAAAAGTTCCTTTTTAGCTTTTGTGTAGAGGATAGACATAATGAGCCAGGAAAAGCTATTAAAAGCCAGTTAGAAAGCTATTTTAATAATCCAGGCAAGAAATGATGATGGCATGAATTAAGATGGTACAATGGAGTTTGGTGAGATTCTGGTTATATTTTAAGGGTAGAACTCAGAATTTGCAGATGGAGTGAATATAGGATGTGATGGACAAAAAGAGTCAAGCATGACTTAACTTTTGGCTTGAGCAAATGGAAGAACAGAGTTCCATTTACCTAAATTGAACAGAATCTGGGGGAAGTAGGTTTTGTGAGATAAGAATTTGGACTTGAAAAATTAAGTTTGTGGTGACCATTGTATATTTCAGTAGATATGTCAAGTAGAAAGTCACTTATACAAACTTGCAGTGGAGATTTCTGAGCTAGAGATTAAAATTTGGAAGTCATCAGTGCTCAGTCACGTGCCAACTAATGATGGAAACATTCTGAGAAACGCATCCTTAGTCTATTTCTTTACTGTGGGAACATCACAAACCTAAATGGCATAGCCTACCACACACTTAGGCTATATAGCATACCACTGTTGTATATACACTCCATCTTTGACCCATGAGTGCATAGTTACTTATGAAAACCACAAGACTGGATTCAGTCCCTGAAGCAGTATATATAAATAAATTATCTGAGGACTGGGCTCTGGTTCTAACATTTAATGCAGTGGCTCTCAAAAGGTGGTCCAGGAACATTAGCATCACATCATAACTTCTTAGAAATGTTCATTTTCCTTCCCTATTCCTTACCTACTGAATCAGCAACTCTGGGGTTGGAACCCAGCAAATGGTGTTTAAATAAGTATTCCAGGTTCACTCTGATGTGTGCTAAAGTTTGAGCACCAATAGATTAGAGGTAAGGGAGATAGGTAGGGATCAGTAAAAGAAAATTGAGTTAGAGTGGTTAATAGGATAGAAGGAAATCCAAGAAAGCATGGTGTCCTAGGAGTCAAGTGAAGAAAGCATTTCAAGGAGGAAAGAGTGATCAACTTCACTAAACACTGCTAGTATGTCAAATAAATGAATGAGTTTCAGTCTTTTTGGAGGATAAACTATACTTCATACTACTGACCTCCACTAGACTCTTCTAATAAATCCTGTTTTTTTAAGCTGGTTAGAATTATTTCCAACCAAAAGCTCATTGACTAAAAAATACCCAATTTTTCTATAGTTGATTTGGAGAAACAACATTCTTAATTGTACATTAATCCTTATATAACAGGGGACTCTGTTTTAACCTGAGCCTATTTGAGTGAAGTCAGAGAACTCTTCCTTTAAAAAGTTATGCAAGATCAAACTCATTGAATAAAAAATATTATTTGTCAGAGGAGAGAAGGAATTTCATGCAAAGTAATTTTATGAGAGTTCTTTCTCCTCTCAAAGTTGTCTTCTAGCCCAATTTCTACTAGATTCAATTCTGAAACCAAAGGAAAGGGGAAAGTGAAAATGAAAAAAAAATAACAACAACAATAGCCATCACAACCACCAACAAAAGCCTGAGAGCAAAATGTTTCAGGGAAACTCTTTAAGACATTGGGGTTCTAGAAGTATCACTTAAGTTTCCCTTTAAAAGATGTGGCACAAAAGGAGGACAGAAGTTATTTACTTAGCATGTGGTTTTTACTTCTTAAGAGTTCCAAATCCTTGTTTGTAGCAGTTGATGGATTCTGGAAGACATGATGGTACCAAAAAAGGAGTCCAAAGGAAGAGAAAAGAAAGAAATAGCAGATTATACATGGCAGCTAACTGTATTGTTTGTGATTATATTTATGAAAGATCCCCTCATCCCTAGGAAATATTAAAGGAAATATTTGAGATGGTTGGATATAATTCAAAAACATGTGGAAACAGAAACCGTTGAAACTTGAGTTATTGTTATGTGGGTATTCCTAGTAATACCTACAGGCTGAATGTGAGGCCTGGGAAAGTTTGTGTAACACATAGGAAATTTTTCATTTATTAAGATTCCACCTTTGTTATAAATTTATTTTCTTTCTCATTCAACAATAGTTCTTCCAATTGTACTTTTAATTCTATCCTTTCTGTTGCTTCTGGGACAAGAGATATATCCACTGATTTATTTTCTACTCTCATTCCTTGATTTTTATTCCCTCTTTTCCCCTACCTCCTTTCTCATAGCTTATAAACATGTTTCATTAAATTTATTCCATTGAAAAACACCACTTTATTCTACCTTGTTTAAGTAGTAGTTAAAGTAAGAATTCTAGAGTCAGATTACCTGGGTTTGAATGTAGCTTCACAGTTTGCTAGCTATGTGTCCTTGGGCAAAAATTTTAATACCCCCATGCCTTAATTTCCTTACCTGTAAAAAAAAAATAGCACTAGTTCTTACTTTATGGGTTATTGTGAGGATTAAATGAATGGATATTTGTAAAGCTCTTAGAGCATCTCCTGGCAGATAGCAAATGCTATATGTGTTTGTTATATAAAAATTAATTAATTGATCAATCCTCAACTTAGAGCTTCTTAGGTAAAACTGTTGAAAGTTAAAAAAAAAAACCACACACCTATTAATTACTAAATTTAATGAATTCTTAAGTTTTTATTTAATTTGACCTTCCAGCAACACTTAATACAGTAGAAGACCACTAGGTTCCTCCTGTATTTCTTCCATTTTTTTCCTGGACAATTCTTTCCTAGTTTTTCCCATATCTCTATGATATTTTCCATTAATTTTCCTTTCTAATGTCCTTGATTTCTATCTTTGGTCCTCTTCCCTTCTCACTGTATAACTCAATAAATCTGATATAGATAACTACTGAAGAAATTGAAGCAGTGATAAAAAAAATTTTCAGCAAACAAAAACCCTGGTCCAGACATCTTTACAGGGGAGCTCCACCACGCATTCAAAGAACTATAACCTATACTCCTCAGACTATTCCAAAAATTTCAAGAGGAAGGAACACTTCCATGCCCTTTCTATGAAGCCAGCATTATCCTAACCCTAAAACCAGATAAATACACCACAAAAAAAGGGAACGATGAGCTAATATCCTTGACGAACATAGATGTTAAAATCCTCAACAAAATTCTAGCAAATCGGATTTAGCATTACATTAGAAACATCATACACCAAGACCAAGTGGCACTTATCCCAGGGATGCAAGGATGGTACAATATCTGCAAATCAATAAATGTGATACACCAATAAACAAATTGAGAGACAAAAATTACATATTCATATCAATGGATGCAGAAAAAGCATTTACCAAAATCCAATACCCTTTCTTGATAAAAACTCTCAGCAAAGTGGGAATACAGGGTTCATACCTCAATGTAATGAAAGGCTTATATGACAAACCTAGAGCCAACATCATACTCAATGAGCAAAAACTAAACTCATTCCCCTAAGAACAGGAACAAAACAGGGATGCCAACTTTCACCACTCCTGTTTGAAATAGTAACGGAAGTGCTAGCTATAGTGATCAAACAAGAAAAATAAATAAAAGGTATCCAAATTGGAAAAGAAGAGGTAAAACTGTCGTTATTCACAGATGACATGATACTATGCAAAGAAAACCCCAAATACTCCTCCATCAAAAAACTACGAGACCTAATAAATGAATTCAGCAAAGTAGTAGGATACAAAATTTAACACTTTGAAATCTATGGCCTTTTTATACACCAATAATGAACTCACAAAAAGGAGAAATGAAAAAAACAATCGCATTTACCATTGCACACACACAAAAATAATTAGGATACCTAGGAGTAAACTTAACTAAAGACATAAAAGACCTGTATTTAGAAAACTACAGGACATTGAAAATATAGATAGAGGAAGACATAAATAAATGGAAGAACATACCATGTTCATGATTGATAGAATCAACATCATTAAAATGTCCATACTACCCAAAGCAATTTATAGATTTAATGCAATCCCCATTAAAATATCAATGGCATATTTCACAGACTTAGAACAAACTCTACAAAATTTCATCTGGAATAAAAAAGACCCCTAATAGCCACAGCAATCCTGAGAAAGAAGAACAAAGTTTCAAGGATCACAATACCAGATATCAAACTATATTACCAAGTCATGGTTCTCAAATATGCCTGTTACTGGCACAAGAACAGACATATAGACCAGTGGGACAGAATGGAGAACCCAGAAATTGACCTAAGCCATTTTGATCGATTCATATTTGACAAAGGAAGCAAGAGCATACTGTAGAGGGGGATCCCTTTTCCCCCTCCAGAACGAATAGAAGGTGATCTGGTTTCTGACTAGGGGCTATGGAGGATTGAAAAAATGAGAGAAAGATAGACATAGATACAGTAGGGAAATCTGGGACTGGGTGGGACCACTTGTCCTCTGATGGAGAGACAGGGACCCAGAGTCAATGTTACAGAAGACCAAAGAAAACCAAGTTAGCTTCAAAGAAGAGGAGGGAAACTGTTTAATACACTGGAGGTCTCAGGGAACAGCCTCCAAATCTGAGTGAAGGAACATGCATGAGGCTTTCCTTTATATCTCCCTGTGGTCTTTGTCCCACAAATATGGATTATACTTCCGGCCCTTTTCGTGGGCCTTGCAAGAACGCCCCCAGGTGTTGGGGGTCTCCAGGCCAGATCTGATGGTCTGGCCTGGCGCCAGCGTTAATAACCCTCCCTCTGGGGCAGTGCACTATCCACAGCCCCATGGCCTCTGTAACGGGTTCTGCAAGACCAGTATCTGGGAAGGAGGTAGTGACTTAATTATAGGTTAACAAGAATGTACACCGAGCTTGCTGGCATGGATTCAGATCACTAGCCTCCAAATATCAGGGTTAATTTGGAACTAGCCCTTTTTAGCCTTCTCACCTATATAGTGCGTTTATTTTATACCCCAAATACCAAGAGGTTTTACTAAAATTCAAGACAAAGGAGATTATTCGCATTCTTGAGTGGGCCCAAGTCCTATTTATTCCTGATCCTTGGCTGGCTTTACATAATAAAATCCACTCCCTGGCACCTGTGCAGAAATGAAGGTCAAGATAACTACACTTCTGCCTTTTGGCAGAATGTGTTTCCAACCCGTGGCTTTGCCTACCACACTGTATTCAGCTGACAATTTAAAGAAATGTCTATGTGCCTTCCCAGGCTCTCTCTATACATACAGTGGAGTCAAAACAGTCTATTCAATAAATGGTGCTGGGAAATTTGGTCAGATACATGCAAAAACAGTGAAACTAGATCATCAACTTACACCATACACAAAAACAAACTCAAAATGGCTAAAGGACTTAAATGTAAGATTGGAAACCATAAAAATCTTAGAAGAATCCATAGGCAGCAAAATAGGAGACATATGTCATAGCAATATGCCTCCTAGGACAATGGAGACTCGGGAGAAAATAAACAAATGGGACTACATCAAAATCAAAAGCTTCTGCACAGCAAAAGAAACCAACAGTATAATAAGAAAGCCAACTGCATGGGAGAACATAGTTGTCAATGATATTTCAGATAAGGGTTTAATCTCCAAAATTTACAGAGAACTAATACAACTAAACAAAAGGAAGATAAATGATCCAATCAAAAAATGGGCAAAGGATCTAAAATAGACACTTTTTGAATGAGTATATACAAAAGGCTCAGAGACATGAAAACATGCTCAAAGTCACTAATCATCTGAGAGATGCAAATCAAAACAACAATGAGGTACTATCTCATACCTGTAAGAATGGCTATCATCAACAAATCAACAAAGGACAAGTGCTGGAGACATGGAGAAAAAGGAACCCTTTTGCACTGTTGGTGAGAATACAGACTGGTGCAGCCACTTTGGAAGGCAGTAGGGAGTTTCTTCAAAAAGTTAAAAATGGAACTCCCATTTGACCAAGTGATCCCACTTCTAAGACTATATCCGAAGAAAACAAAAACACCAATCAGAAAGGATATATGTACCCATATGTTCATAGTAGCACAATTTACAATATTAGCTAGGATTTGGAAACAGCCTAGGTACCCATCTGCAGATGATTGGATCAGAAAACTATGGTACATCTACACAATGGAATACTATGCTGCCATTAAAAAAGGAATTCTTACCATTTGCAGTAGCATGGATGGAACTGGACATCATTATGATAAGCAAAATAAGCTAGTCAGGGAATGAAAAATATACACGATCTCACTCATATATGGAATATAATGATCAACATAATTTGATGAATAAGAATAGATCAATCTAGAGACAAATGGTAGGGGAGGGCGGGATAAAAAGCAACCGAAGGATTTGTATGCATGTATATCAGCATAAGCAATGGACACAGACACTGAGGCAGTAGGGGGCTTGCCCAGGGTGGGAAGGCTGGGGGGGGGGTGTCAATTGGGGGAAAAGGAGACATATGTAAAATTTTAGACAATGAAAATTATATAAAAATAAATAGATCTGATAGAAAAAAATTCTCCAGCTGAAACCGGTTTGGCTCAGTGGATAGAGCGTCGGCCTGCGGACTGTAAGGTCCCAGGTTCGATTCTGGTCAAGGGCATGTACTTTGGTTGCGAGCACATCCCCAGTAGGGAGTGTGCAGGAGGCAGCTGATCGATGATTCTCTCTCATCGATGTTTCTAACTCTCTATCCCTCTCTCTTCCTCTCTGTAAAAAGTCAATAAAAGAAAAAGAAAAAATTCTTCAAATCATTCTCATAATATAGAAGTCCCTTCATAATTTAATCTCTTAGTTTATCTCTTTAGTCTCATCTTTCAGTGCCCATCACATGGAATGGCTTGAACTTTCCAGAGTGTGATGGTGGTGTTTTTTATAGTGCTGCTTCTTTTGCCAGGAAATACCCTTCTACCCTTACAAATATTCCCTAATTTTTCAAGTCTTAAATGAATTTTTCTTGATAACTTAAGCTAGTCTTCTCCTTTATATCTTATACATATTTTGTGGATGCCAGAGCCTAAGACTTAAGGAACTCAGTATTTGTTGACAGACTGAATTATAGCACCTATATTTTGCATCTATTTATTGTTTCTAGGCAACTTATAGATCTCTGGTGCTAAACAATAACTTAAATACAACAAATCCTATGTAATAAAAGAGTAATATGCAAATTGACCATACCTCTGCTACACCCATAATCCATGCCCACCAGCCAATCAGGAGCAAATATGCAAATAAACCCAACCAAGATGGCTGTAGCCACAGAGAGAGCAGGAGGAAGGCTTTGGTTTCCCCTGCAATAGATTAAGCCAAGCTTTCCGTCTGCCCTTGCCAACCCAGGCCTGCACTCAATGCTACAAAGTTTCAATTATAGAATATACATAAATCCAAACAGAAATGCTAGCAACTATGAAGCTGGAGAGAGCAGAAGGCTAGGGTCTACCTTGGCCTCCGCTTAAGGCTACAAAATTTCAATTATAGAAGATAAATAAATCCCAAGAGAAATGGCTGCTGTCACAGAGCGAGCAGAAGGCTTGGCTCCACTCCAGGCTACAAAGTTTCAATTGTAGAAGATAAATAAATCCCAGATACCAGGGCCTCCGCTTGGGTCACCAGGGTGCATGGCTGGCCTGCATATCATCGCAGGCCCCTTGCCCAGGCTGCCCCACGCCCCAAAGGAACTCCCACCCTGATTCGGGACACCCTTCAGGGCAAACTAACTGTCCCCCACCCATGCATCAGGCCTTTATCCTATCTAATAAAAGAATAATATGCAAATTGACCATCACTCCAACACACAAGCTGGCTGCCCCATGTGGTCAAAGATGACTGCCCTCATGTGGACACAAGGTGGCCACTACATGATAGCCAGCAGGGGAGGGCAGTTGGAAGAGACCTGGCCTGCAAGGGATGCAGTTGGGGGCCATCAAGCCTGCATAGAGGGCAGTTAGGGGTGACCAGGCCAGCAGAGGAGGGAAGTTAGGGTGACCGAGTCTGCAGGGAAGGGGAGTTGGGGGGGACCCAGGCCTGCAGGGGAGAGCAGTTGGGGGGACCAGACCTGCAGGGGAAGGAAGTTAGGGGCAATCAGGCTGTCATGGGAGTAGTTAGGGGTGATCAGGCTGGCAGACAGAAGCTGTTAGGAGCAATCAGGAAGGCAGGCAAGCGAACAGTTGGGAGCCAACAGTCCTGGATTGTGAGAGGGATGTCCCAGAATAGAGAGGAAGCAGGCTGAGCTGAGGGACACTTCCACCCCCTGTGCATTAATTTTGTGCACCAGGCCTCTAGTAGTTAAATAATTTACATTTTAAAATTTCTTCAGACATATATGTTTGTGAGTCAAGTTTTTAACTCTTAAAATGTATTAATTTTACTTTCATTTCCTCTGAAGAACCTCTGAAATAATAAATAGGTTTCCTCTAACATTTACTAATAGTGTGTGCTGAGTAGTATTTAGGCGATATGAGGAATAGCTCTGTGTTGTTTTTTTTTTTTAATGTCATGGACACATCTTTAAGGAAGTCATCAAAAAGTATGTAGTACTTGCAAACCTGTGGATGGACCCTCACTGCAAGATTTCCGGTAGCTCTTTGAATATGAGAGAAGTAGAAAATCTGTCCATCACATAAGAACATACAGTTTTATTCACCAGGAATGCCAATAGCAAAGAGTATAATGGGTTCTTCTAAGAGCTATGAAAGACTCTTGAATAAGCTATCATTTGTCACTCTCGAAGCTCCCTGCCTACAATGACTATCCTCCAATACTGGTACTAAGATCTTCATGTTCGACCCTCTCCCTGAGCCAGTGGTGATCCCCGTCATGTGCCCTGGTGCCTCCCAGCCTTAGAGTCCTCTCTCCACAAGTGGTCCGGGGCCAGCTGTTTGCTGAGCATCTGAATCCTGCCAAAAGGCTCCTCTTTCTTCTGTTCACCATCATCTTCTGAAATAAGGGCCACAGTTGCAGAGTGGTGTAGTCCCAAAAATTTAGTGGTGTATGACTTTGTGCAAGTTGCTTTATCTCTTACAGACTTAGTTTCCTTAATTGAATACAGTAGTATCTGCATCATAGAATTGTTGAGAACTAAATGAACTACTAAGACAGTAATGTGCAAAAGAGTTGAATAAATGTTTGCTATATGTTCTTCAGAAAGTGAGTCTAAAACCTCTCTTTAGGGTAGTTAGCAATTTTTAATTTCTTAATTATAGTTGCTAAATAATATATTAGTTTGGTTATACAATATAGTGATTACATATTTATATAACTCATGAAATAAGTGGTCTCCCCCCCCCCCTGTAAATCTTGGGTAACTAGCAGTTTGACAAGCTGGAGTAGATATCTTCTTTCTCTGGATTTATACTTCGAACTTTAATGATGGTAGTAGACTTGAAAGAATTGAAATAACATCCCATTAGAAGGTGGATTTATTTTTTTAAAATATATTTTATTGATTTTTCACAGAGAGGAAGGGAGAGGGATAGATAGATAGAAACATTGATGAGAGAGAAACATCAACCAGCTGCCTCCTGCACACCCTCCACCAGGCATGTGCCCACAACCACCGTACTGGAATCGAACCTGGGACCCCACAGTCCTCAGGCCGAAGCTCTATCCACTGAGCCAAACCAGTTTTGGCTAGATACAGTGTTTCCCAAAGTGTGGTATGCGTACCCCCAGGGGTACGGGAAGAGTTTGTTGGGGGTACGCGTTGCACTGGAGTTTGGTGGGGATATGCACTGCACTGTGCTTAGCTGCGCCTAATTCTACGTTCTCATGAGTCAAGTCAATTTCATCCTTCTCGTTGATCCAAATAAATGTTATTTATAATATAACTTATTTATATTTTATTATGAATAATTTTATTTTTTGTTTATTATTATTTTGTGTATATACCAAAAAAGAAAAAATAAATATATTTTGATTGTTATTAAAATACATCCTTTTTTTTGACAAGGGGTACTCAGCGTTACGAAAATTATAGAAGGGGTACACATATGTCAAAAGTTTGGAAAACACTGAAGGTGTATTTAAATAGGAAATAATGCCCAGCTCTGGCAGGCTGAAGGAGGGGGAGAGGGAGCAGGTTTTTTTTTTTTTTTTTAATACATTTTTATTGCTATTTCACAGAGAGGAAGGGAGAGAGATAGAGAGCTAGAAACATCGATGAGAGAGAAACATCGACCAGCTGCCTCTTGCACACCCCCTACCGGGGATGTGCCCGCAACCAATGTACATGCCCTTGACCGGAATCGAACCCGGGATCTTTCAGTCCACAGACCGACGCTCTACCACTGAGCCAAACCAGTTCCGGCAATATAAATTTTATTGATTTTTTTACAGCGAGGAAGGGAGAGGGATAGAGAGTTAGAAACATCGATCAGCTGCCTCCTGCACACCCCCTACTGGGGATGTGCCTGCAACCAAGGTACATGCCCTTGACCGGAATTGAACCTGGTACCTTTCAGTCCGCAGGCCGACGCTCTATCCACTGAGCCAAACTGATTAGGGTGGGATGTTTGATGTAACCTGCAAAATAGCAGCGTCAAGGGGTTCATGAGGCACTGTCATTAAGTAGATTATCACAGCCATGAGGATATTGGAGGGTCTAATTTGGCTCAAATCATATGTGAAAGACTGAGGAAAGATGTTGAACGAAGTATAGTAAGTTAGCTGGAGTTTCTGTATTAGAGTAAAAATTCTTGTAGTCAGAGGGTTGTAAAAAATCTTTAGAGGTCACTGTTTCACGCTCTTAAAAATTTGTATCTGTATTTATAACATTTCAGACAAATGAGAGCCCAGGTTTTGATCTTTTCAGGGGAACAAGTAAAACTTTTGAGTAAGTCATTAAAAGCCCTTCCAGTTTGAGCCAAGAAAAATGCACCATGAAGAACAAATACATGTTGTTTGTATGAAATGATGAGAAATCCATACTTTTCCGATAAATTTCCCCATGTTTTTTTACTAAAGTGAAACTATTACCTTTAAAAATAAGTATCTTTGTCTTTGGATAACTACACATATAAATTATAAAAGCAATTTTATATTATACCTACATTATTTTATATTCTTTATATACTTATATACATGTTATTTATATTACATTGAATGCAAAAGCACTTCTTCCATTTTAATAAGCGGTATTAAAATAAGAAAAGGCTCTACAAATTTATTTCTGTTCTTGTCTGTAGTAAACATCCCCAAAATGTTATTATAATATCTTTTAAGAAATAAAAGGCAAAAATAAGACAAATATTGAAAACGGCAACAGTAAGAACTTAATGGGAACTTCACTTCCCTGTTTACCACTACCAGCTAAAGGAGAACAAGAGTACTGAAATTAAGCAGATAGGAACTCCTTTGTGCTTGCTAGATGTATTGGATCATAGATCCATAAATATTTATGAAGCATCCACTCTGTGTTAAGCATTGTGCTAGGCACTTAAGACACGTCAAGTAACTCATAATCTAGTTGGAGAGGCAGCTAAGTGAATATGTGCAATTATATGTATTAAGGAAGTATGTATTCTCTCAGAAATTGAGAGGAACCAAAGTCGCTTTTTTTGAAATATCTAAAAAAAATGACAAAACCGTGTTTATAAAAATTGGTATGTGTTTTAAATGTTCACAAATAATAAACTAGTGCTTTTATTATTTTAAAAAAAGTGTTCTAAAATACAAGGCAATATAATTATACTTTTCACAAGAAAATTAATGATATAATTTATATAAAAATTAATTGTTCATATGTACCTTACACAGTCTAATCTATTTTATTTTTAAATGTGTTTTTATTGATTTCAGAGAGAGGAAGGGAGAGGGAGAGAGGGACAGAAACATCAATGATGACAGACAATCATTGATGGGATGCCTCCTGCATACCTCCTACTGGGGATTGAGCCTGAAACTGGGGCATATGCCCTGTGTCCTGATCGGAATCTAACTGTGACCTTCTGGTCTATGGGTCGACACTCAACCACTGATCCACACGGGTAGAGCTGATCTATTTTAAACTGTATGAAGAATGTTGTTTTTCTTTAATTCTGACAATATACATCTGAGATTAAGTATTTCTGACTTAGGTAAAAAATTCAAGTTTGAATCTGAGCCAAAGAGTTCTCCTGAGAGATTAGCTATGTGTTTTCTTGATGGATTCAATGAAGCATATCACCACAGAGAATAGCATGATTAAAGCACCATGTTTCTGCGATAATATTCCTGAAAACTAAGGGAAAGGACATGAGAATCTGCAAAAAGGTTGACTGTTATATTAAGGACACCTTCTTCATAACCTTATAGACTATGTTGAAAGGGTCCTTACACAAGTTCAAAAGCATTTGTTTTCTCTTCCCTATGGTGAAGCTGAACAGCAGTTGAATTTCATCTCTAAATCATAGCTGACAAGACCTTTGATTTTTAGCTGTGTGTATTATACAATTCCATTATAAATCAAATGGAGGTCTCTGGAATTACAAAATTAAGAAGTTAAAAGTGTGCATAATTTTACTTTTAAAAAACCCTGCAACACATCACAATGTTCTTAAATAATTGAAACATTTAAAAAGTAATTTAGGTTTTTTTTTAGTAAGTTTATTAATGACCATTAGTTTGGAAGATCAAAACCTTTGGCATGTCTCAGGTGTTTTCTCAGATATGAAGCCATATATTATTATTTTGGCCTATTTAACACACACAAGGGAAAATTACTCAAAATATAAAATTAAATATTTTTACAGGCTACATGCATACACATGAGCAAACCTGTTAGTATTTCAGTAACTATTGAATGTCAATTCAATTTAACTTAAAGTATTTATTAAACAAGTGAGAGTAAAATATAGCATTAACAAAAATATAAAGATAGAAAAAGGCCTAGAATCACCCTGAAACTAAAATGGAAACATTAACAAGGAAAGTGCTGATCCCTTGTTTTACAAATGAGAAAACTGAGCTCAGAGAGAGGAAGTGGTAATACCCAGAGTTGGCTAATAGCAGAACTAGGATTACAACATAAATCTGAACATAGAGAATTTTTAAAGTAATGTTAAAAGATTGTCAAGTGTTATACTATAGGTCAGTGGTTCTCTATCTTGGTTGTGCCTAACAGTCAAATAAAGAACCATTTAGAAAAAGAATGAAAGGAATTTCATCACAGAATTCATCGATACTTCCACTTAGGCTCTATTTAAGTTTTGTTGCTGTTGTAGTTGTTTTTAGTCTCATTGTATATTTTTATGTTGGGGGCATGGATATTGTTTCCTAATTTTATTTTTTCCAATTATTTTTCAATTTGAAAATTTGTGAATTTTATGTTAAATGCTTATGAAATCCCAAATACAAGATTTATTTTCAGAAAATCTATCATAGACATGCCCTTGACCGGAATCGAACCTGGGACCTTTTAGTCCGCAGACCGACGCTCTACCGCTGAGCCAAACCGGCCTCGGCGACACTCAAGGCTTTTAATCATCTACCTTACCTAAGCTTTCCTCCAAGACCTCTGTAGCACTAATCTTCCATTATGGCCAAACTGGTATTTTCTCTGAATATACTTTATTAATTCCTGACTCCAAGCTTTTTTGTGTGTGTTGTTTATCTTTCCTGGAGCACCTGAACCTTTCCCCTCATTCAAATTCTATTCATCTTACCTACCTCCACCACAAGGATTTTGCCATTGTTGTTGTATACAGTAGTTTGTCTTTTCTCTGCAGTCCTAGAGAATTTAGTTTCTATGTTCCTCAGTTGGCACTTAATCATATATAGACAATTCCCATCTGGCAAATGTGTTGTTATATTCTGATACTTCATTTGTATGACAGCTATTGGATGTATAAAGAATTTTCTCCATAAAAATAATATTATAAAGAATGAATAGTCTTCTAGGGCATTGTATAAATGTCTATTTGGTGCACTGACATTTGGATTACAACAATAATTTATAAAATATTAGAGGCCCAGAGCACAAAATTTGTGCACAGGGGGTGTCCCTCAGCCCAGCCTGCACCTTCTCCAATCTGGGACCCCTCGAGGGATGTCTGACTGCCCATTTAGTCCCAATCCCAGTGGGAAGTTGGACATCTCTCCCACAATCCAGGACTGCTGGCTCCCAACTGCTCATCTGCCTGCCTTTTTGATTGCCCTTAACTACTTCTGCCTGCCAGCCTGATCACCCCCTAACCACTTCCCAATGTCTAACTGCTCCCCTGCCAGCCTGTTTGTCCCCAACTTCCCCTCTGCCGACCTGGTCACCCCTAACTGCCCTCCCCTACAGCTTTAATTGCTCCTAACTGCCCTCCCTTGCAGGCCTGGTGCCTCCCAACTGCCCTCCTCTGCTTGCCTGATCACCCACAACTGCCCTCCCTTACAGGCCTGGTGCCTCCCAACTGCCTTCCCCTGCTGGCCATCTTGTGGTGGCCATCTTGTGTCCACATGGGGGCAGGATCTTTGACCACATGAGGGTAGCAATCTTGTGTGTTGGAGTGATGGTCAATCTGCATATTACTCTTTTATTAGATAGGATAGAGGCCTGGTGCATGAGTGGGGGCCAGCTGGTTTGCTCTGCAGGGTGTTCCAGATCATGGTGGGGGTTTCCTTGGGGCATGGGGTGGCCTTGGCGAGGGGCCTGTGGTGGTTTACAGGCTGGCCACACACCCCAGTGACCCAAGTGAAGGCCCTGGTATCTAAGATTTATTTATCTTCCACAATTGAAACTTTGTAGCCTGGAGTGGAGCCAAGCCTCCTGCTTGCTTCGTGGAGGCAGCCATTTCTGTTGGGATTTATTTATCTTCTATAATTGAAACTTTGTAGCCTTAAGCAGAGGCATAGGACAGCCAGGGTGTACAGAAAGCTTGGCTTCCTCCATCGCTGGGGAAACCAAAGCCTCCCTCATGCTAGCTCTGTGGCCACAGCCATCTTGTTTGGGTAATTTGCATACTCAGTCCTGATTGACTGGCAGGCGTGACTTATGGGTGTAGTGGAGTGATGGTTATTTTTCTGATTACTCTTTTATTAGATAAGATTTTATGCAATAATGTAGTACAGGGTGAAACAGAATTCCAGGAAGGCATCCCTTATGCCATAGGTCTAACATCTTTCGGTGGGGTCCTCCTTACCAATTCAGCCTCATTTTGGTGGTAACCTGGTGGTTCAGTGAGAATGCTGTGAGCTCTGGAGTGTCAAAGAAAAAAAGAACTGAACCTCTGTAAGTTTAAGAAAAGACAAATTTTTTCACTTGGGCCATACTGAGGAAAAGCCCAAGAGCAGAGCTCCAAGAACACTGGAAACGATGCTCTGACTTAGAAGAGTGAGAGCTGCTTATGTAGGTAGAAGAGACAAATATATAGCTAGTGTTTTAGAAGTTGATTTCAACTAGGGTACATACATTTCAATAATTAAGTGTTTTATATTAAACTGGGATCCTGGTGCATGAAATTCATGCACGGGGGGCTCCCCTCAGCCCAGCCTGCCCCCTCTCACATACTAGGAGCCCTTAGGGGATGTCCTACTGATGGCAGTCTGGCCTCCCTTTGTGGGAGACGACTGGGCTGATCAGGGGAAGGCACCAGCCCCATCGCCCCGCTGCTGCAGCCACTATCAGTCACTGCAGCCACCAAGGTGTTCTCATCAGCACGGACTCCAGTCTCTTTATCATGAAAAAATGACAACTTTCTTTAGGCATTTTCAAGATGTGTCTTTCATAAAATATGACATTTCTTTCTTTCTTTTTTTTATCCTTACCTGAGGATATGTTTCCATTGAGTTTTAGAGAATGTGAAAGAGAAAGGGAAAGACAGAGAGAAACATCAAAGTGAGAGGAACACTTTGATTGGTTGCCTCCTGCATGAGCCCTGACCTGGGCCCCAGCCAGGGAGGAGCCTGCAACTTAGGTACATGCCCTTGATCAGAATCTAACCTGGGCCCTGCTTTGGAAAACCTAGGCATTATCCACTGAGCCAAACTACCTAGAGAAGGTTATGACATTTTTTAGCCTTCCAGCAGTGGACCTTCATTTTTTTTCTCCAGGAGAGTGGTAGAAAAGCTCTAGATCACCTTTTTGGATTCTTATACCCAAGTTACTAAGAATATTACCAGTGGCATATAGGGAGCTTAGCCAATGAGTGGTCAGAATAGGTGTTTCCTCTGTAGTTCACACCTATCTTCTCTGATCACTGGTTCCACCCCTGCCAAGGCAAAAAACCTCAAGGGCTGGGCAGGAGCTCCACTCCTGCCAAATCCTAAAACCTCTGGCCTTCGGCAGGGGTTCCCCAGCTGGCTCTGATCACCTGGCTCTGCCCCTGGCCAAGGCCCTGAACCTCTGGCCCAGGCTCAAGCCTTGGGCAGGGGACCCCCAGCTGGCTCTTATTGCCCAGCTCCACCCCCAGCCAAGGCCAGCAAGGGCAGGTGGAAAGCTTGGCCTCCTCCATTGACAGGGAAACCCAGCCTCCCTCCAGCTCTCCATGACTGCAGCCATTTTGGTTGGGTTTATTTGCATAATCACTCCTGATTGGCTGGTGGGTGTTATTAGATAGGATGGAGAGAATACACAGATAAGGTTGGGTCATACTGCCCCTTTGGCATCAGGGAGTCTGAGGACAGAGTTTGGAAACACTTATTCTTCAAGGCAAACTTTCTATCAGGATGCAGAAAGAACAGGCACTACTTTGTATAATCGTTTATCTTTAATGTTGAAACTGTTGAAAAGTATTACGTGACTATTCCTGTGGAATGTGCCTGGAAAGGAATTTAAAGGGCTCCATATTCTCTTGGATACTGATTTTTAGTTAAAGTAGTTAAAACACCCTTTCTTTCTCAGCAGAAAGTTTTGTGCTTACAAGGGGTTGAGTGGAAGAGTGTGAGGCTGTGGAGGCCCCTGTAGTCAATGTTCCCATTGGGTCTGATGTGATAAACAGAAGACTTCTCGTTTTTCTTTTGGGGTAGGCAAAGGGGACTGTTGTTTATTGTGGTAGGCAGAGGGGACTGTTGCAACCCCTCTGCCTACCCCAATAAACAGCTCTTCCTTTTTGTAGTTTTATTGCATTCTATAATTTACTGCCAATCATAAATTGATATTCCCTAAGCCTGTGGTCAGCAAACTGTGCTCATTAACCACATGCGGCTCTTTGACCCCTTGAGTGTGGCTCTCCCACAAAATACTATGGCCTAGGCGAGACTATTTTGAAGAAGTGGCATAAGAAGAAGTTTAAGTTTAAAAAATTTGGCTCTCAAAAGTTTGCCGACCACTGCCCTAAGCCATCAATTTCATAATCTCACTTCTGTGCTCTTTGAAGGTTCTCCATTGCTCATAGCAGTTGTTTGCAGTCTTGGCTAAACATCAAAGTTACTTGGAGGACTTTTTAAAAAATATAAATACTTGAGTCCCACTTCAGTCTTATTGATTCATAATCTTGGATAGGGGCTCTGCATTTTAAAATAAATTTCTCCAGGTGATTCTGAAGCACAGCCAGGACCGAGAACCACTGACCTATAGGATAACATTTAAAAATCTTAGCATGATCTTTCTAAACCTTCCATCAGGAGATTTATATTCTAATCCAAGTTCTACCATTAGTTAAACTTTGGCTTATCACTTACTTTCCCTAGGCCTCAGTTTTCTCACTTGTAAAATGAGGGATTGCTGATTAATATTTCCATTCCAGATTAAGGGTGACTCTAGGCCTCTTTATACCATTCTGTTTTAGTTAATGCTATATTTAAGTTTTCTTTCAGAAAAGCTGATTTAAGAGTTAGTGTAATGAAACAAATGTGCGGGTGATTATTTTCAAGTCTAAAATACAACCATGACATCCTTTTCATCTTTTAAACAGAATTTAATTTACCTGTGTTACAGATGTCAGAACAAATTCCTCCTATCTATTGTGTAGCCTTCTTTTCTGCACTCTTCTCTGATGTGCTTATCTTCTTTTGCACAAGTGATCCCTTTGTGTGAAATTCAATAATGTGATACATATAAGAAAAAATGGAAAAATACAAAGAGAAAATTGAATTTTCTATTAGTTAAATGAATTTAAATGGCAGCTGTGGGTGTAGTCATTAAACCTGAACCCATATTACAGGGCTATTTCTATCTATCACTTATGAGTATAAATTGGATGAAACAATGACTATTTTTAAGAAAATTTAAATGTCAACACCATAACAAAATTCTTTGTAGTCTAGGGTAATGAACAGCCTTTGAGTAAGGCTAAATAACTAGGAAAATAATGCATTATTGACCCAGAGAGTCTCATTATTTTAGATTTGGATGGATACTAGAGTATATTTTATCTTCTCTCTTCTAGAACAATTACTAACTCAAAATATGTTGGTGCTGTTGTCCAAGTAGCAGATATGAAAATTATACCCATCTGTTGAATGTGAATTATGAGAATCAATCTCTGTAAAGCCTGTTTGGGAATATAATTTTATAAAAAGTCTATCGTGTACAAAATGTTCAACATTTTGCTTTTTTATAATTCTATTGCTATTCACTACTTTTCCTATGGTGTTTGTTCATTCATAGTTCATTCACAATCCAAATTCTATGATATTTGGATTGGGTCAAACTGATATGGGAAGATGCTTCCATACAATAATATGTTAAAAAGAAAAGGATTCAGAAAATTCTGTTGAATTAATGTGATACTAAGAGCAAAGACTTTATAACGTTATGTGTAAGCTAAAAAAGTAAACTGAGAAGGATTTGATTATGGAGTAAGAGGAGGACTCTAGGTATTTCTGGAGCCATTTTATATATTTCACTCATGAGTTAAAAAGAATTATGTAAGTTGCGGGGTAGTTGGATTGGAAGTTCAAATTACTGAAGTCTTTTCTGGTAAATGAAGTTACTGACAGGATTTAAATCCATGCCATAGCTTTCCTGTATGGCACTATCTGGTTTGGAACAAGCCTCATAAATGATTGCGTACCAAATCCTAAGCTGAAGAAATCAAGGGGACAGGACAAAGTGAGTGCTTGAATACTAAAGTAGAGGTTGCTGTTATATTGCTTGTATGCTAAAGTTGACTTTGTGTGTTAATTTCAAACACAATTGAAAGGAAAATGCTATTTTAATAGGAATACTACATTCAAATGAATGGTCGGTAACCTGAGTACTGCTGTCCTAATTTGTGGGATAACTGGACTTTTGAAGGAGAAAGTATAATGTAGTGGCAAGGATCTTGAATTTACGATCTGTCCCAGCTTGGTGACATATTAATTCTATGCCATCGAGTAAAACATATAATCTTCCCGAATCTTTTTCCTTCTTTATAAAGCGAGGATACTCTCTGCTGAACTTTAAGCATGGAGTCACAGTACCTGGCATATATGAGTCACTCAGTAAATGTTTGTTCACTTATTATCTCACTTATTGAGTGTCTTGTGCATGTCAGGTACTATGCCAAGAGCTTTTTTTGTGAAATTGTTTTGTAAACTTTAAGGTACTATCAATTTAAGGCTGTTTTATTAATCCACATAGTTTATCTATTCAGCCATCTCTGTCATAAAACATTAGATAAATGTTTCTCAACTGTAGCTGTAGATCTGCATGAAGAAATTTTCTATTTTATTTAAACATTACAAGATTCTAAGACAGAGCTTGCTATTATTTTTTGTGACTCTGAAATCATAAAAAAATTAAAAGTCACTGAAATTTATGTATGAGTGCCACAAGACAAACTGGTCCCAGAGCACTCCCTCTGCCATTGCAAAAGGTACTGACTTAAGAAGGAGCTTCTCTTCAATTTCTCCTCTCTGAAGTTTTGCTCTCCTATTAGGAAGTCAGCCATGTCATCAGGTCTCTGTAAACTGAGTAGTGATTGTTTCAGGGATGATGAGGAGGAGGGATTGGAGATTAAAAAATATTCCTGTGGTATCTTCTAAGTTTAAAAAATTTGGCTCTCTGTTAGTTCTGTTAGTATACTCCCTTATATTTTAATGAAAAAAAATCTGTACAGAGATTTGTACTTACTTTTAAGTGTAAAAGCAGGTGAAACAATAAAGGAAAGAAATTGAGAAGATATGATACAAAGAACAGAAAATTAAAGGCTGTCTATAGGACATATTATAACCAATGACTACTGACGGGTAGACAGAACAAAGGCTTAAAATGGGATTGCCAAGGAATGATACACAATTGATTGTTGCGACTTACATTGACATTTACCTTGGAGTTGATAGCCTATTCAAGAAAAATCAGGATCCAAGTTTTAGATACTTGAGACAGGACTAGTACTAAGCAAAATAATAAAGGAGTGGTTAATCTTTGGTATCCAACTGCCTCCTCTTTTGTACCCTTCTCAGTTTGCCTTTTTTTCTTCTTCTGGTATCTCTAGCTCCTTCCAAATGCCCAATTTGTGCTTATTTTTAAAGATACCTTGACCCAAGTATCATTTCATCTATTGATAGACCATCCAACATTTAGACCTTTTCATCTCTGATGTTAGGAGAGCTATTTTAAGCAGTTTATACAATTGTGTCATTTAAGTGCTCTCGTCCTTCAATCATGTCATCTAAGTGCTCTCTCTGCGTGAATGCATAAGAACATGCCTGACTGCAAATTAAAGTCTGATTGCTTCATACTACTACACTAATCTTGGTTCTTCACCTCTTTGGTATTTCCTATAAATGTCCATAACCATTGTTACCTTTCTTACTTTACATGAAAAAAAAAATGAAACTAATTTTATAGCACTTACATTAAATCAGGATGGACACTATCACTCTGTTTCTCTGAAATGAAAATAATGTTTTGTAAAATCATTTATTTAAGTGATTTCCCCCTTAAGCTAATTTACTCTGAAAATATTATATTTTTGCATAAGTAAAGTTACTATGAATCTGTTTAATAGGAATTTTTTTTTTCTTGTTCCAGGAAACTAATTTTAAAATATCTGTATCTTTTCATTTTCATTGTTTTTAAAAGTTGTTTATTATTATTATTATTATTATTATTATTATAGTATTATTGTTTTTTTATTTTATTAGGGATACTAAATTTTTATTTTTTTCTATAATTTTTAAAATAAATTTTTATTGTTCAGATTATTACAGTTCTTCCTCTTTTTTCCCCTCATAGCTCTTCTCCACCTGGTTCCCAGCCCACCCTCTGCCCTTACCCCCAACACACTATCCTCATCTATAGGTGTATGATTTTTGTCCAGTTCCTTCCCACACTCTACATCCTCCCCCCCACCCCCAGAATTGTCAGTCCACTCCCTTTCTATGCCGCTGATTCTATTATATTCACCAGTTTATTCTGTTCTGTTACTCAGATTTTTTATTCATTAGATTTTTAGATTCACTTGTTGATAGATATGTATTTGTTGTTCATAATTTTTGTCTTTACCCTTTTCTTCTTCTTCCTCTTTTTAAATAATACCCTTAAGCATTTCATTTAATACTGATTTGGTTGTGATGAACTCCTTTAACTTTTTCTTATCTGTGAAGCTCTTTATCTGACCTTCAATTCTGAATGATAGCTTTGCTGGATAGAGTAATCTTGGTTGTAGATTCTTGCTATTCATAACTTTGAATATTTCTTCTTGCCACTCCTGTCTGGCCTGCATAGTTTCTGTTGAGAAATCAGCTGATAGCTGTATGGGTACTCACTTGTAGGTAACTAAGTTTTTTTATCTTGCTGCTTCTAATATTCTCTCTTTGTCTTTTGCCCTTGGCATTTTAATTATGATGTGTCTTGGTGTGGTCCTCTTTGAATTCCTTTTGTTTGGGGTTCTCTGCACCTCCTGGACTTGTAAGTCTATTTCTTTCACCAGGTGGGGGAAGTTTTCTGTCATTATTTCTTCAAATAGGTTTTCAGTATCTTGCTCTCTCTCTCTTCTTCTGGCACCCCCATAATTCTGATGTTGGTACACTTGAAGTTGTCCCAGAGGCTCCTTCCACCCACTATGTTCATATTTTTGGATTCTTTTTTCTTTTTTCTTTTCCTCTTGGGTGTTTTTTTTTTTTCTTTGTATTTCAACTCTTTGACTTTATTCTTGCGATCCACTAGTCTGCTGTTAGATCTCTGTATATTATTTCTTATTTCAGTCAATGTATGCTTAATTTCTAGTTGGTCCTTTCTCATATCCTCAAGGGTATTGTTAAATTTATCAGCCTTTTTTAGAAAATTCTTGAAAAACCTTATAACCGTGGTTTTGAACACTATATCAAGTCATTAGCTTTCCTCCATTTCTTTCATTTGTGACCTGTTTTTTTTTGTCTCCACATTTTGGCTGCTTCTCTGAGTTGAAAGAGTGGCTTTGTGTGCTAGGTGTCCCATAGGGCCCAGTGCTTGAGCCTCCCCAGTTACCTGAAGTGGACACTATTGGTGCACCCCTTTGTGGGCTGTGTTGTATTAGGCCTTCATTGTTATTGGTATCACTGGAATGAATTGACCTCCAGGCCAATTGGCTGTGAGGATCAGCTGTGTCTATGATGGGAGAACTTCTTTGCTAGAGACTTGCTTCAGTGGGGCTTTGATGCTGAGTCTGACCTCTGAGTGTGTCCCTTATGGATCTGAGGAGTTGTAATCTGGATGGTCCCACTCTGACCCCTGAGTACACTGGCTCTTGGATCTCCATGGAGGTGCTAATTTAGCCTATGCCTGAGGCCACCCAGCAGGAGCTACTGTAGATTCCTTTTCTTTATTTGGGTTTTGGAGGTGCCCAGATGAGGCCTAACTGTGAAGCAATGCAAGTTGCTGCAGGGCCTTGGGACTTCTTTTTTTTAATTTTTAAAAATATATTTTATTGATTTTTTTACAGAGAGGAAGAGAGAGGGATAGAGAGTTAGAAACATCAATGAGAGAGAATCATCAATCAGCTGCCTCTTGCACACCCCCTACTGGGGATGTGCCTGCAACTAAGGTTCATGCCCTTGACTGGAATCGAACCTAAGACTTCAGTCTGCAAGCCGACGGTTTATCCACTGAGCCAGACTGGTTTTGGCAAAACTGCTTTTGGATGTTCTTTGTCTCATTGACTCAGCTGTAGTTTGCTAAATAAGTTAAGAACTCTAAAGAACAAGGCCATTCATATGCAAAAGCCTCTGTACTCAGTTTGGATGGGGCGGAGTCTCAAAGAAGAGCAATCAGCAATGGATTTGTGGGGCAGGATCTCAGGGCCTAACAAACAGCTATGGCTTTCCGTCAGCCCTGCCCTAAGAGGCACCCAGGTCTCAGTGTCCTGCAGTAATCTCTGCAAGCACCTCTGAGAGAAAGCCGCCCATGAATTTTGCCCACTCCCAGACAGTCTAGTTTCTCTCCGTATGAGTCTGGGTCCCCAGAGTCTCACCTGGAACTGGAGTTCAGAGCAGTCAGGAGCTTTTGTTTCCCTCTCGATTGAGAAAGTCAGCTGCGTACTCAGTTGCCAGCACTCTCCATGCACGCACCTCTGTCCTTCTGCCTTCCGCAGCTCCTGAGAGTCTCATTGTGCTTTCCTCTTTCCTTCTAGTTGTAGAATTTCCACTCAGCCAGCCTTCCTGTGGTTCTGGATGATGTCCATTTTGACTTTTAGTTGTAGATTTGAATTTTGTGTGAGGCAGCAGTTTAGGTATTTACCTATGCTGCCATCTTGGTTTATCTCCAGAGCTACTAATTTTTTAAATGTTCTAAAGTATGATGAAGCAAAATATAGATTATTCACTTGAGACACATTGTTGTAATTTGGCATTTTCCATTGTTTTCTAATACAGATGACATTATATTCCTTGGAAAAATAGAATATTCAAACTTTGAGGAAAATAAGAATTATACACAGAATGAGAGAGAAAAGAACTTAGTTTAAAAACAGCAATCAGCCGAAGCCGGTTTGGCTCAGTGGTAGAGCGTCGGTCTGCGGACTGAAAGGTCCCGGGTTCGATTCCGGTCAAGGGCATGTACCTTGGTTGCGGGCACATCCCCGGTGGGGGGTGTGCAAGAGGTGGCTGGTCGATGTTTCTCTCTCATCGACGTTTCTAGCTCTCTATCTCTCTCCCTTCCTCTCTGTGAAATATCAATAAAATATATTTAAAAAAAAAATAAAAATAAATAAAATAAATAAAATAAAAACAGCAATCAAATGTTGGTGAGCATCACCAGCAGAGAAATAAAATATACTAATAATCACAAGTGGTATAAAAAGTCTGAAATATTTGTGAATAACTACATAAGCAAATTTACCAACTTGGAATGTGTTCTGAAGTTGCATTATGTCGGTAGTTTTATTTTTCTTGTAAATGTAAGAATACAGAGTTATTAAGAATTTAGGCCATGACAAAAAAAAATTAAAGACCTTATTTGCTTAAGGATAAGCTAGATAGAATAAGAAATGTTTTCTATTTGTTCACTTGCTGGCTGGTTGGTCTAATTATACTTTTAGGAGACAATCCAGAAGAAGTATAGTTAATAATCTGGGCACCATAGTATCCACATGTTGACAAAAAATGAATAATATAGGGCAAAGAAGAACATGAAGAAAGTTGGTCCTATCTCTAATCATATCAGTCAGTGTAGTGTGCATATTTTAATATGAATATGCTATAAATTGCTATAGTAGAGAAGTCTTTTCAACAATTAAGGATCTCTATGGTCTAGTCAGCAGGTTGCAATCATCTTGATATTGTGCATATTCTAAGCCCCTGCCAGTTGCCTAACCAGCTTCATTGGTATCCTTATTTGAATCCTTTCTTAGTGGGTTCTGAGTGCCAAAAGGAAGGGATGGTGGTTATTATAGTAGTAAAGCTGCTAAAAATGATGAGTAGGCCCATTCTCTTGTTTCTAACTAAACATAAAATTGATCTTTATGAGCCTTTTTGAAAAATATATTTTATTAATATTTTACAGAGAGGAAGGGAGAGAGGTAGAGAGCTAGAAACGTCGATGAGAGAGAAACACCGACCAGCTGCCTCTTGCACACCCCCTACCGGGGAATGTGCCCGCAACCAATGTACATGCCCTTGACCGGAATGGAACCCGGGACCTTTCAGTCCGCAGACCTATGCTCTACCACTGAGCCAAACCAGTTTCGGCTTTATGAGCCTTTTTGGAGATCCATATTCTTTAATCATTTCTTAAGCTTTCTTTACATCCAAAGTAAAGCAGATGAGGCAAATATTCACATGATTAATACAAAGCAGACAGTTTCTCCCCATCTCTCCTTTTCCTATTAGGGTATTTTTTCAATTATTTTCAGACAATATGCACTAAATTTGGTGTCATATGAAATAAAATTTGAGGTATTATGTACAGAGAATACTATCATATTAAAACATACAAATTGAAAGAGTATGGCAAAGACTGTTCTAGAATTTAGTCAGACTCTCAGATGATATCAGACTAGTGAAATATCAAAGTTTTGTAAAACCCAATGCATATTTTCTTATTTATTTATTTTTAATTTATTTTATTGTCCTCATCCCCCCATTTCCATCCCAAACCCCTCCCTATATATGCCCTCACCCCCCTGTTGTCCATGGCCACTGGATAGGCCCATATGAATGCACACAAGTCCTTTGGTTGATCTCTCCCCCTTACCTCCACCCTCCCCTACTTTCCCTCTAAGGTTTGAGAATCTGACGGCTGCTTCTCTTTCTCTGGGTATGTTTTTGTTCATCAGTCTATGTTGTTCATTATTTCCTCTAGATGTGTGAGATCATGTGATCCAAGAAATCATCCTTGTAAGAACCTAAATTGTGACAAGCCATAATAGTTATGCTGAGAGGCAAATGAATCAGTCTGAAGTGAATTCCGGCTGAAATTCCTCTAGTGGGTGCTGTTCGCAGCAGTGGTGCCTCCTCTGGCTCTGGCTGATATACTCGTATATCTTCTGTTCCTTGGATGGGGTTGGGCTGATTATGAGGTTGCTACGGAACTGGCTTCTCCCTCAGCTGCTGCTCCTGTGGCAGAGGCAGAACACGTGAAGCTGCTGTTCTTAGGCCTGTGGTGGGTTGTTCGCAGATCTGCTTTTCCTTGGACTGGAGCAGGCTGCTCATGTGTCTGCTATTCACATGGTTGCAGTGCCCTGGGCTAAAGTATTGGGCCTGTCAGAAGGCAACCTGCTTCAGACTTCGCAGGAGCCTGTGCCCTGGGCAGCTAGAGCCTCGTTTACCGTGGGATCGCAGCTTAGGTAGCGTGCCCCTGGCAGGGGTGGCTATAGAGTCCCAGATGTTATCTGAGGGCACTCTGGTTGGAGTTGAGGTTGGGAACCCAGATACAGCAGCTCTTCCCTTCAAAAAGGCTAGGCCCCTTAGGACAAGCTGTCCTTCCAGTACTGTTTATGACGGTGGCAGAACCTGCCTAGTTAGGCAAGCCTGATGGTCCTGTGGGAACTAACTGTGCCTCACTCACTCACTTACACACCTAACCACAGGCTCTTCTTTTACTCCCTCACTCACTCATGCACTTTCCCTCACTGCCGCCTTCTTCTTGCCTCTGTAATTGGTTCTGGGGTGTTGTTGACCCTTTTGTGGTTGAAGTTTTCTCTCCAGGTGTCTAGTTATGTGGCTTTCTCTGAAGCCCCTTGGCCTGACCAGGTATAATTCACCTCAACAAGACTCAACACCAAGGGAACTAAGCACAGATGTACCCACAACACCAAAACCCCCAGTATAAGTGATCCCCTGAGAAAAGAGATATCAGACAGCTAAAAGAGAGCACAAATGCTATGGAAGAGAGAGAAAAATATATGGAATAAAAGACAGAAGAATAAGAGGATTGAAGCATAATTTGTAGAGGCTAAGCTTATATAGTAAAAATAAGATTGAGAAATGGATGAATATGGGGAGGACCTCAATATAGTATTGAGGAAGTAGAAACAGAATAAGTGGATGAAAGGAAAGAGAATAAGAAAAAATGGTAGAGACTGAAACAAGATGGCAGCCTAGGTAATCTCCTAAGCTGCCACCTCATCAACAGTTTGGAAAAAAAACAACAGCTAAAATCGAAAGGGATCGCACCAGACCCACAGGAAAGCTGGCGAAATGGGAAGGCTACAACTAGATACAAAGCAAGGTGCCGCTGCAGCCATGTGGAGTTTAAAACTACGGTGGAACCGGACCTGCCAGAGCTGCTGCTGCCGGGAATGAGGGAAGCCAGACTCGCTCTGCCCCGGGCCCAGAGAGTGGGCCATCCTGGCCAGCCCACCGTGGGAGCAAGGGAGCTGATGCTGGGCCTACACCGCGCCTTTGGCTCCTGCCCGGATGAGAAGCCTTTGAGTGTGGTTCCCTGCCCGCAACCATCTCAGGCCACAGCCGTTCCAGCCCTCCCCCCCCACCCCTGTTCTGGTGAGGAGCTGGCACAGAGTCTTCCGTTCGCGGCCCCAGTGAGTCCTTCCTCTGCCACCGCATGGCTGGGCCAAAGCTTTCGCCACTGCTGCCATGTGGATTTTAAAACTACAGTGGAAATTGAACCACAAGAGCGACCATCGCTGCCGCACCTGCTGCAGCCACGAATAAGGGAAATCCACTGAGAACAGAGCTCACTCCGCCCCAGGCTCAGGGAGTGGGCGGCTTCAGAACTTAGCCTCTGAGTCCACAGCTGCTGCACTTCTGCCCCGAATGAGACACCTTTGAGCGCGGTCTCCCCGCCCGCAACCATCTCAGCCTGCCCACAGCCGTCCCATCCCGCCTGCCGTGCTGGTGTGGTAATGGCGCATGCTGGTGTAGAGATGACTTGTGCTGGTGTGGAGATTGCACGGCACCTTCCGTTCGCAACCCCAGTGAGCCCTTCACCCATCAGGCCCACCACTGCAGGGCTGAGCCGGAGCCTCTGCTGGGACCCCAAGGAGGGGCTCTGCTGCTGCCATGTGGATTTTAAAAATTCAGTGGAAATTGAGCCACAAAAGCCAACGCCTCCACCGCACCCGCTGCTGCTGCCGCAAGTGAGGGAAGCCCACGGAGAACAGAGCTTACTCCACCGTGGGCCCAGGGAGTGGTTGTCTTCGGAGCTTGGCCTCTGCGTCAGCAGCTGTTCCGCTGAGACTCCTTGGAGCGCAGTCTCCCCGCTCGCAGCCGTCCCAGTCAGCCCACCGTGCTAGTAAGGAGCTAGCTCGGCACCTCCAGTTCGTGACCCCAGCGCCCCAGAGGGGCCGTGTGCCCCTGGTGAGCCGTGTGTCCTAGGGGGCCATGTGCCCCGGGTCAGCCGTGTGCCCCAAGGGGGCCGTGTTCCCCGGGTGAGCCGTGTGTCCCAGGGGGCCGTGTGTCCCGGGAGAGCCATGTACCCCCAGGGAGACATGTGCCCCAGGAGAGCCGTGTGCCCCAGGGAAGCAGTGGGACCCAGGGGGAGGGGCGGTGTGAACCAGAGGAGGAGCGGATTCTATTCATGTGGTCCTGAGATAGTCACCATAAAACAAGCAGACTGCCAAATGACAGCGGGGAGGGGAAGGAGACCTGGGGAGAGATAAGAGAACAACCAAAGGTCTGGTATGCATGCATATAAGTACAACCAATGAACACAGAACTCTGGGGAGGGAGCGCATGAATGGGAGGTGGGGGGGGGGGGGGCAATGGTAAGCTATGTACACATATAATACCTTAATAAATTAAAAAAAGAAAAAAAGAAAAAATGGTAAATTTACAAAAAGAAATTGATTTCAAAAATGGTATAAAAAATTAAAAATAGCAAATAAAAAATAGTGATGAGAAATAATGTGAACAGATATAAAAGAAAAGCAACAAACCAGAACTGGAAAACAAAGAAGAAAAGAAAGAAAGAAAGGGAAAGAAAGAAAGAAAGAAAGAAAGAAAGAAAGAAAGAAAGAGAAAAAAAGAGAAAGGAAGGAAGTTAGGAAGGAAGGAAGGAAGGAAGGAAGGAAGGAAGGAAGGAAGGAAGGAAGGAAGGGAGGGAGGGAGGGAGGGAGGGAGGGAGGGAGGGAGGAAGGAAGGAAGGAAGAAAAAAGAAAGAAAGAAAAAAAGGGGGGGAAAAGTGAAAAAAAGTAGAGTGTCTTCCTTTGACTGGCTTATGATTCCATTTGTATTGTTCTGTTAGTTTCCTGGTTGCTGTAACCTCAGGGAGTATTCAGATAACTTGTTTTACTCAAGGTGTGATCTGGGTATAGCTATGTTGGTTGCCTGGAGACTAGAGGGCAGAGCTATTTCTCAGGAGAAAATGGCCACTGTGCTAAGAGAACTCAGCACCAGATCCGTAACTACCTTCCCTAGATCACCCACACTTCCCAGATTCCACAAGCCCACACCCTCTCCCGCACCTCAACCACAGGTTAGTGTCTGTATCCCAAAGGTCCTGCGAACCAGGTTCAGTGGGAGGAGCCACAGGTACCTGCGTGAAGAGGCACTGCTTCCTGGAGAGCTTCTTTCTTGCCGGCACTGTGTGATCCAGCTAACCTTTCAGAGTTGCCTTTCAGAGTTTGCTCAGATCTAAAATCCAGACTCCAAGGTCCAAAATCCCTGACCTCCTACAGTCCCTTGGTCCCCCCTTTTATATTCTCACAGTTGTATGCTTAGCCTGTCCTCAGGGACACAGTCCGGCACCCTGTAGATACCCCCTGCCTCTTTGGACACTGAGGCTTGGCAGATTCTCCCGCTAAGATCCTTGATTTTACCTTACTTCGGGGACTTCTCCCCTTCCTGGTTGCAAACTGTCTCACCAACTGCATCTCCTTGCCAAATTCCGGCTGAATTCCACTCGTTTCAGCTGCTCCCTCCACCCGCTCTGGGACAAGGCTCAAGACTCTTCCATCTATTCTGCGGTCATCTTCCCTCCCTGGACCACCCAATGCCTATTTTAAAACAATGAGATCACAGATAATATTTATAAAAGATATGTTGAATTTACTGACTGAAAATGATTATTTTTCAAAGGATCCTCACTATCCAGAAACAACATTGAGGAAAGTAATAATACAAATCCACACCAGGAGCCTTCTGTAATAAAGTCTGAACAAAGTCCTTTAAACAGGAAGTATTAAACTAAGCAGGTAAATAAATAATAAATAACCAATATAAAAGGTCCTACATTCAATATATTTTTTTACATTAAGGAATATTTTTAAGTCTATTGAGAGCAGGGATTGTTTCTTAGTATTTCTCCATGGTGCCTTGAACATAATTTAAGTTCAATATTGGTTAATTGATATTTTTTCTTGTAACTGTTTTAATAAACATTTAACTTTTGCTATTTCAATAATAACTTCTTTGAATTTATAAAAATGCCAAAATAGATTATTGGTTTCGTGATTTGGCTTTTATAATCATTATTATTTTTGTCCTCATGTAGAGCCTTTGATAATAAATTATAAAATAAAAGCAGTTTTAGTAGCCTTGAGGATGAATTGTAAAAACTAGAAGTCAGATGGTATAGGATATGAAATATACTCTGGAGCCAACACGTGGAACATACTTTAGTTGTGTAAATCCATCACATCTAAACTTATGTAGGTGAGTCAGTCACTGGGCAGGATTTTAAAAGTTGCTCATATCCAGATTCATAAACTAACACTGATGCTACTGTTTCAGCTTGGCCTATAACCTAATTCTTTCAGTCCGCAGGCTGATGCTCTATCCACTGATCCAAACCTGTTTTGGTGATTGTATTGCTAGTAATCTCTCCCTTAATGTCCTCCAGCAGTTTTTTTTTAATGTGTTTGGGTGCTCCTGTATTGGTTGCATATATGTTTACCAGGGTTGTTTCTTCTTGTTGGATTGCTTGCTCCCTTTAGTATTATGAAATGGCCTTCATTATCTCTTGTTATGTCCATCACTTTGAGATCTAATTTGTCAGATATAAGTATTGCTATCCTGTTTGTTTGTTTGTTTGTTTTATTCATTTCCATTTGCCTGATAAACCTTTTTCCATCCCTTCACCCTCATTCTGTTGTGTCTTTTTTTCTGAAATGGGTTTCTTGTAAACAGCAGATATATGGGTCTTATTTTCTTATCCAGTCCCTTACCCTATGTATTTTGATTGGGACATTTAATCCATTTACATTTAAAGTTATGATTGATAGGTACTTATTTGTCACCATTTATATTTTATACCCCTGTGTTCCTTCTTCGCTTCCTATTTCTTTATTTTTTATACAGACCTTTTAGCATTTTTTGCATTGCTCGTGTGGTGGTGATAAATTCCCTTAGTATGTTTTTGTTTGTGAAGCTCCTGATTTCACCTTCAATTTTGAATGATAGCCTTGCTGGATACAGTATTCTTGGATTCAGACCCTTCCTTTGCATGACTTTGTATATTTCATTCCATTCCCTTCTGGCCTGATGAGTTTCTGTTGAGAAATAAGTTGCTAGTCTGATGGAGGTTCCTTTATATGTAACTTTCTGTTTCTCTCTGGCTGCTTTTAAGATTCTTACTTTGTCATTGGTGTTTGTCAATTTAATTATAATGTTCCTTGGTGTTGGTCTTTTGGGATTCATTTTGCTTGGGACTCTGTGAATTTCTTGTATTTGTGTGGGTTTTTTCTTCTCTATCTCAGGAAAGTGTTCTGTCATTATTTCTTCAAACATTTTTTTTCTATGCCTTCTTCAGTTTCCTTTCCTTCTGGAATTCCTATTAGTATAATATTGTTTCGTATTGTCCCAAAGTTCCCTTAGGCTCTCCTCCTGCTTTTTAATTTTTTTTTACAGAAGCTGCTTTATTTGGGTATTTTTTTTCTTCTTGTCTTCTAGCTCACTGATGTGGTCCTCTGCTTTTTCTAGTCTATTCTTGATGCTTTCTATTGAGTTCTTTACATTAGCAATGTCATTTTTCATTTCTTCTTGGTTCTTCTTCATTTCCTCTTGGGTCTTACTCATATTGTCAAATTTGTCTTCCATTCTTTTTAGCCATCTACGATCATTACTCTGAATTCTTGCTCTGGTAGGTTGCTTGCCTCTAACTCATTTACTTCCTTTTCTGATGATGCCTGCTTTTCTTTCATATGCAGGCTGTTTCTTTGTCTCTCCATGATCTCTCTTTTCAGGATATCGGGGTATATAGTTATATCTCTCCTGTGTTGATTTAAAGGCACAAAATACAACACAACCATGTAAAACACACAAGGCACTGAACAGAAATTTTTTGCTATATTAATAACCTCCAATAAAGGTGACCATTGGAGAAAGGCAAATTAGGGGTTAGGAGAGATTGAAGAGTAAAAAAAAGAAAGAGTGGCAAAATGAAATTGGGAGAAGGAGAGGAATAAAAAAGAGAGTAACTAGAACGACACTAAGAGAGAAACTAGGAACTAACTATATATATGGATGGAAACTCTAATAGAACAACCCTTAATCCCAGTGAATGCCAGAAACAAGTATCTGGAGATTAATACAATTTACAACATCAAGTAATATCAATTGCGGAAAGGGAGAGT
The DNA here is from genome assembly GCA_963924515.1 of Vespertilio murinus. Lineage (NCBI taxonomy): Eukaryota > Metazoa > Chordata > Mammalia > Chiroptera > Vespertilionidae > Vespertilio > Vespertilio murinus. The sequence continues at coordinate 65,383,755 of OZ004710.1, forward strand.
AGAAGTAAAAACTAACTAAAACACAGCTAACAAAAACATACAATCACACAAAAGGAATAAGCAAAACAATCTCACAGAAAAGCATAAAACTTTGATACAGCTAACATTCAACATACATCTACAAAAGGATAGAGAGAAAGACTGCCCCCCCCTTAGGACATCAAAAAGGGAGGTGTGTATGGGTTTGGAGCAGGGGGTTGGAAATGAGATATACACAAGTAGGGTGAAATTTTAGCAGGGGGTAAACAGAGAGAATAGGGAGAATCTAGATTAGCAAAGGGTTACGATAAAGAGGACACCAAAGGGGCAAAAGTTAGGAAGAGAGTGATGGCATAAAGCAGTGTTTCCCAAAGTGTTGTATGCGTACCCCCAGGAATACGGGAAGAGTTTGGTGGGGATATGCACTGCACCGTGCTTAGCTGTGCCTAATTCTATGTTCTCATGAGTCAAGTCAAGACAGTCTTGTGAGGCGTGAGATGGTCCAGTGTGCAAATAAATGTTATTTATAATATAACTTTTATTTATATTTTATTATGAATAATTTTTTCATTTTTTATTATTTTGTGTATGTACCAAAAAATAAAAATATTTTGATTGTTATTACATTTTTTTTGGATGAGGGGTACTCAGCATTACAAAAATTATAGAAAGGGTACACATATGTCAAAAGAAGCACTGACTTCTTTTGGTAAAGGTAGGGTTGAGATAGAAAAAAAGCGTTGGTAATGGAAAGGTAAAAATAGACTGTTGAACACTAATCCAGAAGTAAAATAAAGAGCAAATAATATGAGTTAAAAAAGAATAATAAAAATAAACACAAGTAAATAAGATAAAAAAGGTAAAATGGTAGTAGTAATAATGCTGATTACAAATAAAAATGTGTTAATTAAAAAAGTAAAATCAAATGAGGAAAAAATAAAAATATAGTTTCTTGAATAAATGTTGCAAATAATGAAAATAAAAACAAAAATTAAAAAATTAAATAAAATGTATAGTGGTAAAGGTCATTCACTTCCTCTATTGTTCTGTTTGGCACGCCTGTTTCCCTGTGTGGACAGTGTTGCAGTTCCCTGCGTTTCACTGGTCCTCAGTGTTGTAATCCAGTGCTTATTTTTAAGCAGGCCTTGCTTTGATTTTTTATTACACTAGGGTCAATTTGTGATTTAGCCTCTGGGTGGCAGTGTTTCTGGGTTGACGTTCAGGGCTCTAAAGCCTCTCTAGCTTTTTTTTTTTTTCTCTCTGTGACACTGATCTGTGGAAGCTGGGGGCCAAGTCCGAGCTTACTGCACTCCCCTGTAATTCTCTGGATATCCCTCCGAGGCAGATCAAAACGTGTTGCTCTTTAAATATCTCCCCTATTAGGAGCCTGTTCCACAATCAGGGGACACACCAGCCCAACAGCTCGGGGATTCTCCTTGTAAACACCACTCCATTCTTCCAGCTTCCAAGTGTTGCGTGGGCTTCTGTCTTCACAGGGACTCACCCTATCCCTGTGAAATCTGACCTTTTCGTCGTGCGCTGCAGTGCTCCTTTGAGTCCAAGTATTCGTGCCACCTGGGACCAGTGTTTTGGGGCTCACAGCTGCTTGGTGGTCGCTGTGGGTGTGGATATTCAGGCCTCCAACAAGATCCACTTTTCCTTTAAAGATGGCTAGATTTGCCAGTCCAAGCCTGTAGGTAGCTCTGAGAGGGGACCCAGCCCCGCCATGGGTGTTTCCCTGTCAGGGACACCCTCATCAGCAGTCCCCCACCTTCTCCTGGGTTTTGCCTATCCCTTAGCTTGCTAACAAACACTCTCAGCGCGCCCCTCAGCTTCTCTCTCTTTCTACTTTGGGACAAGGCTCAGAACCCATCCATCTATTCATCCGCCATTTTGTCTCTCCCACATATCCTTTCTGATTGGTGTTTCTGTGTTCTTAGGTTATATTCCTAGAAGTGGTATTACTAGGTCAAATGGCAGTTCAGTTTTTAAATTTTTGAGGAAATGCCATACTGTTTTCCACAATGGCTGCACCAGTCTACATTCCCACCAACAGTGAAGGAGGGTTCCTTTTTCTCTGCATCCTCTCCAGCACTTGTCATCTGTTGATTTTTTTAAAGTACATATTTTATTGATTTCAGAGAGGAAATGAGGGGGAGAGAGAGATAGAAACATCAATGATGTGAGAGAATCATTGATTGGCTGCCTCTTGCACACCCCCTACTGGGGTATGTGCCCTTGGCCAGAATTGAACCTGGGACCTTTCAGTCTGCAGGCTGACACTGTCCATTGAGTCAAACCAGCTAGGGCTGTTGATTTGTTAATGATAGCTATTCTGACAGGCATGAGGTGGTATCTCATTGTTGTTTTGATTTGCATCTCTCATATGATTAGTGATTTTGAGCATGTTTTCATGTTTCCTGGCTTTCTCAATGTCCTCTTTTGAAAAGTCTCTAAATCCTTTGCCCATTTTTTAATTGGACTGTTTAATCTTCCTTTTGTTGAGTTATATGAGTTCCCTGTAAATGTTGGAAATTAAACCCTTATCTGAGATAACATTGGCAAATATGTTCTCCCATGCAGTGGGCTTTCTTGTTGTTTTGTTGATGGTTTCTTTTGCTGTGCAGAAGCTTTTTATTTTGATGTAGTCCCATTTGTGAATAAAATTCTTTATGCCTTTTAACAATTGATTCCAGCTTCTGGTAGTGCTATACTAGAAAGTGACAATGCCAGATCTAGGGCATGTTTTGTTTGCCAGGCAATATTTATTAGTGGAAAGCTTGATTTCTCCACACATTCCCTATGACTTTATCCTTTTATATTTATGTAACATCATAGAACTTTGTCAAAGATTTTATTATTTCCATTTGGCTGAATCACTCTACTTCCATTTTGGTTTAAAAATTGAAAAGTAGAAAAGCTGAGTTGTTGAAGGAAATTTACTTAAATAGTATTAAGTCAAACTTTTGCTTTCTTTACAGTCACCTTTACCCTCACTTGTTTAGCTTTCTGTCTTTAAATATTAATTTATATTGAAGAGATATATAACTTATTTTTAGTGATCCTGAACAGTGAACAATAAATAGTATGATTTTGAACACTTTTCTTTTGTTCTAAGGGTTTGAGCTACAAAATGTTATTAAATATTCTGTCTCTCTTTATCTGTAAAGTCACAAAACCAGTTGTTCCTTGAGATAAAAATATAGATCTAGTAAAAGGTAGGTATAACATGACCTTGAAATATATTCAAATTTGTAAAGCAACTAATTTTCCATATATAAACATTTCATTAAAGTTTTATTTGCATAATAGTCTTTCTTCTAATAGCATGAGACATCAGGGTTTTTTGCATATTAGTTCAGAAAACTGTTTAGTCTATAAAAGTGGGGGGCAGTGGAATTCTTTAAAAAACTTGCCCATAGATATTGTCTTAACAAAATATATTTGTGACTAAATGAAACCATGGGATATATGTGTCATTTGTTTTGTAAAATTATGTTTCATTACAGGAGAAGTGCAGTGATAATTCCAAGGCCCAAGTAAAGAGGAATGGAGGCAAAACAACAACAACTACAACAAACAAACAAACAAACACCAGCATCAATCAAAAGGTTCTCAAGACCAATCGGAAGAAAATCAATACTATTCAGAGAAATCTAGAGGCTATCATCACCAATCAAAGAGATCTAGAGGCCAATTAGAGAGATCTCATAGCCCCAGAGAAAGATCTCATGGCCACCAAGAGAGATCTGGTGGCCATTCAGAAAGATCTCATAACAATTAGAGAGATATCATGACCAATCAGGGAGATATGGAAGATTTAAAACTTTACCCCAAATTAGGCATGAATTTGACAGGTAAAAACATAATGAATAGCCCTAACCAGTTTGGCTCAGTGTGGCCAGCATGGCCTGCAGACTGAAGAGTCCCAGGTTTGATTCCCATCAAGGGCATGTACCTTGGTTGTGGGCACATCCCCAGTAGGGTGTGTGCAAGAGGCAACTAATCGATGTTTCTCTCTCATCTATGTTTCTAACTATCCCTCTCCCTCTCTGTAAAAAAAAAACCCAATAAATTAAAAAAACATAATAAATAATTAATCATTAGTATAATGGGTTAAGTGATGTGGAAATCTAGAGACACACCTTATATATCTGTATATTTTAAAATTTATTTTCTTGATCAGCTTAATTAAAGTTTATGCTATCAGACTAACCTGGATTTGAGTCCTTTAACTTTGGGTAAGTTATATAATGTCTTTTGGCTTCAGTTTCCTCATCTGTAAATCATACCCCTTAGGCTATTTGGGGGACTAATATATGTGTAGTGCTTAGCATGGTATCTTTTCTAAGTTACAGCTCAGTTAATGTTAATAGCTGCTATAATAGTATTTACTACAGTACTACTGTTATTACTAAATAAAATGACTGATTTAAAAAAAATAGTTAATATGTAGGACTCTCTTTCATGACCCACGTAGAAAGAGTTCCAATTCAGGGTTCAGGTTCTGAGAAGGGCCACACACAAATGAAGAGACTTGAGACTTGAAGAAATTCAACTTGGCTATATGGAGGACCAGGCGGTAGTCCAACTCTAGTGGGAGAACTACTACTGCTCTGGCCCGACATCCCCTTTTATTGAGGCTTTGGGGAAAACATCTTAGTCAACATAAACATAAATTTACATGTAGCCATTAGGCAGGAAACTAACATAAACTTACACAGGACTAATAAGGTGGAGGCTGCTTCAGCTAACAATATCTCAACTAAAGGTTAGAGCAATTAAGGTTGTTGACCAGCCTTCCTGGCTTCCTGTCAACATCTCTTCTTTAATGAATCCGATTTGTTTTCCAGCATTTATACTCTTACTATAAAGTTAGTAGATGACTGAATCAGAAAACTATGGTACAACTACACAATGGAATACTATGCTGCCATGAAAAACAAGGAATTCTTACCATTTGCAGCAACCTGGATGGTATTGGAGAACATTATGCTAGGTGAAATAAGTCAGTAAATGAAAGAAAAATACCCCCATGATCTCACTCATTTGTGGATAATAAAGAACATTATAAACTGATGAACAAAAAGATAGATACAGAGGCAGGAAAGCATCAAACAGACTGTCAAATTACAGCGGGAAGGTTAGGGAGCGGTGGGGGAGATAAGAGATCAACCGAAGGACTTGTATACATGCATATAAGCATAACTAATGGATGCAAAACATTGGAGGGTGAGGGCATTTATGGGAATGGGGTGGGGGCGACATGATAAGATATGTACACATATAATACCTTAATTAAAAATAAAATAAAATATCATTCATCCAACAAAAAATAAATAAAAATAAACAACATGGTAAAAAAGTAAAAAGAAAATAAAGAAAAGGAAAGAGAAATTATGAATAAAAGTTAATTTGGAAACCAACATTTATTGAGTTACTCAGTGCACTCTCTCTCTCTCTCTCTCTCTCTCTCTCTCTCTCTCTCTCCCTCCCTCTCTCAAATCAACCAGAAAAAACATTAATAACACAGAAATAATACCTTACTTATTTAAAACCACTGACTACAGCAACTTTACTGATAATATCAAGATAACCACACAGCATTTGGGCTTTTGTTGTTCTCTGTCTCTGATGGAGTGTCACTACATGCTGTAGTCTGATGTTTATGTGTCCTCTAAATTCATAGTTGAAATCCTAGTGTCCAATGTCATGGTGTTAGGAAATAGGACTTTAGGAGGTGGATAGATTATAAGGGTGGACCCAATGGGATGATCACTTTTATAAAAGAGACTCCCAAAGAGCTCCCTCGATCCTTTCATCATGTGAGGATATAGCCAAAAGCTGGCAGTCTATAATTAGGAAGAGGGTGTTGTATACAGCAAGAGCAGAGCAGACTTTTTGGATACATTTGACAATCCAATATGGAACTACTGACAATCATGACAGTTATGTCAAGTGCTATATGAAGAGTAAGGTAATGGAGTGAAATGGGAATGCCCTTAGGATGGGCCTGGAAGGGGCAAAACCACAAATATGGTCACTTGGATAAGGACTCCATGTGGATACCAATGTAAGTGGGACCTCCACCCTTTGTACACTATAAGAACTCAGAGCTCTGACTACCCAACACTTGACCTTGGTTGTACCATGGGATACACTCAGAGCCCTAGTAGACTTCCACTCCACTGGATGCATGCCACCACTCTAGCCACCTCATTTGAGATTGACGCTCACTTCTGGACATCAGTGACTGGAACATCAAGCCATTAGCTCGATCTTCTTGTCTATTGCTAAGCTCCCCCTGCCAGTAACCTGTGTGTGACTATCGGCTTATTGGGGAGGTTTACCCTGAGAAACCTGGCATTCTAGAAAGACACAAACCTGTGTGAGTAACTCATTTTTGGTATGTTCCCTTGCTTACAACAGGCACCCATCAGAACCTGACCATGCCAGCACCTTGTTCTTGGACTTCCCAGCCTCCAGAAGAGTGAGAAATAAGGTTTTGTTGTTTATAAACCATCCAGCCTATAGTATCTTGTTATAGCACCCCGAATGGATTAGGACAGTATATGTGGTAAACATTTTTGCTTGAACTATTTAGCCATCCATTTAAAAAAATATGTACTGTTTCTTTTTTTAATTTTTAAATGTTTTATAAAATTTCTTTATTGACTATGGTGTTACATATGTGTTCTTATTACCCCACTACCCCCATACCTTCACCCCCCCCCCCCGTTGTCCATTGGTTAGGCTTATATGCATGCACACAAGTCTTTTGGTTGATCTCTCCCCCTTACTCCCACACTCCCCTACCTTCCCTCTGAGGTTTAATGGTCAATTGATGTTTCTCTGTCTCTGGATATATTTTTGTTCATCAATTTATGTTGTTCATTATATTCCATAAATGAGTGAGATCATGTGATATTTATCTTTCTTTGCCTAATTATTTTACTTAGCATAATGCTCTCCAGTTCCACCCATGCTGTACTCTTTCTTTACATGAAAAGCTGTTAATATTAAGACAAAGCAAGAACCAGACCCACTAGTAGCCATTCAGGAGGCCCTATATAGAGGATACCCTTGCAACGTAGCAGATGAAAATTTTGTATAGCCAGGCTGCTTTTGGTATTAATTCCTATGTATATGTGGTAGGCAGTTAGACATGAGCAGAGCAAGGAAGTGGGCTGGGTACAGAAGGTCACTGGGGCAGAGGAAAGCCCTGGATATCTGGCAGTGGTAGTCCTCAGAGTGGCCTTTTCTTCCTTATCATACAGGTGGTCATATGGTTTAGACCCCCTGACCTTTCCTTCCTAGAGATAACATCTAGGCCTCAGTTGTATTTCAGCTTCAGACTTAGAAAAGCAGCAAAACCAGACAAGCTGACTTCAGGACCAATTGCATTGAATAATGGCCCCCTGCCCTGGCTCAGACCAATCAATCAGTGGAAATCTGGACCCTGAAAGGACACACCTAGAAAGCTACTGGATATGCTGTTGAGATCTTTCCCTGGGATCTCCTCTAAAATCCGCCATCCTGGGGCAGGGAGAAGAGTTTCTGTCTCTCAGATTCTGGGCATTGATAAAACTGGTGCTAGAGTTTGGAAGCCACTGAAAACAGAGGGCAGGGAGAAGGGGCAGGGAGAAGGTTTCTGTCTCTCAGATTCTGGGCATTGATAAAACTGGTGCTAGAGTTTGGAAGCCACTGAAAACAGTGGCAAGAAGCACATCAGAGTTGAAGTTCCATAGGCAAATACCAAGGGGAGTAAGAGTTCATAAGAGGTTAGAGGTCCAACTTGAACTTCTTAGATAGGCAGATTTTGGTGATCCTCACCTTCATGAAGCCACTATGCAAAGATTGGGAAAGGTGTTTGTTTTTCAAATGTCCAAATCTCAGCAAAAATTTACAAGGTATACAAAGAAACAGAAACTTGGCCTAATCAAAAGACCAAAATAAAACTACATAAATAAATCTCAAAAGAAAGTATATCTGCCTGAAAATGAATTTAAAATAATAGTCATAAAAATACTCAATGAGCTAAAAGAGAGCACAGATGCACAACTAAATGAAATCAGGAAAAATCATGCGTAACCAATATGAGATCAGCAAAGAGATACAAACTACAAGAAAATACCATAGCCTGGGTGGACAGAAGTTTCAGTGCATTCTCCCTACCTGGAGCACGCCAGTGCCTCCCTCTCCCCCCAAGTTCAGCACCCTCACCTTCTTCTCTTCTAAGCTCCCTTCTTTTACCTCTGTAACTTGTTTCCTAAAACCATTTCTTCTACCACTCGCTTCTTTCACCTCTGTGATTTTCTAAATAAATGTTCTCTAATAGTTTAAGTCTTGGCTCTGAATTCTTTCCTAACCAGAACTCAAGTGCCAAGATTGCTGAACTCGGGTCTGGTCGGACTCCAGTGGTGTAGCACCTGGTGCCCTGGTGCAGTTCCCACCAATGCCAACATATCCATGTGCTCTAGGTACTTTTTTGGTAACACTTTATAATTTTTATACTATAAAGTTCACCTATTTATACAATTCAATAGCTTTTAGTATGTTAACAGAGTTTTGTCATCATCACCATAACCTAATTTTAGAACATTTTAATGATCCCCAAAAGAAACTCCTGGTACCCATTAAGCAGTTACTCCTCACTGACTCCCTTTCTTCCTTCCCTCCCCCAGCCCAAGGCAATTAACTATTAATCCGATTTCTTTAAATATTGAGGCTCTGGCTACTTTTCTTTCAAAGTCTCTACAGGTATAACCATACTTAAATAATAGTAAAACTGCTTTGGCACTTAAACACTAGAACAACTCATATAATAATGGTTTTGAAGTAACAATATAAAAAAGGCTAGATTAATGCATCCATGTGATCCTCTTTTTTATTATTTTTTTATTAAATTATTATCTGTGTACATATATTACCATTACCCCCCCCACCTCCTATACACATCCTCCCTCCCAAGAGTTTTGTGTCCATTGGTTAAACTTATATGCATGTATACAAGTCCTTCAGTTGATTTCTTATCTCCCCCAGATATACCTACCCTCCCTGCTGTCATTTGACAGTCTGCTTGTTACTTTACTGTCACTATATCTATCTTTTGGTTCATCAGGTTATAATGTTCTTTATTATCCATAAATGAGTGAGGTCATGTGGTGTTTCTCTTTCATTGACTGGATTATTTCACTCAGCATGATGTTCTCCAATTCCATCCAGGTTGCTGCAAATGATAAGAATTTTTTCTGGAGACCGAAACAAGATGGTGGCCTAGGTAGTCTCCTAAGCTGCCACCTCATCAACAATTTGGAAAAAACAACAACAGCTAAAATCGAAAGGGATCACATCAGACTCACAGGAAAGCTGACAGAATGGGATGGCTACAACTAGAGACAAAGCAAGGCGCCACTGCCGCCATGTGGAGTTTAAAACTATGGTGGAACCGGACCCACTGGAGATGCCGCCACCTCCACCGAGAGTGAGAAGCCCACCGAGAGCAGAGCTCGCTCTGCCCCAGGCCCAGGGAGTGGGCCTTCCCAGCCAGCTTGCCACGGGAGAGGGGAGCCCATGCCAGGCCTCTGCCACACCTTCCGCTCCTGCCTGGAACGAGACGTCTTGGAGTGCGGTCTCCCGCCCGCAGCCATCTCAGTCCAGCCTCCGCGCCTGCCATGCTGGTGAGGAGCTGGTGCAGCACCTTCAGTTCGAGGCCCCGGCGAGTCCTTCCTCTGCTGCCACATGGCAGACTGGAGCTTCTGCTGCTGCCGCCATGTGGATTTTAAAACAACAGTGGAAATTGAGCCACAGGAGCGACCATCGCCACACCCACCGCCCAGCCGCCGCGGCCTCTGCAAGTGAGGGAAGCCCACCAATAGCAGAGCTCGCTCAGCCCAGGGCCCATGGAATAGGCGGCTTTGGAGCTTGGCCTCCTTGGCCTCAGCTGGCTCCAATCCCTGCCCCGAACGAGACACCTTTGAGCACGGTCTCCCCGCCCGCAGCCCTCCCAGCCCAGCAGCCGTGCTGGTGAGGAGATGGCCCAGCGCCTTCCGTTCTCGGCCTCAGCGAGCCCTTCGCCCATCAGGCCCGCCATCGCAGGGCTGAGCCGGAGCCTCTGCCGAGACCCCAAGGAGGGGCGCCACTGCTGCCATGTGGATTTAAAAAATACAGTGGAGGAGGAGCCACGGGGGCCACCGCCACCACTGCACCCGCAGCGACTGCGAGTGAGGGAAGCCCACCCAGAGTGGAGCTCGCTCACCCTGGGCCCAGGGATGGGGCTGCCTCAGAGGTTGGCCTCCACGTCCACAGCCGTTCAGCTCCCGCCTGGAATGAGACTCCTTGGAGCACGGTCTCCCTGATGGTATTTTAATGGGGAGTGCATTGAAACTATAAATTGCTTTGGGAAGTATGAACATTTTGATGATGTTGATTCTACCAGTCCAAGAACATGGTATGTTTTTCCATCTGTTTACATCTTCCTCTATCTCTATTTTCAGTGTCGTGTAGTTTTCAGCATATAGGTCTTTTACCTCTGTAGTTAAGTTTATTCCTAGGTAGCTTAATTTTTTTGGTGCAATGGTAAATGGAATTGCTTTTTTAGTCTGTGTTTCTGTAAGTTCACTATTGGTGTATACAAATGCCATAGATTTTTTGGTTTTAATTTTGTATCCTGCTATCTTGATGAATTCATTTATTAAGTCTATTAGTTTTTTGATGGAGTCTTTTGGGTTTTTTATGTACCATATCATGTCATGTGCAAATAAGGATAACATTACTTCTTCTTTTCCAATTTGTGTGACTTTTATTTCCTCTTCTTATCTAATTGCAATGGCTAGTACTTCGAGTACTATGTCAAAGAGGAGTCGTGACAGTGGGCATCCCTTTGTTCCTGTTCTTAGAGGGAATGGTTTTAGTTTTTGCCCATTGAGTATGATGTTGGCTGTGGGTTTATCATATATAGCTTTTATTGTGTTGAGTTATGATCCTTGTACTCCCACTTTGTTAAGAGTTTTTATCAGAAACGAGTGTTAGATTTTGGTTAGTGATAGAGGCGGGTGATACTTTTTCTGCATCAATAGATATGACTATATGATTTTTATCTTTAAATTTGTTTATGTGATGTATCACTATTATTGATTTGCAGATATTGTACTATCCTTGAATTCCCGAAATAAATCCTACTTGGTCATGGTGTATGATCTTTCTGATGTTCTCTTGGAATGATTTGCTAGAATTTTGTTGAGGATTTTGGCATCTGTGTTCATGAGGGATATTGGCCTGTAATTCTCTTTCATTGTGTTGTCTTTATCTGGTTTTGGTATTAGGGTGATGCTGGTTTCATAGAAGGAGTTTGGATGTGTTTCTTCCTCTTGAGTTTTTTGGAGTAGTCTGAGGAGGATAGGTTTTAGTTTTTCCTTGAATGTTTGGTAAAACTCTCCTATGAAGCCATCTGGCCCTGGGCTTTTGTTTGCTGGAAGTTTTTTGATGACTGCTTCAATTTCTTCCAAAGTCACTGGTCTATTAAGATTTTGAGATTCTTCCTGATTGAGTTTTGGAAGGATGGATTTTTCTAGGAATATGTCCATTTCCTCCAGGTTGTCCAGTTTGTTGGAATAGAGTTGTTCGTAGTATTTTGTAACAATCCTTTGTATTTCGGCGGGGTCTGTTGTTATTTCATCTCTTGCATTTCTGATTTTGTTATTTGGGTCCTCTCTCTTTGTTTCTTGCTTAGCCTGGCTAAAGGTTCATCAATCTTATTGATTCTTTCAAAGAACCACATATTGGTTTTGTTGATCTTATGTATTGTTTTTTTTGTGGGGTTTTTTTGGTCTCTATGGTGTTTATCAGTGCTCTGATTTTTATTATTTGCTTTCTTCTGCTTACACTGCACTTTTCTTGTTGCTCTTTTTCTAACTCTTTGAGTTGTAGAGTTAGATAATTTGTTACCATTTTTTCTTGTTTTATACAATATGCTTGTAGAGATATGAACTTCCCTCTCAAAACTGCTTTTTCTGTGTCCCATAGATTTTGGATGGTTGTGTTTTCATTGTCATTTGTTGCCACGATGTTTTTAATTTCTTCCTTGATTTCTCTGGTAACCCAGTCCTTGTTTAATAGCATGCTGTTTAATCTCCATGTGTTTGATTTCTCTGGATTATTTTTATTGTAGTTGATTTCCAATTTTATGCCACTATGATCTGAGAAGATGCTTGATATGATTTCTATCTTCTTGAATTTGAAGAGACTTTGCCTATGTCCCAACATGTGGTATATCTTTGAAAATGACCCATGTGTACTTGAGAAGAATGTATATTCTGTGGCTTTGGGGTGAAATGTTCTGAAGATATCGATTAATTCCATCTGGTCTAGGGCATCACTTAGGGTTGATGTTTCTTTCCTGATTTTTTGTTTAGATGATTTGTCCAAAGGTGATAGTGGGGTATTAATATCTCCTACTATGATTTTATTGCTATTAATCTCTCCCTTAATGTGCTCCAGCAGTTTTTTAATGTATTTGGGTGCTACTGTATTGGGTGCATATATGTTTACCAGGGTTATTTCTTCTTGTTGCATTTCTCCCTTTAGTATTATGAAGTGGCCTTCACTATCTCTTGTTATGTTCTTCACTTTGAGATCTAATTTGTCAGATATAAGTATTGCTACCCCACCTATTTTTTTTCATTTCCATTCGCCTGGAAAACCTTTTTCCATCTCTTCACCCTCAGTCTGTATGGGTCTTTTTTCTGAAATGGGTTTCTTCTAGACAGCAGATATATGGGTCTTGCTTTCTTATCCAATCCATTACCCTATGTCTTTTGATTGGAGCATTTAATTCATTTACATTTAAAGTCATTTTTGATAGGTACTTATTTGATGCCATTTTTATTCTATACCCCGGTGCTCCTTCTTCACTTTCTATTTCTTTTTCTGTTTTTCCATTAGACCCTTGAGCTTTTCTTGCATTGCTGGTTTGGTGGAGATAAATTCCTTTAGTCTTTTTTGTCTGTGAAGCTCCTGATTTCACCTTCATTTTTGATTGATAGCCTTGCTGGGTACAGTATTCTTGGATTCAGACCCTTCCTTTGCATGACTTTGTATATTTCATTCCATTCACTTCTGGCATGATGAGTTTCTGTTGAGAAATCAGTTGCTAGTCTGATGGGGGTCCCTTTATATGTAACTTTCTGTCTCTCTCTGGCTGCTTTTAAGATTCTTACTTTGTGGTTTGTGTGCCAATTTAATGATAATATGCCTTGATGTCAGTCTTTTGGGATTCATTTTGCTTGGGACTCTGCGAGCTTCTTGTATTTGTGTGGGTTTTTTCTTCTCTATCTCAGCAAAGTTTTGTGTCATTATTTTTTGAAACAGGTTTTCTATGCCTTCTTCAGTTTCCTTTCCTTCTGGAACCCATATTAATTCTAATATTGTTTTGTTTTGTATTGTCCCAAAGGTCCCTTAGGCTCTCCTCCTGCTTTTTAATTTACTTTCAGAAGCTGTTCTAATTGGGTATTTTTTTTTTCCATCTTGTCTTGTAGCTCACTGATGCGGTCCTCTGTTTCTTCTAGTCTACTCTTATTTATTTATTTATTTATTTATTTAAAGCAGAGGAGTGACTTGAGCTGGACTGCAAAGACTCAAAGTATACTGCGGGAGGCACCACTAAAAGAGGGACATCCGGTAGGTGGTTATTACAAAGTATAGGCACAAGTTGATGCTGACCATGGTCATGGCAGCAGTGGTGCTAGGTGAAGATTGGATTCCAGATATGGTACTTTGAAGGTCGGGCTGACAGGTTTACTTGGAAGGGTGTAGATGGCACTGAGTGGAATGGGAAGGCTGTGGGAGGGCGCATTGGGGCAGGTAATCTGGAGCCTGTTTTGCATATGTTAATTCCGAGACATCCATTAGACAGCACATGGAGGTGTCAGATATTATTTCTTCACCTCATTGGATTTTATTTTCTTCTTCTCTTAGTACAGTGCTATAATGACACTTATTTATGTTCTTTGCTCTCAAGGTGGTGGTCCATGTCATGGAGAATTTAATGGCCTTTCAATCTGGCATGTTTTCATGTCTGGGGTGGTGTTGGGGGGTCTAGTGTTGATCCTGGCACGTTTCCATCTCCATAATTTCATGGCCGTTCCAGTGTCTGATGGTGCTGGAATGAACGCGTTCTTCCCTGCAGCTGGGCAGAACCAAAGGTGAGGCTCCTGAGCGAGGGTGCGGCTGGCGGGTGGGCACTAAAACCGCGAGGGGCTCTAGTCTACTCTTGATGCTTTCTATTGAGTTCTTTACAGTTGCAATGCCATTTTTCATTTCTTCTTGGTTCTTCTTCATTTCCTCTTGGTTCATACTCATGTTGTCAAATTTGTCTTCCATTCTTTTTAGCCATCTTATGATCTTTACTCTGAATTCTTGATCTGGTAGGTTGCTTGCTTCTAACTCGTTTACTTCCTTTTCTGGTGATGCCTGCTTTTCTTTCATATGTGGGCTATTTCTTTGTCTCCCCATGATGTCTCCTTTCAGGATGTCTGGCTATGTAGTTATCTCTCTCCTGTGTTGATTTAAAGGCACAAAATGCAACACAACCAGGTACAACACACAAGGCACTGAACAGAAATGTTTTTGTGATATTAATAATCTCCAATAAAAGTGACCATTAGAGAAAGGCAAATTAGGGAGTAGGAGAGATAGAAGAGAAAAAAGAAGAAAAAAAAAGGAGTGGCAAAATGAAATTGGGAGAAGAGGAAAAAAAGAGAGAGAGAGAGAAACTAGAACTATACTAAGAGACAAATGAGTAACTAACTATATATATATGGGAAGGAAACTCCAATAGAACAACCCTTAATCACAGCGAATGCCAGCAACAAGTATGTGGAGATTAATACAGTTTACAACACTAACTAATATCAAGCTAGGAAAGGGAAATCAGAAGTAAAACTAAATAATACACAGCTAACAAAAACATATAATCAAACAAAAAGGATAAGCAAATTAATCTCACAAAAAAGCATAAAACTTCGATATAGTTAACATTCAACATACAACTTTAAGGGGATAGAGAGAAAGACTGTGTGTGTGTGTGTGTGTGTGTGTGTGTGTGTGCGTGTGTTTAGCACAGTGGAAAGGGAGTTGTGTATGGGCTTGGAGCAAGGGGTTGGAAATTAGATATACAAAAGTATGGTGAAATTTTAGAAGGTGGTAAACAGAAAGAATAGTGAAAATCTAGAGTAGGAAAGGGTTGAGATAAACAGGACACCAAAGATAGAAAGGTTAGGAAAAGAGTGATGGCATAAAAGTAGGTTTGAGATAGAGTAAAGCGTTGGTGAAGGAAATGTAAAAATAGACTGTAGAACACTAATCCTGAAGTAAAATAAAGAGCAAATAATATGATACTTAAAGAAAAATAATAAAAATAAACAAAAGTAAATAAGATAAAAAAGGTAAAATACTAGTAGTAATAATGCTGATTACAAATAAAAATGTATTAATTAAAAAGGTAAATTCAAGTGAGGAAAAAAGAAAAAAATTGTTTCTTGAGTAAATGTTGCAAATAATGAAAATAAAAAACAAAAATTAAAACATTAAATAAAATTTGTAGTAATGATGGTCATTCACTTCCTCTATCATTCTGTTTGGCACGCCTGTTTTCCTGTGTGGACAGTATTGCAGTTCCCTGCATTTCACTGCTCCTCAGTGTTGTAATCCGGTCCTGATTTTTAAGTGGGCCTGGCTTTGATTTTTTTATTATTACACTAAGGTCAATTTGTGATTTAGCCTCTGGGTGGCAGTGTTTCTGGGTTGACTTTCAGGGCTCTAAAGCCTCTGTAGTTTTTTTGGGGGGTTGACTTTCAGGGCTCTAAAGCCTCTCTAGTTTTTTTTTTTTTTTCCTCTCTGTGGTACTGTTCTGGGAGGGTGAGGGGGCAAGTCTGAGCCAACTGCACTCCCCTGTAGTTCTCTGAATATGCCTCCAAGTCAGATCAAAACCTGTTGTTCTTTAGATATTTCCCCTATTAGGGCCCTGTCCACAGTCACGGGTGACACCAGCCCAACAGCCCGGGGCTTCTTGTAAACATCACTCCAGTCCTCCAGTTTCCATGCCCAAGCTTGCGCGGGCTTTTGTCTTCCGCTGCTCGGACTCACCCTATCTCCTCGAAATCTGACCTTTTCATTGTGCAGTGGAGGCTCCTTTGAGTCCAAGTGTTTGTGCCACCTGGGACCAGCGTTCTGGGGCTCACAGTTGCTCTGCAGTCGCTGTGGCTGTGAGTAATCAGGCCTCTGAAAAGACCCACTCTTCCTTTAAAGATGGCGATATTTCCCTATCCAAGCCCATAGGTAGCTCCGGGAGGGGACCCAGCCCTGCCATGGGTGCTTCCTTGTCAGGGGCACCTGATCAGCAGACCCCCCTGGAGTTCGCCTGTCTGTTAGCTTGCTGATAAACACTCTCAGCGCGACCCTCAGCTGCTCTCTCTTTCTGCTTCAGGACAAGGCTTAGAACTCGTCCATCTAGTCCTCGGCCATTTTGTCTCTCCCATGTGATCCTCTTGAATGCTATGCAAACATGCCCAGATTCAGTACTTGCAGTCTTTATATTAAAAGGAAACTTGAAGATTCTTGAATATACCTCCTTCATTTTATAACTGATAGTAGTGAGATCTTGAGAAATTAAATGGAATTGCCCAATGTTGCTCATCTAATTAGTGGCTGTCAAATATATATTTTTATTAAATATTGTTCTTAATTGACAGATACATGAAATGTGGAGTTAAAGCTTTCCTCATAAAAACTAAATATTCTACAAATAAGAGTCTCTACACCAGCCCAGGGGGAATATATCTGAAATTAAATTTTCAAGGAATTGGGTAATGAGGCAAATGCAATAGAATTACTGGATAAGCTTGTTCATGAGATGGTAAAGAATTCATGTCCAATACCATTTATACCATCAACAAATCAACAAATGACAAGTGCTGGAGAGGATGTAGAGAAAAAGGAACCCTCATGCATTGCTTGTGGGACTGCAGTCTGGTACAGCCACTATGGAGAACAATATGGAGTTTCCTCAAAAAATTAAAATTGAACTCCCATTTGACCCAGTGATCCCACTCCTAGGAATATATCCCAAGAAACTAGAAACATCAATCAGAAAGGATATATGCACCCCTATGTTCATAGCAGCACAATTCACCATAGCTAAGATTTGGAAAAAGCCTAAGTGCCCAGCAGCAGATGAGTGGATTACAAAACTGTGATACATATATATAATGGAATATTATGCTGCTGTATAAAGAAAGGAACTCCTACCATTTGCAATAGCTTGGATGGTGCTAGAGAGCATTATGCTAAGTGAAATAAGTCAGTCAGAGAAAGATAAATATCACATGGTCTCACTCATTTGTGGATTATAATGAACAACACAAACTGATGAACAAAAAAACAGATCCAGAAACAGAGAAGCATCAATCAGATGCTCAAACCTCAGAGGGAAGGTAGGGGAGGGTGGGGGTAAGGGAGAGAGATCAACCAAAGGACTTGTATGCATAACTAATGGACACAGATACGGGGGTGGTGGTGGTGGTGGTGGTGGTGAGGACATGAGTGGGAGTGGGGGAGACAATGAGGGGATAGGGACACATATGTAATATCTTAATCAATAAGGAAAAATGAATTTATGTCTATTTTAGGTATATACAAAGGTATCCTTTATGTATATGAAAAATGATGTTAATCAGAGTCAACCCAGAGCTCTTAATAAACAAAATTTCTTCCCTGTAGTCTACCTTTGTGAAAGACACAAAGGTCAAGAAAATAAGCCAACCTTAATTACTTATCTCTTGAAAGAACTTCAAGTTGAACATGGATTTAGCTCAAACTACCATGTTTTCCTGAGGTTCACACTTGCCAAGGATACAGCTATCTTTACTAGACTATGTACTAAAGCAAATACATATACTAATATATTCTTTTACATTTTTAATGCAGGAGTTGAAAACAAAATAATTATCTGCCAATCTTCAGTTAGAAACAAGTTAAATTAAGTAGAGAATATTTTTTTTAAGGAATCAGATTTGATCTTTATTTAACTGAAGAAAGTGCAAATGAAAGAAGCTCAGAAGTGGAGTCAGCCATGGCTTGAGTTTGATATGATGAGGGAATATGATACTGCAATATGGGAGGAAACTGAAGCATCGAAAGGGTCCTGATCTGAAAATGAATTTAGCTACTTGCAGAGGACATACTGACTCTCAAAGGGTTTTTCCCCCCACCATTTTTTAAATTAAGGTATTATATGTGTGCATTGCTTACCATTGCCCCCCCCTCCCATAGATGCCCTCCCTCCCCAGAGTTTTGTGTCCATTCGTTGTACTTATATGCATGCATCCCAGTCCCTTCGGTTGATCTCTTATCTCCCCCAGATCACCCTACCTTCCCCGCTGTCATTTGACAGTCTGCTTGTTGCTTTACTGTCACTATATCTATCTTTCTGTTCATCAGTTTATAATGTTCTTTATTATCCATAAATGAGTGAGGACACGTGGCGTTTCTCTTTCATTGACTGGCTTATTTCACTCAGCATGATGTTCTACAATTCCATCCAGGTTGCTACTAATGATGAGAATTCCTTCTTTTTTATGGCAGCATAGTATTCCATTGTGTAGATGTACCATAGTTGTCTGATCCAATCATCTGCTGATGGGCACCTAGCCTGTTTCCAAATCCTAGCTATTGTAAATTGTGCTGCTATGAATATAGGGGCTCCCCCGGGTCCCACCGGCCCCCCAGGTCACACGGCTCCCCTGGGTCCCACTGCTCCCCCAGGGCACACAGCTCTCCCAGGGCACACGGCTCCCCCTGGTCCCCCCACCCCCCAGGTCACACGGCTCCCCCTGGTCCCACTGCTCCCCCGGGGCACAAGGCTCTCCCGGGGCACACGGCTCCCCCAGGTCCCACCGTCCCCACAGGTCACATGGCTCCCCCTGGTCCCACCGCTCCCCTGGGGTACACTGTTCCCTGGGATACACGGCTCTCCCGGGTCACAGGCTGCACCCTCCCCCGGGTCACAAGGGTCCCCCCGGGCCACACGGCCCCTCTGGGACTGTTGATTGATGCCCTCCTATCCTGGATTCGCCAGCGCCCGAGCTGCAAGCAAGCAGGAGGACGATGAAGTGGAAGAATGGGGAGGCTCTAGCCGACTCCACCCTAGCAACCTCAGCATCTCTGATTTCACATGTTCAGGCTTTCAGTCCCCCGGGTTTAGGTGTTTAGAGTCCCAGGCCACACAGAGTGTTTTGAGTACTACCTCTCGGTCCTCCGTATCGCTCCATGAGTATGCTCCACCTTGGCATTGGCTCTCAGGGGCTCTGCAGAGGTTCCAGCCAGGTCTGGTGGCGGGGGGACAGATGGGCAAAGTCCTCACTTGGGCCGTGAGCGGAAGGCGCGGCAGAGGCCCTACGCTGGCTCCCTTGCTAGCAAGACAGGCGGGCTGGGAAGTCTGCAGGCGTGGAGGCCAGGCTCCGAGGCGGCCTGCTCCCTGGGCCCGGGGCAGGGCGGGCTCTGCTCTCGGTGGGCCTTCCTCACTGGTGGTGGTGACTCTGCTGCGGCTTTAAACTCCACATGGCGACAGCGGCATGTAGATTTCCCTCTCTGCCAGCTTTCCTGTGGTTTAGATAGAATCCTTTTAGATTCTCCCCTTGGGCCCTGGCCCGCTGCTGCAGGCAAGCAGGAGGACAACGAGGGGGAAGAATGGGGAGGCTCCGGCCGCCTCTGCCACAGTATCCTTCACCACCCACACTTCACACATTCTGGCTTTCAGAGTCCCCAGGGTTTAGGTGTCCAGAATCCCAGGCAGCAAAGAGTGCTCTGGGCAAAACCTCTCGGTCCTCCATCATGCTCCACAAGCAAGTCTGCTCTGCCTTGGCTCCGGCCCTCGGGGGCTCGGCAAAGGCTCTGGCCCGGCCCGGAGGTTGGGGGACAGACTGGCAAAGGGCTCTCTGGGGCTGAGAGCAGAAGGCACGGCTGTGGCCATGCGCAGGCTCCCTCGCTAGCACAGCGGGCGGGCCGGGAAGGCTGCTGGCGAGGCGGCTGGGCAGGTAAGGTTGCAGGCGTGAAGGCCAGGCTCCAAGGCGGCTGGCTCCAGGCGGGAGCGGAAGGTGTGGCCGCGGCTTGGCGCTGGTTCCCTCGCTCCCACGGCGGGCAGGGTGGGAAGGCTGTGGGAGCGGAGGCCATGCTCTGAGGCAGCCTACTCGCTGGGCCGGGACGGGGCGAGCTCTGCCCTTGGTGGGCCTCCCTCACTGGCAGTGGCTCTGGCGGCGTCTGCTCCAGTTCCACTGCTTTAAACTCCACATGGCGGCAGCAGCGCTTTTCCTTTCCTCTAGTTGTAGCCATCCCATTCTGCCAGCTCTCTTGTGGATCTCAGTAGAGAATATTTTGATTAATTTGCATAAAATTGTATGACCCAAAAGTGGAAAATAGGAAATATATTGTAACGAATGTAGTTATGTAGTCATGGATATAGATCACCCATGCTTCAGAACAGTATCAATCTGGTTTCTGATTTAGATTTTGGGATGATATTTAAAAGGGTATTTCTTAAAAATGGAGAAAGAAACTCAGGCTCAGTCGCAGTCTATATAAGGATGAAACTGGAAGTAAAGTCTTGAGAGGTCTTTGAGGTTTTACACTAACAACACCAATTGAAAGTCACTTTGCTTAAGGAATGGCTCCACAAGGCAGATTACCAAATCACTGGACATAGTTCAGGCATTTGATCTCCTGCCTCCCATTCCACTGAAGTTTACATTTTACTCTGTGGGATAAGAGTGTGCTTTCTTCCTTACATCTTAAATTAAAGCCCTTTGATGCTACTAGTTAGCATGTAAGAACCAAGAAGTAGCCTTAGTGGTATACCATAGAATATGCAAACTACTTCATGCTTCTAGGGTCACAGAAAAAACTATGCAGTTTCTTTAAAGTCACAGTCCCTTCTTGTCACCCATAGTCTTTTCCAATTATCTTCTGTCTACTTTTAGTAAGCAAGTTTCATGAGTATTTCGTAAGATTGCTAACCCCTGGAGTTCATAGTTTTTCTCATCTTCATAAACTAAGTTTTCATTCAATGAGAGTCTCTAAGCCAGCAATTTTTAATTGGTGTGCCACAAGAGGGACCGGTGTGCCACAAGAATTTTTGAAACATTCCATACCCGACTATTTAGTCAGGGGCACTGACTTCCTTTCTCTTAGACTGTTAAATAAAAAAATAAAAAAAAGACTATTGGCAAGACAACAATAGCCATTCCGTGTGAATGAATCAAAATTATACCTTTTTTTTGGGTCAAATCAGCAAAAAACATTTGTGTGTGTGCCACTGAATTTTAGCAGTTAGTTTATGTGTGCCATGAGATGAAAAAGGTTGAAAATAGCTGATCTAAGATGAAAGGGAAGACTGGAACAAATTGTCTTTCTAAAGATCAAAATGTCCTTTCTTTTCAAAGGTTTGCTATTAACAGGGATATTACAGTGAATTTTATTCAAGAGTGCATATACTAGTATATATATATATTTTTTTCAATACCTAACTTTTCTCTCCTTTTTTTCTTATTTGCTATCCTGTTTTCCCCAAAATAAGACAGTGTCTTATATTAATTTTTGCTCCCAAAGATGCACTAGGTCTCATTTTCAGGGGATGTATTATGTTTCCATGAAGTAGGTCTTATTTTCGGAGGATGTGTTATTTTCGGGGAAACACGGTAGTAAGCTTTGGTATAAGTAATCTGTCAAAACTATGTGTTTATATAAAATAAAAAAATGTTTAGCTCTCATTGCATAAAATAACAGAAAAGTGATTAAGAAGGAAGGTGATTTAGAATGAATTTTAGGAAAACCACTATATTTTTAGAATTGCATGCCTTTATAAGATTAGAGAACTTTTGTTTTTGGTTTAATTTGTTCTTTAAGATCTAGAAGCATCATGTGAATCCTAAGTAGACTATATTTCAATAGAATACCAAGATAATTTATAACTATAATTATCTCTTATGACTAAATATTATGTGCCTCAAAAGTCAGTAAGAGTGAATATTACTTTTTGATCATGAAAATGCTGCATTTGTATCCAAGCTTTTACATTTTTTCTAGAAACTTATGCTTTCACTTTTGACACAAATTTTTAAGAATTTTATAGGAAAATATAGGAAACATTGGATTCTAGTCTGGTTCATTTATACCATAGCTTTCTAAATCAAATTAACAGATGGTAAAGACTCTTACTAAACACATTGTGTTGAGAAGTGAAACAATCATCAGTTTGATTTAAGGTCTGTATATTTTGCTGTAGCTTTGCTAATTTTGAATACAGAGAATGACAATGTGCATGAAACTTCATAATGTAATTTGTATAACGTGATTCAAAGTATTTTTCTCCTGATCAATACATAAAGACAATACATATTCACTGAAGAAATTTTAGAAGACACATATGCCAAAAAATCATACACACAAAAGCTGTAATATCTACTTTGTATTTATCTTCTAGACACTGAAATTTTTCCACAGCAAAGCTTCCCACAGTCCTTTTCCAACCCCATTGCTAATCATTTAGGCTGTTTCTAGTTTGAATTTTTATAAATTAAACTTATGATTGTAATTGTACCCAAATGTGTATGCCTGGGAGCAGTAAGACTAATCACTAAAACATTGAGTATGTAACAAGGAAAGAGTTTATTTTGAGAGGCAGCCAAATGAGAAGATGGGGGGAGAAAGGCCAAATCCATCTCCTGGAGGGAGAAAAGTCTAAAAGCGTTAAGGGGTTTGAAAGGGACCTCTACATGCAAAGGGAGAGGAATTAGGGATTCTAAATATTGATAAAGGGGGGCTAATGATTTGAGGTGGAAGACAGTTTTAGTTTTGCAGAAATCTTGCGTCAATTCTGCGTTGCTATGGTATTTAAGGAGTCTTCTGCTGTTATTGTAGACTTCTTGGAGTCGGTGGATTTCCCCCCATGTTATCTCTAGATTCAGTCAGTCTCCTGATTCCTGCAAAACAACTAAATCACCATCTTATGACTCTATCGTTAGTAAGATCACCTCTTTTAAATTATTCTAGTTTAGTTTTGTTAGTTATCCTTACATTTTCGGGAACTGGGCTATTGCTTACAAAAGCAGATTGTTAACTAAGATTTCATTTCTAGGAACCATAAAGTTTAAATACAATTAATACTCATACTTCTACATTTTTATCTTTAACTTAAAATTTTATTTTTTAAGTTACAACTTTAAGATGAGCATCCATGTACTTATATCTTGCAGTACCTCTCAGATTCATTCCATATGATCATTTTCTAGAAGTAGATAAAGTAGTACTTATTTAGAATGTTACACATATTGATACATTGCTGTACAGAATGTGAAAGGCTTTTTTTCTAGTAACCTTATCAACAAAAAATATGGGATAGATAATATTGTTTTCAATGTTGTACTTGCTGATGGATAATAATGAGTAAAGAGAAAAAGCATAAGTCAATAAATCTAACAATATTTTCCAAGCTCCCAAAGGTCTCTTTTCTATATTACCAGGTGTATCAGTTTCTAATGCAGATTTTGTAATCAAATAAAACACGATAATTTAAGAGAAACAGCAGAAGTGCTTTAGTCAAAGTAATGTCCATCGCTAGCTACACATTTCCCCCATCTTTCAGGTAATTTGTGGATACCGTCCCAATAGAACTTTTCTTTCTTTCTTTCTTTCTTTCTTTCTTTCTTTCTTTCTTTCTTTCTTTCTTTCTTTCTTTCTTTCTTTCTCTCTCTCTCTCTTTCTTTCTTTCTTTCTCTCTTTCTTTCTTTCTTCTTTCTTTTTTTTAAAATACATTTTATTGATTTTTTACAGAGAGGAAGAGAGAGTTAGAAACATCAATGAGACAGAATCATCGATTAGCTGCCTCTTGCACACCCCCTACTGGAGATGTGCCCGCAACCAAGGTACATGCCCTTGACCGGAATCGAACCCGGGACCTTTCAGTCTGCAGGCCGATGCTCTATCCACTGAGCCAAACCGGTCTTGGCAGAACTTTTCTTTTTTTGAGGCAAACCATTCAGAGAGCCAATTTTACACTTCTTCGTATCTTTTGAAGTGCTGCTCAGAAAGTGTGTGTGCCATCAATTGGAACAAGTGATAATCTGAAGGAGCAAGGTCTGGTGAATACGCGGGTGGGTTAATACTTTCCAGGCAAAATCTTTTGACGTGGCTTTAACTGGTTTTGAAGTGTGTGATGGTGCGTCATCATGAAGCAAAATTTCTTTGCCATATCTTTTGGCACATTCTGGTCATTTCATGACCAAAATGTGATTCAAATTGATTATATGTTGTTAGTAGCGATCAGTATTAATGGTTTCACTTGGTTTTATTAATGGTTTCACCTGGTTTTCATAATACACCACACCTTTCTGATCCCACCAAACACAGAGCATTGTCTTCTTTCCAAAGCATTATGGCCTTGCAATCGATGTTGATGGTTGACCTGGATCAACCCATGATTTTGTGCATTTAGGATTCTCAAAATAAACCCACTTTCCATTGCCAGTCACAATTCGATGCAAAAAATACTTTTTTTGTGTGCCATTGAAGCAACATTTTACTGTTGACTTTTCTGCTTTCCATTTATCTTTTGTTCAGTTGATGTGGCACCCACTTTCCTTCCTTTAAAATCTTTCTCGTTTCTTGTAAACAATTGGAAATTGATTGCTGAGCAATGTTTAATCTTTCTGCAAGATTAAACTCAAATCTTTGTTTTTGAGTTTGACATGCATCTTCATCCAATAATGCTTGTAATTGTTGGTCTTCAAACTTTTTCAAAATTTTTGGATGTTCTTTGTCTTTCATATCAAAATCATCACTTTTAAAGCATTTAAACCAGCATTCACAAGTATCTTGAGATGGAACATGTTCACCATAAGCTTCCTAAAATATACGATAACTTTCAGCAGCACTTTTCTTCAAAATAATGGATTAAAACTTCCTGCAAATGCTTTTTTTTGGCATGAAATTTGACATTTTTAAGTGTAAAAATATTGATAATAACACCTTCAGAAAATTTGACATATGAAGTTTTGAAGCTTGCTGTCAATACAACAAAATAGCATATATATAAAACTGTATATATATCAACATATGTGTAACTCCATCTATTGAAAAAAAATCTGCATTATTAACCAGTACACCTGGTAAACACCAATCATAAGGCACAACTTTCCCCTCTCTGCCTTGAATAACATTAGAAGTACAGTTTGGTCAATGCCAAGAGGTAAACACTCTAGCCATTTGTCACTACATAAACAAAGAAACAAGCTGACTGAATTTTCCTTTTTGCCTCATTTGGCAGAAATCATAGCATTGCTTTTATATATATTTCAGAGAGGAAGGGAGGGGGGAGAGAAATAGAAACATCAATGATGAAAGGGAATCATTGATCAGCTGCCTCCTGCATGCCCCCTACTGAGGATCGATTCTGCAACCCCGGAATGTGCCCTGACCAGGAATTGAACCATGATTTCCTGGTTCATAGCTCGATGCTCAATCACTGAACCACACCAGCCAGGCATTGCATTAATTTTTTAAGTGAGGTCCTCAAACCAGCATATCTGCATCACCTGGGAACTTGCACATTCTCAAGCCTCAATCCAGACCTAATGAATCAGAAGGTCTGGGTGTACTTACCAGCAATCTGTGGGAAGCATGCTAAAGTCTGAGGTTGTACAGTATAGTACTCCTTCCTCAGTGGTAACTAAAATTCTACCCAAGACTAGGTGAAATTGTCAAGCCTCTCTCTCTCTCTCTCTCTCTCTCTCCATCTGTTTCAGGCTTTCTGCTTATTACCTTTTTTAGGATGTTACATGCTCTCCCTCTCTCCCCTCTACTATATTCCCATTTGGATACTCTATCCAGTATGTAATAGTGGATGTTGGAGGACTTCTACTTGGTTGCATTTGTAGCACTCTATCAATTTAAGCATCTTAGCTTTCCTAAAGATGGGGCCTGGGGCCTGGCTGGTGTAGCTCAGTGGTTGAGGGTCTACCTATGAACCAGGAGGTCACTGATAGATTCCCGGTCAGGGCACATGCCCAGGTTGCGGGTTTGATCCCCACTGTGGGGTGTGCAGGAGGCAGCCAATCAATGAGTCTCTCTCATCATTGATGTTTCTCTCTCTCCCTCTCCTTGCCTCTCTGAAATCAATACAAATATATATTTTTAAAAGAAGATGGGCCTAGGATGTACCAACTGATTGCATGCTAATTATTGGTTGGGGATGAGGGAAGCATAGAAGTTGCGGAGCTGGAATTTTTTATCCAGACTTCTCAAGTTGCAGAGCCCATACTCTTAACCTCTATAGAATTTATGTTTTTGCGTCAATATTGTTTACTCTTTCTGGGATATCCCTTTGTTCCCTTACTGACTGAAAACACTGCCCATCCTTCAAGCTGCAGTACTGTTATGTTACATGGTTTTTAAAAGGGGAAAACACTACAAAGTTGTCTATACGTAATTTGGCCTCCTTGTGATGTAATCCTTGGCTATGCTCTCTTGTTTCCTTCTAGCTTTCTTTTCCCACACATTTTTTAGCCACATTAGCTTCCATGGTATGCTTTTCCTAGAACAGTAGACATGCTCCTGCCTCAAAGCATTTGCATTTGCTTTTCCATCAGCCTAGAACACTTTTCCCTCAGGAAGACTCTTCCCCAGACATTTGCATAGTTTCTTCCCTCTGGTAATTCTGTTCAAATGTTAATTTTCCCACCACCTCTGAGGGACCTGAAATGACCACCTTATCTAAAATAGCATTGCAATTACTCTATCTCCTTATCATACTTTCTTTTTCTGCATAATATTTATCATTATCTAAAACTTGGTTGTATCTGCATTTGTTTATTGTCACCCCTACCCTTGAATGTAAGCCCAAGGGACTGGGCCATGACTTTCTTAATTCTTTTTTTCTCTGTTTTATCTCCAGTACCTAACAAAATATGTTATATAGAAGGTGATAATAAATATTTGTTCATGTAAAAAATTACATTTGAATAAAAATAGAAGTATCACCAAAAAATGCATTCAACAAAGATTGGCAAAAATGCACCATTATGTGTTGGGATTTGGGAACTACAGGAAATTGGTGTTTTCCCACATCCACTTTTTCAAATTTTCTGAAATAATCATATTTTATTTATATCAGAAGAAACAAATACATGTTGTAGGTAAAATAATGTCATAAAAGTATATAAGTTTTGCCTTGGCTGGTGTGGCTCAGTTAGTTGAGCATCATCCTTTGCACCAAAAGGTTGCTGGTTCAATTCCTGGTCAGAACACATGTCCAGGTTGCCTGCTGGTCTGTGGTCTGGGTACATATGGGAGGCAACCAATTGATGTTTCTCTCTCTTTCTCTCTCTCTCTCTCTCTCTCTCTCTCTCTCTCTCTCTCTCTCTCCCTTCCTCGCTTTCAAAAATCAATAAAAACATATTTATAAAATGATTAGCTAGCCTTAGAGAGGCAGACTCTCTCCAGTTTGAAAGTATTTTTTTAAGTATTTAAGTTGGTTTTTGGTTTGTACATCTAGTGCCTTTAGTTGCATGGGGATTTTTTTTTTTTTTTGGTTGTGAGGCCGGCAGAAAAAATTTCCGTGCTTCAGGTCAGTGCTGCTTCTAAACCAGCAGGTGGCAGCATTCAACTTTTTAAAAATACCTGTATAGCCTTTGGCGACCCCTGCAAACCTCAAAGGAAAAAAGGGAGGGAGGGAAGGCGAAAAGGAAGGAAGAAAAGGAAAGGAAGGGGAAGAATGGGAGGAAGTGAGAAAGGGAGGAAGAAACCCTTATGGTTAAACAAGTTCTGGAGTGTTTGGATACTTCAGGAAATGAACATTTGTTTGAAGCTGGGAAATATTTTATCTTTACAGCACAGTTTCCCAGTATAATTCAGACAGATGGATATTCAGGCCATTTAAACAATCCCAAAGTTGAATAGCAAAGAAGAATGATGGCATAATTCTGTATTTCTCAGAGCCACACTTAGTAGTTGTATTCAACACCAACCTTCTGTGGCAACTACCTTCAAAGAGAAACTTGAAGACCTCTGAACAATTACTTTCCCATCTCCTCAGCTCTTAGTGTTCCCCCAAACCACTTTCCTTTGTTAGATAGCTGAGGGTCATTAAGCACTTATCCCCTTTAAAATGTTAGTTATCCCTAGAAAAATTTTAATAGTCACAGAATTTTAATGTTATAAAGTCATAAAATTTATTTTTTTTCTTTCTATAGAAAAGAGGTCTGAGACTAAGGATTTAAACAACTTTACCATATATAGTTAGTGGCATAGTTAAGGAAACATGGCCCAGGTCCCCTACATTCAGCCCAGTGTAGGCCGTATGTTTGTTTGTTTGTGTTTTGCTGTGTCATACTGCTTTCCTTTAAGAATACATACCCTGCCCTAGCCAGTTTGACTCAGTGGATAGAACATCCACCTGAGGACTAAAGGGTCCTGGGTTCAATTATGACCAAGGGTATGTACCCGGTTGGCAGGCTTGATCCCCAATTGAAGGCGTGCAGGAGGCAGCCGATTAATAATTCTCTGTCATCATTGATGTTTCTCTCTATCCCTCTCCCTTTCTCTCTGAAATCAATAAAAATATATTTTTTTAAAAAAGAATATATACCCTAATAACAGTAGAAATTAGGTAGAGGGTTTATGGAAGCTCTATACTATTTGTTCATCCCCCCCCCCCCATAAATCTAAAATGTTCTTAAAATAAAGTTTATTTTAAAAATTAAAAAATATATATTCTATCTAAAACTTGCTTTAGCCTGGCCAGTGTTGCTCAGTGGTTGAGCATCGACCCATGAACCAAGAGGTCACTGGTTCGATTCCTGGTTGAAGGCTTGGTCTGCATCAGGGGGTTGAGGGGGCATGCAGGAGGCAGCTGATAGATGGTTCTCTCTCTGTCCCTCTCCCTTCCTCTCTCTTTCTCTAAAATAAAAAAATCAATAAAAACATTTTAAAAATAAAGTGTTTCAGCAAGAAATAAATAAGTAAAATATAACTATAATAAATTTATAAATAATATAAATTAAAATTCTCTAATAGAGGTTTTTTAAAGTGTGCCTTATTATACCTTGTTTTGAGTGTGTGCTAGA
Source organism: Vespertilio murinus (assembly GCA_963924515.1). Classification (NCBI taxonomy): domain Eukaryota; kingdom Metazoa; phylum Chordata; class Mammalia; order Chiroptera; family Vespertilionidae; genus Vespertilio; species Vespertilio murinus. Next base: position 65,412,902 of record OZ004710.1, read on the forward strand.
CACACTTTTATTAAAGCACTAGAGTCCCAGTGCACAAAATTCATGCATGGGGGGTGATTCCTCAGCCTAGCTTGCACCCTCTCGCAATCTGGGATAGCTGGCTCCTAACAGCTAGTCTGCCTGCCTGATTACCCCTAACCACTTGCTTGCCTGCCTCATCACCCCTAACCACTCGCCTGCCTGCCTGCCTGATGCCCCTAACCACTCGCCTGCCTGATCGTCCCGGCCTAACCCCTCTGCCTGACTGCCTGATCGCCCCAATCACTCTGCCTGCCTTCCTCATCGATCCTAACCACTCACATACCTGCCTGATTGCCCCTAATCACTCTGCCTGCCTGACTGACCACCCCTAACTGTTCTCCTGCCTGCCTGATGCCCCTAACCACTTCTGCTGTGGCCCCATCTGGAATGACATCTGGAGGATCCTTTGGCTGTCTGGTCTAATTAGCATATTATGTTTTTATCATGCTAGATATCCATATTAGAGAACTGAGGAAGGAACATATGAAAAGAAAGAATGGAAAATAAAGAATTGAGGATGAGGACAAACTTCTTCCAGTTACTTTCTCATCTAATCTTAACTCTTGACTGAACCAGCTTAATGATTTTAGGCAAGTTATCTTCTTTTATAAGCTTCAGTTTCTTTACCTGAAGTTCTTGAGAAAATATAGTCTTTTAGGTTCCTGCAAGCCATACATATTTCAGCTACCGGCAACACCCTAAAATACTTAAATTCCTCTTTAAATTTTCTGAAAAGATGCCAAAGGAAACCTCAGACCAAGCCCCATAGTCCTGACTAGATCATTTCTTACAGATAAGTAGCCCTACAACCCCACAGTTCCTGAGAAGGTCCCATGGCCACCAGTTCTTGAATGGAACTGGAGTATTTGGCAAGCAGCCATACTCACTATAGAGGTCTCCCCATGGCTGGGTGCTTCCATTTGAAAGTTAGAATGTGGTAGACCTAAGTTTAAATCTCATCTCTGACACTTCTTAGCTGTGTATGACCTTGGTTAGGTTATTTTTAGTCCTCAATTTCCCCATATATAAAAATGAGAGAATTAAGTAAGATAATAAGTGTAGGAAGGTAGACAGTGGTGATGGAATAATACATTTGAGATATTGTTGAATTTTTGCTCTTCAGGAGTTCACCCCCTTCTCATTCAAGTTGTTAGTCACTTCTGTACTCATTGCCTCAAGTGGTGGCATGTGGCTACCATAAGGTATAAACAATTGGATCTTTCTGACTTTGGAGGGGCAAAGTCCTTAGGCAGTGAGTGGTATGCTGTTCATTCATTTTTTAAAATTTCTTTATTGATTAAGGTATTACATATGTGTCCTTATTCCCCCATTACCTCCCAAACCCCCCATTCATGCCCTCACCCCCCCTGTTGTCTATGTCCATTGATTAGGCTTATATGCTATTGCATATATGCATACATACAAGTACTTTGGTTGCTCTCTCCTCCTTACCCCCATCCTCACCTACCTTCCCTGAGGTTTGACTTTCTGATTCATGTTTCAATGTCTCTGGATCTGTTTTTGTTCATCAGTTTATGTTGTTCATTATATTTCATAAATGAGTGAGATCATGTGATATTTATCTTTCTCTGCCTGGCTTATTTCACTTAGCATAATGCTCTCCAGCTCCATCGATGTTGTATGGATGAATAATATTCCCTTGTATGAATATACCACATGCCATATTTTATTTATCCATTCATTAGTTAATGGACATTTGAGTGATTTTTTTACACATTTTGGTTATTTTGAATTGAACGACCATGAACATTCCTGTATAATGTGTGTGTGTGTGTGTGTGTGTGTGTGTGTGTGTGTGATCATGGTTTCAGTTCTTTTGGGTATGTACCTAGGAGTAGAATTGCTGGGTCATATGGTAACTCTGTTGTCAGAGTTGGGAAGAGATACCTATCATAATTTCTCAAGAGCCAGTTGCAAATAAGCATATTAAAAGATATTCAACATCAAGAGCCACCAGGAAAATGCAAATACTGGGCCTCACAAAAAGAACTTCCCAGTCGTAGTTTGAAATTGGCCCCCATAGCTGAGCATAGGGAGGAGCTGAAGAAAAAGGCACAGCACTCCAGATTGATAGGTGGCGGTTTTTAATAAGCAAAGGAACTTGTGAGGCTTATCTTGTGCTGCTGCAAGACATATATAGTTTTCCACATCCACTAGCCAAATCTTAAAACTTTATATATAAGCCGTAAGTGGTGTCAGTCACGTACACAGGGGACCTTAACTGGATTTAATCACACACTCAGTCCAGATCACCTAAACACCAGATTTCTATCTCAAGGGTGTGTTTTTAGAGCAGCTTTTGGAATCAGGGAAGGCAAGCATAGTGCACATTCCAAGCACAGGGAAGAGGGTGGGGAGCCTCCAATTGCCCCAGTGCAGCTCGAGGGCCAAACCCGTGGTGACCTTTCTCAACAGCAAATGCCAACCATAGTGAGATAATACTTCATACTGATTAGGATGGGTATAATAAAAAAGACAATAGCAAGCATTGGTAATTATGTGGAGAAATGGGAACCCTCATACATTGTTGGTAGAATTATTAAATGGTGTAGTAGATCAACCATGTCAAACTCAAAGGCTAACACAGGCCAAATAAACAAGGTTTAAGTTTATGTGAGCAACAAAAAAACAAAAGCTTCAGTTTTCATAGAAACATATGTTTATTTCAATAGAGACATGCTGAATACAAAGGACTGAAATAAATGAGTCATCATTAACATAAAATAATAGAACATTTTAATAAAAGTTAATGTTTTCTTGAGCATTAACTTACCAGACACTGAATAACTGCACAAATTAATAAGCCCATTTTTTTGTTCTCTGAAAGTGAAATATTTCCTATTGCATACACCAAACAAGTCAATCCAAGACCTGGCAATCGGCTGCTAAAATGTTCGCTGCTGGTATTAGTGGAAAAGAATGGTGCACCTGTGCATAAGGCATGTGATGGAAATGAATGCGACATGATTATAATAATCAGTCATTAGCAAACATTGTAGTTTGTTATTAATAATTATGTATAGCAAGATATTGTAAAAATTAAGTACAAAATTTTTATTAAAACGTTTCTTACATACTGTTATATTGGCTGGGCCACAAAAATGTACATTGCGGGCCACATGTGGCCTGCAGACCCTGAGTTTGATATGCTGGTGTAGATGCTTTGCAAAACAATCTTGCAGTTCCTCAAATGGCTAAACATAGAACCCCTGTATTTATGAATGTGTCCTGGGGATGGGGTAAGGAATGTTCAGGGTCTGAGCAGAATAGCTAGAACACCATTCCCCTCTCCCAGAGGTGGGGGGTCATTCATTAAATACATGCTCACTCAGATAGACGGATGAATATATGGATATGCTATTCATCTCTTTGGTGTCATTTCACGTCTCATCCCTTCCCCTACCTCTCACCTCCACAAATAGTAGGCATTCTATTGCAATAGGAATTCTTCTCTCCCGAGTACAGAAAAAGCCACTTGTGGTTTCCCCTTTTTGTGATAACTGATACTTTTGAAAGAGTAAGCAGAGGCTTACCATGCAATTCAAAGTGCAGTTCACAGTATATATTTTCCTGCCTCTGGATCTTATTGCCACCATTCTTCCTCTATAAACCAATTCCTTTCATATTGTCTAGATATTTCCCATCTTGTGAGATCCAGGTCAAATCTCACCCTCTGTGAAAAGTCTTTCTTCAATCAAAATCAGGATAGAAGTGCCCTGTGACTCAGTAGCATAATTCCTAATATCATAGTACTCTTAAGTAAACACCATACAATACTGTTTTATGCCTCCAATCTATTGTCTATATTTAAGGGAATATTTAATATCTTTGTTCCCTTATAATGTTTCAACATTCAGTTGAAGTGTACTGCATCAGAGAAGCTTTTTCTGACACAGAAATACAATTTATTCCTCCTGTTCTTGTGCCATTTACTCTAAACAGACATTTTCCAAGGCATCAGCACTTATTTATTATGTTTATGTATGTACTTACCTGTTTCTCTTTACCAGATTGTGAACTCTTCTCCACTGTGCTATGTGTGGGGATTCAATGGGGAACATGATAGTCTCAGCATTCTTGAGGCTTACAGTACAAATAGGGAAGCCAAACAATAAACAAACAAATCTATAATTAAATTGTGATAAGTCCTATGATGAATATAAGCAGGGTATGATGAGGTGTCGGAAGCAAAGTTCTTTCCGGAAAAAAAAATAACATTTGTGTTGAGACTGGAAGGATGAGTAGGGGTTAACTTTATTAAAAAGCTTAAGCCAAGGCCTAGACAAGGCCTGGCTACATGGTAAGATGCATCAAATACTTACTGAATGAATGTTCTGCCTAGCTCATGTATCACATGAGATAATACCTACAAAAGTTCTTTGGAAAGTATGAACTGCAATTTTATCTCAGACTATATATTATCTCAAGAGGTTAAGAAGCAGAATTCACTCTTTTATTAGAAGAAGCTTCAGAAAACTTCTGCAGACAGGCAAGTTCTGCCCTAGCCAAGTGGATCCAGGCATACAGTCTTCTTTCCAAACATGATTTTCCTATTCTGTTTGGATCATCAACATGGCCTTTAATAAAATACAGGAGGGAGTAGACACATGGCTTGTGTGGGTGTAGATTTGGATCAAGTCCTAAGGCAGGAAGATAGCCAGCTCTAGCACATTCACTTGAACATTCAGGGTAAAGGGGATTACTAAAGAGAATGAGAAGTAGGGAAGATGATTAAGAATAGTAATGGTGCCGAAACCGGTTTGGCTCAGTGGATAGAGCGTGGGCCTGCAGACTGAAGGGTCCCGGGTTCGATTCCGGTCAAGGGCATGTACCTTGGTTGCGGGCACATCCCTGGTAGGGGGTGTGCAGGAGGCAGCTGATTGATGATTCTCTCTCATCGATGTTTCTAACTCTATCCTTCTCCTTTCCTCTCTGTAAAAAATCAATAAAATATATATTTTTAAAAAGAATAGTAACGGTAACATTGTGTTTGCCCCTCCATATGATTTGATTCTGTGTTTTTTAAAATATATTTTTATTGATTTCAGAGAGGAAGGGAGAGAAAGAGATAGAAGCATCAATGATGAGAGAGAATCACTGATTGATTCCCTCCTGTACACCCCCCAATGTGGATTGAGCCTGCAACCTAGGCGTGTGCCCTGACCAGGAATCAAACTGTCTTCCTGGTTCATAGGTCAAAGCTCAAACCACTGAGCCACACCTGCTGGGCTGGCTCTGTGTTTAAGTACTTGAGTTCCTCTCCTTTCTTTACCTCTTTGATGCAATGTTTGTCTAAATATTTTCTATTTCCAGTAAAACCAGAAAAGAATTAACATATATCCACAATGTGAAATACACTATATGTGCTTTTAGAACATGTATGTTTTTTAAAAAACATAGGCTCTGGAGTTAAACTGTCTAGACTTCAACACACCCCTTAACCTCCATCACATTTACACTAACTGTATTACCTTGATCAGAATGCATTATCTTCTGCATCTAGTTTCCTAGGCCTGGCTCAGTGGTTTGAGCCTTGACCTATGAACCAGGAAGACAGTTTGATTCCTGGTCAGAGCACATGCCTAGGTTGTGGGCTCAATCCACATTGGGGGGTGTACAGGAGGGAGCCAATCAATGATTCTCTCTCATCATTGATGGCTCTATCTTTCTCTCCCTTCCTCTCTGAAATCAATAAAAATATATTTTTAAAATTCTCATAGAATTGTGCATAAAACACAATAACACATAAAGTGCTTATCCCAGCCCTAGCAGGTTTGGCTCAGTGGATAGAGTGTCAACTGAAGCATCTGGGTTTAACTTCAGTCAAGAGCACATGCCTGGGTTGCAGGGTCCATTCCCAGTAGGGGGCATGCAGGAGGCAGCCAATCAATGATTTTCTCTTATCATTGATGTTTCTCTCTCTCTCTCTCTCTCTCTCTCTCTCTCTCTCTCTCTCTCTCAAATCAATAAATCTATCTATCTATCTATCTATCTGGCTAATATACAAATTATCCCCTCAGGAGTTCTACTGGGAGGCCAGGAGTTTGATAGCTCGCTATTTCATATGCTGACCACTAGGGGGCAAGGCTGCGGGGCACTGAGAGAGAGAGAGGGAAGGAGGAGGTAGGGAAGTGAGGAGGCAGGGAATATGATTGGCCCTGATTGCTTGCCAGGCCTAGAGACCCTACCTGTGCACTGGGCCTCTAGTATTTTTATAAAGATTAAAGTGCTTATCACAGATCTTATATGTGCTATAGTAGGTATTTAATAAATGAGTGTTGTTATGACAGCTATTTTTTTTAATTGAGCTTATTGGGGTAAATAAGTTAATAAAATTATATAGGTTTCAAGTGTACAAGTCTATAATACATCATCTGTATATTGTATTCTGTCTTTACCTCTCAAAGTCAAGTCTATTTCCATCACCATGTATCCCCCCTTTACCCTCTTCTATGTCCCCTACTTCTTTTCCCTATAGCAATCACCATATTATTGCCCTTATCTATGAGTTTCTTTTTACTTATTGTTCCCTTCACCTTTTTCACCCAGCCCTCCAATAGCCTTCCCTTCTGACAGCTATCAGTGTGCTCTCTATATCTATGTCTGTTTCTATTTGTTAGTTTATTTTGTTCACTGATTCCTCATATAAGTGAAATCATATGGTACTTGTTTTTGTCTGAGTGACTGACTTATTTCATTTAGAATAATAGTCTCTAGGTCCACCATGTTGTTGCAATGGTAAGTTTTCATTCTTTTTTACAGTCAAGTAATATTCCATTGTATTTATGTACCACCACGTTATGTTATTATCCACTTATATGCTCATGAGCACTTAGGCAGTTTCAAAATCTTAGCTAGTATAAATAACTAGAGGCCCAGTACATGAAATTCATGCACAGGGTTGGGGGGGGGGCTCAGCCTGGTTCGTGCCCTCTTGCAATCCAGGACCCCTCAGGGGATGTCCGACTGCCAGTTTAGACCTGATTCTGCATCATCCAGAAGGATATTTGGAATGATGTCCAGAAGGTCGTTCAGTGTCTGGTCTAATTAGCATATTATGCTTTTATTATTATAGATATTGCAATGAACATAGGAGTGCATATACAGTATTTTTTCAAATTAGTGTGTCAGGATTCTTTGGCTATATTCCCAGAACTGGAATCACTGGTCATAAAGCAGTTCAATTTTTTAACTTTTTTTGAGGTAACTCCCTACTGCTTTCCGCAGTAGCTGCACCAGTCTGCATTCTCATCAACAGTGGACAAGGATTCCATTTTCTCCACATCCTCACCAACACTTGCTTGTTGATTTATTGATGATAGCCATTCTGACAGGTGCCAGGTGATATTTCACTGTGGTTTTAATTTGTTTTTCTCTTATGATTAGTGACTTTGAACTTCTTTTTAATATGATTACTGGGGGCCCAGTGCACAAATTTGTGCACTTTGAAAGGAACTGTGGACTATAAGGCTGTGGTAGGCACAGGGGTGGGTCTTGACCCATCCCCATGAACCTGCCCTGCCCCTCCTTCTGTTGGCAGCCCCACTCCTGCCACCACTGCTCCCATGCGCTGATGGCACTGGTCCTGCTTACACCTGCTGATAGCTGCCTCCCTGGTCGCCTCTCAGGAGCAGGGAGAGGTAGAGAAGCCCTGAGGGGCAACTGGGGCAGGCAGCAGCTGCACATAACCACTGATGGCGCCAAGGGATTGGGGCTGGCGCCAGGTGCCAGCAGTGGGTGTGCATGGGGCTGGCACTGGCAGCACGTGTGAGCACTAGGCAGGACCACAGCACACGGGAGCCAAGAATTTTCAGGAAGCATCAGAGGCACGGCCTGATGACAGCAACCAGTGCCCCTCCTTGGTCTGGCTTCCCTGCTCTCCTGATTCACCATCCCACTGTGGCCATTGCCCACCATGTTCTGCACATGCCCCTTGGTGGTCAGCACATATTATAGCGACCAGTTGTTTGGTTGTTTAGTTGTTCTACCGTTCAGTCTATTTGCATATTAGGGTTTTATATATAGAGATTGGCCATCTGTATGTACTTTTTGGAGAAGTGTTTATTCATATCCTTTTCCATTTTTTAATTGAATTGTTTGGGGTTGTTTGATGTTGAGTTATATAAGTTCTTTATAAATTTTGGCTATTAACCCCTTATCAGATTACCATTGCAAATATATTCTCCTATTCAGTGGGTTTTCTTTTTATTGTGTTGATGGTTTATTCTGCTGTGCAAAAACATTTTAGTTTAATGTAGTCCTATTTACTTATTTTTTCTTTTGTTTACCTTGCTTGAGGCAATGTGTCAGAGTAAATATTACTGCAATAAATAGCTGATATTTTGCTATCTATGGTTTCTTTTAGGATTTTTATGGTTTCATGGATTACATTTAGGTCTTTTATCTATTTTGAGTTTATTATTTTGTATATGGTAAGAAGGTGGTCTAGTTTAATTTCTTTGCATGTATCTGTTCAATTTTCCCAATACCATTTATTGAATAGACTCTCTTTACCCCATTGTATATTTTTGCCTCCTTTGTCAAATACTAATTGAGTGTAATGGGTTGGGTTGATTTTTGGCTACTCTGCTCTGTTCCATTTATATATTTGCCCATTCTTGTGCCAGTACCAAGCTGTTTTGATTATGCTGGCTTTGTAGTATGACTTAAAATCTAGTATTGTGATTCTTACAACTTTGTGTTTTTTTTCTCAAAAATGTTTCAGCTATTCGGGGTCTTTTTTGATTCCACATAAAGTTTTGGAGTATTTTATGTAGCTCTGTGAAATATGCTGTTGGTATTTTAATAGGGATTGCATTGAATCTGTAGATTGCCTTGGGTAGTATGAACATTTTAATGATGTTAATTCTACCAATCCATCAACACGGTATATTCTTCCATTTGTTTATATCTTCTATCTCTTTTTTCAACATCCTATAATTTTACAAAATACAGGACACATAAGTACTTAGTAATCTTTTGCCTCCTTGGTTAAGTTTATTCCTAAGTATCTTAATATTTTTCTTGCAGTGGCAAATGGGATTGTTTCCTTAGTTTCTCTTTTTGAGAATTCATTATTGGTGTATTAAAAAGCTATTGATTTTGGGGTGTTGATTTTGTATCCTTGGATGCTTTTATGTATTCTTCTAGGTTGTGACTAGGATTTTCAGTATTATGTTGAATAATAGTGGCGAAAGTGAATATTCTTGTCTTGTTCCTGATATTAAGGGAAAAGCTTTTAGTTTTTGCGTGTTGAGTATGATTTGGCTGTGTATATGTCGTATATGGCCTTTATTATGTTGAGGTATGTTCTCTCTATTGTGGCTTTGCTGAGAGTTTTTACCATCAGTTAGTACTGTATCAAATGCTTTTTCTGCATCTATTGATATGATCATGTAATTTTTATCTTTCATTTTGTTTATGTGGTGTATTATGTTAATTGATTTGTGGGCATTGTACCAACTTTGCATTCCAGAATAAGTACCACTTGGTCATGATGCATGATATTTTTAATGTATTGCTGGATCTGGTTTGCTAATACTTTGTTGAGGATTTTAGCATCTATGTTCATCAGGGATATTAGTCTATAATTTTATTTCTTGGTAATGTCTTTATCTGGTTTGAAGTTAGGATAATTCTGACCTCATTAAATGAGCTTGGGAACCGAAACAAGATGGCGGCCTAGGTAGTCTCCTAAGCTGCCGCCTCATCAACAATATGGAAAAAAACAACAGCTAAAATCGAAAGGGATCACATCAGACCCACAGGAAAGCTGGTGGAATGTAATGGCTACAACTAGAGACAAAGAAAACCGCCTCTGCTGCCATGTGGACTTTAAAACTAAGGTGGAACCAGACCCGCCAGAGCCACTGGACCTGCTGCCACCACCGCCACCGTGAGTGAGGGAAGCCCACCGAGAGCAGAGCTCGCTCTGCCCCAGGCCCAGGGAGTGGGCTGCTTCAGAGCCTGGCCTCCGCGTCCACAGCCATCCCAGCCTGCCCACCGTAGGAGCAAGGGAACTGACGACAGGCCTCAGCCGCACCTTCCGCTCCTGCCCAGACGCCTTGGAGCGCAGTCTCCATGCCCGCAACCATCTCAGCCCAGCCTCTGTGCTTGCAGACGTCCCAGCCTGCCCGCCGTGAGTGATGGGTCCTGGGGGACCCATGTGCCCCAGGTGAGCCGTGTGCCCCAGGGGGCTGTGTGCCCTGGGTGAGCAGTGTTTCCCAGGGGGGCCATGTGCCCTGGGTGAGCTGTGTGCCCCAGGGGGGCCGGGTGTCCAGGGAGAGCTGTGTGCCCCAGGGGGGCTGTGTGCCCCGGGGGAACCATGTGCCCCGGGAGAGCCATGTGCCCCAGGGGAACCGTGTGAGCAAGGGGGTCGGTGGGACCCGGGAAGCCGTATACACTGGGAGAGCCGTGTACCCTGGGGAAGCGGTGGAACCAGGGGGGAAGGGGCGGTGTGAACCGGAGGAGGAGCGGATTTTATTCATGTGGTCCTGAGACATTTGGACAGTCTGCAGCCATTGGCTACAGAACACTCTGTTGTATTTCCCTACAAAAACAAATGAGAGAGAGTGTCCCACTTGAAATTCATATACGGAAAATAGAAGGAAAAAAAAATCTGAGGAACAGAATGAAGTGGTGATATAGTAGAATTGGGGGCAAAGAAGGGGAGTGGACTGATAATTATCAGGAGGATAAGGGGGTGGGGAAGCAGTGAGAGACTGGATTGAAATCATATAACCAATGGATGAAGACAATTGCGGGGAAAGAGGGTAAGGGCAGAGGTTGGGAAGGGAACTGGGTGGTGGGCAGCTTTGGGGGAGAAAAGGGAGAAACAATTGTAATAATCTGTGTAATAAAGATTTATTTTTAAAAAATTAATAAAGGAACAGGGAAAAATTTTTAAAAATGAGCTTGGGAGTCATTTGTCCTCTTCATTTTTGGGGGGAATAGTTTGAGAAGGATAGGTGTTAGTTCTTCTTTGAATGCTTGATAAAACTTACTTGTAAAGCCATCCTGTTAGGATACTTTTTGCTTAGAGTTATTATTATTATTATTGCTTCAATTTTATTACTCGTACTCGGTCTATTCAGATTTTCTGATTCTTCCTGATTCAATTTTGGGACATTGTATGTTTCTAGGAATTTATCTCTTTCATCCAGATTGTCCATTTTGTTGGCGTATAGTTGTTTATAATATTTTCTTATAATACTTTGTATTTCTGTGGTGCCAGTTGTTACTTCTCTTCCATTTCTGATTCTATGTATTTGGGTCCTCTTTGGTTATTTTCTTGATAAATCTAGTTCAGCCGTGGGTAAACTACGGCCCGCGGGCCGGATCCGGCCTGCTCGGCTGTTCTATCCGGCCCTCGGAGCCGAAAGAGCTGAGGGTTCTCTTTCTCTCCCCTCCGCTCCTTCACCAGCAGCTCAAGATGAGAGTGCCAGCATGGTCAGGTTGCTTTTGTTCCGGCACTCCGGTCCAGTTTAAGAACCCATTGTGGCCCTCGAGTCAAAAAGTTTGCCCACCCCTGGTCTAGTTAAAGGTTTGTCAGTCTTGTTTATCTTTTTAAAGAGCCAGCTCTTGGTTTCATTGATCTTTTGTATTGGTTTTTTTTTTTTTTTTGCATTGTATTTTGTTTCTTTCTGCTCTGATCTTTATTATTTGCTTTCTTCTGCTCACTTTGGGCTTTGTTTGTTGTTCTTATCTAGTGCCTTTAAGTATAAAGTTAGATAGTTTATTTGAGATGTTTCTTGCTTCTTGAGGTATACCTGTAATACTATGAATTTCCCTCTTAGGACCACTTTTTCTGTGTCTCACAAATTTGGGGTTGTTGTGTTCTCATTTTCTTTTTAAAAAAATATATTTCTTTATTGATTTTTATAGAGGAAAAGAGGAGAGATAGATAGAAACATCAATGATGAGAGAGAATCATTGATTGTCTGCCTCCTGCTCACCCCCTACTGGGGATCCAGCCCACAACCCAAGCATGTGCCCTTGGCCAGAATTGAATCTGGGACCCTTCAGTCAGCAGGCTGATGCTTTATCCACTGAGAAAAGCCGACTAGGGCATGTTCTCATTTTCTTTTGTTTAAAGGCATCTTTTTATTTCTTCCTTGATTTCATTGCTAACCCATTCATTGTTTAGTGACATGTTATTTAGCCTCCAGGTGTTTGTGTGTGTGTTTTTTTTCATTGTGATTGAATTCTAGTTTTATACCATTAAGGTCAGAGAAGTTGCTTGATATTATTTCAGTCTTCTTAAATTTATTGAGACTTGTTTTGTGCCCTAACATATGGTGTATCTTAGAAAATGTTCCAAGTGAACTTGAAAAGAATATACATTCTACTGCTTTGGTGTGACATGCTCTGAAGATATTAAATCCATATGATCTAGTGTGTCATTTAAGGCCACCGTTTCCTTGTTGACTTTCTGTCTGGAAGATCTATCCACTGATGTCAATGGGCCACTAAATATCCCTACTATGACTCTATTACTGTTGATCTCTCCCTTTATATCCATGAATATTTGCATTATATATTTGTCTTCCTATGTTGGTACTTAAATGTTTATGATCATTATATCCTCTTATTGGATTGATCCCTTTATCATCATGTAGTGTCATTTTATGTCTCTTATTATGATCCTTGTTTTAAAGTCTATTTTGTCTGATATAAATATTGCTAGTACAGCTTCCCCAGATTTTCTAAAATTGCTATTTGAATGAAATATCTTTTTTCATCCCTTTACTGTTAGTCTCTATGTGTCTTTCATTCTGAGGTGGGTCTCTTGTAGACAACAGGTATATGGGTTTTATTTCTTAACCATTAAGCTATCTTATGTATTGTACTATATAAGCCTTTAAACTGATTATTGATAGGCATGTACTTATTGTGATTTGTTTTATTATATTTAGTACCCTCATCTGTTTAAGTCTGCCATAAGGCAGAGAATTTCACTATCTTTAAGTTCCAATATAGCAGCACAAATTTGGAAGTATTGCTCATGTATTTTCATGATCACACCAGGAAGTCCTTATTACATAGAAAGGGAAATTAAAGAATTCATGAATGTAAAAGATTATAAATGGGACTTGGACTCCTAGCACTTTATAGTACTGAGTATAGAGTGCATGATTAACAAGCACTTTAACTGAATTTAATTGTTGATTCAGTAAAATGATTAAAGTTCTGTTGGTTTTATTTCTAGCTCAACCAAGGAACAGTCATGCAACCTGGGGAAAATAACTTTTCTATATCTCCACATACTATTGGCATTAAGGACATGTAATAATCCTTCTAACTCTCACAATCTATGACTTTATTCTAGATTTTATTTTGTCACTCACCAAATTCTTTTTTGCACCTATACTTCACTTCCAGCCCCTACATCACCCAGGACCTGGATCTGCAGTGAATTTCCCCTCTATTTCTCCATGTTCCAGCATATTCTCCTCTATATTAATTTGGCATCATCTCTCATCCTCCTACCTCTTTAATCAAAACTCTTTTTCCTCAGTGCTGATCTCAGCTAGGTGTTAAAAGCAGAGCAATCCAACATTTTTATACTAAACTGTGAAATACTGATCACCTGGAAGTCCCTCAAGGATTCTCAAACTTTAAAAAAGGTATTTGATTATTCTGGGATTTCATGCAAAATTGCAGAATAACATAATGAAGTTTAGAAGATAAAGTTTTGGCAAGGCAGATCTTTGATCATATTATATAAACCTGGCCCTGTCATACACATGGGCTCAGATTCAGGAATACAGATTCCTCCCCATTTCTTTAATTGAAGTAACAATATGTAAGTTTCAAGTGTACATTATAATTAAATAGCTGAATAAATTATAGCATGCTCACCACCAAAAGTCTAGATTCCACCCTTTACCATGTAATTGATCCCCTTTACCATTTCACCCTCTCTCCATCCACTGCCTTTCTGGTAACCACCAATTTGTTATCTGTATCTATGAAGGTTTTTATTTTATTTTGCTTGTCTGTTTATTTCTTTTTTGTTTTATATCCCACATATGAGTGAAATCATAGGGTTTTTGTCCTTTACCACCTGACTTTTTTACTTAGCATAATACCCTTAACATATCCATGTTGTCGAAAATGGCATCATTTCTTTTTATACAAATCATGGCAAGCAGAGTAAATAGTAAACTTTTATTTTATTATTTTTAATATATTTTCATTGATTTCAGAGAGGAAGAGGGAGAGAGAGAAATGTCAATGATGAGAGAATAATTGATCAGCTTCCTCCTATATGCCCTATATTAGCGATCAAACCTGCAACCTGGGCATGTGCCTGACTAGGAACTAAACCATGACCTCCTGGTTCATAGGTAAATGCTCAACCACTGAACCATGCTAGCCTGGCAGTAGACCATATTTTAAATGTTCATTTTAGATCACCCTCCCTACTGATCAATCTATATTTGTCCCACTCCCTGACTTTCATCAACTACTTAACAAATATTAATTTAGAACACATTCTATATCATAAGGCATGTTGATAGTGATTATTTATTTATTTATTTATTATTTATTTATTAAATTTATTTATTAAGATATTATATGTGTACATAGCTTACCATTGTGTCCCCCCCCCCCCCCGACCTCCCATACATGTTCACCTCCCCAGATTTTTGAGAGGATTCTATTTAGGTCCATTGCCCATTTTTTAATTGGCTCATTTATGTTCCTTTTATTGAGTTGTATAAGCTGTCTGTAGATGTTGGAGATTAAACCTTTATCAGTGATATCATTTGAAAATATGTTCTCCCATACAGTGGGTTTTCTTGTTGTTTTGTTGATGGTTTCTTTTGCTATAAAAAAGCTTTTTATTTTGATATAGTCCCATTTTTTATTTTCTCTTTAGCTTCCATTGCCCTATGGTTAGTATCAGTGAAGAAGTTCTTTAGACATGTGTCTGAGATTTTGCTACCTGTGGATGTCTCTAATATTTTTATGGTTTCCCGTCTTATGGTCTTATGTTTAAGTCCTGTATCCATTTTGAGTTTATTTTTGTGTATCATGTAAGTTGGTGATCTAATTTCATTCTTTTGCATATATCTGTCCAGTTTTCCCAGCCCCATTTATTGAAGAGACTGTCTTTCCTCCATTGTATGCTCATGCCTCCTTTGTCAAATATTAATTGAGCATATTGATTTGGGTTGATATCTAGATTCTCTAATCTATTCCATTGATCTATATGTCTGTTCTTGTGCCAATACCAGGCTGTTTTGAGAACAGTGGCTTTGTAATACAGCTTAAAATCTGGTATTGAGATCCCTCCTACTTTACTCTTCTTTCTCAAGATTGCTGAGGCTATGCGGGGTCTTTTATTCTTCCAAATGAATTTTTGGAGAGTTCTTTCTAGGACTGTGAAGTATGCTGTTAGTATTATAATGGGGAGTGCATTGAACTTATAAATTGCTTTGGGAAGTATGGACATTTTGATGTTGATTCTACCAATCCATGAACATGGTATGTTTTTCCATCTGTTTACATCTTCCTCTATTTCTTTTTTCAGTGTCATGCAGTTTTCTACGTATAGGTCTTTTACCTCCTTAGTTAAGTTTATTCCTAGGTATCTTAATTTTTGGTGTGATAGTAAATGGGATTGCTTTTTTATTCTGTGTTTCTATAAGTTCATTATTGGTGTATAGAAATGCCATAGATTTCTTGGCATTGATTTTGTATCCTGCTAAATTACCAAATTCATTTATTAACTCTATTAGCTTTTTGATGGAGTCTTTTGGGTTTTTTATGTACAATATCATGTCATCTGCAAATAGGGACAACTTTACTTCTTTTCCAATTTGGATGCCTTTTATTTCCTCTTCTTGTCTAATTGCAATGGCTAGTACTTCCAGTGCTATGTCAAACAGGGGTGGTGAGAGTGGGCATCCCTATCCTGTTCCTGTTCTTAGAGGGAATGGTTTTAGTTTTTACTCATTGAGTATAATGTTGGCTGTGGGTTTATCATATATAGCTTTTATTATGTTGAGGTATCATCCTTGTACTCCCATCTTGTTGAGAGTTTTTATCAGGAAATGGTGTTGGATTTTATCAAATGCCTTTTCTGCGTCGATTGATTTGACCATAAGATTTTTATCTCTCAATTTGTTTATGTGACGTATCACATTTACTGATTTGCAGATATTGTACCATCCTTGCATTGCCGGAATAAATCCTATTTGGTCATGGTGTGTGATCTTCCTGATGTACTGCTGGAGCCAAGTTGCTAGAATTTTATAGAGCATTTTGGCATCTATGATCATGAGGGATATTGGCCTGTAATTCTCTTTCATTGTGTTGTCTTTATCTGGTTTTGGTATTAGGGTGATGCTGGTTTCATAGAAGGAGTTTGGCAGTGTTCCTTCCTCTTGAATTTTTTGGAATAGTCTGAGGAGGATAGGTTTTAGTTTTTCCTTGAATGTTTGGTAAAACTCTCCTGTGAAGCCATCTGGCCCTGGGCTTTTGTTTGCTGGAAGCTTTTTGATGAGTGCTTCAATTTCTTCCAAAGTCACTGGTCTATTGAGATTTTTAGAGTCTTCCTGATTGAGTTTTGGAAGGTTGTATTTTTCTAGGAATATGTCCATTTCCTCCAGGTTGTCCAGTTTGTTGGAATAGAGTTGTTCGTAGTATTTTGTAACAATCCTTTGTATTTCGGCGGGGTCTGTTGTTATTTAACCTCTTTTATTTCTGATTTTGTTTATTTGGGTCCTCTCTCTTTTTTTCTTGGTTAGCCTGGCTAGAGGTTCATCACTCTTGTTTATCATTTCAAAGAACCAGCTCTTGGTTTAGTTGATCTTATGTATCGTTTCTTTGGTCTCTATGTTGTTTATCTCCGCTCTGATTTTTATTATTTCCTTCCTTCTCCTTGCACTGGGCTTTTCTTTTTCTAACTCTTTGAATTGTGGGGTTAGATAATTTGTTACCATTCTTTTTCTTGTTTTATACAATAGGCTTGTAGTGATATGAACTTCCCTCTCAAGACTGCTTTTGCTGTGTCCCATAGGTTTTCAATTGTTGTGTTTTCATTGTCATTTGTTGCCATGATGTTTTTATTTTTTTTATTTATTTATTTTTTAATTTAAATTTTATTTTATTAAGGTATTTTCTGTGTACATAGTTTACCATTGCCCCCCTACCCCTCCCATTTATGCCCTCCCTCCCCAGAGTTCTGTGTTCATTGGTTGTACTTATGTTCATGCATACCAGTCCCTCGGTTGTTCTCCTATTTCCCCCCAGGTCTCCTTCCCCTCCCCGCTGTCATTTGGCAATCTGCTTGTTTTATGGTGACTATCTCAGGACCAAATGAATAGAGTCCGCTCCTCCTCTGGTTTTCACCTCCCCTTCCCCTGGGTCCCACTGCTTCCCCAGGGACACTCGGCTCACCCGGGGCACTCGGCCCCCTGGGACACTCGGCTCACCCGGGGCACTCGGCCCCCTGGGACACTCGGCTCACCCGGGGCACTCGGCCCCCTGGGACACTCGGCTCACCCGGGGCACTCGGCCCCCTGGGACACTCGGCTCACCCGGGGCACTCGGCCCCCTGGGACACTCGGCTCGCCCGGGACACCCTTCCCCTTTGGTGGGTACGGCTTACCCGGGGCACATGGCCCCCTGGGACACTCGGCTCACCCGGGGCACTCGGCCCCCTGGGACACTCGGCTCACCCGGGGCACTCGGCCCCCTGGGACACTCGGCTCACCCGGGGCACTCGGCCCCCTGGGACACTCGGCTCACCCGGGGCACTCGGCCCCCTGGGACACTCGGCTCACCCGGGGCACTCGGCCCCCTGGGACACTCGGCTCACCCGGGGCACTCGGCCCCTCTAGGGTGTTGGGGTCGCATATTGGAAGCGCCACGCTAGCTCCTTGCTAGCATGGGGGGTAGGCTGGGACAGCTGCAGTTGGGCTGAGATGGTTGCAGGCGGGGGGACCACCTTCAAAGGTGTCTTGTTCGGTGTGGGAGCAGAGCAGCTGCAGACATGGAGGCTAAGTTCTGAGGTCGCCCACTCCCTGAGCCCAAGGCGTGGTGAGCTCTGTTCTTGGTGGATTTCCTTTATTCTCGGCGGCAGTGGCGGGTGGCGGTGCCAGGTGCAATATTGGTGGTCGCTCCTGTGGTTCAATTACCACTGTAGTTTTAAAGTTCACATGGTGGTGGTGGTGAGAGCTTCGGCTTGGCCATGTGGTATCGGAGGATGGGCTCGCCTGGGTGGGTAATGGAAGGCACCGTGCCATTTCCTCACCAGCGCGCTCCATTTCCCTCCCAGCATGGTGGGTGTGCTGGGAAGATTGTGGGCGGGCTGTGATGGCTGCATGGGGAGAGTCCGCCCTCAATGGTGTCCTCTTTGTTGCAGATGTGGAGCTTCTTTGGATGCAGAGGCTAATTTCTGATGCCACACTCTCTATGAGCCCGGTTTGTAGTGAGCTCTGATTTCGGTGGATTCCCATTCTTAGGGGCGGTGGTGGGTGCGGCAGCGTTGGTAGCTCCTGTGGCTCAATTTCCCCTGTAGTTTTAAAATCCGCGTGGTGGTAGTGTCTGATGCTTTGGCCTGGCCATGTGGCAGCGGAGAGAGGATTCTCCAAGTCTGCCAATGGAAGGCGCAGCGCCAGCACAGGGCGCGCGAAGGCCTGGCAGAGCAGGCCGAGGTCGGTGGCGGAGAGTCCCTGCGATGTCTTAGTCTTTCAGACTTAGTGGAACGCTTCCCCTGAGCCAGGACTAGCAGCACCACCACCACAAATATTGGCCAGCTCAGTGCTGCCCCTCTACAGGTGACAGTAGGGGCATCCTCACCTCGGTAGGCCTTTGCTCTTGGAGATCTTAACCAGTGGAAGGCAGCACGGTACAGAACTGCCCCACCTTCTCAGTTCTCCGCTCACCGTAGTTTTAAACTCCACATGGCAGCTGCGGCGCCCTGCTTGGGGTCTAGTTGTAGCCTTCCCATTTCTGGGCCGAGCTGGTTGTGCGGGAGGGGAGACGCTGCACCCGCTCCTCTCTAACACTGCGGGTGGGCTGGGAGCGCTCACGGGCTTCTTGTCCAGGCAGGAGCCAAAGGCGTGGCGGCGGCGGCCCCCATCAGCTCCCGTGGGGGCCAGCGGGGCTGGCCCACTAACTGGGCCTCGGGGCAGATCGAGGTCTGGTTTCCCTCATTCCCGGTGGCAGCGGCTCCGGCAGGTTCAGTTTCGCTGTAGTTTTAAACTCCACATGGCAGCAGCGACGTCCTGCTTTGTGTTTAGTTGTAGCCATCCCATTTTGCCAGCTTTCCTGTGGGTCTGGTGCGATCCCTTTTGGTTTTATCTGTTGTTTTTTTTCCAAATTGAAGTCTCCTGGGCCGCCATCTTGCTTCGGTCTTGCCATGATGTTTTTAATTTCTTCCTTTATTTCTCTGGAAACCCAGTCTTTGTTAAATAGCATGCTATTTAGTTTCCATGTGTTTGATTTCTCTGGATTATTTTTATTGTACTTGATTTCCAATTTTATGCCACTATGATCTGAGAAAATGCTTGATATGATTTCTATCTTCTTGAATTTGAAGAGACTTTGCCTATGTCCCAACATGTGGTCTATCTTTGAAAATGACCTATGTGCACTTGAGAAGAATGTATATTCTGTGGCTTTGGGGTGAAATGTTCTGAAGATGTCAATTAATTCTATCTGGTCTAGTGCATCATTTGGAATTGATATTTCTTTGCTGATTTTTTGTTTAGGTAATTTGTCCAAAGGTGACAGTCGAGTATTAAAATCTCCTACTATGACTGTATTGCTATTAATCTCTCCCTTAATGTCCTCCAGCAGTTTTTTATGTATTTGGGTGCTCCCGTATTGGGTGCATATATGGTTACCAGGATTATTTCTTCTTGTTGGATTGCTCCCTTTAATATTATGAAGTGGCCTTCATTATCTATTGTTATGTCCTTCACTTTGAGATCTAATTTGTCAGCTATAAGTATCCCCAGCCTTTTTTTTCCTTTCCGTTTGCCTGGAAAACCTTTTTCCATCGCTTCATCCTCAATATGTGTTAGCCTTTTTTTCTGAAGTGCGTTTCTTGTAAGCAGCAGATATATGGGTCTTGCTTTCTTATCCAATCTGTTGCCCTATGTCTTTTGATTGTAGCATTTAAACCATTTACATTTAAAGTTATTATTGATAGGTAGGTATTTCATCCCTTTTTTATTCTATAGCCCTGTGTTCCTTCTTTGCTTCCTATTTCTTTATTTCTACAGTAGACACTTTAGCATTTCTTGCATTGCTGGTTTGGTGGAGATAAATTCCTTTAGTCTTTTTTTGTCTGTGAAGCTCCTGATTTCATCTTCAATTTTGATTGATAGCCTTGCAGGGTACAGTATTCTTGGATTCAGGCCTTTCCTTTGCATGACTTTGTATATTTCATCCCATTCCCTTCTGGCCTGATGAGTTTCTGTGGAGAAATCAGTTGCTAGTCTGATGGGGGTTCCTTTATATGTAACTTTCTGTCTCTCTCTGGCTGCTTTTAAGATTTTTACTTTGTGGTTGGTGTTTGACAATTTAATTACAATGTTCCTTGACGTGGGTCTTTTGGGATTTCTTTTACTTGGGGGCTCTGCAAGCATCCTTTATTTGTGAGGGTTTTTTCTTCTCTATTTCAGGAAAGTTTTCTGTCATTATTTCTTGAAATAGTTTTTCCATATCTTCCTCAGTTTCCTTTCCTTCTGGAATCCCTATTATTCTAATATTATTTAGTTTTGTATTGTCCCAAAGCTCCCGTAGGCTCTCCTGGTGCTTTTTAATTTTTCTTTCTATAGGCTGCTCTAATTGGGTATTTTTTTCCATCATGTCTTCTAGCTCACTGATGCAGTCCTCTGCTTCTTCTAGTCTACTTGTGATGCTTTCTATTAAGTTCTTCATAATAGCGATGTCACTTTTCATTTCTTCTTGGTTCATCTTCTTTTTTTCTTGTTTCTTCTTCATTTCCTCTTGGGTCTTACTCATATTGTCAAATTTTTCTTCCATTCTTTTTAGCCATCTTATGATCATTACTCTGAATTCTTGCTCTGGTAGGTTGCTTGCCTCTAACTTGTTTACTTTCTTTTCCAGTGATGCCTGCTTTTCTTATATGTGTGAGCTATTTCTTTGTCTCCCTATGGTCTCTTTTTTCAGGATGTCTGGTTATGTAGTTATCTTTCTCCTGCATTGATTTAAAGGCACAAAATACAACACTACCAGGTACAGCACAGAAGGCACTGAATAGGAATGTATTTGCAATATTAATAACCTCTAATAAAGGTTACCACTAGAGAAAGGCAAGTTAGAGGAGAGGAGAGAAAGAGAAAAGGTAAAAAAAAAAAAAGAGGGATAAAGAGAATTTAAAAAAGGAAAAAAAGTAATGAAAAAATTAAATTGGGTAACAGGAAAAAAGAGAGAGAGAGAGAGTAAGAAAGAGAGAGAGAGACAAGAAGCAGACTAAGAGAGAAAAGGGGAACAAACTATATGTATGTGGAGAAAATTCCAATATGACAACCACTAATCCCAGCAAATACCAGCAACAATACAATACCCACTAATATCAAGCATGTCTAGATAAACAGAAGTAAAAAACATACAAAACCAAAGCAATTACAAAACAGTAAGCAACATTAACAACAAAATAATAAGCATATCAATCTCACTTAAAAGCATAAAAATTCAATATAATCAACATTCACGCAAACAACAACAAAATTACAGAGAGGATAACAGTTGGGTTTTTTTTCTGTCTAGTTAATATAGCAAAGAGAGCGGTATTTATGCACTTGGAACAGGGGGTTGAAAATTAGGTATATAAGTAGGGTGAGAATTTTAGAGGGGGGTATACAGAAAGAAAAGGGGAAAACTAAAGTAGGAAAGGGTTAAGATAAACAGGAGACGAAAAGGGGATAGGTTAGTAATAGAGTGATGGTATAAAGGTTGAGTTGAAATAAGGTTGAACGACGCTATAGTAGGGATGAAACTAGAATATAGACTAATTTCAGTGTAAAATGAGAGATAATAAAATGGAACTTTAAAAAAAAGTAAAGAAAAAGAAAAAGGAAACAAAAAGTGCAAAATAGCAGTAGTAATAATGATGATTGAAACTAAAAAATGTAATTATTGAAGAGGTAACATCAAGTGAAGAGAAAAGAAAAAATTGTTTCTTAAGTAAAGGATCTATAAAAAATGAAAATAAAATAAAAGATGTAAAACATGAAAATAAAACAAAATATAGAAAAATTGGCATAAAAAATTTGCAGTAGTGGTCATTCACTTACTCTGTTTTTCTATTTGGCACTCCTCTTTCTCAGTCCAGACAGTATTGCAGCTCCCTGTGTTCCACTGCACCTCAGTTTTGTAAGCTAGATCTTAATTTAAGTAGTCTATTTCTTTCATTTATTTTTGTTTAATTAAAGGTAGTAAATTTTAAAAAGTCAGTTTGCATATCAGCCCCTAGGTGGCAGTCTTTCTGAATTGACTTCCCTGTCTTTTTGGCTGTTCTAGCTTTCTTTCTTTCTCTATGGCACTCTCTATGGTACCTCCTTGGTGGTTCCAGTTCAGATCCCCTGTTTCCAGGAAGTCAATTTCCCCCTCCATTCTCCCAGGATATGCCAAACTGGGCAATCCTTCCCTAGTGCTCAAAAGCCAGGGGATGAAGGGCACCAAGCACAGGATGGGTCTTCACCAAGGTGTCCAGATGTTCCGCTTATGACGGGATAGTCCCAATTCTTAACAATTTGTCCTGCACCTGTTGGCGTTTTTTTTAAAAAGTCCCGATTTTTGGAAAGATCACGCCAAACCTGGCAATAGGTCTTGCAGCGCACGATTCTCTCTGGGGCCGCTGCCTCTTTCGGAGCCTGCTCTGGCTGAGCAACTGCTGCAGCCACTACAGGTGCAGCCACTGCAGCAGGAATCCAGAACCCTCACGTTATCCCTGGCAAACTCTGACCTTTCCGTAGGTGATTGAAGAGCTTCCTTGAATCCATGTGTTTGCGCTGATTGGGGCGTCACAACTGTTCAGAGGACTCCACTGTTGTGGTTTTTTCAGGCCTCAGGTAAGGTCCTCTTTTCTTTGTAATATGGCGTAGTCCCGGAGAGTATCTGCATTTAGATGGAGCGCCTGTCTCTTGGGGTGTGGGTTAGCAGTAGGCTTGAGCAGCTCTGCTGGATCGATCTCATTTGGTGGCCCTGGCTACAGTACTGATTCCTACCTGAATAGCATGCTCTTTAGGGCAGAGATTAGAAGCTTCCAAAAACAGGCGTGGAAATTCAGGTGCCCATTAAGTCATTTCTGTCACTAGTGATATTTTAAATATGGATAGAATACGGTCTCTGTCATCAAGGACTATACAGTGCACAATGAATAAACAGACATATAAAATGAGTATTTATAAACAAATAAACAAACACAAAAGGACTTAGTAATATATCTTCAGAGATTTCATCCAACTGGGTTAGGGGAGCAGTTCAAAGAAAGTTTCTGGAACTCAAGCCTCACCAACTTTTAACAAAAACCCTCTGTAAACCAGGGCTAGTGTATATCTTCATAACTGGCCTATGCAATCAGGATTTCTGAAATGTACATCTTGGACACAAAACATAGATGATTTACTTTTCCAAATCATAGTGGTGCCTGTAATTTGCCAAAAATTATGTCTTAACAAAGTATATATCACCAAAGCTAGTTACTTAATTGTTCTTACAATGAAGTGTGAAAGGATGTACCTTTATTCTCTGTTTCATTGGGTATTTTTAAGATCATGGCTCTGGATAAATAGTTCTGTCCTATTCAGTTTGTCTCCAAAAGGCAAAACCATTCATTTATATCATTTCTAGCTTACTTTCATATATTCTCTAAATCTTGGCTTTAGTTTACTCAAACTGTTTATCCATTGAAGAATTAAAAAGATTTAATAACGTAGCAGAAAAAAACCCCAGAAAGTCTTTTTATTTGGTGGTTGTCTTCCAGTTAGGTGCAAATAATCAGAATGAAAACATATTTCATGATGTCCTTCTGTTTAAGCGATTAAAATAAACTGTGTCTGTATAAAAGCTTGTCAAAGTTCAATTGAACTATGATTACAAGAAAAACCTTGGGTGTTTTTGGAGTCTACAATTTCATGGAAAAATTATTCCAAGTTCAATGTACTCTGTGAGGGACTATCTAATTCCAAGGGCAATTGTGGGTGTTAGATGTGCACAAAAGTGCAGTAGCCAGCCTGCTTCCGTAGCCGCCATCACCCTGTAGCCCAGCAGACCTTGGGTCCAGGCCAAACAGACACTCATGAGGAAATAAATGGTCTTATCTGCGAACAGTTTGCACTATGTAACTAAACCTGTTGAAAGAGAAAGCCAGGAGTGGATTTATCCTTCTTATATCATTTTCATAAAAACTACCAGTTACTGAAAGATTTCTATGTGCAAGTGTGTTCTTTAGATGCACATATGCACATAATCAAAGACACAAGCCTTTGTACTTCTATATTGATACTCCTGCTCCTAGTCTCTTGAATTTTTTAAGTGCTAACTGGCTGTAATTGGTACCAGATACTCATGAATATAAGTATTTTATATTTGTCAGTGTTTCCTTTGCACTTCAACCTATGCTACTTGCTCGTACTCTGACGCCTTGCTGGCTGGCTGGTGGTCACATGAGCAGTAAATGTACAGATGACTATACCATAAAATGGCTTGGGTACTGAAACAGATGTGCCTGAGAGTATGAGTGATAGAACAGCCAGCAGGGAGCAAAGCGGCTCATAGGTGGGCTGACTCAGGCTGGAATAAAACTCTGCTTTCCCTTTGAAACATGATCTGCTCCAGAAGTTTCTAGGAGATTCTGAACATGGGACTAGACCACTCCCTGTCGCCTATACTCTTTTTCAAATATTATTTTCTCTTGTTTTTTTCCACCTTAATTATTACTTTCACCCAACATGTATTCACATAATTGTTCTCTACCTCTGTCTCTATCAACTTTTCTCTCTCTCCATTCATCTTCCCCTCTTCCTCCCACCCACAAAACTATATACTGGGTTCCGTAGACACCTAATATGTTTCCCATAAATTTACCAACAAAACCTTTCCTAAATCCCAAAATATTACCTAGCAGTAAATTTTGGGAAGAAAGTCCCTGGATATAATTTTTTAAATTTTTATTTTATTGTTTAAAGTATTACATATAGTGGTACATATATCTCTTTTTCTCCCCATTGACCTTCCCCAGCCTCTCCTAACCCCTGTCACATGTCCTCATCCCACCCTCTCCCAATGTCTTGTGTCCATTGGTTGTGCTTATATGCATACATACAAGTCCTTAGGTTGATCTCTTTCCCTCTCTTCCCAAAACTCCTCAGCCTTCCCGCTGTAACTTGACAGTCTGTTCGATGATTTACTGCCTCTGTATCTATCTTTTTGTTAATCAGGTTATAATGGTCTTCATTTTCCATAAATGAGTGAGATCATGTGGTATTTTTTTTCACTTCCTGGCTCATTTCACTTAGCATAATGCTCTCCAGTACCATCCATGCTGCTGCAAATGGTAGGAATTCCTTATTTTTATAGCAGCGTAGTATTCCATTGTGAAGATGTACCATAGTTTTGTAATCCACTCATCTGCTGCTGGGCACTTAGGCTATTTCCAAATCTTAGCTAGTGAATTGTGCTGCTATGAACATAGGGGTGCATATATCCTTTCTAATTGGTGTTTCTAGTTTATTGGGATATATTCCTAGGAGTGGGATTACTGGGTCAAATGGGAGTTCCATTTTTAGTTTTTTGAGGAAACTCCATACTGTACTCCACAGTATCTGCACCAGTCTGCATTCCCACCAGCAGTGCATGAGGGTTCCTTTTTCTCTCCATCATCATAAGCACTTTTCCTTTGTTGATTTGTTGACGATAGCCATTCTGACATTTGTGAGATGGTACCAAATTTTGTATTGATTTGCATTTCTTGGATAATTAGTGACTTTGAGCATGTTTTCATGAGCTTCTTGGCCTCCCTTCTGTCTTCTTTCAAAAAGTTTCTATTTAGGTCCATTGCCCATTTTTTATTGGATCATTTATCTTCCTTTTATTAAGTTGTAGGAGTTCCCTGTAAATGTTGGAGTTTAAAACTATCAGTGATAACATTGGAAAATATGTTCTCCCATACAGTGGGCTTGCTTGTTGTTTTGTTGATTTTTTTTTTTTGCTATGAAACAGAGTTGTTCATAGTATTTTTTGCTATGAAAAAGTTTTTTATTTTGATGTAGTTCCATTTGTTTATTTTCTCTTTAGTTTCCATTGTCTTAGGAGTGGTATTAGTGAAGAAATTGCTTTGACATATGTCCGAAATTTCTCTGCCTGTGGATTCCTCTAGTATTTTTATGGTTTCCCATCTTATGTTTAAGTCCTTTGTCCATTTTGAGTTTATTTTTGTGTATGGTGTAAGTTGGTGGCCTAGTTTCATTTTTTTACATGTATCTGTCCAATTTTACCATCACCATTTATTGAAGAGTCTGTCTTGACTCTATTGTATGTTCATACCTCTTTTGTCAAATATTAATTGAGCATAGTGATTTGGGTCGATATCTGGGTTCTCTATTCTATATTTCCATTAGTCTATATGCCTGTTTTTGTGCCAGTACCTCACTGTTTTGAGAACACTAGCTTTGTAATACAGCTTGAAATCTGGTATGGAGATTTTTATTTTTCTTTCTCAGGACTGCTGTGTCTATTCAGGGTCTTTTTTTATTCTAGATGAATTTTTAAAAGTTTGTTCTAGGTCTGTGAAATATGCCATTGGTATTTTATTTATTTATTTAGTTAGTTATTTTTATTAAGGTATTATTTGTGTACATATTTTTCCATTGCCCCCTCCCCACTCCCATACATGCCCTCCCTCCCCAGAGTTTTTTTGTCCATTTGTTTTGCTTATATTCATGCATACAAGTCCTTTGGTTGATCTCTTATCTCCCCTATATCTCCCTATCCTCCTCGCTGTAATTTGACAGTCTGTTTGTTGCTTTACTGTCTCTATCATTGGTATTTTAATGGGGAGTGTATTGAATCTATAGATGGCTTTGGGTAGTATGGAAATTTTAATGATGTTGATTCTACTAATCCATCCATGAACATGGTATATGCTTCCATCTGTTTGTCTTTCTCTTTTTTCGGTGTCCTGTAGTTTTCCGCATATAGGTCTTTTACCTTCTGAGTTAAGTTTATTCCTAGGTATCTTCATTTTTTATTTTTTATTTTTGTGTGTGATGGTAAATGGGATTGCTTTTCTAGTCTCTCTATAAGTTCACTATTTGTGTATAGAAATGCCATACATTTCTTGGCATTAATTTTGTATCTTGCTACATTGCCGAATTCATTTATTAAGTCTAATAGTTTTTTGATGGAGTCTTTAGGGTTATTTACAATATCATGTCATCTGCAAATAAGGAGAGTTTTACTTATTCTATTCAAATTTAGATGCCTTTTATTTCTTCTTCTTGTCTAATATCAACGACCAATACTTCCAGTGTTATGTCAAACAGGAGTGATGAGAGTAGACATCCCTGTCTTGTTCCTGTTCTTAGGGGAAATGGTTTTAGTTTTTGCCCATTGAGTATGATGTTGGCTGTAGGTTTGTCATAAATGGTTTTTATTATGTTGAGTATGATCCTTCTATTCCCACTTTTATGAGAGTTTTTATCAAAATAGGGTGTTGGATTTTGTCAAATGCTTTCCGTGCATCAGTTGATATGACTATGTGGTTTTTGTATTTCAATTTGTTAATGTGATGTATCATGTTTATTGACTTGCAGATATTGTACCATCCTTGTATCTTTGGGATACATCCTACTTGGACATGGTGTATGATCTTTCTGATGTGCTGCTGGATTCTATTTGCTAGAATTTTGTTGAGGATTTTGGCATCTATGTTCATGAGGGATATTGGCCTGTAATTCTCTTTCATTGTGTTGTCTTTATCTGGTTTTGGTATTAGAGTGATGATGACTTCATAGAATGAGCTTGGAAGTGTTCATTGCTCTTGAATTTTCTGGAATAGTCTGAGGAGGATATGTTTTAGTTCTTCTTTGAATGTTTGGTAAAACTCTCCTGTGAAGCCATCTGGCCCTGGGCTTTTGTTTGCTGGAAGCTTTCTGATGACTGTTTCAACTTCTTCCATAGTTATTACCTTACTGATATTTTTAGATTCTTCTGGATTGAGTTTTGGAAGGTTATATCTCCATAGTATTTTAGGAATATCTCCATTTTCTCCAGATTGTCTGGTTTGTTGGAATAGAGTTGTTCATAGTATTTTTAAACAATCCTTTGTATTTCTGTGAGGTCTGTTGTTATTTTGCCTCTTTCATTTCTGATTTTGTTTATTTGGATCCTCTTTCTTTGCTTTTTGGTGAACATGGCTAGAGGTTCATCAATCTTGTTTATAATTTTAAACAACCAGCTCTTGGTTTTGTTGATCTTTTGTATTGTTTCTTTGGTCTCTATGACATTTATCCCTGCTCTGATCTTTATTATTTCCTTCCTTCTGCTTACACTGGGCTTCTCTTATTGCTCTCTTTCTAACTCTAACTTTGAGTTATAGGGTTAGATAATATTCCCATTGTTTCTTGTATTTTGCTGTAGGCTTGTAGAGCTATAAACTTCCCTCTCAAGACTGCTTTTTCTGTGTCCCATAGATTTTGGATTGTTGTGTTTTCATTGTCATCTGTTGCCATTATATTTTTATTTCTTCTTTGATCTCTCTGGTAACCCAGTCATTGTTTAATAGCTTGCTATTTAGTCTCCATGTGTTTGATTTTTATGGATTGTTTTTATTGTAGTTGATTTCCAGTTTTATACCATTGTGATCTGAGAAGATGCTTGATATGATTTCTATCTTCTTCTTTTTTTTTTAAATTTTATTTTATTAAGGTATTTTCTGTGTACATAGTTTACCATTCCCCCCCCCCAACCTCCCATTTATGCCCTGCCTCCCCAGAGTTCTGTGTTCATTGGTTGTACTTATGTTCATGCATACCAGTCCCTCGGTTGTTCTCCTATCTCCCCCCAGGTCTCCTTCCCCTCCCCGCTGTCATTTGGCAGTCTGCTTGTTTTATGGTGACTATCTCAGGACCATATGAATAGAGTCCGCTCCTCCTCTGGTTTTCACTGCCCCTTCCCCTGGGTCCCACTGCTTCCCCTGGGACACACGGCTCGCCCGGGGCACTCGGCCCCCTGGGACACTCGGCTCACCCGGGGCACTCGGCCCCCTGGGACACTCGGCTCACCCGGGGCACTCGGCCCCCTGGGACACACGGCTCACCCGGGATCCCCTTCCCCTTTGGGGGGTACGGTTCACCCGGGGCACATGGCCCCCTGGGACACTCGGCTCACCCGGGGCACTCGGCCCCCTGGGACACTTGGCTCACCCGGGGCACTCGGCCCCATGGGACACTCGGCTCACCTGGGGCACTCGGACCCGTGGGACACTCGGCTCACCCGGGGCACTCGGCCCCCTGGGACACTCGGCTCACCCGGGGCACTTGGCCCACTGGGACACATGGCTCACCCGGGACACCCTTCCCCTTTGGGGGGTACAGCTTACCCGGGGCACATGGCCCCCTGGGACCCTCGGCTCACCCGGGGCACTCGGCCCCCTGGGACACTCGGCTCACCCGGGGCACTCAGCCCCCTGGGACACTCGGCTCACCCGGGGCACTCGGCCTCATGGGACACTCGGCTCACCCGAGGCACTCGGCCCCATGGGACACTCGGCTCACCCGGGGCACTTGGACCCCTGGGACACACGGCTCACCCGGGACACCCTTCCCCTTTGGGGGATATGGCTTACCCGGGGCACATGGCTCCCTGGGACACTCGGCTCACCCGGGGCACTCGGCCCCCTGGGACACTCGGCTCACCCGGGGCACTCGGCCCCCTGGGACACTCGGCTCACCCGGGGTACTCGGCCCCCTGGGACACTCGGCTCACCCGGGGCACTCGGCCCCCTGGGACACTCGGCTCACCCGGGGCACTCGGCCCCCTGGGACACTCGGCTCACCCAGGGCACTCGGCCCCCTGGGACACTCGGCTCACCCGGGGCACTCGGCCCCCTGGGACACACGGCTCACCCGGGATCCCCTTCCACTTTGGGGGGTACGGTTCACCCGGGGCACATGGCCCCCTGGGACACTCGGCTCACCCGGGGCACTCGGCCCCCTGGGACACTCGGCTCACCCGGGGCACACGGCCCCTCCAGGGTGTTGGGGTCGCATATTGGAGGCGCTGCGCTAGCTTCTTGCTAGCATGGCGGGCAGGCTGGGACAGCTGCAGTTGGGCTGAGATGGTTGCAGGAGGGGGGACCACCTTCAAAGGTGTCTCGTTCGGTGTGGGGGCGGAGCAGCTGCAGACATGGAGGCTAAGTTCTGAGGACGCCCACTCCCTGAGCCCAAGGGGTGGTGAGCTCTGTTCTCGGTGGATTTCCTTTATTCTCGGCGGCAGTGGCGGGTGGCGGTGCCAGGTGCAACATTGAAGGTCGCTCCTGTGGTTCAATTACCACTGTAGTTTTAAAGTTCACATGGCGGTGGTGGCGAGAGCTTCGGCTTGGCCATGTGGCATCGGAGGATGGGCTTGCCTGGGTGGCTAATGGAAGGCACTGTGCCATTTCCTCACCAGCGCGCTCCATCTCCCTCCCAGCATGGTGGGTGTGCTGGGAAGATTGTGGGCGGGCTGTGATGGCTGCATGGGGAGAGTCTGCCCTCAATGGTGTCCTCTTTGTTGCGGATGTGGAGCTGCTGTGGATGCAGAGGCTAATTTCTGAAGCCACACTCTCTATGAGCCTGGTGCGTAGTGAGCTCTGATTTCGGTGGATTCCCATTCTTGGGGGCGGCTGTGGGTGCGGCAGCGATGGTAGCTCCTGTGGCTCAATTTCCCCTGTAGTTTTAAAATCCGCATGGTGGTAGTGTCTGATGCTTTGGCCTGGCCATGTGGCAGCAGAGAGAGGATTCTCCGGGTCTGCCAATGGAAGGCGCAGCGCCAGCACAGCTCGCGCGAAGGCCTGGCAGAGCAGGCCGCGGGCGGTATCGGAGAGTCCCCGCGATGTCTTAGTCTTTCAGACTTAGTGGAACGCTTCCCCTGAGCCAGGACAAGCAGCACCACCACAAATATTGGCCAGCTCAGTGCTGCCCCTCTACAGGTGACAGTAGGGGCATCCTCACCTTGGTAGGCCTTTGCTCTTGGAGGTCTTAACCAGTGGAAGGCAGCACGGTACAGAACTGCCCCACCTTCTCAGTCCTCCGCTCTATCTTCTTGAATTTGAAGAAACTTTGCCCGTGTCCCAATATATGGTCTATCTTTGAAAATGACCCACGTGCATTTGAGAAGAATCTATATTCTATGGCTTTGGGGTGAAATGTTTTGAAGATGTCAATTCCATCTGGTCTAGTGAGTCATTTAGAATTGATGCTTCTTTGCTGATTTTTTGTTTAGAGGATTTGTTCAGTGGTGATAGTTGGGTATTAACGTCCCCTACTATGATTGTATTCCTGTCAATCTCTCCCATGATATCCTCCAGAACTTTTTAAAAAAATGTATTTGGGTGCTCCTGTATTGGGTGTGTATGTGTTTACCAGAGTTATTTCTTCTTGATGGCTTGCTCCCTTTAGTATTATGAAGTGTCTTTCCTTATCTCTTGTTATGCCCTTCACTTTGAGATTTAATTTTTTAGATATAAGTATTTCTACCCCAGCTTTTTTTTTTCCATTTCCATTTGCCTGAAAAAAACTCTTTCCATCCCTTCACCCTCAGTTTTCATGCACTTTTTTTCTGAAGTTAGCTTCTTGTAGACAATAGGTATATGGTTATGTTTTTTTATCCAGTCTGTTACTCTGTATCTTTTGATTGGGATATTTGATCCATTGAAATTTAAATATATTATTGATAGGTACTTGTTTGTTGCCATTTTCATTCTTTACCCCTGTGTTCTTTCTTTGCTTCCTATTTATTTATTTATTTCAGCAGACCCTTTAGCATTTCTTGTGGTGCTAGTTTGGTGGTAATAAATTTCCTTAGGTTTATTTTTATTATTATTATTTTTTTTGTCTATAAAGGTCCTGATTCCACCTTCAATTTTGAATGATAGCCTTGCTGGGTATAGTATTCTTGGATTCATTCCCTTGCTTTGCATCCCTTTGTATAGTTCATTCAATTCCCTTCTGGCCTGGTGTTTTTCTGTTGAGAAATCAGTTGATATTCTAATAGGAGATCCCTTGTAGGTAACTTTTTGTCTCTCTCAGGCAGCCTTTAAGATTCTTACTTTGTCGTTGGTGTTTGCCAATTTAATTATGATGTGTCCTGGTGTTGGTCTTTAAAAAATATATATATATATTGATTTTCCACAGAGAGGAAGGGACAGGGACAGAGAGCCAGAAATGTCGATGAGAGAGAAACATCAACCAACCACCTCCCACACACCCCCCACTGGGGATGTGCCCGCAACCAATGTACATGCCCTTTACCAGAATCGAACCCGGGACCCTTCAGTCTGCAGACCAATGCTCTATCCACTGAGCCAAATCAGTTTCGGCCTGGTATTGGTCTTTTGTGGTTGAACTTGTTTGAGACTCTAGTACCTCTTGGACTTGCATAATTTTTTTCTTGCCAATATCAGGGAAGTTTTCTGTCATTATTCCTTCAAACAGGTTTTCTTTAATATATTTTATTGATTTTTTACAGAGAGGAAGAGAGAGGAATAGAGAGTTAGAAACATCGATGAGAGAGAATCATCAATCAGCTGCCTCCTGCATACCCCCTACTGGGGACGTGCCCACAACCATGGTACATGCCCTTGACCAGAATTGAACCTGGGACCCTTCAGTCCAAAAGACAACGCTCTATCCACTGAGACAAACCAAACCAGTTTCGGCTCAAACAGGTTTTCTATTCCATGCTTCTCTTCCTCTCCTTCTGGTACCCTTATTATGGGAATGTTTTTTCGTTTTGTGTTGTCCCAAAGCTCCCTTAGGCTCTCCTCTTGCTTTTTTTTTTTTTTTTAAGATTTATTGTAACTTACAATTTCAACAAAACCAACACAATCAGGCTTTTAACTTGTGCTAAGGTGTTAAACCATTATGTTAAAACCATTAGTAAAAACTATTACCCCAACCTAGATTTAAAAAAAATTATTTGTGGAGATATTTAAAGGGGCTTTATTAACATTAGAGGAAAACTGTAGGCCAATTGTATGCTGTAACTATTTGAAACATTTAACTATAATGACACTTTATTTACTTTGCCTACCCTGTTTTCCCGAAAATAAGACAGTGTCTTATATTAATTTTTGCTCCCAAAGATGCGCTAGGTCTTATTTTCAGGGGATGTATTATGTTTCTATGAAGAAGAATATGGTACACATTTATTGTTAAATGAAAATAAAGGAAATTTATTACCTGTATAGGGTACGGTAGTACGGTAGTTGCCAACACAAACCAGACAAACTGTGAATCCTACATTATGAAGAATTTACTCGTTTATTCAATGACAATCATGTCATCATCTTCTGGAACATCATCATAACAATCCAATTCCTGAATTTCCTAGTGAATTTCTTGTGACTCCATTTCTTTCAGAATCAGTGGACCAAATCTCTCATGTTTAGCAATAGCACTGTCTTTAAATGAGTACTTCTTGTCAAGGTAGCCTGCTCACAGTGCATTTATAATGCAACTGTCAGTGATTTTGTCCCATGAATTCTTCACCCAAGTCACAACTTCTTGCAGTTTAGGTTTCATAAAGTTTCCACGCTGATTTCTCTCCATTCTATTTTCAATGTAGTCATTAAGTTCCATGCGCAAATTGTCTTTGAATGGCTTGTTTATTGCAATATCAAGAGTCTGGAGATAGGCCGTCATTCCTGCGGGAATCATTATCTGATCTATTTTTCTTTCGTGAAGAAATGTCTTCATGTCTTTAGCATGGTCAGTGCTGGCTGCATCCCAGACTAGCAGACCTCTTTGGCTCCCTCGCATAGCAAGCTGCGGCATTAAATTGACCCACTTCCTTATAATTTCTTGTGTGGCCCAGGCCTTTTCAGTTTCAAGAATAAAAACGCCCAAAACACGTTCAATCTTTTCCTTCTTGTCCTTAGAAATGATTAAAGGTGTGATTTTAGTGCCATCCAGATGAATTGCCAAAATACAGGAAACACGTGCACTTTCGTAAGCAGTGGAGGGAATGTATACTAAGGAGGCACCCCGCTGTTCAATTGTTGTTTGAGATGATTGGCCCATAAACACTGCAGTTTCATTCATAGCAATCATGTTGGAAAGATTGTAGTTAGAGAAGTCAGCATCATCAATAAAGGACTTGAATGCAAGTGCTTGCTTAATAACTTGAGTATCTTCCAACCTAAACAATGTTGTAGATCTTCTTAAAGACAGTTCACTTCGCTGAAGGAAATTATCCAGCCAGTGTTGTGATGCTTTGAAGTCTTCAAGGGCTATGTCAAACTGTGGTGCCATTGCAAGGGCAAATTCTTGAATCTGAGCCCTATTCACAACCAAAGCCTTTGCTCTCTTGTCAACAACCCATTCACAGATCAGGTCTTCCAGCTCGGAAAATAATGGTTGCCGACCTGATCCACACTTGCACTTTTTAGCATTTCCCTTGTCCACTTGTTCAATGAGGTTACCATACTCTGCTCGCCATTTTCAGACCAATTGGATACTCAACATCTTCTCTTTGCAGAAAGCAGTAAGATTTTGGCCCCAAGAGTCTTCTACGATTCCTTTCTTGTTACTCCACGGAGTAGTTTTTTTCTTTTTGCGCTCATTTCTAGGGGTAAAAAAAAGGAATTGGGGTTTCAAGATGGGGGCAGGGGGATCACTTAAAATGACACAGGGGGGATCAAAATGGCACAGGAAAATCAGAGGGGGGATTACCATTTTAGTAACCCCTTTTGATCCTCCTGTGTCATTTTGATTGTCCCCTCTGATACTCCTGTGTCATTTTGATTGCCTCCTCTGATCCTCCTGTGTCATTTTAAGTGATCCCCCTCCCCCCACCCCTGTGCCACTGAACACCTTCACCAGACATCCGCCTACCCCTTTCTCAGACATTTACTCCCTGGGGCCTGCCTGGGGACTGTCACTGGGCTTGCTGGGGCCTGGATCTGGGCTGGAGCAGGGTCTGCCACTGACTGAGAACCTTCAGTCATCGTGAAGGCGGCCGTGAGCATCAGGTAGTGTCACCAGAGACAGACCAGCACTCACCACCTTCATCACGTCCCGTCCGCTCTAATCCTCCTGTTCTTCTACACACATCTGCAAAAGTCTCCTCCTCTCTCCTGCCCCGTACTCACTGCTCACTCCGACCTCCGCTCCGCCTCCACAGCAGTGAAGTCAGGACTCCATGTAATGTCACTGGTTGCTAGACGCCAGTCGGGGCGGCCCTAGTGATCAGTTTATGGTAAATTAATTGTCATTTTGAGACAGAGCCTGAGGCCTTATTTTCTGGGGATGCCTTATATTTCACTTAGAAGGAAACCTGTAAGTTGGTCTTATTTTCAGAGGATGTTTTATATTCTGGGAAATACGGTATGTTATAGAGATTCGTAATGATAAGTTTCCAGAAATAGCTGAAAATACTTAGTTTATTAATAGAGAATATTAACTACAAATTTTAACAGTTCACTCCTTTGCCAGGGCATACTGATTTTGAGGTTTGGTGAGGACTAATAGTATCTACAAAATTGAAGTTGCTACAAATGTAGGAGTCTGGTTACAGAAGGCAGCAAAACTACTGGGGTCATACTTTACCTTGACAGATAAAAAAAAATAAGGGGTTTATCCAAAAACAGTGAAACCTTTGTGACAGGCAAGGACTGTAGAAGATGTTTAAAGGAAAATTCAGAACTACATTCATCCAGCAAGAAGAGACTGCACATATGAACTATTACTTAAGAGAGCAACATGTCCGACATGCCTTAAAATACATAGTTGTACTTTTGAAAGAAGTTTGGAGCTTCAAAAAGTTTGGACCACTCTCCCTTAGTCACCAAAATGTCATCTGTGATAGCAAGACCTTGTTTAAACTCCTCAACCTTGACCATCCATATTGAAATGGACACATTGTATGTGGAGTTCTACTGTGGGTATGCTGGTATAATTATAGGCATAAGATGGTACCGATCACTGGGGTTTACCCTTGGGTACCATACAGGCAAATTAAGATTGCATTCTTCAGGAATGCAGAGGAATGCAGAGGAAGAAATCAGAGTAATGGTTATAAGGATGTTTAAATGGCTGGATGAGAAATACACACAACTCAATGAGAACTATAAGGAACTATAGTTTCAATAGCACTGGATTTAGCCATTCCCATTTAGAAAATACCAAGAAAAATTTATGTACAAGAGTTGATGCAATTGCATTTGGATAAAGCAGGCAAGTTCTTGCTACTGTGTTTCCTCGAAAATAAGACATCCTGCCGAAACCGGTTTGGCTCAGTGGTAGAGCGTCGGTCTGCGGACTGAAAGGTCCCAGGTTCGATTCCGGTCAGGGGCATGTACATTGGTTGTGGGCACATCCCCGGTGGGGTGTGTGCAGGAGGCAGCTGGTCGATGATTCTCTCATCGACGTTTCTAGCTCTCTATCTCTCTCCCTTTCTCTCTGTAAAATATCAATAAAATATTAAAAAAAAAAAAAGAAAATAAGACATCCTCCGAAAATAAGACCTACTTCATGGAAACATAATACATCCCCTGAAAATAAGACCTAGCACATCTTTGGGAGCAAAAATTAATATAAGACACTGTCTTATTTTCAGGGAAACAGGGTACTAGCATAGCCCAGGAAACACTACTGAGGAAACCTAATATATTGGAATAGATGTTGTGGAGTTTGGCCCACAGTTTGATAGCTCTCAGAGTTAACCTGAAGTTGTCAATGTTTGGTACTAGGTGTAAAATTTCATCGGTTACCCTGCAACCATTAAGACTTCTTATGCATCTTATATCTAGATTTTTAAGCAGTCTGTCATCTCGTAAGTCCAAGTCTTCTGGAATAGTCTGCAGTGCTAATCTTGCAAATAAAATGTCAATCTCTATCCCATCAAAACACAGTTTGATAACTGGCACAAATGCCTCTTCAATAGCTCATAAATCTTTTACTTCTTCCTATAATTTCAATTTATCATAGAATGAGATGAAAAAGTCATTTCGGTCAACATGCTTTGGTGCAACACACAACACATCAATATCGGCACCTTTTGTGTGTACTCCTAATCTGTAAGATCCAAATGTAAAAATTTTCCCTCCAACATTTTCAATTACAAATTGTGGAAGATTCTTGCTTTCACTGATTTCTCGTATCCACTCTTTTACCAGGTTATTTAATTTTCCCAAAATTAAAATCCTGTGCTGCAGTTCCTCTTCTTTAAAAACCCCATAGGGCTTCAGAGTCTCAATTAGTTTCTGTGTAAGCAGGCAATCAGTCTCCTTGGGGGCTGCTAAGCTGATAGGAGAGGTAATGCCATAGTGCTTCTGTGGCGGCTGTGTTTGCTGTGATCCCTGCGTTGTAACTGGAAACGTCATCGTCTCCTGTGCCAGCACTGCCCAGTCACTTCCCCCCGCCCCAACCACCTCCGCTGCCGCCCTGGGCATGATCCACTGATCATGGGAGGGAGGGGGGGAACTGCTGCAGACCAGGGTCCAACCCCACTCCTGCACCCGCTCCCACCGCTTTAAGCGCTTCTTCTCCTTCCCCCTTGTCCTAACATGGCCTCCTCTTGCTTTTTAAGTCTTCTTTCCAGTTGCTGCTGTGTTTGTGTGTTTCTTCCTACCTTGTCTTCTAATTCGCCGATGCAGTTCTCAGCTTCTTCTAGTCTACTGTTTAAGTCTTCCATTGTGTTCTTTATTGCAGCTATATCTTTCTTCATCTCCTCTTGGTTCCTTTCCATGTTGGTGACGTTCTCATTTAGTTCCTTATAGTTCTCATTGAGTTGTGTGTATTTCTCATCCAGCCATTTAAACATCCTTATAACCATTACTCTGATTTCTTCCTCTGATATGCTGGTAGCCTCAATTTCATTTAACTCCCTTTCTGGTGATTCCTTTTTCTTTCGATTGGGGATTGCTTTTTGTCTTCCCATGTTTTGCTATAACTTTTTTTTTTAGCACCTTACTGTTTTATTTTTTAAAAAATAAATCTTTATTGCTCAGATTATTATAATTGTTTCTCCTTTTCCCCCTCATAGCTCCCTTTCACTCGGTTCCCATCCCACTCTCTGCCCTTACCCCCCACACTCCGCCCCATTGTCCTCATCCATAGGTGTACGATTTTAATCCAGTCTCTTTCTGCATCCCCCACATCCCTTTCCCCCTGATAATTATCAATCCACTCCCTTTCTTTGCCCCTGTTTCTATTATATTCACCAGTTTATTCTGTTCCTCAGATTTTTAATTCACTTGATCTTCCTCTTCTTCAATAATACCTTTCAGCATTTCATATAATACTCGTTTGGTGGTGATGAACTCCTTTAGCTTTTTCTTATCTGTGAAGCTCTTTATCTGCCCTTCAATTCTGAATGATAACTTTGCTGGATACAGTAATCTTGGTTGTAGGTTCTCGCTATTCACCTAATAACCATGGTTTTGAACTCTATATCCAGTCTTTTGTTCTCCTCCATCTCTTTCATTTGAGATCTATTTCCTTTTCTCGGCATTTTCGCTGTTCTTCAGAGTTGGTAGGATGGCTTTGTGTGTTTGGTGTTTTATATGGCCCAGTGGGTCAGCCTCCTCAGTTACCTGAGGTAGACACTCTTGGTGCTCTCCTTTGTAGACTGCGTGTACAGCCTTGTTGTAGCTAAGTCTTTATTGTTGCTGGTATCTCTGGGAGAAAGTGACCTTTAGGCCAATTGGATGTAGGTATCAGCTGTGTCTACTCTGGGATACCTCCTGTATTGGAGACAGTAATATAGGGTCAGACTTGCAAAATTGCAGAAGCCTCTGTGCTCAGCTTGGATGGGGTGGAGTCTCAAGGCTGAGCCGATAGTCTTGGGTTCCTGTTAGCCCTGCTCTTGTGCGCTCACCTGTTTCCACCTGACCTCTGCCTTCTGCGGTTCCCCTGAGTTTCCACCTGACTGTCCCAGATTCCCTGTGCTAAAAGTGTGGGTGCCCCAGGGGCTCTTTTGGAATTGAGAAGGGTCTCTGTAGTCTGAAGCTTCTGACTCCTTCCGCTATGGAGAGGCCGCGGGAACCTCCATGGTCAGACCTCTTTGTATGCACTCACTCTCGCACGACTGTAGACCCTGCCCACTGCAGCTCCTGGCTTCCCCGATCTCCCAGTCTCTGGGTGCCTTTCTCTACAGTCCAGACTCCACCTGTATGAGCCTGGGTCCATGGGGTTTCGGTCGGGATTGGGGTTCAGTATAGTCAGAAAGGGTTCAGTGCAATCAGGACTTCCTTTCCCTTCCCGCCAGCCAGGCATTCGGCCGCACTTCCTCTCTGCGCTCGTGTGTCTCCCTACCTCAGTGCTTTGCGGCTCCCAATCCGATCCGTGAGCCTCTCTCCTTCTTTCTAGTTGTATATTTCCCACTCCACCAGCTTTCTTGTGTTTCTGTATGAAGTCCGTTCTGATTTTAGTTGTTTTTGAAATTGTTGTGTGAGGCGGCAGCTTAGGTGCTTACCTAGGCCGCCATCTTGGTTCTCTTTTACTGTTTTATTATTGTGGATTGTTTCTCCCTAGTATAAATTCTGATGTCAGGTAAGGTTTGCATACTGAGTAAGTTTTATCACTTTCTTTATATCTGCGGGACTTCAATCCAACAATAATTATCACTTGTGGTATGAGTTATAAATTAGGACAAATACTTTGACATATGCCTCATAATTGTAAGACCTCATTTTATCATTTTCAATGAAGTTTCAATCATAGACAAATCTGTGGATGATTTCTATAATGTTGAGTATTTCTTGGGGATTGACTGAAGCATATTCCATTTTCCCTGAGTTTGTAAAATTTTCCAATAGCATGAATTATTCCCTTATGTACAATAAGAGATGAATGACATTTAAAGGCTTTACCACATGCTTTACATTTGTAAAGCTTCTCTTCAGGATGAATTCTCTGGTTTAAAGTGCAATCTGCAGGCCAAATAGAATCCTTACATTGATAAGGTTTTTCTCCAGTATCAATTCTTTTGCGTCTATTTAGATTGAATATTTGACTGAAGACTCTCCCACACGGATTCCATTTGTAAGCCTACTCCCCAGTATGAATATTCTCTTTTTCATTGTAATTTGATGACTGCTGAAAAGATTGGACACATTGACTTCTTTTGTGTGTCTTCTCCACATTAGGACAAACCTGATGTATGTTTTTATTGGACATTTGATTAAAGACTTTTCCACTTTTATAATGGTCCTCTGCATGTTCACTTGTCCATTGAATAAGAGATGTCTTTTGATTAAAGTTTTTCCAGTGTTCAATCCATTGATTACTGCTATCTCCATTATGTGAGCTCTGGTGATAATAGGAGATAGAAAAACCAGTATTATTTCAGGGGATAAATCTTGTATTCCAGGGTTTGCCTTAAAGGCCTGGTTATCTTTAGATGTCATAGCTAGGAAGACCAGGTTGCTATAGTTCTCCAACATCACATCCAGGTACAACTTCCGCTGAGCTGAGTCCAGGCATTCCCATTCCTCCTGAAAGAAATCTATGGCAACATCCCTGAAAGTCAATGGTCCCTGAGAAGCAACCATTTGGTCCTGGTCCTAATAGGGTCTGGGTTGTTTCCCCTCAGGTGATATTATATTGAGGAGACACAGAATGTGCCTTCAAAGACGACCACACAGCCTGTTTGTTCATCAGCTCACCTCACACTCACAGTCAGAAGGACCAGACTTCCAGCCCCACAGGGAGCACCGGCGGCCCCAGAACAGTTTTCAGCAGGAAAACCACACGGCAGGCAGCGGCCCGCAGCCAGAGGCCGACTCACCACCGTGAGGGTATAACGTTTTAATTGTAGGTCTGATTGGTTTGATACTCAGGATCTTTTGGGGATGGTGTTACTGGTGTGATCTCTCAGGTTTCCTGGACTTGGTAATCTAGTGTAGCTCCCTACTTGAGCTATTTGGGTTCTCTTGATGTAGGCCTGTGAATTGGAAAGGTACAACTGTAGTGTCTAGAAGTCAGTAGTCATCCCAATTTTTGCTGTCTTGCACCCTTGATTGAAATTGCACGTGTCCAGTGGAGACTCACAGTGACACCCAGGAACCATCTGTTGGGGTGATGGGTCTCAGGAGGTCTGCTTTCTGGAAAAGCATGACTGTGGTGTCCAGAGTTCTGTAGTTGTGGGAAGGCCAAACTCAGCTTTTGCTACTGCACCTGTGGTGGATATGCGCACACTCCGAGTGGTGGCTCACAGTGTGTCGTCCAGCGAGGAGCGCTGAAGTACTCTGAAAGGCCCTGGCACTGAAACCGTGTAATTGAGGTGTCCGTGTGCATGTATCTAGGATGAGTGAATTCAGAATTTCTACTGCCAGGAGGAGTGCGTCACTGTTTGTCCAAGATAACACCCAGCAAGGACTCACAGCAGTTCCCACAAGCACCCTGTGAATAGATGGGTTCAAGGTTGGAAATGCATACACAGGCTGCTGATGCTTTTGACACAGAGCTCTGATGCACCTTGAGGGGCCTTGTACTGAAGTTAAGCAGCCGGGTTGTATGTGGGCAATTATTCAGGCAGAGGAAATTCAGAATTCCTACTGCGGGGCAGAGCGGCATTTTCTTTACAGAATCACACCCAGCAGGGGCTCCCTGTGGTGCCCAGGTGCTACCTATGGAGTAGTGTGCCTTGGATGCCTGAGTGCAGCTGGAAACTCTTGAAAGTGGTGTCCAGAGTTCTGCCACTGGGGAGGGGAAAGATGCACTTACTGCTGTGGGAGCGGTGCATCTTTGGAGGTGGAGGTCCCAGGGTCCGCAGGTCTGAAGCTGGGGTAGCAGGATTTTGGCTAGAGTGGCTGCTGGGTCGCAGGCAGTGTCAAAGTCCTGTCTGGGTGGTGGTGTTGATGAGTTCCTAGAAAAGCTGCTGTCCCCTTCAAGATGGTGTGGGCTCCATGCCCAAGTCCTGCAGTCAGGGGAGTGCCCACAGTGGTAGTAGCCGCTCCTTGTCCAAGAGAGCCTGGTCTGCCCGCCCCTGCTGTTCCTATGGGGATTTAACTGTCCCTTACTCACTCACACACACACCATACACTCTCCTTTCATACCCTCACTCACTCACTTCCTCTCCCTCACCTCTGTCCTGCCAGTCGCCATCTTTTCTTCTCCCTGGATATAATTTATATAACTTTCCACCATGCTATATGCCAGAGTGTGCAATTGATTGAGACTTGTGTCCCCATAGGCCTTCCTAATACTCTTACAGGAGCCTTAGTACCCTGGTATTGTATCATTATCCTCATCGTAATAATTATCCTTTGTCATGTATGGAATGGTCTTGAGCTGGAAAAATTAAAAGAGGAATAATACAATAGCATTGCACCACAGTGTTTTGAATATGTACTTTGCTACTTAGCAACATTTTCCAGATTTTTGTTAAATTCCACTGAATTTGAAAGATTTTCTTATTGATGTTTAGAAAGAGGGGAAGGGAAAGGGAGAAAGAGAAACACCAAGGTGGAAATGTTGACTCCTATACATCTTCTATTGGGTATCAAGTCCGTAACTCAGGCATGTGCTCTAACTGGGAATTAAACCAGCAACCTTTAGGTGCACAGTAACATGCCCAACTAACTGAACCACACTGGCATGGCCCACTGAATAATTTTTTTTTTTTTAATATATATTTTTTATTAAGGTATTATCTGTGTACATAGCTTATCATTGCCCCCCCCCCCATAGATGCCCTCCCTCCCCAGAGTTTTGTGTCCATTGGTTGTTCTTATATGCAAGCATACCAGTCCTTCGGTTGATCTCTTATCTCCCCCAGATCTCCCTACCCTCTCCCCCCGCCCCCCCCCGCTGTCATTTGGCAGTCTGCCTGTTGTTTTACTGTCACTATATCTATCTTTCTGTTCATTCGTTTATAATGTTCTTTAATATCCATAAATGAGTGAGGTCATGTAGTGTTTCTCTTTCATTGACTGGCTTATTTCACTGAGCATGATGCTCTCCAATTCCATCCAGGTTACTGCAAATGATGAGAATTCCTTCCTTTTTATGGCAGCATAGTATTCCATGGTGTAGATGTACCATAGTTTTCTGATCCATTCATCTGCTGACGGGCACCTAGGCTGTTTCCAAGTCCTAGCTATTGTAAATTGTGCTGCTATGAACATAGGGGTGCATATATCCTTTCTGATTGGTCTTTCTAGTTTCTTGGGGTATATTCCTAGTAGTGGGATTACTGGGTCAAATGGGAGTTCCATTTTCAGTTTTTTGAGGAAGCTCCATACTGTTCTCCACAGTGGTTGCACCACCCTGCAATCCCACCAGCAGTGCAGGAGGGTTCCTTTTTCTCCACAACCTCGCCAACATTTGTTGTTTGTTGTTTTGTTGATGTTGGCCATTCTGACAGGTGTGAGATGGTACTCATTGTTGTTTTGACCTGCATCTCTCGGATAATTAGTGACTTGGAGCATGTTTTCATGTGCCTCTTGGCCTTCCTTCTGTCTTCTTTTGGGAGGATTCTATTTAGGTC
This sequence comes from Vespertilio murinus, assembly GCA_963924515.1. Lineage (NCBI taxonomy): Eukaryota > Metazoa > Chordata > Mammalia > Chiroptera > Vespertilionidae > Vespertilio > Vespertilio murinus. Next base: position 65,456,627 of record OZ004710.1, read on the forward strand.
CATTGCCCATTTTTTAATTGGCTCATTCATTTTCCTTTTATTGAGTTGTATAAGCTGTCTGTAGATGTTGGAGATTAAACCTTTATCAGTGATATCGTTTGCAAATATGTTCTCCCATACAGTGGGTTTTCTTGTTGTTTTGTTGATGGTTTCTTTTGATGTAAAAAAGCTTTTTATTTTGATGTAGTCCCATTTGTTTATTTTCTCCTTAGCTTCCATTGCCCTAGGGTTAGTATCAGTGAAGAAGTTCTTTAGGCATATGTCTGAGATTTTGCTGCCTGCGGATGCCTCTAGTATTTTTATGGTTTCCCGTCTTATGTTTAAGTCCTGTATCCATTTTGAGTTTATTTTTGTGTATGGTGTAAGTTGGTGATCTAGTTTCATTCTTTTGCATGTCTCTGTCCAATTTTCCCAACACCATTTATTGAAAAGACTGTCTTGACTCCATTGTATGTTCGTGCCTCCTTTGTCAAATATTAATTGAGCATATTGATTTGGGTTGATGTCTGGATTCTCTAATCTATTCCATTGATCAATATGTCTGTTCTTGTGCCAGTACCAGGCTGTTTTGAGAACAGTTGCTTTGTAATACAGCTTGAAATCTGGTATTGAGATTCCTCCTACTTTACTCTTATTTCTCAAGATTGCTGAGGCTATTCGGGGTCTTTTATTGTTCCAAATGAATTTTTGGAGAGTTCTTTCTAGGTCTGTGAAGTATGTCCATGGTATTTTCATGGGGAGTGCATTGAACTTGTATATTGCTTTGGGAAGTATGGACATTTTGATGATGTTGATTCTACCAATCCATGAACATGGTATGTTCTTCCATCTGTTTACATCTTTCTCTATTTCTTTTTTCAGTGTCGTGTATTTTGCTGCATATAGGTCTTTTACCTCCTTGGTTAAGTTTATTCCTAGGTATCTTATTTTTTTTGGTGCGATGGTAAACGGGATTACTTTTTTAGTCTCTGTTTCTGTAAGTTCACTATTGGTGTAGAGAAATGCCATTGATTTCTTGGCATTGATTTTGTATCCTGCTACATTGCCAAATTCGTTTATTAAGTCTATTAGCTTTTTGATGGAGTCTTTTGGGTTTTTTATGTACAATATCATGTCATCTGCAAATAGTGACAGCTTTACTTCTTCTTTTCCAATTTTGATACCTTTTATTTCCTCTTCTTGTCTAATTGCGATGGCGAGTACTTCCAGTACAATGTCAAAGAGGAGTGGTGAGAGTGGGCATCCCTGTCTTGTTCCTGTTCTTAGAGGGAATGGTTTTAGTTTTTGCCCATTGAGCATGATGTTGGCTGTGGGTTTATCATATATAGCTTTTATTATGTTGAGGTATGATCCTTGTACTCCCACCTTGTTGAGAGTTTTTATCAGGAAAGGGTGTTGGATTTTATCAAATGCCTTTTCTGCATCGATAGATATGACTATATGATTTTTATCTCTCAATTTGTTTATGTGATGTATCACGTTTATTGATTTTCGAATATTGTACCATCCTTGCATTCCTGGAATAAAACCTACTTGGTCATGGTGTATGATCTTCCTGATGTACTGCTGGAGCCGATTTGCTAGAATTTTGTTGAGGATTTTGGCATCTATGTTCATGAGGGATATTGGCCTGTAATTCTCCTTCATTGAGTTGTCTTTATCTGGTTTTGGTATTAGGGTGATGCTGGCTTCATAAAAGGAGTTTGGCAGTGTTCCTTCCTCTTGAATTTTTTGGAAAAGTCTGAGGAGGATAGGTTTTAGTTCTTCCTTGAATGTTTGGTAAAACTCTCCTGTGAAGCCATCTGGCCCTGGGCTTTTGTTTGCTGGAAGCTTTTTGATGACTGCTTCAATTTCTTCCCAAGTTACTGGTCTATTGAGATTTTTAGATTCTTCCTGATTGAGTTTTGGAAGGTTGTATTTTTCTAGGAATATGTCCATTTCCTCCAGGTTGTCCAGTTTGTTGGAATAGAGTTGTTCATAGTATTTTGTAACAATCCTTTGTATTTCGGCTGGGTCTGTTGTTATTTCACCTCTTTCATTTCTGATTTTGTTTATTTGGGTCCTCTCTCTTTGTTTCTTGGTTAGCCTGGCTAGAGGCTCATCAATCTTGTTTATCCGTTCGAAGAACCAGCTCTTGGTTTTGTTGATCTTATGTATTGTGTCTTTGGTCTCTATGTCGTTAATCTCCGCTCTGATTTTTATTATTTCCTTCCTTCTGCTTACACTGGGCCTTTCTTGCTGTTCTTTTTCTAACTGTTTGAGTTGTAGGGTTAGATAATTTGTTACCATTCTTTCTTGTTTTTTGCAATAGGCTTGTAGGGATATGAACTTCCCTCTCAAAACAGCTTTTGTTGTATCCCATAGATTTTGGATTGTTGTGTTTTCATTGTCATTAGTTGCCATGATGTTTTTGATTTCTTCCTTGATTTCTCTGGTAACCCAGTCTTTGTTCAATAGCATGCTATTTAGTCTCCATGTGTTTAATTTCTTTGGCTTATTATTATTGTAGTTGATTTCCAATTTTATGGCACTATGATCTGAGAAAATGCTTGATAAGATTTCTATCTTCTTGAATTTGAAGAGACTTTGCCTATGTCCCAACATGTGGTCTATCTTTGAGAATGACCCGTGTGCACTTGAGAAGAATGTATATTCTGTGGCTTTGGGATGAAATGTTCTGAAGATGTCGATTAATTCCATCTGGTCTAGTACGTCATTTAGGATTGACGTTTCTTTACTGATTTTTTGTTTAGATGATTTGTCCAGAGGTGACAGTGGAGTATTAAAATCTCCTACTATGATTGCATTGCTATTAATCTCTCCCTTAATGTCCTCCAGCAGTTTCTTTATGTATTTGGGTGCTCCCGTATTGGGTGCATATATGTTTACCAGGGTTATTTCTTCTTGTTGGATTGCTCCCTTTAGTATAATGAAGTGGCCTTCAATATCTCTTTTTATGTCCTTCACTTTGAGATCTAATTTGTCAGATATAAGTATTGCTACCCCAGCCTTTTTTTCATTTCCGTTCGCCTGGAAAATCTTTTTCCATCCCTTCACCCTCAGCCTGTGTGCATCTTTTTTCCTGAAGTGTGTTTCTTGTAGACAGCAGATATATGGGTCTTGCTTTCTTATCCATTCTGTTACCCTATGTCTTTTGATTGGAGCATTTAAACCATTTACATTTAAAGTTATTATTGATAAGTAGGTATTTGATGCCATTTTTATTCTATACCCCTGTGTTCCTTCTTTGCTTCCTATTTCTTCATTTTTACAGTAAACCCTTTAGCATTTCTTGCATTGCTGGTTTGGTGGAGATAAATTCCTTTAGTCTTTTTTTGTCTGTGAAGCTCTTGATTTCATTTTCAATCTTGATCGATAGCCTTGCTGGGTACAGTATTCTTGGATTCAGACCCTTCCTTTGCATGACTTTGTATATTTCATCCCATTCCCTTCTGGCCTGATGAGTTTCTGTGGAGAAATCAGTTGCTAGTCTGATGGGGGTTCCTTTATATGTAACCTTCTGTCTCTCTCTAGCTGCTTTTAAGATTCTTGCTTTGTCGTTGTTGTTTTGCACTTTAATTATAATGTGCCTAGCTGTTGGTCTTTGGGGATTCATTTTGCTTGGGACTCTACGAGCTTCTTGTATTTGTATGGTTTTTTTCTTCTCTATCTCAGGAAAGTTTTCTGTCATTATATCTTGAAACAGTTTTTCTATGCCTTCCTTTGTTTCCTTTCCTTCTGGAACCCCTATTATTCTAATATTGTTTTGCTTTGTAATGTCCCAAAGTTCCCGTAGGCTCTCTTCCTGCTTTTTAATTTTTTTTTCTAAAAGCTGCTCTAATTGGGTATTTTTTTCCATCTTGTCTTCAAGCTCACTGATCCGGTCCTCTGCTTCATCTAGCCTACTTTTGATGCTTTCTATTGAGTTCTTTACAGTAGCTATGTCATTTTTCATTTCTTCTTGGTTCTTCTTCATTTCCTCTTGGGTCTTACTCATATTGTCAAATTTGTCTTCCATTCTTTTTAGCCATCCCATGATCATTACTCTGAATTCTTGCTCTGGTAGGTTGCTTGCCTCTAAATCGTTTACTTCATTTTCTGGTGATGGCTGATTTTCTTTCATAGGCGGGTTGTTTCTTAGCCTCCCCATGATCTATCTTTTTAGGACGCCTGTTTATGTAGTTCTCTCTGTCCTGCTTAGATTTAAAGGTACAAAATACAACACAACCAGGTACAACACACAAGGCACTGAACAGAAAAGTGTTTGCAATAATAATATCCTCCAATAAAGGTGACTAGAACCCAGCTAACAAAATCATACAATCAAATAAACAGAATAAGCAAACCAATCTTACAAAAAAGCATAAAACTTTGATATAGTTAGCATTTAGCATACAACTACAAAGGGGTAGAGAGAAGGATTTTTTTTTTTTTTTTAAGGACAGTGACAAGGTAGGTGGGAATGGACTTGGAGTAGGGGGTTGGGGGTTAGATATACACTGGAAGGGTGAAATTTAGGAGGGGATAAATAGAAAAAAATAGGGAAAATCTAGAGCAGTAAAGAGTTAAGATAAGCAGGGCACCAAAGGGAAAGGGTTAGGAAGAGAGTGATGGCATAAAGGTAGGGTTGAGTTAGAATAGAGCGTTGGAGAAGGAAAGGTATAAATAGTCTTTTGAATAGTAATCCCAAAGGGGAAAAAAAGAGAAAAGAAAGAAAAAGAAGAAAAAGAGAAAGAAAAAAAAAGAAAGAAAAAAAAGGATTATAATATGTCACTTAAAAAGTAGTAATAAAAATAAACAAAAGAAAATAAGATAAAAAACATAAAAAAGGTAAAATAGTAGTAGTAATAATGTTGATTGCCTATAAAAAATGAATTAATTAAAAAGGTAAAATCAAGTGAGGGCAGATGAAAAAATTTCTTGAGTAAACTTTGCAATTAAAGTAGGTAAAAAACAAAAATTAAACAGTTAAAAAGTAAAAATTGAAAATTAAACCAAATTTGCTGTAATGAAGGTCATTCAGTTTCTGTGTTGTTCTGTCTGGCACGCCTGTTCCCCGTCTGGGCGGTAGTTGCAGATCCCTGTGTTTCACTGTTCCTTCGTGTTGATTACAAGTCCTGATTTTTAGGCCGATCTAGAGACCATATGTGCTTTAGCCTCTGGGTGGCAGTGTTTCTGGATGACTTCCAGGACTCTAAAGCCTTTCTATCTTTCCCCCCCTCTCTCTGTGTCTCTGGTCTATGGAGGGCTGGGGGTGGGGCGGTCCCGAGCTGGCTGCACTCCCTGTATCTCTGTGGACACTTCTTGGATTCAGATCCAGATGTGCTGCTCCCCAGATATCCCCCCTCCTAGGAGCCTAGTCCACAGACAGGCTCGCCTCCAACCGGAAACCCTGGGGCTTCCTGCAAATCCAGGCCCAGTCCTTCAGCCTCGGTGCGGTGCGCCTGGCGCTGCGCGCGAGCTGGTGCGCGAGAACTGGTGGGCGGGGGTTGCTGCGCCGAGTGGAATTCAGTCAGAACTACCGGGCCGAGGGGAACTCACCCACAGGATCGCTGCGAAATCTGAGCTCCTCTGAGATCAAGGGCTCGCGCCGACTATGTTCAGTTGGTGTTCCTTGGGTCTGTGGATAATCAGGCCTCCGACTCGAACCTCCTCCCTTCCAAGATGGCGAGATCTCCCCGTGCGCGCCGGCAAGTATCTCCGGTAAGGGACCCAGCCGTGGGTGTACAACTGTTGGTGGCTCCCTGATTAGCAGACCCCAAATTTCCTCTGGTGTTTGCCCGTCTCCTGGCTTGTTGACCAGCACTCCTAGCGCGATCCTCCGCTGCTCTCTCTCTCTTCCTCAGGACAGGACTCAGAAACCGCCCATCTGCTCTTCCGCCATTTTCTCTCTCCACCCCACTGAATAATTTTTAAGAGGAGTTAAATAGAATGGTGTTTGGTAATCAACTTTCTCTTTGCCTGTGGTGCTGCCACAGAAAACATTTAAAGCCCTATGTCTCACTGGGACTTACATTTTAGTCTGGAAAAGGAACTTAGCAGACTGCCACAACAGTGTCATCTATGGATCTTCAGAGCACCTTTGTTTTGTAGCTCACAAAGGCACAGGCATGAAAACTATTGAAATGATTGAATAAAAGCTAAAGCCATACTTTATTGATTGCAGCTCAGCAATGACTCAGAATTGTAATTAACAATAATATCAAAATGACAATGTGGTACCATATCACACCTGTTAGAATGGCTATCATCAACAAATGACAAGTGCTGGCAAGGATGTGGAGAAAAAGGAACCCTCATACACTCTCGGTGCAGCCACTGTGGAGAACAGTATGGAGTTTCCTCAAAACATTAAAAATGGAACTCCAATTTGACCCAGTGATTCCACTTCTAGGAATATATCCCAAGAAACCAGAAACACCATTCAGAAAGGATATATACATCCCTATGTTCATAGCAGCACAATTCAACATAACTAAGATTTGGAAACAGCCTAAGTACTCATCAGCAGATGGCTGGATTCTAAAACTGTGGTACATCTACACAATGGAATACTACACTGCTATAAAAAGGAAGGAATTCTTAACCATTTGCAACAGCATGGATGGACCTGGGGAGCATTGTGGTAAGCGAAATAAGCCAGTCAGAGAAAGATAAATATCACATGATCTCACTTGTTTGTGGAATATAATGAACAACAACAACAACAAAACAAAAATAGAGCCAGAGGCATCAAAAAGAACATCCAACCTAAGAGGGAAGTCAGGGGAGGGGGTTTGAGGAAGGCTAAGAGATCAACCAAAGGACTGTATGTATGCATATGAGCATAACCAATGGACACAGATAGTAGGGGGGTGAGGGCATGTACTGGGGGAGTGGGAGCAGCCTGGGAGAGGGGGGAAGGAGACTTAAGTAATGCATTAAACAATAAGGAATTTAAATAAAAAAAAACCCAACATCATTGCTGTTTACTAGATGCTAGCAATGTTCTAAATAATGTATATGCATTCTCTCATTTAATTCTTGCAACAATCCTTTGAAATATATAGTAATTTTTAAAAATATATATCTTATTGATTTTTTACAGAAAGGAATGGAGAGAGAGAGAGAGTTAGAAACATCAATGAGAGAGAAACATCAATCAGCTGTCTCCTGCATGTGCCCGCAACCAAGGTATATGCCCTTGACTGGAATTGAACCCAGGACCTTTCAGTCTGCAGGCTGACATCCATTGAGCTAAACCAGTTTTGGCTATATATAGTAATTTTATTGCCTAAGTTTACACAGCTAATAATTGGCAGAGGGAGGATTCAAACTCGGGCAGCTTGGCTCCAGAGTGAAAAAAAGACCTTACCAACTGTTCTGAATAAGACGCAAGGCTCAAGTACATTTAGCTTATTAACCTAGAGCTTCCCTTATGCCATGTTTGCAAAGTTCCCTTTTCTGGCTTTTGGTCATGTGTTCAGGAGCCATTAGCAAGATATCCTTATCTTCAAAACTTCCTTTGGTGTTCATTTAACTCCATCTTCATGTGTAAAAGAGATTTTAAGACAGCAAGTGTCCTTTGCCAAAGACAGCATCTATTCTGCTTTAATCTCTCATCTCGTGGTTCTTTTAAGAATAAATAGCCCATTTAGTTTTCTTCTATTCTTGTGTGAACTTTTAATTTAAAAGAATATCTATAGAGATTTAAATAAAATCTCTGAACAGCTCAGGGCTTACGGATTCACTTTCATTTGATGTATGACCCAAAGACTACTTGCATCAGAAGCATTTGGGGACCTAGTTAAAAATGTAGATTCCAGCTTGGCAGGATGTGGCTTAGTGATTGAGCTTCGACCTATGAATCAGGAGGTCATAGTTCAATTCCTGGCCAGGACACATGCTTGGGTTACAAGCTCAATCCCCAGTAGGGGGTATGCAAGAGGCAGCCAATCAATGATCATCTCTCATTACTAATGTTTCTCTCTTTCTCTCTCCCCTCCCCCTTCCTCTCTGAAATCAATAAAATATTTTAATGCAAATTCCAGACAACTATCCTAGACCTACTTTCTTTCTGAGTTTATAAATCTACATTTGTAAAAGGCTTCCCAGGTAATTCTGATGCACCTGAAAATTTGAGAACTGGCACCTCAAAATCATGTGTATTTGGTGTATAAAGGAATAATGGCATCAGGAACTAATGACCTAGTGCTGTGGTTGGCAAACTAGCTCTCGAGCCACATGCGGCTCTTTGGCCCCTTGAGTGTGGCTCTCCCACAAAATACCAATGTCTGGGTGAGTCTATTTTGAAGAAGTGGCATTAGAAGAAGTTTAATTTTTAAAAATTGGATTCTCAAAAGAAATTTCAATCGTTGTACTGTTGATATTTGGCTCTGCTGACTAATGAGTTTGCCAACCACTGACTTAGTGGACCTGGCTCTACAACTAATTTCCTATGTGACTTTGGGAAAATCAATTAATATTTCTGAACCTCAGTCTTCTCATCTCTAAAAAGGGACATATTTCGTTTTTATCCTCTCAAAGTTATATAGATCAAATATAAATGGTGTGAAAGTTCTTTAGACTTTTATAAAAATAGCACACATTATTATTATGGGTGGGGTCAGGGAGAACAGACTAGAGGAATGCTGTTGGCAAGGACTGAAGGGAAAAGAATCTAGTTTCTTTCTTTTTCCCGTCAGAGTCCAGACAATGGATTGTAGTATTGTGGAATTTTTCAAGGTTCTTTCCAAGTCACAACCTCCCCCTCCTTCAGGCATTCATAGTTTACTGTTAACAGTGAAAGAAGGCCCCTCTCTTCCAAAATATTCCTTTAGTTGAAAATCTATCTGAACAGGTTGAGGTCAGCTCCAGGTTCTAATTGGTGACCAACATGACACTGTCAGACTATAAGACACATCACCTTTCCTCTTATTTATTAGGGCAAATATAATTGAACAATACTTGTCTGAATATTAGTGGAGATGAAAAAATAAAACATACTTTTGTTCTCATTCATAATTGGGCGCAGAAGTGGTACATGTAGTCACAGGTAAACAACTTAAAAGAAACAGAAAATACTGTTCATTCTTCATGCTTAATGAGTCCAAACATTTATTTCTGATATAAATGGGGGATCACTTTATTTTCAAGATGCATTACCCTACTTAGTTCCCCTTCTTTACCCTCCACTCTCAGAAGTCAAAGGATTTCATAATGGATTTCAACACATCTAAGATTCAGACTGGCTCTAGGATTGCGTCCAAACATCTGGCTTTCAACTTCTGAATGCCTAGGTCATTTCTGCCTCTCAGAAAAGAATGTCTACCCGTTCTTGTCAATTCCCTGAGCTCCATCTCAGTGACTTTCTCCTCTGCTATTTTGCCTTTCTGACCAGGAAATGGATTTCATTAGCTTTAGCTTGCAGAGAGAGGCTGTACCTGAGGTGACCCCAAAAGTCGTTCAAATATTCCATCCAAAGGCAGGCAAATGCTGTATGGGAAGTCACAAAGAGAAGGGGGAAAAAAGAGAGAGAAGAGATGAAATCAGGCTTTGATGAGCAGTTCAGCCCGGCCAGTTTCTTGGAAGGGAGCCAGCGCTGGTAAAGCAGCAGCAGCTCTGGGTTTCAGTCAGTCTGGAATGCACTTCAGTACAGCCCAGCCTCCATCTCGTTAAAGGCCTAGCGTTTGATGATTCAGCTGCTTGCCGGCTGCCAGGAGAAATTTGGCCAACTGTTTGAAAAACACTGTCTGCCCCAGACCACACTTGTTTTTATTCTCTGCCTGTTGTCAGGGGCCCCTTCTGAAATGGAACACCTCAGGAAACCAGACCCAAACTCTGAGGAGTATAGGCTACCTCTTGTGCTCCATTTTCAAAAGCAATTATACCAAAATAGGGATTGTTAGCAGCAAAGTAGTTGACCTAGGGATGTTGAAAGCAGACAATGCGTTATCAGGAAATGATCTCTCATTAGATCTACTTTAGATCAAATGAAAAACATAGTGTACTAGCAGACTCACCAGTCATTAAAGGCACAGCTGAGATCTGCCATTGCTGAACTCCCCATATATCAGTTTGTTCAAAGATGCAGGTTAAAGGGTAATGGTGATACCCATTTGGGGAAGGGATTGAGCAAGATCCTTGACTGTAGGCTGGACTCTTGAACTTTACTGTTTGCTTCTGAAAGATCCCTTAGAGCTGCAGGCCCAACTTTCCAACAAAGAAAGCAGATCCTCAAAGTGGACTGGGTTGCCTCATGCAGACATAAACATATTACCTTCAACATTGCTTATCGGTTAAGAGGATGGCCTTTGGAGCCAGACTGCCTGAATGTGCAGCCCAGCTACACCGCTGATTAGTTTTATGTACGTAGGACATTTAGTTCTCCGTGCCTCACTTTTCTTATCAGTAAAATCACTGCACCTTCTTTATAGGGTTGTGAAATATAGAGGAAAAAGTTAATTCATGGAAAATGTCTAGAATAGGGCCTACCATAGGATATGCCCTCAATAATAGTGTTAATTATTAATGTTATTCTAGCCAACAAGTCTTCTGTGCTCTGTGGCAGTGACTGAGAACACAACTATTTCAGTAAGACAGTCTGGGTTTTGAATCTTACTTTCACCACTTACTTGCTCATTGGACTTAGGTGAGTTATTTAACCTCCATTATCCTCCATTTCTCCATCTGTAAAATGGAGAAATAAAACATAGTAGAAATGGAAAGTGGAACTTCTCTCACCTTAACTCTTACATGGTTTAATGGTCTCAATGGTTACTTGGACCAGTCAGCTGAAAAGGAAACCAGCTGGCAGCAAAATCAGAGTACATTGGCAATTACCAAACTAACTCTTTCATTTTACGAAAATGTGGGTTATCTGTCAGACTGGTCCACTCACTATCTCTCAATCTATCCTTTATTACTCTTGAATGGTGAAAACCTGAGTGGCAACTAAAATAAGGGAGAGAAACAAACCCCTGACCCCCTAAACCTTACCTGTGGCTTGGCATGGACAGTGATTTGCAGGGAAGATAGTGTGAACTTGCTGAGAAACGAAGCCAGTCCAAACAGTTGCAATGATTATTTACTTCTTTCATGTTCCAGCATGTTCCTCAGCTGGGAAACATCATGCTTTAGAACAGGGGTGAGGAACGTCTGGCCCTTGGACTGTATAAGGCCCATGAAATCATTTGGTCTGACCCTGCTAAGGCATTCGGGGTGAGTTAATTAAATATTTGACCAAATATAGCAGGCTAATTTTTAAAATATATTTTTATTGATTTCAGAGAAGAAGAGAGAGGGAGAAAGAGATAGAAACATTAATAATGAGAAAGAATCATTGATCATCTGCCTCGTGCATGCCCCCGACTGGGGATCAAGCCTGCAACCCGGGCATGTGCCCTGACGAGGAATTGAATCATGACCTCTTGATTCATAGGTGAATGCTCAATCACTGAGGCATGCTGGCCAGGCAGCAGGTTAATTTTTAAGTTGATAATTTTGTATGATCCATGAATAATGTTATAAATACCCAAATGGCATTTGGAAAAAAACAAAAAGAAAGGCTCCCCACCCCTGCTTTAGAAGAAGAAAACACGATGCCTTTTCCTATTTTTCCTTTTTCCTTCACTTGCTATGTGAACATGCAGGGAAAAAACCCACATTTTCTCCTGCTCTTCAAGCAATAAATACACTGGGTTTGATAGTTCAGCTCTATCTTGGGTCATGAAAAGAAACTAGATGAAAATTGACAGATTTTTCAAAGAATGATTTAATGTATCACCAGAGAACTTGGATCCACAGAGTTGTAACCTGACTTTTGTTCAAATCTACAGAAATACACATGTAAATCCTGGTGAGGAACATCCTTGCATAAGACTGTAATTCTGCAAAGTCCAAACTATTTCTCTCCATTCTATTTCTTAATTTTAGTGTGGTTTCAAAGCAGCTTTAAGAGCATTTTGATGTCTGGTTAATTTTGCCCTCCCCAGGCCCTTCTCAACTTTCTTGTCCTTCCCTCTTCATCTTTAACATTTTCACCAAGTCTGAGAAGATAGAGACACAGTTAACCCCTTTTAGAAGCCCTGCCTTGCTTCCTACAGAGCAGTTATTAGCAGTCATTGCTTTTCAAATTTCAAGAAGGAAAGAAAAATATGTGCAGGATCCATTTCCTATCTATATATATAAAAGCTTAAGTGACCATTGCAACTGAATAGACAACTGAACAGGCTGTGTGGGGTGACTAGACTAGCAGGGGTGTTAGCGAGGGACGACCAAATGACTGAGCAGCAGGCTGCATGGGGCAACCAGGCCAGCAGGAGGATTAGTGAGGGGCAACCAAACTAGTGAGGAACAGGCTGCATGGGGTGACCAACCCAGCAGGAGGATTAGTGAGGGGTAAGCAAACTACTGAGCAGCAGGCTGCGAAGGGTGACCAGGCTGGCGGGGGAGGGGAGGAGGCAGTGAAGGGCCGTAAGAGATGACCAGACTGGTGGATGGTACAGTTAAGAGTGACTAGGCCAGCAGGGGAGCAGTTAAGCGCAATCAGGCAGGCAGGCAGGCAGGCAGGTGAGCAGTTAGCAACCAGTGGTCTCGGATTGTGAGAGGGATGTCCAACTGCTGGTTTAGGATCAGGCCTAAACCAGCAGTTCTACATCCCCTGAGGGGTCCAAGATTGGAGAGGTTTCAGGCTGGGCTGAGGGGACTCCCCTTCATGAAATTCGTGCACTGGGCCTGTAGTTACTACATAAGAACAGTGAAATACTATAAAGTGGGTTCTTAGCACTTTAACAGTTAAATTAGTGAATAATACTTTAATAGTCACTGTAAATTAATGGGCTTTAATTCTTTTTTTAAAAAAGTATATTTTCATTGATTTCAAAGAGGAAGGGAGATGGAGAGAAAAATTGAAACATCAATGATGAGAGAGAATCATTGATCAGCCACACTGGGGATCCAGCCTGCAATCCAGGCATGTGCCCTGACTGGGAATAAAACTGTGACCTCCTGGTTCATAGGTCGATGCTCAACTGCTGAGCCAAGCCAGCTTGGGCTTTAATTCTTTTTTTTTAATATTAGTACATATGTCTCCTTTTTACCCCCATTGACCCCCTCCTGGCCTCCCCTAACCCTTGGGGCTTCAATTCTTAATAGTTATTTATAGGTTACAATGGAATACTGAATAAATTGTTCTGGTAGAGAGATTTCTATGTGTCAATTTCTAAAACCAATTTGAGGTGCAAAGTAAAGTTTGCTGGGCTGTGGTGGAAAAGCAAAAGCAGGCCTGTTGGCACTGGTTTAAAGAAGAGCAAGGCTTATCTTGTCAGAGACTTCAAAGGCAGTTACATTTACCCAAGTGGGATGGAAGAAGAGGACATTGGTTCTTAGAAATAAATGGCCTAGCCTTTCATATCTGTGGGGCCAAAACCTTGAGAGTCAAGTTCCTTAAGGATTATTGAGCCCCTGATAACTGGCTTATACCATTCCAAATCTGAACTGTACCAGAATCCACTGCCTGTTTTCTGCATAGGGTACGTCTACCTCCTTGGTCAGGAAATTCAAAGAAACAGCTTACTGTATAGATTATATATCACAGTATAATGTAATGATGTAAAATCAGAATGAAGATACTAAGGTTCTAAGAGGTCTTGTTATCTCCTAATCGAACAACCTCTACCACCTAAATATTTCTTGCCAGAACTGTGTCCTTTTATTTAAAGTCAGAACATCCTCTCCCTGGAAAGTGCTGAAAATACTTCATGTAAACAAACATATTAGTAATTGAGCAAAGAGTGGTTCCTTTTTGAACTTGAGAAATAGGCAGAGACGAAAGGACTAGTAGGGACTTCTAAGAGAGCAACAACTTTATAAGAGGAGCTGAATGTGTCCAGTTCACCCAGTGCTGAGTATGCCACAGGTTTTTCATTGACTTTGGGTGAACTGGTCAATCAGTTGACTTATTAATTCCTTTTCTAAACCATTTACACCCTAATCCCACATTATTCATCACTTCTTACCTTCACTTCCTTTCTAAGGTATTTACTGCCAATAATATTAGGCACCATTAATTACTAATTTGTGAATACAGAGGTCTGTAAACTTCTTTTTTTCTTACTATTTCCAACTCTGCTTAAGGCTTTTTAAGTCAGCCCACACACTAGGTTTGGACTGAGCTCTTTTCCAAGAGATATCAGTCATTTCACATCTCAGAGGAGTCTTTTTTTCAAAGATGTTTCAAGTAAACTCACTTGTACTATATTGCAGCTTCTCAAGATGTCTAACTTACTCTCCCAATCTTCCTTAGAATAGTTAGTATGATTACTTTGATATTATGGAAATGTGAATGTCAAATCATTGGTGTATAAAATTTATTACATGGAAACTATCAAGACTTTAGAACAATTTTATCAAATAAGGATCCCAAGTAAAATTATTAAATCAGGAATACAAACATAATTTATGTAATTCACATGAGGGAGAAGCTAGATGCTTCTGTTTATAGCCAGGTGTGATAGGAGGAGGAGGAGTAAAAGTAGAAAATGGGAAAGAAAAGAGACTTAAATTTACAGTATAATTCAATACACATCCATTACATTCTATGTCATTTAATTTGATTTCCAGATGAAGGCTGATGTTTGGCTGTATAGCAAGTATGCAGCAGTATGGCCAAGCCAATTGTTTTCCACAGGTGTTGCTGTGATTGGTCAGGCCTGTGATCTACCAGTTGTTAAATACTTGAAATATTACTTAAAACCATACCAACCCTACAAAATAGATATTAATTCTAAAATGTGGTTAGTTTTGTCTATATTTCAAAGAATGTCACAGAGAAATTAAGTGCATCTACAGTAAGCAGTGGAGCTTCACGTGAATTATCTCATTTATTCCTTTTGAATGCTTCTTATGAGGTTTTATACCAATTTTACAGATGAGGGTATCAAATTAGATAATGATGTCAAAGTGATAGTTATTTCTCTTTAAAAATATATTGCATTCAATATTTTAGAGAATTACTTTAAAACCATAAAATTGTAGGATAGAAATGGGTCTTATATATCTACTTCAGTGATTAGAAAAACATTTTATAAATAAAACCCTTATTTCAATAGAAATCTTATTAGAAATAGCAATAAGTACAATCAGGAAGCAAAATGTAGTGGAAACAAAGGTGGGTTTTCTCAATTCCCTGCTAATTCTGCTCTTTTTTAGCCTCAGAAAGTCCTATGTGCCCCTGCTTAGAACTGTAAGTTCTCACAGAAACTCCATTTGAAGCTCACTTATATAATCCATATCTTCATGTTCAGATGGGCCTGAGATCCAGAGAAGGAAAGGGACTTGCCTAGTGTCATCCAATTCATAGAAGGAGAGCTTGGACTAGGAAAGCATACACCACATACAACATAGCAATGTGTGTTTTTTTATGTATTAGTAATTTCAATTAGGAAATAGGAAAGATGTCTTATTAGACCCAAAAATCTCTGAATTAGGATAAATAAACTTTAAGTAGGTTATTTTAATTCATATATTTTGGCCATAAGAACAAATAAACAAAATAACCCCTTCAGCTTAAATAAAATATTGTCAAGCAAACAATATCTTTTGCCCAATATGTTTTCCCATGCTGTTTCCTTTCCTAAAGCTTACCTCTCCCAAACTCTAGTTTTAGCAAATGGTTGGTCAAAAATGGAAATAGAAAGTGATAGGTTCTCGATTTTTTAAGTCAGTTCCATGTGGGGTTTTTTTTGTTTTTTTAAATATATATTTTTTAATTGATATTTTACAGAGAGGAAGGGAGAGAGATAGAGAGCTAGAAATGTCGATGAGAGAGAAACATCGACCAGCCACCTCTTGCACACCCCCTACCGGGGATGTGCCCGCAACCAATGTACATGCCCTTGACCAGAATCGAACCTGGGACCTTTCAGTCCGCAGACCGACGCTCTACCACTGAGCCAAACCGGATTCGGCCAGTTCCATGTTTTAATAATTTTTTTCTATAAGCTTTCTCAAATAACAAATCAAGCCATGCAGAATAATTTATGATGAAAATCAAGTTTCCCTTCCCATTCCCCAGTGTCACTCCTGGATGGAGCCAAGGCCAGTATCAAATTACCTTGGATCACAACATTCATTATGTGTTGGAATAGAAGGGTTTATAAGCAACAGTTACCAGCTGTAGTTACTATAGTGTTCTTCCTATTTACATTTGTCTATGGTACCCCAAGATTGAGATCCTTAAGGATAAAGATATGGTCCTCTGTAATACCCAAAGAAGAGTCCCACCTTATTGGGAGTGAACAATTGAACTGGGACCTAAACTGTCTTATTTATTATTAGATTTGATGATTTAGCACATGGTACTCAATACATGTTTACTTAGGAATGTTAACCAGCAAAGGTCTTAAGCCAGTATAGTATCATTTCACTAAACTATTTGCCTCAATTTTATGACTGCAGTACTGCTGGCAATCACTGGGAGTAACCAAGACAGCCTACTCAAATATTATCATTCCTATGGCCCTAAGCAAGTACCCTTTAAGGAAAGACATAGAAACCTGTGAATGGAGGTAGGTCCTGACACTGACCTTGGTTCAATCCAGAAATTAATAAACAAGTAATAGCTGTTGCACTGATCTAGGATGGAATAGGTAGGAGGTAGACTTACCTCCTCCCAGAACCAAACTGGAATCACATTAAAATATAAAGCAATCAACCTGAACAATCAATTAAAGACTAGCTGGACAGAAGTCTTATAACCAAGGATTTATAGAAGAGTCACATTAAGACTGATAGAATGGGGAGAGATGAGAAAAGGGCTGACCCCACTCCCATGGGTGATGGTTGAGATTCAAGAGGGATATCTCAGCTGCAAAGGTTGTCCCTAAAAAGCATGGGGTCTCAACTCCAAGCCAAACTCCCCAGCTCAGATCACCAGAGTTGGGGAGAGGCACCCACATAACATCTGTCTATGAAAGTCAGCAGGGATTCTGTCTGCCAGGAAGAGATGGGAGTCTACTAAAGACTTTTTTAAGAGTCAGGTACCCTTTTTAAGAGTCAATGCACAAAATCTTATTCACAGCCACTCACCCTGGGCTCTGGCAGAAGGAGGGCAAAGTGGACTAGAGTCATATGAGGAGAGACTAGGGTTTGTGGCTCTGGGGAGAGAGCTGAAGGGAGAGCTGCTAAGATCCCTGTACTGAGTCCCTCTCCCATACCACAGACACCATCTTTCTAGGGTGGAGCACTCCTCTCCTTAAGTCATCAGCCTGGGGGAATATAATAGCCCTGTCCTCCGGACTCCATGTTGATCCACCCTGTGAAGCTCACACCCTGTGGATGAGTCAACTGCCTGAGTCTGGGTTTAGAGGTTCAGGCAGACTCATGGGATTTCAGTGACTGAGTTGTAGAACTCTGTATTAAGAGCCATTCCCTTATCTTCCCGTGAACCTGATGGGCACATTCCCCTTATGGGGGCTTTACTAGCCACACTCTCTGGATTCCTTGTTTCCTCGCCCTACTAAGGTCAGGCTTTCTAGAAGGTCCAGGCAGAGTCTTGGACAGAGTGAGTTGTGTGGTTCTGGGGTGGTGGCTATTTTTCCCTTGAACACCCAACTGGTGTGGGGCCCTCCCTTCATGCAGCCACATCTTGATTTGTTTGGGCTTGATAACTGCTGGCCTAACCTTGATGACTACCTGAGACTGTCATACCACAAAGATCTGTGGGCACCTGGCCAGTTGCAGCTAGAGTTGGTATATCCTGGGACTTTGGCTGAGTGGCCTACACTAGCACTGAGTTTGAACTTGAATCAATCTAGTGAACACCACTTGCCCCTACCTGGTGACTCACTGAGAATATGCCTCTTGCAACCCGAGGCTCTTTCAATGACTGAGCCTAACAGGCAGCCAGCAGGCAGATGAAAGCAGAGGAAGGCAGAGGCATATCTCAGAATGCTTGGGGCCTTTTGATGACCTTCCCCTGAGCTTGATGCAGGTGGAAGCCAGCCTTGGTTTGCACCCTGGTCCTGCCGATGCACACCAAGGCCAACAGAGGCAGCCACAAACTGTGGGACACTTTGTAGCTCCAAAAAGGTTGCCCAGGGACAGTCATAGACAGCATCTGACATTGACCTGTACCAGAATGCCTCTAAGAGGCCCCAGAATCAACACACCCAGAGATGAACTTCAGAAAACATCTAAGCAGGACTCATCAGAGCAAGTGGCATATCCAAAGAATAATCTCAGCAAGTATCAGACCCTGCAGGGGCGAATTCCACTTTGGGTGGTCAGCACCTGAAAATAGTTCATACACTGTGGTCAAGAAATATTAAAGGATCTTCTTTAAGAAGGAAAAGGAAAAGGAGAAGAAGAAACAAGAGAAACATAGTTAAAAGAATAAAATGACTACAAATACATATCTATCAACAATTACTTTAAATTCAAATGGATTAAATGCTTCAATGTAAGATATATGGTAGCTGAATGATAACAATACAAGACCTTACATATGTTGTTTACAAGAGATCCATTTCAGATCAAAAGACACATATATTGGAAGTAAAGAGATGTAAAAGGAATTTTATAAAAATTGAAACAAATCAAAAACGCTATAGTAGCAATACTTATATCACACAATCTAGACTTTAAAATAAAGACTATAACAAAAGATAAAGAAGGATCCAGCAATTTCACTTCTGGCTATTTATCTGAAGCAATCTAAAACACTTAATTATAAAGATAAGTGAACCCATATATTCAATTCAATATTACTTATAGCAACCAAGATATGGGAGCAACATACATGTCCATCAAGAAATAAATGGATATCCCTGACTGGGTGGCTCAGTTGGTTGGAGCATCGTCTCCTACACCAAAAGGTTGTGGGTTTGGAGGTTCTAGCAGGGAAGCACAGCTACTCATATACCCTTGACCAAAGACCAGTCCTCACCTCTGGGGGGAAGATTATCCTCTTCGATGAGTGCACAGCTTCAGGAGGGACGCACATGGATCAGTGAGGGAGAAAGGGGACACCCACCTAGCCAGCCAGATCAGCTGAATAAATCCTGGCAATCAATGGGGTGACAGATATCGCAGCCAGATTGCCCTCAGAATAGCTATCATCAACAAATCAACAAACAAAAAGTGCTGGTGAGGATGTGGAGAAAAAGGAATCCTCTTGCACTGCTGGTGGGAATGTAGACTGGTGCAGCCACTGTGGAAAACAGTATGGAGTTTCCTCAAAAAACTAAAAATGGAACTCCCATTTGACCCAGTGATCCCACTTCTAGGAATATATCCCAAGAAACTAGAAATACCAATTAGAAAGGATATATGCACCATGTTCACAGCAGCAAAATTCACCATAGCTAAGATTTGCAAACAGCCTAAGTGCCCATCGGCAGATGAGTGGATTATAAAACTGGTACACCTACACCAGTAGTCAGCAAACTATGGCTCATGAACCACATGTGGCTGATTGGCCCCTTGAGTGTGGCTCGGCATTAGAACCACTTCTTAAAATAGACTCGCCCAGGCCTAAAACTGACTTCTGCGCATGGGCCATGAAGTTTCAATCGCACCGTACGTGCGTGCCCACACGTGGTATTTTGTGTAAGAGCCACATTCAGGGGCCAAAGAGTCACATGTGGCTCATGAGCCACAGTTTGCTAACCACTGATCTACAAAATGAAATACTATGCTTCAAAAGGAAGAAGTTCTTACCATTTGCAACATCATGGATAGAACTGGAGAGCATTATGCTAAGTGAAATAAGCCAGTCAGAGAAAGATAAATATCACATGATCTCACTCATTTATGGAATATAATGAACATAAACTGATGAACAAAAACAGATCCAGAGATAGAGAAACATCGATCAGACCGTCAAAACTTAGAAGGAAGGTAGAGGAGGGTGGGAGTAAAGGGGAGAGATCAACCAAAGTACTTGTATGCATCCATATAAGCCTAACCAATGGACACAGACAACGGGGGGTGTAATTGGGGGATAAGGACACGTATGTAATACCTTAAGCATAAAGAAATTTTTAAAAAGGTTGTGGGTTTGATTTCCGGTCAGGACATATACCTAGGTTGCAGGTTCCATCCCTGGTTGGGGCGTGTGCAGGAGGTAACCAATTGATGTTTCTCTCTCACATCAATGCTTCTCTCTCTCCTCCTCTCTCTCTAAAAATCAATAAACATATCCTCAGGTACGGATTTTTAAAAAGAAATAAATAAAGAAATGGTGCATATATACAATGGAATATGACTATGACTCAGCTATTTAAAAGAATGTAACCTAGACATCCGCAATAATATGAATAGACCTAGAGAGCATTATATTGAGTGAAATAAGTCAGACAGAGAAAGACAAATGCCAGATGATTTCACTTATATGTGGAATCTATAAACAATATAAATGAATAAGCAGAACAGAAACAGACTCATAGATACATAGAACATTTTGACAGCTGCCAGAGGGGAGGGAATTGTGGGACTGGGTGGAAAGGAGAAGGGATTAAGAAGTACAGATTAGTAGTTAACAGAATAGTCACGAGGTGTAAAGTACATCATAGGGAATATTGTCAATAATATTGTAATACCTACGTATAGTTTCATATGGGTGCTAGTTTTACTGGGGTGATCATTTTGTAAGTTATATAAATATCTAATCACTATGTTGTACACCTAAAACTAATATAATATTGTACATCAACTTTAATAGAAAAATTTAAAAATAATTCAAAAAACAGAACAAAACAAAAAATAAATAAAAATTTAAAAATGTAAAAAAAAAATAAAGATGTCGTATAAGAGAAAGTAACAAAATATATAATGACATTTGGTTGTAATTGTGACCTGTAAGGTAAAAAATAAAAATAGAGAAGAATACATATGTTATACAATTCCACAATATATGTATCAAAAAACTAATGTCAGCAATCACTAACAGCTAGTGATTAACAGTTTGGTGTTAATCTGGTTGGCACTTCTTAATCTTAGTCATTAAAATCTTTCATCAGTGAAGTTAAATATTATAACTCTACTGAAATTCAGTTCATAGATCATGAGAGTAAACACGAGTACAATTATTATTTGCTAAGTTCAACAAATTTTCTTTTGATCTGCTAGCAGCCCTAAATGAGTACAATTTTGAGAAATATTGCCAAGTAGCAAACCTTTTTTTATGTCAACCTTTCTAAAGTTGTTTAAACTGGACAAAGTATTTGACCAGCCTATTCCTATTTTTTTCATTTTACATAGTTAATATTATGATGACTGGCAGATTGAAAATATTTTAATGAGTTGGGATAAAATGTTTTATTAGAAAAAGAAGCTATAAATTCTTAAAAATAAAATTTGAAAAGAAAGTTTATCTATTGAATTCAGTTTTCAAGGAAGAAAACTGAGCACATTTTTGAGAATGTTATTTTCTGAGTTTATAGACATACTATTTTCTCTGAAGCCTGAGCAAACAATAGCCTCATGGCCTTTGACACACCAGAGTTATTGTGGGAATATCACATCCCACTTTGATTCATGTACTCTGGGCGAGGAAAACTAATTTGGAAAAACCAAACTCTTGTTAACTTTCCAATGAAATTAGACTCGCTTCGTGTGTTCCCATTACTTGACTTTGATTGGAAGTAATCATACTTTTTTCCTATGACTCTGCATGATTAGAAAAACTCACAGCAGCACTTGGTGTCTAGGTTGTCTTAGCCTGACCCAAGCAATCACTCTGGTATTCATCCCAGTGAGGCGTAGTTACAGACATTAGAAGAAAGCCACTTTATAAAGAATTGATGGCATTTTGTAAAAAGTGGGGGAGGCTAATAAAAATATTTGCAAAAATTTAACACTTTGTAATCAACTTCTTTTCAGAGTTCATCTTTCTGTATATATCCAGTGCTTCTACCCTCACCGCCAATAATTGAAAGGTTTCCCTCTATCATTAGTAGAGATTGTCCCCAGTGGATTGCATTTGTTATTAGTAGATGAAGCATACAACTAGTTACTGAAATCAATTATTTAAAATTTTGGAAGTTGAGCAGGAGTTTGGCAGCGATTTTAGGGTTTAGTAATGCAAGGATCTTTAAATAGACGCGATCTGAACCACAACCAAGAAGCATGCCATGATCTTGTAGGGGAACAAATTCCATTATTTCCTCCAAAAGACTTTTAAAGAAACCTTAGAAACAGTCAAGTATGTCTTATGATAAAAAAAAACCCAATGAGACACATTTTGAATAAATAGGTAATAAGATACACACAAATGATGTAATGTCCTCCTGGTGTTAACATTAGTAGAACTTTTTCACAATTAAATATTTTAAGATGTTGTCTTTCCATCTGTAGATGGTTTTAACATGAAAATATAGTAGATGAAATGGATAATTCAGGTTGCAAGTCTATAAATTTTATATTCCTTTCCAACTGCATGTTGTTTCCCTACCAAGATATCATCTCAGCAGTTTGCCAATTACAATAATGTGACTATTTTGAAAGAATGTTTGAGTTCCCAGCAAAAATAATTTCAAGGAGATGTTGCCATTAAAAAAATTCACAAATGAACTCCATACTTCCTTATCTCAATTGCAGGCACAAATATAAAGGCAATATGACTTTTTCATTCAAAATATGTGTATTTTTTTGGGGGGAGGACCAACACAAAATATCATGCTCCCTGTTAGAAAAAGGCACCAAAGTAAAGGTACACTGTCTCTACTGCTAATGTGAATTTGATAGCTGTGTTCGGTTACTGATAATAAGACATATATTTTGTTCCCCATGGTGCCTATTTTACTACCTCTGATGATTTTATTTCTGTTTAGATTTGCAGGCTGTCTTATATCTGTGCCCATGGCAAACCACTGAAGATAAAATGTGCAGAAGAAAGAAAATGTGGTTTATTGGATGCTAAACTAAACTGAAAGTCAGCAGACCTCAGTTCTATTTCTGGCTTCTCTTTGGATAAATCATACCTTCCGTGACCTTGAGCAAGTCATTTACTATCACTTTACCCCAGATGGCCTCATTATAAGAAAACGCCAATACCACTTTTTCCATAGCATAATTTATAAAGTAGGGAATAAATGTAAAATGCATTCACTGAATAATTGCTCATCCAGAATACTTCAAAGCCCCACTGCCTAATGGTACACTCAAAAGTACAGCTGAAAACAAACTGCATAATAGCAGTGAATTCCATGGCTTGCATATCCTCAGGTGAGATCCGAGGGGTAGTAATGGAGGGGGAAAAAGGATAAACCCATGAAAACTATTTGCAAATATTCTCTTTCTTTCCCTTCTATTTCTTCCGTTCTTGATCTTATTGGAAGAAGAATGGGAATTGCTGAATGTTGCCTATACTGGGGATATTCACGATGATGATACTGTTGACCAGAGGAAAGTTCTACCTGAACAAGACAAGGGAACAACAAAAGAGGGTTTCATGGGTGAGAGGAAGGGGAGTGGTCCATCATCTGTCCCCTTATCATGCAATGAAAGTTTCAGAAAGTGAAACCAGTATGATTTGTCAGAATATCTGGGATTTTTTAAGCAATTAGGCTATAAACCAAGCTGCTCTTTTTGGGGCAGATCTGGAAATATGACTTTAAAAACTAATATCTCATCCTGGTTGGTGTGGCTCAGCTGGTTGGAGCATTGTCCCATACACAGGGTTGGATTCCTGGTCAGGGCACATACTCAAATTGTGGGTTTGATCCCACGGTCGGACTGGTCAGGGTGCTTACAAGAGGCAACCAATTGATCTCTCTCTCTCTCTCTCTCTCTCTCTCTCTCTCTCTCTCTCTCTCTTAAATAAAAACATATTCTTTAGTGAGGATATAAAAAAAGTTAAAAAGTCACATCCCAGAAACACATCTTTAGCTATATTATGTAAGACATTAGTAAAGCACAATTCCTTTTTTCAAAGTAGCTCTACTCCCCACCACCATTACCACCAACACACACACCAGAAGAAATTCAAGGGTGTATTTATTTTATAAACTGAAAGATAGTTAGATCAGGTGAATATTATTTCTGTTCTATTTTATGGTATTAAGTTAATTGAATATAATAATAAAACAGAATCATAGAATTCTGGAGCTGGAAGGAGCATTAGAAATAACCCAGTCATATATATATATATATATATATATATATATATATATATATATATATATATATATATATATGTTTTGTTTGTTTTTTGTTAATCCTCATCTGAGGACATTTCCATTGATTTTTTTTAAGAGAGAATGGAAGCGGGGGAGACACACACTGAGAGAGAAAGAGAGAGAGAGAGAGAGAGAGAGAGAGAGAGAGAGAGAGAGAACATGCCCTGGCCAGGGCTGTGGATCAAACTTGCAACCCAGGTACATGCCCTTGACCAAGAATCAAACCCAGAACTCTTAGATACACAGACAGATACTCTATCACTGAGCCACACAAGCCAGGGCAACCCAGTCATTTTATGGTAATATAAAGTGAGACACAGAAAAACAAAGTGATTTGCCCACAATCAACACTTAGTAAATATTGAGACTATAAATATAATTTTCTGAATCTCATTATACCAGTAAATATTCCATTACTTTGATCTTACATTGTATGACCTGACAAGTTTCTAGAAGTAGTACTATTTGAATTTTCCTTCTTTGTATAAGTGATCCAACTCCTAAATAGAAAGCCAGTTACTGACTTTAGTTGGATGTTCCTTAGTTTTTATTTTGGTTTTAATTTTTCTACCAGTATGGCATAAATTATTAATTATGATGATTGTTATTATTAGCCCACCAAAATGAAAGTAGGAAAAAAATATTAAGAGGCTGAAATGTGTGGCCCATTAAAGCCATAGAAACTTCTACAGAAAATGTTAATAGGGAAGAAAATTACTGATGATTAATTTTCCTCCCTAAAGATAGCAGACCAGATTCATCTTTTCTAAAGCAATCTTCTACAAATTTATGGCATTGCCAGGGCCAGTACAAGCACATAGAGTGATTCTGGCAATTTACAAAATAGTACTTCCTATAGGCAGACAGATTGAGAAAAAAAAGTCGTCTCCTTTTAGGGGATCAATTACAAAACAGCATAGCTTCCGAAAGCACCTGAGCTAGCAGAATTTCCTCATCTCCTTCCCATCCACTCAACACCCTTGTGCAGGGTTGCAACCTGCACAACTTGAAGCAGAGACTCCGGGCATTATTCTCTTTATTCCAAACACTGTAACTTCCATCTACATCTTTTTCTTTAGTAATAAGCTAAAATTCAGCTGTGGAAAACACAGTCCTGAGTTTCCTTGGCTCAACATCAATATAAATAAAGACAGGAGTTCTAAATCTCTGTAGTATCCTAGCAATAAGCATGGACCCATTCTGGTACATCTGTATACTGTCTTCTCTCTAGCCAAATCTTACTGATATTTTAAGGCCTCATCTTCTCTTCCAATAAGTCTTTGCTGACTCATTCCAATCCTTATTGATATTTCTTCCTTACATCTCCTAAGACTCATTGTCTGTTCAGGATTTGGCATTGATTAATATGATAGTAAATGGCATTTGGTGAGAGGATGCACTAATGATTAAATCACCAGGCTGCACAGATATAACAACTGCCTCTCTGCAGGAGTGGTTTCAGGGTAAGGTGGAAGTCCATCCAGAGACTAGCTATTCTCTATGTGGAGTAGGGAGATTTAAAGTATATAAGAAAAGAAGAGACCGAAACAAGATGGCGGCCTAGGTAGTCTCCTAAGCTGCCACCTCATTAACAATTTGGGAAAAAACAACAGCTAAAATCGAAAGGGATCGCACCAGACCCACAGGAAAGCTGGCAGAATGGGATGACTACAACTGGACACAAAGCAGGGCGCCGCTGCTGCCATGTGGAGTTTAAAACTAAGGGGGAACCAGACCCACCAGAGCTGCTGCTGCTGGGAATGAGGGAAGCCAGACCTCCCTTTGCCCCGCCCCGGGCCCAGGGAGTGGGCCATTGGCCAGCATGCCAGGGAGCGAGGAAGCCGATGCCGGGCCTCCGCCACACCTTCGGCTCCTGCCCGGAACAGGACGCCTTCAGGTGTGGTCTCCCTGCCCGCAACCATCTCAGCCAGCAGCTGTCCCAGCCCGCCATGCTGGTGAGGAGATGGTGCGGCGTCTCCCTGCCCGCAGCCATCTCAGCCCAGCATCTGCACATGCCGAGCTGGTGAGGAGTTGGCGCAGTGCCTTCCGTTCCCCGCCCTGGCGAGTCCTTCCTCCACCACCGCATGGCCGGGCCAAAGCTTCTGCCACTGCCGCCATGTGGATTTTAAAACTACAGGGGAAATTGAACCACAGGAGCAACCGTCACTGCCGCACCCGCCACCACCGCGATTTGGGGGGGGGGGGGAGCTGCAGAGAGCAGGGCTCGCTCTGCTCCGGGCCCAGAGAGTGGGCAGCTTCAGAACTTAGCCACCGCGTCCACAGCTGCTCCGCTTCCTCCCCGAACGAGACACCTTTGAGCGCGTTCTCCCCACCCGCAGATGTCTCGGCCTGCCCGCAGCTGTCCCAGACTGCCCGCCCGCCCTGCTGATGTGGAGATGGTGCGGCACCTTCCGTTCTCGGCCCCGGCGAGTCCTTTCTCCGCCGTCGCATGGCCGGGCCGAAGCTTCTGCCACTGCCACCATGTGGATTTTAAAACTACAGGGGAAATTGAACTACAGCAGCGACTATCACTGCCACATCTGCTGCCGCAAATGAGGGAAACCCGCCAAGAACAGAGCTCGCTCTGCCCCAGGCCCAGGGAGTGGGCGGCTTCAGAACTTAGCCTCCACGTCCACAGCTGCTCCGCTTCTGCCCCGAACCACACACCTTTGGGCGCCATCTCCCCGCCCACAGCCATCTCAGCCCGCCTGCAGCCATCCCAGCCTGGCCACCATGCTGGTGAGGAGCTGGCACGCCACCTTCCATTCGCGGCCCCGGCAAGCCCTTCGCCCATTGGGTCCGCCGCCGCAGGGCAGAGCCGGAGCCTCTGCCGGGACCCCAGGGAGGGGCACCACTGCTGCCATGTGGATTTTAAAAATACAGTGGAAATTGAGCCACAAAAGCCACCGCCTTCGCTGTTGTCGTGAGTGAGGGAAACCCACCGAGAACAGAGCTCACTCCACCCCGGGCCCAGGGAGTGGGCGGCTTCAGAGCTTGGCTTCCGTGTCTGCAGATGTTCTGCTGAGACTCCTTGGAGGGCGGTCTCCCCGCCCGTAGCCGTCACAACCAGCCCACCGTGCTAGCGAGGAGTTAGCGCGGCGCATCAAGTTCTCGACCCCAGTGCTCCAGAGGGGCCGTGTGCCCCGGGTGAACTGTGTGCCCCCGGGGGGAGGGGCGGTGTGAACCAGAGGAGGAGTGGATTCTATTCATGTGGTCCTGAGATAGTCACCATAAAACAAGCAGACTGCCAAATGAGGAGCAGATTCTATTCATTTGGTCATGAGATAGTCACCATAAAACAAGCAGATTGTCAAATGACAACGGGGAGGGGAAGGAGACCTGGGGGGAGATAAGTGAACAACCGAAGAACTGGTATGCATGCATATAAGTACAACCAACGAACACAGAGCTCTGGGGAGGGAAAGCATGAATGGAAGGGGGGGCAATGGTAAGCTATGTACACAAATAATACCTTAATTAAAATTTAAAAAAATAAAGTATATAAGAAAAGAAGTGCATGCTGCCCAATGCTCCCAATACTTGATTGTGCTTCCCTGAATTTCTTCTTAGCCTGTAGTACAGGTGCCCACCCAGCCAGTGCTTCCAAAACACGGGTCTGATCCTTCACATGGCTCTTGTGAATAGTAATTAAAAGTATGTCTCCTAAATAATGGAGGTGGGGCTTTTCTCAACTCCATTACTTTCAACATGAGAAACTTCTATAGCCTATTTTAAAATGTGAAAAAAAGAATCAAGAAAGCTACTAAATTTACTGTCATAGTAATGAAATTTGTTTTAATAATTTACCTGATCCCTTGAAACAGTTGTCAGCAGATGCCTCCTTTCTTGAAATTGCTGCATGTTTGAGTAAAAAAGAAAAGAGAAATTTCAAGTCTACTTTTTCATCTTGAAACATAAAGGAAGCTGAGCAGGGAATGGAAGGAATAACAGGAATTGATGTGGCTCTGGCTGATACCTTATCAAATATGTATGTATAAGTGTTTCTTTGTTTCTACCGGTTTGTAATTGTGGTGCTAATGACTGTTACATTTTGAGGCTGCTTTGAAGTAAAGCTTGCCTTTCTGTGAAAAAACAAAACAACGCAAAAAGAGAGACAGGGATAAAAGGCCACTTTACTTCTCTTTCTTTCCCATAACCCATTTCAAATCTTAACACTCCATTTATGAAAAGGTCAAACATGATGATGAGATAATAGAAGAAAAACAATAGAAGAATACTTATAATCTCCAGTGCCTAGGTAGATGTGGGTATGGTGTGGGGGGGGGGGGGCGCGCTTGAGTTTGGTGTACAATTCCTAGATGAAAATTCCTTGTGACTCCTTTTACCTAGCCATGTGCAAGTACATGGACAACTGTAAGATGGATGGCCTAGCTTGCTTATAGCAGCCCCTATACCTTTATGGAATGAAAAGAGCCCACTTCACCCCATTACTATATTCACTAGTAGAGTGAGGAGCCTCTAGAGACCATTATTTGGGGGACATTTGATACATATATTAAAACCTAAGATGGTCTCTGACTGTTTTATAAAAGTTTACATTGATCCTCAGAAAAATTAGAAATTCATTGAAATCCAGGCCAATACCCATGCTGCTTCTATTTCCTAAATGGCTTGACTGAGACACATAGTAAGTGCTCAGTCAATATTTGTTATGTTTCAATGCAAAAATAAATTTTTAATTTTGAAACACAATCTGACCTGGTTTTACAGATATGAAGATAATGGTATGGCATATTATATATTCAAATGAGGTAGAAAAATAATTAAGAACTGACAAAGGGCCCTAGCTGGCTTGGTTCAGTGGGTAGAGCATTGGCCTGTGGACTGAAAGCTCCTGGGTTCAATTCTGGTCAAGGGAACATGCCCAGATTTCAGGCTCGATCCCAAGTGGGGGTGGGGGAAGCATGCAGGAGGCAGCCGGTCAATGATTCTCTCTTATCATTGATGTTTCTATCTCTCTCTCCCTCTTCCTTCCTCTCTGATATAAATAAAAAATATATTTTTTAAAAATAACTGACAAAGGAATTTAAACCATTAACAGTAGCTCCACGGGATGAAAAAGAAAGCATACTCTCAGACCTTCTAATTATAGACAAGGCTCTGTGAGTTCATGACATTTCTTTATAAGACATGCGATGATTTTTTTTTCTGTCTGGAAGCAACACACATTCAAGAATTGAGACAAACAACAATAGAACAAAGGCTGTAGCTCAGCTGTTGGGAGGAAATCAATTCAAATAACTCATAATTTGCTGGTTGACACATCATGATACATTAAGCCAAGTGATGGCACCTGGCTCTCAAGGCCCATTTATTCTTGCTGAAAAGGAAAATCTCCCCCTGCCAACCCCTTTCATGTAAAGCTTATAAACCAAAGTGTTAATTGATATCAAAGGGCTCTAAACATGCTTCCTAACAGACAGTTCTCTTTTTGCTAGGTTACATGACACAACTTTCTCAAAGTGAAGAATGAGCTAAGAAAATGCTTTATGATCTCTATTATAAGCCGTGATGAGAAATTAAAAGATTCAATATGGGAGAGGCATGCAGCATGGCAGGATATCTGTATAATGGAAGATTGGTTCACAGCTCGAGGTTTCTGGGGAAGATGTTTTTATTAGTAACTGGGGTTAGAGAAAGGAAGCACAGACACCTCTGTACCTTAATAATAGCAGGCAGAAAAAATATGCACCATTTCATCATGACCAGCTACTTATTGTCTCTGAGAAACCAATAAAAGTGGAGTTCACAGAAGGAAAAAGTGGGGGAAAGGCTGCCCTTGGGTAGACTGAGAAGGATAGTCAATAGGAGTATACTGCTGGTGATGAGAAAAGTGGTAAGTGTTTGGAGCAGCTTTGAAGAGTATTCACTACAACATTGTTGGCTATAAGTACATATTGCATGAAGACTTACTATATGACCATTTGAACTAGTTGAGATGGGGGTTAGAGCAGAAATGTAGCCACTTTCTGCAAAGAATATATCATCTAGTGGAGACAAGGTTAATAGTGACCATTGAGTATTATTTGTGTCAAATGGTGCTTTGCATGTGTTATCTTACAGCATAATCTTCACAACATCGCAACGGAGTAGGTACTATTATTCTCTCTGTTGTCTAGATGAGGAGACTGAGTTCAGAAGATGTTATGCATCTTGTGAAAAATCATTCATCCAGTAAGTGACAGAGCCAAGTTGTGAACTGTGGTCTTACTCTAGAGCCTATGTATTTAATCACTAAAGTAGAGCCAAATGTAAAATGGGCATAAAAATGGTGTCAGCCACAGAGTTGTTAGGAAGATAAAAGTGTTAACGTATGAAAACAAGAGAGTGCATGGCATAGAGCCAGTGTTCATTGTCAGCTATCTTTATCTTTATGTCAGCAGTGTTTTTCCTACACCTTAATACATAAGCCCTTTTTATATCATCCTTACCAGGTAGTTCCCAGCTTCTGATTATACATCCTTCCAGGGGCAGGAAGCTCAGTATTTGAGCAAGCTGCTTTATGGTACAACAGCTCTTGTTTAGAGGGATTTCCTTTTATCAGCTGAAATAAACCTTCCTGTAGCTTTTGCCCACTTGCCCTACTTCTGCCACTGATAATAACAACGAATACGCTGATATCGCTTTCCACTTGACATGACAGATTGAATATGGCTAGAAATAGAGAATCATTTAAGATTTTTGAGCTGGAGGGGAAAAAAACACATAAGGAAAGGCGAGCCTAAGGGAGATGTGTTTAATGAGAATAAATAGAACTGGATTGGAGAGTGGTGAGAATGGAAAGAGGGAGGTCAGTGAGCAGTATGTGGCAGTGATCCAGGTCATATGGTCTAGGACAAGAGCAATGGCAGTGAAGATGGAGAAACAGCATAGATAATGGAAACCTTTCATGGATAAATTTGACAGGGCTTAGGGACTGGCTAGATATGGAAGGGGAGATAAATAAGAGAAATCTCATTGATGACCCTCAGTTTACAAACCTAGCTGTTGGAAAAAGACAAGTCTTTTTGTTTGCTTTGGTTGGTTGGGGGTGGCATGCATTTGGAGGGTGGGAAGGTGAATTTGACTTTAAGATGATAATTAAATTAGTCTATCCCTTCATAAAATATCCAGTATGTAGAAATAGGTGACTGGCAAGAGATATCTGGGTAATAGATATTAATTTTAAAGTTATCAGCCAGAAGGGTTGAATAGGTTAAGCAAACTGTTAATTCAGGGGTTCAAATGGCAAAGTGAGAATCTGAATGTGGTCTAGTGGGTGGGTTAGACCTGTGTGAAATTCTGAAGGACCTGGGATTCTGAATCTCTGGCTGCTCTTTCAGCCTCAGCTGTCCCCTTTTTTTCTGTGGGTGATGCCTGCTTTCCTACCACTTAAATCTCCAATATTCTTATCTCCCTTCATTTGCCCTCCTATTAATGTTGTGAAGAAGGCAAAATTAATTTTAGTGGGTCAAGGTGATCATGTGGCAAGAACATAAACTAAGGCTCAAGAAACCTAGATTATCATCTTAACTCTTTGGTTCCTCTTTCTAAATCCTAGAAGGTCCTGAAGGGCCCTAAAGCTCAAAAAATCAAAGTGCCAAATCTAGTGTGGCTCCATTGTTGTGCATCATCCCATACACTGAGAGATCGCCGGTTCCATTACCAGTCAGGGCACATGCCTGGGTTGCAGTCATGATCCGCAGTAGAGGATGTGCAGGAGGCAGCTGATTAATGTTTCTCTCTACGTCTCATTTCCTCTCTTTCTATAACACCAATAAAAACATGTTTAAAAAAACAATGTGTGTCCAACCTGTCTATATTGAATATTGTCCCAGTTCATTGACTAAGTGCTGTGAACTTGTTATCAGATTCTCTATTCACATTAAGGTGCAAGAGACAGAGAAAAGCTTAGCACATCCTACTGGGGGAAAAGGAATAAATATGTTTAATAAATAATCCAGAAACAATAGTATTTGATCTTGGAATGTATTCTGATATAGATATCCAAACATGTGCCTACTAGTACAATCACTCACTTCTCATATCCTGAAATCAGCTGATGGTCACTGCTGGAGGTAGTTAAGACGCAGTAGAGGGAGGGTGTAGTTGCATTGAATAGACTTCTCATAGCGGAAACCTAAGGTTATGTGTAAATTTGTAGATACATATAAAGATGTCTGGAGGATCATATATGAAACAGTTAACAGCAGTTCCTTCTGGGGAGAATAAGATCAGAATAAAGGGATGAGAGTGAAAGGAGACTCACATTGCTCTCTAGATAGTTCAGTATATGAATTTTTACATCGAGAATGTATTCCAGCACTACTTGTATAACATACAAAACAATAAAAATGCTTTCCCTTTTTAAAAAAACAAAGAAGACAACTGCTTATTCCATCTCAGAAGCTAAAAAGTTTAGAGTAGTACTTTTGGTATCACAATAATAAGTGACTTCATCTTAGGGCACTTGTATTTTTTGAACGGTGGACAATGTCCTCCTCTCTCATCCCAAAATAACCAGTTTCTCTATGCTCACAGCCACCTAAGAAACAGACTCAAAATAAAGGGTATTTTAAAATTAATATTAAGCAAAGGAGAAATGGGGTGTTTGAAATGCCATCAGGAAGGCTGGCTGGTGGGCTACAGACCCCAAAGTTTAGCCAGGCAGTATGTAAAGCAGTAAACCAGAAGGGCCTCTCTTTAACCTCCTCCCACCATCCGACAAGCAAGCAGAAGAAAATGTGAGTGGTGTGAGTCCACTGCAGAGGAGGGGAGTTCGCTATTGCAGTAGTGACAATGGCCCGCTTCCCTAGATCTGGCACATTTCAGAGCCTGTTGACGTGTTGCTGCCTGCTAAAACATGATGTGGGAAGAAGAATGAATGTAGGCAAGCTCGGCTAGCCACTCAGAGGGAAATGATCTCATTTCTCCTGCTGGGCAACCCCCAGTTGATGGTAAATGGAATAAGACAGGGTAGCATTTAAATTGCATCATTATGTTTTTTTCTTGAAAGCCACAAGTTTACAGATGAAGGCTTTTGTTGTCTCTTGAGTTCTTTGTCATAGATGTAGCCCAAGAAGGAGAAAGATCCAAAAGTTTTGGCCAAACTTTCATTCTGCTTCTCTTTGGGAATATTTCCCTTATTTTTTTCAAATGTACAGGGGTGGCCTTTGGCACTTGTTATGTACTGGCCGGTTGGAAGTCATGAATATTGGAGCCTTTAATCCATAATCTCTTCCAGTGCAATTTGTCTATGAGATTTCTTTCCTGTCCTGCCAGAGGGTAGTAAAGTTATAATTCATGATCCTGTGATCTTCAACATGGCTTCTGGCATAGTGAGTAAGTTCTTTGTTCTTTTAGGACAGAACTGTCAGTCATCCCTAAACAGCCCTTCATTTTTGTCCTAAACACTGACTCATACAATCATAGATTCTCAGGGATGGAAGGAAGCAGAGAGGTCGTCTAATCCAACCCCTTGCTACTTGACTCCAGGCAGTGCCCAGGCATGTGAATTACTTCATGCCCCAAATAAGTAATAGTTCGTGAAATGAAAAGAGTGATTTGTGCGGGTCAGAGATGAAACACCTCCAAAAGAACTTTAAAGAGATGTGTGTGCTAAAAGGTATAATGTAGGAAAAGGCATATTTAATAACACCTTTGTTTCTCTGTGAATTAATCAGATACAAAACCAAATTCAAAACTGAAAAGCTATTAATTATATAATAATAATGATAGTGATATGATGATGATGATGACGATTAAGAGCAGTTAAAATAAGTTAAGGTCTTTCTGAAACATTGCTATTTGTCTGGCATGGAACTAAATTATTCATGTGAATTATGTAACTGTCAAATTACTCCTATGGGTCTGATATTATCCTTCATTTTACAGTTGAGGAAACCTGGGATTTAGAAAGATTGGAATAGTTTGCCCAAGGTCATATACCTATCAAAAGACAGAAGTAATACTGGAACCCAGAAATAAGTCTTTCCCAGGCCATACTACCCTATTATTTTCAAAAGAAGACAGGTACTGTAGAAAATAGTCTCAAGCTACTGAGGGGATATGTTTCACAATTTTTCCCTAGGCCCCTGGAGATCCTTCTTAGTTTATAAACCCACATTTGAGCCAAAGCAAAAATATTTCTTGCTTCTATTTCTTTGCACAAATAACATTTTGGTTTCAATAAAGAACAAGAGAATTGCTTCCTTGAACTTTGATTAGCCTAGTAGGGCATTTGGAGCAAGTGATATTTTTAAAGGGAAAATAACAGCATACGGTCCTGGATGGCTGGTTTTACAGGAAATAAAACTCAACTTTATCCAAAGAATAAGGACCTTTCATATAAACTCTCTGCCCAGCTAGTCAAACACCATCACTCCATCTATTTGAAGTTGTGTTAAAATGTCTCAAGGATAAGTGTTCCTATTAAGTATGTCATCCTTTGAATACTGTCTTTTAAAAAGCTGGGTTACTGTGCTATAAATAAACAGCAAAAGGGGGTAAGAATGCCACAGGAATAAGAAACCAGAATAAGTAACTCATGCTTATATCTTACATCCATACTTTACCAAGTGCTCTCCCATACTTTATTTTAATTGATTGTAACAACACTCTGCGAAGTAGGCAATAGTTTATTTTTCTAATTTGGTGAGATGGAAAACTAAGAGTTTAAGAGGATCATTCAAAGATATCTGATGAGATTATGAAAAAGGCAGGACTAGGATCTAGGAACTTTTAATATTGTCCTATCCACATTGAATAGTTTTATACCAATGGATATTATGTTTATAATTTTTAAATCATTATGAAATATCTAATAATTTTATTATTCTCCTTTGGTGTTAAGGATTTTGGTGTTAACAAATGTTCTTGTTCTTTGATCTTCATGGGAAATTAGTGTATGACAAAGGATTATTAGTATGTGATATCAGTGCTGGAATCTCCTGAATCTAATTTTTAAAAATTCAATATATTTTCATTGTCCTCACTAAAGGTTAGCCTACATCTTTAATGAGTTTCTAAATGTGATTGGTTGTACATTTAAAAAGAAGGAGGGGAAATAACACTAATTGAATATTGACTACTTGATGGATACTTTATGTATATTATCCCATGTAGTGCTTTCAATACCAAAAAAAGGAAAACATCACAACCGTTCCACTTTACATTTAAGAATTGATCTTAGAGATGTTTAAAAAACATCACAAAGTTTTCACAGATATCAAATGGTGATGCTATGATTCAAACTGGTGTAGTCTGATACCAAAGTCCAGGTTTATAACAACTGTACACACTGCTTTCTAGTAGTTAAAGCTACAAAAACACTAATAGTTCATCTTGAGTGTTTTATTATCTACCAACCACTGTGCTAATGACTTGGCCTTTCTTATTTCAAAGTTAAAACCTATGAAGTAGGTACTAATATTATCCGCATTTTATAAATAAGGAAACTGAGATAGTGATGTTAAGTAATTTAAGTCACACAGATAATAAGGGAAGGAACCAGAATAATTATTATACACCTCTCATTTTCTGTATTAGACAGCACAGCCTATGAGTGTGAAAAAGGAGTAAAGAATCACTTTGAAACAAAAATTTGAGTTGGCATGTATATGCACAAAATCATTTATCAAGAACTCAAGGCCCATGAATTCTCAAGGTTACTAACCAGTTATGGGGGAGTGGAGAATTTCTGATATACTAAGAAGCCCTTAGTGAAGACAGAGTCATTAAATAAACCAGTACGGTTAAGAACAGAAGTGTTCAACTGGGGAAGAGTTTACTATTTTGTTGAGTAGGATGACATTAGTTCATGAACTTGAGTCCTGACATATATAATCTTTAGTACTTCTTTTGGAAATTTTATAGATGAAAAAAGTAAAATAGTGATGCAATGAACTGCAATGTAATGACACATGAGCTATGTTGTCAAAATATACAAAAGATAAAGTATTTATAGACAGGCAGGTATCAGTTAGGATCCCAACTCTGCTGCTTCCTAACTGTGTAAATCTGGTCAAGATACTTGAATTCTCTGAGCCTTAGACTACTTTTCTTTAAAATGAGGCTAACCATGCCTATTTCACAGGGTTGTTGTGGGCATCTAACAGGTTTAAATATGCAAAGCACCTAGGCCTGCATTTGGCACATAGCAGTCACTCAATATATATCCATACTTTTTGCCTTTTCCTTAAGAATCATTATTTAAAATTATTCTCCATACAGGAGCTTCATCAAAAATTTAAAAAATTAAACTGCCTTATGACCCAGTGATTCCACTTCTGGGTACATATCCAAAGAAATCTAAAACATGAATTTGAAAGAATATATGCACCCCTATGTTCACTGCAGCATTATTTACAATAGCCAAGATATGGAAGCAATGCAAGTGCTCATAATAGACAAGTGGATAAAAAAGTGGTCGTACTTATATACAATGCAATATTGCTCAGCCATAAAAAAGTGAAATATTACCTTTGCAACAAACATTGAGAGACCTAGAGGGCATCATGCTAAGTGAAATAAGTCAGTCAGAAAAAGACAACATATGATTTCATTTATATGTGTGTTCTAAAGAGCAAAATAAATGAACAAATAAAAACAGATTTATAGATACAGAGAACAGACTGATAGTTGCTAGAGGGGAGGATAGTTTTGGGGCTGGGTGAAAAGGGTAAAGGGATTAAGAAATGCAAATTGGCACTGGACAATTTGGCTCAGTTGGCCGGGCATCCTCCCGTACACCCAAAGGTTGCTGGTTAGATTCCCAGTGAAGGTATATGGCTGGGCTAAGGGCTCAGTCCCTGATAGGGAGCATGCAGGAGGCAGCCAATAGACATTTTTTCTCTCATATCAATGTTTCTCTCTATTCTCCCATCCTCTCCCTTACTTTCTCTCTAAAAATAAATTTTAAACATCTTAAAAAAATAAGTACAAATTGTTAGTTACAAAATAGTCCCAAGGATAGAAAATATAGCATAAGGAATACTAGTATAGCCAATAATATTGTAATAACTAAGTATGGTGCCAAGTGGGTACTTAAAATATCAGGGGGAACTACTTTGTAAAATATATGATTTTCTAAGCACTATGCTGTACACCTGAAACTAATATAAAATAATATTGAATATAAACTGTAATTGAAAATAAAATAAGTTAATCTCCATCAGAAAGGACTTTTTAAGATCTGAAGAGTAAGTATGTTTACATGTATTTATTATTAGTAATAGTTTCATGTTATTTTGCCATTTCTACTTTGTTAGGCAATTGTGGCCACTGCAGATTCTGTGCTTTTTAATAGCATATGCAGAAACTGACTCACACAAAATGGATTACTTTGTGGCTGACTTAGTAAGATTTGCACAAAATTATTGCTGCATTTTAATTTGTTTACTCTTTTTTTTTCTTCTTTTTATACTCCTTGGCAGAATTGTCTGAATGGCAGTTAGAAAACTAGAAATATATGGGAAAGTAAGTTATCCAAGCAGACATCCTGAATTGCTTGGCAGACTTTACAACTGGCAAATTAACCTTCACATGCTGTGATACTACCGCTGAGTTAAAGGAGCAACTCTATGTGCTTTCATAATTCTGTCTAGTCTGCTAATGCATGTTTCCAAAATTAAAATTAAAAAAAGAACCACACACATACCAATTGTCTTTTTCCTTCCAACAATCCAGCTACTTAGCCCTTCTTCTTGAAGCTCATTTTTATAAATACTCTGTTGACCAAAAAGTGTCTGAAGATGGGAGGATGGAGAAAGCTTGTATTGTTTATTGAATATCAGAGGACGTTTCCTTCAAGTGACCTAAGGCATGTGTGAGTGCTATCATAAGAGCCACATTTTAAAGGGGTGAAGTCATCACAAGCACTGCCTTAGAAGAGCATGCTAGTGCCAAAGACTATCCTCAACAGCATTTTCAGATTTGCTTTTTAAAAATCCAAAGATTTAATATATATATATATATATATATATATATATATATATATATATATATATATATATATATATAGAGAGAGAGAGAGAGAGAGAGAGAGAGAGAGAGAGAGAACAAAGCAAAGGTCCAGTAATTCACTTCCATGAATTGTTACACTTCCTCTTGGAACTCAATTTCTGAGCCAGGTTGCCATTTGGGGCTAAAAGAAAGGAAAACAGAGATGTGGGGAGACAGGCAGGGCCAAGAATCCAATAAAGAAATGAGTTGCGCAAAGGTATAATCATCAGTAAAATTAAGCAAGAGGAAGCAGAGGAGGAGGAAAGTTACTTTAAAACAGGGAAAATGAAGAACAGTTTGTTAAAATTGGTATACAGCAAAAATTTTTAACTTGCATTTTACTGATTAATGCCCCTCAGTCTGGGATTAGAATTCTATAAAGTCAAACAAAGAGCCACGGTTAATACCCTGGGGGACTCCTATTTCAACTTGGATTGATTTTAACAATAAAAAAAATGTTTTGTGCAAATTCAGAAAGCAGCACACACAGACAAATGAAATATGAAAACCTCTTGGTGAACATGGCAGCCTTAATTGAAGGGGAAATTAAAATATTTTCAGGCAATTGTCCTTTACTCCAAAGTTCTACTAATCCTGACCTTTTATGTTTTGTAAAACATCAAATGCACATTAAATGAAAACAAAAGCACTGGGCATTGTATTTTACAGAAAGAAAAGGCTAATTTGGAATGATTTTGATTGGTTGGAACTATTCAAGTAGATGTAGTACTTAGTATTTGTTCAGACAAGAAATGGGTATATACTTTCTCTTCTGCCATGAGGCTGTGTGCACACTTTGTTCTCTGAGAAAAACAATCTCTACATATTGAAAAAAGGAGATGTACTTACATTGGACTCTAGTGGGAGCCTGGCCGATGGAGATCAGTTTGTTCCTGGGAAATATGAACAATTTCCAATGTGGAAAGTTCGTAAACATACATATAGGCATCATGCCCACTCTCACTCCTTGCCTGTACCTTTTGTTTCCAGACCTAAGGGACCAGACACCATCTTTCTTTCATAGGCCCCTGTTTGACGTTCCTAGGCATTTCAGGTTTGTGTGGGCCAAGCCCATATTTAATATTCTTGATTAAAATCAAAGAATGTTTGAACTGGAAGTTATATATATATATATATATATATATATATATATATATATATATATTTCATCTAGTCAACTATTTGCCTGTACCACTTATGCCCCTAGACTCCCAAAATCTCATCCTTTAAATGATAGTCAACATTGACACAATTAAAATAATTGGCAAACTAAATTTCCTTCTTTTCACAAAATAAAATCTATTATGTATAGTTAGCTTGGATTCTATAGAGTATTTGCACTTTGGTTATAATCTAGCCAATTCAGTTTAGTGATCATTAATGAAAATATATCATTCTAAGTCCTCATAGGCATTCACAGGTGAATTGAAAGTACTTATTTCTTAATTTGTTCCTTCTTTCTTTCTTATGATCCTGTCTATCTCCCATACATATATACCTGGAAAAGAGATAGAGAAAATCAGAAAAAGAAATAGCTGTTAGGAGAGGCTGAAGGCGGTGCCTAAAAGTTCTTCAGAATGAATAAGAATGAAATGAGTTGAGATGCCTTTGAAATATTCTTTCTTAGCAAGCACAATAGAGAATGGGTATTGCAGACTTGAAAATAGATAGACAAGGTTTATGTCTTCATCTCTCTCTTCATAAACCCCTAAAGATTGAAGTACTGCACATTAAAGATGTCTAGCTGTGCTTTAGTTACAACATGCATTTTATGTCAATCTTCCTAATGTTTGAATATTTCCAAATTAAGAGTGAGAACTGGAATTGACTCAAACATCAATGCAGAAGCCATAGTACTCAGTAGAATTCAGGCTGTTTCCAGGAATAAAAGAATGTAAAACACATCAACATGATTTAAGCTAAAAGAAAATTCAGTAATGGTTCACTTATCCAATCATCCAGCATACAGTTATATACAGAAAGGCCTATAATTTCTCGTGGCTAAATGATTACGTGAAAAGTAAAAAAGCAGATTAGAAAATATATATCCAGGCATGAAAATGAATGCTGATGATGGAAGAGGAAAATATGCAAATATCCAGAGTCCAAGCTTAGCACACTATGGTTAACTAAGGAGAGAACAACAGCTGGTTAGTCTGCAACGGCCCCAGGGCATCATTAATTAACAAAAGGTGTGATAATTACATTTAGAATGCTGTTTCTGCCTCCTTGTCCCCTCCCCCCCTTCCAGGTTTATCATACTTATTCTTGACAATTAGCATCCTACTGTTGTGAGCTCTCCCCTCATCAGCTTCAAGTTTCAAGGGAGTATATTGTACTAGTATAAACGGAAATATTTTCCCTTTACTGAGGCCAATGTTCACTTTAAGGCAGTTTTCTATGACTCACCACTCAAAAAACAGGTTAGGTCACCCCTTACATGTTCCCATTGCATACTAAAGTTTCATTCAAAGCACCTATGGAACTTGTAACTAAATAAGTATTTGTATAATTGTTTTATTAATCCATACATTCATTCATTTGGCACATATTAATTGATCATCTACTCTGAGCCATGCACTGTGCTTGGCATGGGTGTAATAGTGAACTCAACAGACATGGACCCTGCTCTCATGAGGCATCAGAGGAGAATGCAACTGACTGCACAATTCATTAGTAGGCACATTTATTTCATGACAACCTCTTTTGTCAGACTACAAACACAATGAGGCAGGAAACTTTTATCTTGCTCAGTCTTGGATGGTTCTCAGTGGGAACAAGCTAAGAAAGCTTTTGCTTCAATTCAAAGCATCTTGGGCTTCTGAGGAGGTAATGAGACTATTCTGTAAGTTTTCAGCAGGCAACACTTTAGACTCCCCACTGGCCAAGGGAAGTCGGCTTTCCAAGTTCTAGAGGTTCAGTTAGTGAGCTAGATCAGCAAGCAGATCAGTCAGTGAGGGTTCTAACAAGGTAAATCATACTTGGAATCTGCAATTTGTTGCACTTCTAAATTCTCAAGATTGAACTTGGGGTCCAGGGGACATAGCAGTAGTAGTTTTGTAATATTTTAGGGCTTCAAGACAGAGAGTTTCAACAGCTACAGGTAAAGAGTTCAGAGAGAATATGTGTGGGCTCCCAGGAAAAGAAAAGGAAATTTGGATAAGTCCCACTGCATGTTGAGGCTTGGGTTTTGAGGTTTACCAGGAGTGGCTTTTTTCTCTTTTTATAATCTAGCAGTAGATCAAGTGGGGAATAGTTGACTGAATGGCATCATCTTTCAATAATTTAATGAAATTCTTACTGTCACCATTGCTCATCCAAAAATGATTTCTGGTTTCAGTTGCAGGTAAGCTTACATTTGTAATAAGACTATTTCTAGCTGCCCCAGAATGCCCCGGAAAGTCCCAGGGCCATTAGCTGTCCATTTAAATCTTGGATAAGATTGGCAATATATGGTAATTTTTGAAAAGAATATTTTATTTTATAAATCTTTATTGTTCATATTATTACAAATGTTCCTCATTTTTTCAGCCTTCATTGCTCCCCTTCACCAAGTTTCCATCCCACCCTCTGCCCCTTCCCCACCTCCCATTGTCCTCATCCATAGGTGTAGTTTATGTTCAGTCTCTTACTGCCCCCCACTCCCCATTTCCCCAAGAATCATCAGTCCCCTCCCCTACCATACCTCTGATTCTATTATATTCACCAGTTAATATTGTTCATCATGATTTTTACTTCCCTTGGTTTTTAGATTCATTTGTTGATAGTTACGTATTTGTTGTTCATAATTTTTATCTTTATTTTCATCCTCTTCCTAAAGAACCCCTTTTAGCAATTCATATAATTCTGGTTTGGCGGTGATGAACTCCTTTAGCTTTCTTTTATTTGTGAAGCTCTTTATCTGGCCTTCGATTCTGAGTGATAGCTTTGCTGGGTAGAGTATTTTTGGCTGTAGGTTTTTGTTATTTATCACCTTAAATATTTCTTGCCATTCCTATCTGGCCTGCATGGTTTCTGTTGAGAAATCAGCTGACAGTCATATGGGTGCTCCTTTATAGGTAACTACCTGCTTTTGTCTTGCTGCTTTTAATATTTTCTCTTTGTCTTTTGCTCTTGGAATTTTAATTATGATGTGTCTTGGTGTGGTCCTCCTTGGATTCCTTTTGTTTGGGGTTCTATGTGCTTCCTGGACTTGTAAGTCTATTTCTTTCACCAGGTGGGGGGAGTTTTCTGTCACTGTTTCTTTCAATATGTTTTCAGTATCTTGCTCTCTGTCATCTTCTGGGACGCCCATAATTCTGATGTTAGTTTGCTTGATGTTGTCCCAGAGGTTTCTTACACTATCTTCAACTTTCTGGATTCTCTTGTCTTCTTGTTTCTGTGGAGGAGTGTCCTCTGGCTCTATGTGTTCCAAATCTTTGACTTGATTCTTGCAATCTTCCATTCTGTCTTTAGGACTCTGTATAATATTGTTTATTTCAGAGAATGTATTCTTTATTTCTAATTGATCCTTTATTATTTCTAGTTGATCCCTTTTCATATCCTCATAGTCTCATTTATTTTATTGGCCTTTTTCTAGGAGATTCTTGAACAACCTTATAAGTGTAGTTTTGAACTCTATATCCAGTCGCTTTTTGTCCTCCAGTTCTTTCATTTGTGATCTGTTTTCTCATCTTGGGATTTTCGCTGCTTCCCTGAGTTGGTAGGTTGGGAGGATCAGCTGTGTCTATACCAGGAGACAGCTGTATTCCAATAGACTTGGAAACCAGCAAAAGCCTCTGTGTTCAGTTTGGATGGGGCGGAATTTCAGGGTGGAGCCTATAGCCTTGGCTTCCGGTTAGCCCCGCCCTCTGAGGTTCCTGAGTCTCAGTGTACCTTAGTGTCCTTTGATATTTGCTGCAAACACCTTTGAGAGTAAGGCGCCCTAGAGTTTCGCCTGCTACCAGACAGTCTAGTCTCTCCCCCAACGAGCCCCCAACTGGGGTTCAGTGCAGTTGGAAGTGGGGTTAAGAGCAGTCAGGAGCTTATGTCTCCTTCCCGCTAGGGCAATGTAGCGGCCCAATCAACAGTCTGTCCTCTGCA
Organism: Vespertilio murinus; assembly: GCA_963924515.1. Lineage (NCBI taxonomy): Eukaryota > Metazoa > Chordata > Mammalia > Chiroptera > Vespertilionidae > Vespertilio > Vespertilio murinus. The sequence goes on from OZ004710.1 coordinate 65,499,868, forward strand.
CGAAATGTGTGCAACTCGGGGGCTCTGCCTTTCACTGCTTCCCTGAGTCTCTGCTTTACAGCCCAGATTCCCTCTGTATGAGGCTGGGGCCCAAGGGTCTCACTCAGAACTGAGGTTCAGTGCAGTCAGAACTGGGGCTCAGCACAGTCCCGAGCTTTTGTCTCCTTCCCACTAGGGCAATCCAGCAGCTTAGTGAACAGTTCATCCTCTGTGCACAAATGTGTGTGATTCCGGGGCCTCTGCCTTTTGCTGCTCCCCTGAGCTTCCACCTTTCAGCCCAGATTCCCTCTGTATGAGCCTGGGACCCCAGAGTCTCACCCAGAACTGGGGTTCCGAGCAGTCAGAGTTGGGGTTCAGCACAGTCCGGAGCTTTTGTCTTCTTCCTGCCAGGGAACACCAGCAAGGCACTCAGCCACCCCTCCTCTCTGGCTCTGCCCTCTCCCCACCCGTGCACCATGTCTCTCTGTATCTTAAGCTTTTACATTTCCTCTGATTTTCATTCTGGTTTTCTCTTTCCTTCTAGTTGTAGAATTTCCAGTCAGTCAACTTTCCTGTAATTATGGATAATGTCCACTTTATATTTTAGTTGTATTTTTTGAAATTGTTGAGTGAGGCTGCAGTTAGGCATTTACCTATGCCGCCATCTTGGTTTTTCTCCCAGAATATTTAATTTTTATTCTTAATATAAAACAATACATTTTCCCATAAAAATCAATGAAATATAAAAAAATTAGAAAGAAAATAAAAGTTCTACCTTCCAGAGATAATCACTATTTTGTCTCAGTATATATATATATATATATATATATATATATATATATATGTCCAAACATGTTTCCTGTGGCTATATTGCATAGTGCAGCAGGATCAGTATGTTGTCAACTCAAGGTCCAAATAAATTTTCTCTTGCCAGGACTCTTATCTATAGTGTCCCTGACTCCACATCTCTTTTGAGTCCTGAGAAACAGACTTCAAATGAAAGAGCTGGGCAGGAGATATCAATTTTGGAGTAATCAGCCAAGGTAGTAGCCTAGGAAGTAGGAAGCAATATTATTTACCATTTACTGACAACTTACTATATGTGAGGTGGTATGCTAAAGTAACATCACACACATTCTAATCCTCATTTAAAAACTTTGAAACTATATTATCTCCATTTTACAAATGAGGAAACTGAAATGCAGAAAAAATAGTGATGTATTATTATTCAGTACCTTAAAACATGATGAATTTATTGGATCACAGTTCTGTAGGTTAGAAGTACTGAGACAGTTGGCTCACCCAGGGCTCACTTTAGGAGTCCACAAGGCTGAAATCAAGGTGTTAGCTGGGCTGTATTTATTTCTAGAAGCTATGGGGGTGAATGAGCTTCCAAGCTCATTCTGCATGTTGGAAGAATTCTGTTCCTTGTGGTTATAGGATTGATGTCCCATTCTGTTTTCTGGCTGTCAGCTTAGGATTGTTTTCAGCTTCTATAATCTAGAGGCTGCCCTTTCTCTTATTTAAAACCAGCAATGGTGGGTGGAGTCATTCTAATACTTTGAATCTCTCTGACCTCCCTTCTGCATTATCTCTCTTCTGCTTTCTCCTATTTTAAATCATTTTACTGTGCTATGGTTGACACATAAAAAGTTGTACATATTTAATGTATACAAATCAATGAGTTTTAGGGTAAGTATATATACTTGTGAAACCATCAAAGCCATAGATATATCAATCACCTAAAGTTTCCTCCAGATCTCCCAATTTTAAGGAGAGTTGATTAGCAACTTAGTTACATCTGCAAAGTCTCTACACAGCCTTAGTGTTTGGTTAAATAACTAGGGGATGGGACTATTGGGAAAATATCTTTAAAATTTTGCCTACCACAGGTGATTTTCCCTAAGCTCAAATAACTAATTAAGGAGTGAACTTGGGATTAGAATGCACGTTTTCTGGGTCCAAAACTGTTTATGTGTAACTCATAATTCTTGTTTTAGTTAATAACTTTTTAAAAAGCTGGGGTGGGGGTCTTGACTGAGTAGCTCAGTTAGTTAGAGCATTGATCCAATATACCAAAGTTGTAGGTTCCATCTCTGGTCAGGGCACATACAAGAGTCAACCAATGAATGCATAAATAAGTAGAACAACAAATTGATGTCTCTTTCTCTCTAAAAATTAATTTAAAAAGCTGAATGACATTTTAAGAAAGGATATAGGTAGGGCAAAAGTAGGATTACAGTCGTTTGTATGGAAAAATAATATAATAATAAATAATAAAATAATAAGCTATGGAGAAACCAAGATGGCGGCATAGGGTAGACACCTGAATGCAGCCTACCACAAAAATTTTGAATTTAGAGCTGGAAAACAGGGGAAACATTGCCTTGACTGCTGGCTGAGAGGAGGCTCTACCATGCGGGAAGGAGAGCGAAGGCACGCTGAACCTTGAGAACTATAAAGGTACGGAGATCTATGTGCAAGAAAGGGCAACCACCCGAGTTTGCTGCTGGCTTACTTGTGGTGTGGAGAGGGTGGGCTAGTTCGTGGCTGGCTTACACCTGGCACGCAGAGAGGGCAGACAGCTAATACATGGCTGGCTTTCTTGTTTGGGAGGAAAACAGAACCACCCTATTCCTCTGATAAACGGCCCCAATCAGGGAGAAGCCAGACTGTCAGGCAGTGGGCAGAGATCTCTCAGAGGTGTGTGAAACCAGGGGCCATTACTGTGGGACTCAGGGAAGGGCCGATGAGAAACCAAAGCTTGTTGGCACCACCCCGAGACTCCACCCCATCCAAGCAGAGCATGGAAGCCCTCCCTGAGGCTGGCTTTCTCATTTGCAGCAAATTGGACTCTCCCGAAGAGGGACAAATCCAAAGCTTGTCTGCGCCTACACCAAAGAGGTGTGTGTGCCTGCAACCAATCTTTCGGGACTCACCAAAGTTTGTCTGTGCCACCCTAAGACTCCACCCCACCCAAGTGGAGTACAGAAGCCCTCCTAGCTGAGACACTGCTGATCGTCACAGCCAACGGGCTTGGAGATCAACGCTTCCCAGTGATACCAACAAAAAGCAAGGCTTAACAACAAGACTGCGCACACAGCCCACAAAGGGCTACACCAAGACTGTCCACCTCAGGTAACTGGGAAGGCTGTGCTACTAGGCTCTACCAGAACACCTAGCACACAAAACTATTCCATCAAATCAGGGAAGAAGCTAAAATGGAGAGGAGAGGAAGGACACAAAGGAATGAGATGGAGGAAAAGAATGGACATTGAGTTCAAAACCATGCTCATAAGGTTTTTTGAGAATTTCCTAGAAAAGGCCAATAAAATAAATGAGACCTATGAGGATATAAAAAGGGATCAACTAGAAATAATAAGGGATCAACTAGAAATAAAAAGGGATCAACTAGAAATAAAGAATACATTGTCTGAAATAAAAAATATTATACAAAGTCCTAAAAACAGAATGGAAGATCGCAAGAATCAAGCCAAAGATTTGGAACATAAAGAGCCAGAGGACACTCCTCCACAGAAGCAAGAAGATAAGAAAATCCAGAAAGTTGAAGATAATGTAAGAAACCTCTGGGACAACTTCAAGCAAACCAACATCAGAACTATGGGAGTCCCAGAAGAAGAGAGAGAGCAAGATGCCAAAAGCATATTTGAAGAAATAGTGACAGAAAACTTTCCCCACCTGGTGAATGAAATCGACTTACAAGTCCAGGAAGCACACAGAAACCCCCCCCCCCAAAAAAAAGGAATCCAAGGAAGACCACTCCAAGACACATCATAATTAAAATTCCAAGAGCAAAAGACAAAGAGAGAATATTAAAAGCAGCAAGACAGCCGAGGTCGGTTTGGTTCAGTGGTCGAGCGTCAGTCTGCGGACTGAAAGGTCCCGGGTTCGATTCTGGCCAAGGGCATGTACATTGGTTGTGGGCCCATCCCCGGTAGGGGGTGTGCAAGAGGCAGCTGGTGGATGTTTCTCTCTCATCGACGTTTCTGGCTCTCTATCTCTCTCCCTTCCTCTCTGTAAAATATCAATAAAATATATAATATATATTTTTTAAAAAGCAGCAAGACAAAAGCAGGTAGTTACCTATAAAGGAGCACCCATAGACTGTCAGCTGATTTCTCAACAGAAACCATGCAGGCCAGATAGGAATGGCAAGAAATATTCAAGGTGATGAATAACAAAAACCTACAGCCAAAAATACTCTACCCAGCAAAGCTATCACTCAGAATCGAAGGCCAGATAAAGAGCTTCACAAATAAAAGAAAGCTAAAGGAGTTCATCACCGCCAAACCAGAATTATATGAATTTCTAAAAGGGGTAATTTAGGAAGAGGAAGAAGATAATTTTTATCTTTGGTATAGGCACAGACAAACTTTAGCAAGTCCCGCAAGATTGGTTGTAGGAGTGTGCACCTGTTTGGTATAGGTGCAGACATACCAAAGATAAAAATTATGAACAACAAATATGTAACTATCAACAAGTGAAACTAAAAACCAAGGGAATTAAAAAATCTGATGAACAATATTAACTGGTGAATATAATAGAATCAGAGATATGGAATGGGAGTGGACTGATGATTCTCAGGGGAAAAGGGAAAGTGGAGTGTGGGAAGAGACTGAATAAAAACTGTGCACCTATGGATGAGGACAATGGGAGGTGGGGAAAGGGCAGAGGGTGGGGTGGGAACCTGGTGGAGGGGTGCAATTGAGGGGCGGGGGGAGAGGAACATTTGTAATAATCTGAACAATAAAGATTTATTTAAAAATAAATAAATAAAAATAAAAAATAAATAAAAATAAAAATATTCTGTAAAAAAATAAAATAAAATGTGTCTTAAATGTAAATAAAATAAAATAAAATAAACATCTTTTGTGTACTCACAACTGTAAACCTACTTTTCTGCACTCTGTATATAGAGAAAAAGCAGAAGGTCAGGGCCAGAGATGTTGGAGACACCTGGGAGAAGGCTTTGCAGAAAATAAGTTTAATAAATACTTGTTATTTAACTCAGCTATATATCACATACTGGAGCCACTTCACAAGGCCATCACCTCTAAATGTTTTGTTAAAACCAGAGCATTTTTAGAATTAAAAAAAAGCCAAACTCATAGAAACAGAGAGTAGAATGTTGGTTCCTCAGGGCATGAGGGTTGGGAAAAAATGAGGAGATGTTGGACAAAGGGTACAAACTTGTAGTTATAAAATTAATAAGTTCTGAGGATCTAATACATAACAGGGTGTTATCTATACTAATAAAAGGGTAATGTGCTATTTAGATTGGATAGAACAGATATCTTCCAGACATCCTTCGGGACAAAGCTGCGGCGGCTGTGAGGGCCAAGGAGGGCCAGTGGCTGGCAGTGGCAAGAGCAGTGTAATGATGAGGGCAGCGTCTTCCCCTCATTGGCCTAGGGAGGCCAGACTGCTGCTTAGGCCTGCTCCTTGTGGGAAGCAGGGCTAAGCCATCAATAGAACATCGCTTGCCGAAACCGGTTTGGCTCAGTGGTAGAGCGTCCTGGGTTCGATTCCGGTCAAGGGCATGTACACTGGTTGCGGGCATATCCCCAGTAGGGGGTGTGTAGGAGGCAGCTGGTCGATGTTTCTCTCTCATCGACATTTCTGGCTCTCTATCTCTCTCCCTTCCTCTCTGTAAAATATCAATAAAATATATATATATATATATATATATATATATATATATTTTTTTTAAAAAAAAAAAGAACATCGCTTGAGGACTCCCAGACTTTAAGAGGGGGCAGGCCAGGCTGAGGGACACCCCCCCCACCCACTGCACGAATTTTTGTGCACCAGGCTTCTGGTAGTTGATAATACTGTACTGTATTATATACTTGAGAGTTGTTGATGGGATAGATCTTAAATGTTTTCACCACGAAAAGAAATGGTAACTGTGTGACATGATGGATATGTTAACTAACAATGTGGTGGTAATCATTTTGTAACAAATAAGTATATAAAACCAACATGTGCACACCTTAAAGTTACACAATGTTATATGTCAATTATATCTCAATAAATCTGGGGTGGGGGAAAGAAAACCATTCTAAATATTCTTGGCCCTTTACACTTCTGAATAAAATTTAGAATCAGTTGACAAATTTTCAAAAAAAATAGGATAGTTTTAAATCATAATACTCTTCAAGTCATCGGCATGAATAGTTTAAAAACAAAATCATTCTACATTATATGTGTGTAGGGTTCTAGTTAGGAATGTTCCTGTCCTTGCAATTTTTTAAGCAACAACAAATGATTCTGTCAGCACCTGGGACAGGCAAGGTGTCACTGTTGCATTTCCATAGACTCTCAGTGTCTAGGAGCTATTATAGCGGTGGGGGGTTCTCCCTGTCTCCATCTGATTTGGGGGAAAAGCTAGTCACCTTTGGTCAGATTAAGATTTCAACAAGTGCCTAAATATTTGGGATGTATGCTTTGGATTAGCCTTTTGGCATCTGATTTTGGATATATCAAAATCTCATTCAAGTCTGTAGATGGTAAACAAAGGGCAAAGTGAGGCAAATAGACACCACAGGAAAAGGGTCAAGCACTGGAGGTGGAAAACTATTATAGTCTTAGAGAAATTGGAGGATTTTTCTCTTGTTTTGGAATAAAAAGCAAGTGAAATTCTTCCAATAAATTCAGTCTCTTCTTTTGTCTCCTCTATCCCACTAGCAGCCCTCCCCCACAACACATTCACATGTACACATACGTATACACTCAAATACATATGTGCACACAAGAATCCAGGACTAAGCTCATTGAAAGTAAAAAAAAAAAAAAAAAAAAAAAAAAGAGGAATTCCCAACTAAAAGGTTGTTGAAGACCTTTTGATGGAACCTAAGACAAGCCCTAAAAGCAGCCTAGGAGGCAGACCAGTCCCTGTCTGACAGGAGAAATGACTGAGTGCCACAGTATTTCTGTTTTAAAGCCAAAATCTGTGTATGTCCATAATCCCTCTGACTTCAATGTAGCCATTTGCTCAGACCTATAAATCCTTTACTTCCCTAAGAAATTCCATCAGTTAAAAGGCCAAATACTTGGCCCTTATTAGATCCAGAACTTCATCTAAATTTTCAAGGACCTGTCTGCAGTTTTAGATTTAATTTGCCAAGACCTGGTCTAATTTCAAATAGAAATGAAAGAGATATAAATATAGAAAACAGTTTAATTTATTTAGATTTTCTCTCTATAGGGTGGATAAGGATAACTACATAGCGCAATTTTTTAAAGCTATTGATTTTATAAGTCAAGTGAATCAGAATTATAGATCCCTTTATCATATCTAGAAAACTTATAGTACAGGATAATTCAACAAGTGTTTATCTGATGGTTTGCACAATGTCTTGTCTACTGCCATGTCCCACAAGTAAGTGCTGAATTGTTTGAGTCAAACTATTAATTTTATCAGTAAAAAAGATAAATGATTTTAAAATGTCTTCATTTTCCTGGATAGTTTTAAATCATAATATTCTATAAGTCATTAACATGAGGGGTTTGGAAAGAATCAGAATTCATTCATAGAAAAAATATATCTGCTAATCAGGGTTCTGGAGTGAAAAAAAAAACAATTAGAGCTCAGGCAAGAACACATAATATGGTAAAGACAGACTATTCAATAAATAGTGTTAGGAAAACTAGACAGATATATGCCAAAAAATGAAACTAGATCACCTTCTTATAGTATATATTCAAAATCTATGAAAGATTTAAATGTAAGACTTGATGCCATAAAAATCCTAAAAAACCATAGGTAGTAAAATCTAGGACATTTCTCTTAGTAATTCTTTTTCTGACATATCTTTTCAGTCAGACAAAAAATAAACAAATGAGACTACCTTAAACTAAAAACCTTTGCACAGCAAAGAAAACCATTCAACAAAATGAGGGGGAAAAAACACCTACTGAATGGAAGAAAATATTTGCCAGTGATACATCTAATAAGGGGTTAATATCCAAAACTTGTAAAGAACTCAGACAACTCAAAACCCTAAACAATAAAATTAAAAATGAATAAAGGACTTGAATAGATACTTCTCCCAAGAAAACATACATATGGCCAATAGACATGTGAAAAGATGCTTAACATCACAAAACATCAGAGGAATACAAATAAAAAACACACAATGAGATATCTCACACCTGTCAGAATAGCAATAATCAATCTATGAAAAACAAGTGTTGACGAGGATATGGAGAAAAGGGAGCCCTTGTACACTGCTGGTGGGAAAACAGACTGGTGTAGTCACTATGGAAAACAATATAGAGGTTACTCAAAAAATAAAAAGTTGAACTGCCTTATGATCCAGCAAGTCTACTTCTGGGTACATATCCAAAGAAACCCAAAACACTAATTTAAAAGAATATATGCACTCCTATGTACATTTCAGCATTATTTACAATAGCCAGTCTATGGAAGCAACCCAAATGTCCATCAATAGATGAGTGGATTAAAAAGTGGAATGTTACTTAGCTATATAAAAAAAGAATTAAATATTACCATTTGGGAGAACATGGACGTACCTAGAAGATAAGATACTAAGTGAAATAGGCCAGTCAGAGAAAGACAAATATCATATGATTTCACTTATATGTGGAATCTAAAGAACCAAAAAAAAAACAAAAAAAAAAAAACAGAGACAGACTCAAAGATACAGAGAAGAGACTGATGGTTGCCACAGGGGAATGGTATTTGGAACTGGCTAAAAAAGGTGACAGGATTAAGAAGTACACTTTGTTAGTTACCAAATGGTCATGGAGATATAATGTGCAGCATAGGGTATCCTACCTAATAAAAGAGTAATATGCAAATTAGACATTACTCTGCTATACCTACCAGCCACGCCCACCAGCCAATCAGAGCAAGTATGCAAATTAACCCCAACCAAGATGGCTGCTGCCACAGAGAGCAGGAAGGAGGCTTGGGTTTCCCAGCAATCGGGGAAGCCAAGATTTCCACACACCCTAGCCAGCCCAGGCCTCCACTCAAGGATATAATTTCAATTATAAAAGATAAATCCCAAGAAAAATAGTGGCAGCCATGGAGCTGGAGAGACCAGGCTATGGTGGCTCCCAATGATGGAAGAAACCAAGCTTTCCACCTGCCCTGGCTAGCCTAGGCCTCCACTCCAGAAATGGCTGCCAGCACAGAGTGAGCAGGAGGCTTGGCTTTGCTCCAGGCTACAAAGTTTCAATTGTAAAAGATAAATAAATCCCAGATACCAGGGCCTCTGCTTGGTTCACTGGGGGGCGTGACCATCCCATGCCAAAAGGGAACTCCCACTTTGATCCTGGACACCCTTCAGAGCAAACCAGCTGGCCCCCACCCATGCACCAGGCCTCTATCTTATCTAATAAAAGAGTAATATGCAGATTGACCATCACTCCAACACACAAGATGGCTGCCTCCATGTGGTGAAAGATCCTGCCCCCATGTGAACACAACATGGCCACCACAAGATGACCAGTAGGGGAGGGAAGTTGGGAGGCACCAGGCCTGCAAAGGAGGGCAGTTGAGAGGGACCAGGCCTACAAGGGAGAATATTTGAAGGCTATCAACCCTGTAGGGGAGGGGAGTTAGTAGTGATCAGGCCAGCAGAGGAGGGAAGTTGGGGGCAAACAGGCTGGCAGGGAAGCAGTTAGATATCAATCAGGCTGGCATGGGAGTAGATAGGGGGTGATCAGGCTGGCAGGCAGAAGAGGTTAGGGGCAATCAGGAAGGCAGGTGAGCAGTTGGGAGTCAGCAGTCCTGGATTATGAGAGGGATCAGATCTAAACAGGCAGTCAGACATCCCTCGAGAGATCCCAGATTAGAGAAGGTACAGGCTAGGCTAAGGGAAAAACCCCTCCCCCGCCCCCGTGCATGAATTTTGTGCACCGGGCCTCTAGTATAGTCAGTAATATTGTAATAGCTATATGGTTTCAGGTGGGTACTGGAAATATCAGGGGGAACACTTTGTAAAGTATGTGATTGTCTAACCACTATGTTGTACACCTGAAACTAATACAAAATAATATTGAGTGTAAACAATACTTGGAAGAGGTTTTTAAATTTTGTAATTTAGACACATAAATTCGGGCTATAAAGATGCCTTTTGATTCAAAGATGCTTAGTCTAGAAAAAATTCCTGGTAGGTAATTTTGCATTGTGTTCATAGTGACCCTTTGTTTCTTGTAGAAAGTGTGTCTTTCTCAGTAGTCCAATTTTGTGTTTAACACTAATTATGTAAAGACTAAAGGCCTGGTGCATGAAATTCTGCCCTCTCCTACTGGCCTGGTCACCCCCAACTGCCCTTCCCTTCTGGCACAATTGCCCCTAACTTTCCTCTCCTGCCAGCCTGGTCACCCTTAACTGCATCCTCTGCAGGCCTGGTCACCTCCAACTGCCCTTCCCTACTGGCCCAGTCACCAGTAACGGCCCTCCCCTACCAGCCATCTTGTGGTGGCCATCTTGTATGATGGTGTGAGGTTCAATTTGTATATTACCTCTTTATTATATAAGCTGTTAAGGTGTGGGTGTAGTAGGAGAAGGGAAATCCAGAAAAGCAAATGGACTGAAGAATACTTTACCACCATTTTTTAAACCCGTAATAAAAATGTTCAGATTTTTAAAAATTTTCCTGTATCTAAGAACTATTTTACCCTTCATATGCCTGTCAACTTCTCTTTTTCTCTTTCCCTCTTTATTGCCCAGTTTGGGGGCTCAGGTCATTTTCCATACCTTCCTCTTTTACTAATCAAAACACTGTTTTCTTTGCATTTGCACCGCATTCTTGATCCCGGCATGGAACTTTCTACCTCATTGTTTGTATTGCTCTCTGTGCCTTGAATTCTTTTAGTCCAGTTTTCTCAACCTTGGCTGCTTATTGGAACTTCCTGAGGAGTTTTATTTCTTTTGTAAATTGTACTTCACTTTATTTAGCTTTACAAATGTGAAGTTGTTTTTTTTTTTTTAACAATTTTTATTTCTCAATTTCAGTTGACATCCAATATTATCTTAGTTTCAAGTATATAACATAATGATTAGACTTTTATGTAACTTACAAAGTGATAACCCCAATAAATCTAGTACCCATCTGAGACCATGCATAATTATTACAACATTATTTTTTAAAACAATATATATTTTATTGATTTTTCACAGAGAGGAAGGTAGAGGGAAAGAGAGTTAGAAACATCGATGAGAGAGAAACATCGACCAGCTGCCTCTTGCACACCCCCTATCGGAGATGAGCCCGCAACCAACGTACATGCCCTTAAGCGGAAACGAACCTGGGACCTTTCAGTCCGCAGACCAACGCTCTATCCACTGAGCCAAACCAGTTTCGGCTATTACAACATTATTAACTACTAGAGGCCCAGTGTAAGAAATTCGTGCATGCGAGCAAGGAGTGTCCCTCAGCCCAGCCTGCACCCTCTTCAATCTGAGACCCTTCAAGGGATGTCCAACTGCCAGTAGGATCAGGCCTAAACGAGCAGTTGGACATCCCTCTCACAATCCAGGACTGCTGACTCCCAACTGCTCACCTGCATGCCTTCCTGATTGCCCCAACTACTTCTTCCTGCCAGCCTGATCACCCCCTAACCTCTCCCATGCCAGCCTAATTAATGTCTAACTGCTTCCCTGCCACCCTGTTTGCCCCAACTTCCCTCCTCTGCCAGCCTCATCACCCCTAAATGCCCTTCCCTTCAGGCTTGATCAGCCCCAACTGCCCTCCCTTTCAGGCCTAGTCTCTCCCAACTGCCTTCTCCTGCTGGCTATCTTGTGGTGGCCATCTTGTGTCCACATGGGGGCAGGATCTTTGACCACATGGGGGAAGCTTCTTATGTGTTGGGGTGATGGTCAATCTGCATATTACTCTTTTATTAGATAGGATAGAGGCCTGGTGCATGCATGGGGGCTGGATGGTTTGCCCTGAAGGGTGTTCTGGATCAGGAGGGGGGGGTTCCCTTATGGCATGGGATAACCTGGGCAAGGGGCCTGTGGTAGTTTGCAGGCCTACCACATCCCTGGGCAACCCAAGTGGAAGCCCTGGTATCTGGGATTTATTTATCTTCTACAATTGAAACTTTGTAGCCTGGAGTGGAGCCAAGCCTTCTGCTCGCTCTGTGGCAGCAACCATTTCTGTTGGAATATATTTATCTTCTATAATTGAAACTTCGTAGGTTTAAGTGGAAGTCAAAGTAGGCCAGGGCTGCAGAAGCTTGGCTTCTTCCATCACCGGAGACAACCCTAGCCTTTTTTTCTTTCCAGGTCCGTGGCTGCCACCATTTCTGTTGGGATTTATGTATCTTCTATAATTGAAACTTTGTATCCTTGAGTGGAGGCCTGGGCCAGCCAGGGTGTGCAGAAAACTTGGATTCCTCCATCTCCAGGGAAACCCAAACCTCCCTCCTGCTCTCTCTGTGGCCATAGCCATCTTGGTTGGGTTAATTTGCATACTCACTCCTGATTGGCTAGTGGGCATGGCTGATGGGTGTAGCAGAGTGGTGATTAATTTGCATATTGCTCTTTTATTAGATAGGTTATTAGAGGCCCAGTGCACAAAATTCATGCATGAAGGGGGGGGTTCCCCTCAGCCCAGCCTGAACCCTCTCCTATTGGGGCCTAAGCCAGCAGTCAGACATTCCTCTTGCAATATGGGACCACTGCCTCTTAATTGCTCACCTTCCTGCCTGATGTCCCCTAACTGCCTTTGCCTGCCATCCTGATCACCCCTAACTGCCCTTCTCTTCTGGCCTGATCTCACCACCAATGGCCCTCCCCTGCTGGTCTAATCTCGTGCCCAGCTGCCCTCCCCTCCCAACCTGGTTGCCACCAACTGCCCTCCCCTGCTGGCCTGATCTCGTCCCCAACTGGCCTCCTTTGCTGGCCAATTTGGTTCTTATTGGTCAGTTCCTATGGCAATCAGCATCTCTGAGACTATTAACAGGACCTGATCAGAAAGGTGGGGCTGATCAGCAGCTTTGGTGGAGGCCTGGAGAGAAATGGAGGCACAGATGCTGGCCAGAATGGGAGATAAAGAGAGGCAAGTGCTGATCAAAAGCTTCCACAGAGACAACAGATCATTCCCTACTTCTCTCTTCAGGCCTCTTTCTGGCCCTGATTTGCAGCCCCCTCAGCAGTCAGTGCTGTGGCACCATGCCTGCAGGGAAGCAGTCAGTGCTGGGTTGCAGGACTGAGTTCTAGTTGGTGGAGGCTTGGTGGTTACTGGTCATCACAACCAGGGTTTTTATATATTAGTATTTCCTATGCTATTCTTGAGATTTTTTAATGCTTATGTCCTTGCCTCCCATTAGAAATTATTTAGTTGATCTTTGCTGCAGACTATAGTTGTGGAGTTGTTTTTTAATGAAAATGTGTTATTTTTAAAAAAAATCTTTATTGTTGAAAGTGTTACATTTGTCCCCATTTTCCCCCATTGACCTCTTCTAGTGTGCCCCCCACTCTCCACCCCAGGCCTTCACCACCCTATTGTCTGTGTCCATGGAATATGCATATTTGCATACAAAGTCCTTTGGTTGATCTATTCCCATCCATCCATCTTCCCCCTTTTCCCTCTGAGATTCAAAAGTTCTACGCTTCTATGTCTCTGGATCTATCTTGTTCATCATTTTATTTTGTTCATTAGATTCCACATATGAGTGAGATCATGTGGTACTTCTCTTTCTTTGACTGGCTTATTTCACTTAGCATAATATTCTTCGTTGGGGACATTTTAAAGCTCCACAGGAGATCTTGATGAGCATCCAGAATTGAGAACCACAATTTTAGCCTATAATGAAGGGTAAGCTCCTTTATAATAGAAAATGTTTTAGCAGCCCTCAAACTTGTTGAGAAGCTGATATACTTGAAAGTATGGTGCTCTTTTAATAACACTATAAAATATTGACATCAATGAATAGATCTTCCAGATAGAAAATCAACAAGAAGATGGCAGAATTAAATGACACACTAGATCAAATGGATTTAATTGGTATCTTCAGAGCATCTCACCTCAAAGCAGCAGAATATGCATTCTTTTTAAGTACACATGGAACATTTTCTAGGATAGACCACATGATAGGACACAAAACAAGTCTCAATGAAATTAAGAAGATTGAAATCATATTGAGCATCTTCTCTAACCACAATGGTATTAAACTTAAAATCAATCACTACAAAACTAAAAAACATGGATGATAAATAACATGCTATCAAACAACAAATGGGTTAACAATTATATCAAGGAAGAAATCAATAGATACCTTGAAACAAAAATGATAATGCAACAACCCAAAATCTGTGGGACACAGGGAAAGCAGTTTTAAGAGGGAAATTCATAGTATTACATACTTATCTCAAGAAACAAGAAAAAAATTAAATAAACAACCTAACTTTACACTTAAAAGAACTTGAAAAAGAACAACAAACAAAGCCCAGAGTGAGTAGAAGGGAGGAAATAATAAAGATCAGAGCAGAAAAAACTGAAACGGAGTCTAAAACAAAACAGTACAAAAGATAAATGAAACCAAAAGCTATTTCTTTGAAAAGATAAGCAAGATTGACAAGCCTTTAACCAGACTCATCAAGAAAAGAGAGAGGACACAGTAGCAATAGCAATACAAAATATTGATGTATTTGATTGATTTATATAAATGAAGAACAATTTTCATTCCAATGAAACTACTGTGATTTGAATATAAAATATAAAAGCACAACCCTAAGCACATGTAACCAAACAAACTTTTGAAGTAAACATGATTGACTGATTCCCAATCTCTCCCTAATATTTTTTGGCTTCTTATTCTGTCATCTGTTAGCATTCCCCATCAGTCTAGCAGTAACTGGTCTCAAAGTTTTAAACAAAATATGAGCCAAGAAAAGACTATTGAATTTCATCTTTTTGCTTCCTTTTCCTGCAAAAAGAAAAGTATGCTTCTATTAGATTTTTTTAACTAATAAATCTTTATTGTTCAGATTATTACAGTTGTTCCTCTTTTATCACCCCTCATACCCCCCTCCACCAAGTTCCCATCCACCCCATGCCCTTACCCCCACTCACTGTCCTCATCCATAGGTGTACTATTTTTGTCCAGTCTCTTCCCACACCCCCCCACACCCCTTTCCCCAAAGAATTGTCAATCCACTCCCTTTCTATGCCCCTGATCCTATTATATTCACCAATTTATACTGTTCATCTGACTTTTTATTCAATTGATTTTTAGATTCACTTGTTGATAGGTAAGTATTTGTTGTCACTTTATTGTTCATCATTTTTATCTTTACCTTTTTCTTCTTCTTCCTCTTCTTAAAGAATACCCTTCAGCATTTCATATAATACTGGTTTGGTGGTGATGAATTCCTTTAGCTTTTTCTTATCTGTGAAGCTTTTTATCTGACCTTCAATTCTGAATGATAGCTTTGCTGTATAGAGTAATCTTGGTTGTAGGTTCTTGCTATTCATCACTTTGAATATTTCTTGCCACTCCCATCTGGCCTGCATAGTTTCTGTTGAGAAATCAGCTGATAGCTGTATGGGTACTCCCTTGTAGGTAACTAACTGTTTTTCTCTTGCTGCTTTTAAGATTCTCTCTTTGTTTTTTGCCCTTAGCATTTTAATTTGGTGTGGTCCTCTTTGGAGTCCTCTTGTTTGGGTTCTCTGTGCTTCCTGAACTTGTAAATCTATTTCTTTCACCAGGTAGGAGAAGTTTTCTGTCATTATTTCTTAAAATAGGTTTTCAATATTTTGTTATCTCTCTTCTTCTGTAACCCCCATAATTCGGATATTTGTACACTTGAAGTTGTCCCTGAGGATCCTTATACTATCTTCACATTTTTGGATTTTTTCTTTTCCAGTTAGGTGCTTTTTGCTTCTTTATATTTCAAATCTTTGACTTGATTCTTGGTATCCTCTAGCCTGCTGTTGAATCCCTGTATATTATTCTTTATTCAGTCAGTGTATGCTTAATTTCTAGTTGGTCCTTTTTCATATCTTCGAGGGTCTCACTAAATTTATTGGTGGTTTCTAGAAGATTCTTGAGTAACCTTAGAACCGTGGTTTTGAACTCTATATCCAGTAGTTTGCTTTCCTCCATTTAGTTCATTTGTAACCTGTTTCTTTGTTTCCACATTTTGGCTGCTTACCTGTGTTGATAGCATGTCTTTGTGTGCTAAGTGTCCTATATATAGGGCCCAGTGGTTTAGCCTCCCTAATTACCTGAGGTGGACACTCCTGGTGCACCCTTTTGTGGGTTGTGTGCAATCTTATTACAGTTAAGCCTTGATTGTTATTGATATCACTGGGAGGAATTGACCTCCAGGCCAATTGGCTGTGAGGATCAGTTGTATCTATCATGGGAGAACACCCATCTGGAGACACCCTTATGGGGCAAGACTTACTTTGGTGGGTTTTGGCACTCACTGAGTCTGCCCCCTGAGTGTGTGTCTTATGGATCTGAAGAATTGTAGTCTGGATTGTCTCTCTCTCTCTGACTACTGGGTACATTGGCTCTTAGATCTCCAAGGAGAGAGGCCACCCAACAGGAGCTACAGAAACATCTGCAGATTCCTTCTCTTTGTTTGGCATTTCAAGGTGCCCAGATGAGGCTCAGCTGTGAAGCATTACAAGCTGTTGTCGAGCCTTGGGTCTTTTTTTCTTGGCTCTGGGGCTCTTGTGCTCAGCTGCAATATGTTAGGTTTCAGATTGCAAAGGGCCAGGTCATTCCTATGCAAAAGCCTCTGTACACAAATTGGGTGCGGCGGGGTCTCAGGGAATCACCAGGTTGGAGTGAATAGCAATGGCTCACCATTAGCCCTGCCTGGAAGAGGTCCTCTCTCTCTATGTCCCATAGCACTGTGCAGGACCAATTATTGCTGCCAGTACCTCTGAGATTTCTGCCCGATGCCAGACAATCCAGTTTCTCCCCATATGAGTCAGGGTCCCCAGACTCCCACCCGAAACTGGAGTTCTGAGCAGTTGGATGCTAGTGTCTCGCTCCTGATTGAAAAAGACAACAGCATACTCAGTTTTCAGCCCTTTCTGTGCTTGCACCTCCGTACCTATGCACTTTACTTCTGCACCTCTGCTTTTACTCCGAGTGTCAGTGTGCTTTTCTCTTTCCTTCTAGTTGTAGAATTTCCACTCAGCCATCCTTCCCATGGTTATGGATACCTTTTAGTTGTAGTTTTGAAGTGGTTGTTCCAGGCAGCAAGTTCAGGTGTTTACCTATGCTGCCATCTTCATTTCTCCTTCTATTAGATGTTTAGTGTTGAAATACTTCCATTCAGTTTACATAACACCCAGCATAATAATAATTTTTGACATTTATTAAACTCATTAGATAGCAGATGTTCTGCTCTATATACTACATTTTATTCATAACATATTTTATATCTTTATCAGTTATTTTATAAGGATAGTTTTTTGTTGAAAAGGGATTAATGCTGTATAAAAAGTGTTTCATTTAGGAATAACTTGTCTGAAGTAGACACCTTAGATCTTTTTATGAAATGAATTTATCTTTTATTAATAACAATGGCATGCTCATGAGTTTATAAATGGTAGTAATTACACATGTTAGCTGTTTATTTACATGAAATATGTGAACTCCTAGCAATAACAACATGCTTAGTAGTCTCAGGCCTGTAGGCTGTAAACTAAATGTTGAACTGTAAATTTGAAATCTGTCATAGGCTGAATAGTGGCGCATAAAATATCCAGGTCCTAATCTCTGGAACCTGTGGATGTTACCCACAAGAGATTACAAATTCAGTTAAATTTAAGATCTTGAGATGGGGAGATTATCTAGGATTATACACTTAAACCCTAGCTGCAGTCACATGTATCCTTATAAAGGGAGACAAAATTAGATTTGACACAGGAAAAAAGGCAATGTGATAACCTTAGCAGGGGTAAGGAGAGAGAGGAAGAGAGGAAGAGAGGGAGAAATGAAAGAATGCAGCTTTAGAAGTAAGAAAAGTAAAAAAAGAAAGAAATAAAAGAAAAAGAAACAAAAAATAAACAAATAGATTGTTTTTCCCTCTAGTGCTTCCACAGAGCATGGCCCTGCTGATGCCTTGATTTCAGCCCAGTGGAACTGCTTTTGGACTTATGGCTTCTAAAACTGTAAGAGAATAAATGTGCGTTGTTTTAAGCCACCAAGTTTGTAATAATTTGTTACAGCTGCCAAAAGGAAATTAATACAGGGTTGTTCCCCACTTTGATATTGTTGACAAAATGAAGGTCATGATTTTAGGTATAGACCATTACTACATTAAAAAACAGACACTTCAAAACCAAGGAAATATTGACTGAACCTCTTGCTTTGTTTTAAATTGAAGTGGCATGTAATGGAAAACTGAGTTTATTGCTAATGCAAAAAACACTATAATTGAACAGTCTTTGAAGACATTTGACTCTATTTTTGGATAGTGTCCACCCAGCCTGAGATGTGCCAAACCAACCCCATCTGGGTGGTTTCCATCAGGAAGTGTTCTTTTTCTAAAGTATGTTTTGGAAAAAGATGATGACAATCCTTACATATTAGTTAACTTTTAACTTTAAACTCTTTATAATAAATTAGAAAGGAATAAATGACATATGGACTATCAATAGTGTTCAATTAACTGTTCAAGAAGTCCATTAGACTGTGGTGTTTCTAACACCTTTGCAATCAGTGTAAGCAACTAAAACCAAAGCCGGTTTCTTTTTTTTAAAAAAAATATATATTTTATTGATATTTTATAGAGAGGAAGGGAGAGAGATAGAGAGCTAGAAACATCGACCAGCTGCCTCTTGCACATCCCCATCGGGGATGTGCCCTCAGCCAAGGTACATGCCCTTGACCAGAATCGAACCCGGGACCTTTCAGTCCTCAGACCGACGCTCTACCACTGAGCCAAACCGGTTTTGGCGAAAAGCCTGTTTCTTAACCTGCCTCAAGGTTAAGAAATCAAAACCTAAGGACAACTTAACAGCTACCCAGGCTTTTCCAAATAAGACAAACTCTTAAGCTATAGCCAATCAAATAATTTCCTTGCTTTGCTTCTGCGTTTTCTCTATAGAAGTCTTTCTTTCCCCTGGCTCCTGTCTGTGGTGCGCTCCTATCCATTTCCAGGTTGGCACTACCCAATTCAAATCCATTTTTGTTCAGATAAACTCCTAAATTTTTAATATGCCTTATTTTAACTTTTTAATAGTTCTGTGCTTATAAATATATTTATGGATCATATAGATTATCAACACTTCTATGACCCAGAATATCATCAGATTAACCATTCCATTATGAATTTGGGTGTTTTCCCAGATAAGAGTGCACTCACATGCTGTTAATGAAAAAATGACACACTGGTCACATATTCAACTTCACTTAAATTTTCTGAAAAATAAACTCAGTTTGTCAAACAGTCAACATGGATGTTGGTTGGTTATTTGTAATTTAAAACGGGGGAGTCCAAATTAAGAATACAAAAATAAAACATCTTTTAATGAAACAGATGTTCCCTTGGGTAGTGTTGTGGGGGTTGGGCTGGGGAGTGAAACTATTTTTCAAAACGTTGGGTAGTTCAAAAATGACTGACCCTATTAAAGGTCTGTTTAATGCCCACTATAGAAGGCTAATAAAAATAAACAACTATCCCTGCAAGTACCAGGCCATAAATTCTCTCTCAGTGAGTCTGTTTTCTGCAAAATAAGAAACAAATGAATTTTTGTTTGGGGAAATTTTTGTTTTTTTGTTTTTTTCTACAACAATAATATACACCCTGGAGACTAATTATCTGCTTTCATTTCCTAATCACACATTATTCCTAAGTTTCATCTCTACCCTATAATGATTTTGTAGCACTTATTTCTGTCTTTTAGCCATGAATACAAATATTAGAGTATGGACATATAAGCATCATATAAGCAGTAAGGATGTACAGCAATTTGCTACATATGCAGCCAATGTCTAAGGCATTTCAAGCCACTAAAGCTTATAAAAGCAAGTTATTTGACCTTTCTAGTTCCAATAAATTCACTTTCATCAAAGTGGTCTTAGAGTAGCATAGTTACTGAAATAGATACTGCTGAATTAGTAAGTTTATACTCCCCCAAAAAGTATTTAGTAACTCAGCATATCTGCAATTTCTAAATTACTGCTCTTATAAACAAAGACAGAGATAACTGGAGGCTACAATCTAATAGTTCTCTAGATAGTTGTCTGTTCCAGTTCATCACTAGGTGATCTTTATATCATGCAATTTGGTACAGGAATAAAATAGTAATAGTAGTTAATCTTTAAAAAAAACTGTCAGTAGAAGAAGGTAGTAACAAGATCTCTGGCTTGTATAAATTAGTACCCATCAGGCCTCTTGGGAATAAAACAAAAAAAATGACTTTTTGACTGACAATAAGTTCCTGTGACACAGAGATTAAGATCCTTAAACGAAGGAATGGGATGTTAGTTGCTCCCACCTAAGGGAAGATGAAGAGTAGAGCTGAGAATGACCAGGGAGCCCCAAAGAAGAATAGAGTTGGGGAGCCTTGTCACAGATAATGGGTTTTGTTTACAAGGGTAAATGTTTTCCAATAAGATCCAGCTAGCTATTGGTCCAATGCCTATGGTAGGGGTCAGCAAGATTTTTTCTGTAAATAAACAGATAGTAAACATTTAAGGCTTTGTGCAACATGTAAAATTGATGGTAGTATTCAGGTGTTCAGATAACAAGAGCGAGAACAAATTCCCACACATACAGTGTTCAATATTAGTGACTGAGGATGGAACTTATCATTCAGAAACATTCCGATCTTGACCTTAAGCTCAAAATATCTCAGTAAAATTTTTCCACTACTAAGCCATCAGACTTCAGTATCATAAAACAAGTCAGGATATTGTTTCTATCTTTGAAAAAAAATGTACAAAACTCATTGACTAAGTCCGGGAGAGTAAATGAAGTTCACTATTGACATACTGGTTCAATAATACATAAGAGACTTAATTTTTTTCTGCAAAATATCTTCTGATGAATAATGCAATGAGTAACCAGAGGCAATAAACACCTTACAATTTTAAAAGGTTTGCAAATTGGTTTTAACTACGTCTTTTTCTGTTCTGCACATAGTTTCACCATCAGTTGTAACACATCTTAGCATATTCTGCTTCAAATTATACTGAGTTAGTGTTTTCTCAACTTCTTTGAAAATATCTCTCCTATATCTGTTCCACATGGGCTATTCATAGAAGCTAATTCTTCAATCACATCAAACTTAGCGTTGCCTCCACAAATGAACAAGTAGTATTGATGAAAAAAACTGTCAACTCATCAAGACCCAAGGAAAACCACTCAAAATTATCTGCTTATATTTTAAATGATTATTAATGTTGTTCCTACTATCCTCAATTTTTTGAGCAACTGTTCTCACCAAAAGGCTAATAGTTTTAAACAAGTTTGTTTTCTTTAAGCACATTTTTAAGTTGTTACAACCAAGCACTATTTAATTAACCCACAATCAGTAAATGCTTTTCTTTACTTGGCTAAGAAATGAACCACTTGGAAACTTAATTTTCTGGCAGCCTCATTTTTCTTTTTAATTTCTGTTAAGGAAATCTGCTGCAATGAGATATTTCATTTTAAATGTTCCAATTTTTCTGACCATTGCTTTCCTTTGAGTTGGGAATGTTGCAATGAGTGCTTACTCTGGCAATATTGATGTATCTTGTATTCTTTTAACATGACTATAGTGTCAATGCACAATAAATACAATATTTTGCCATATGCTATACACTATATTATATTGACCCAACACTCATATATTGAAAGCTCTAACCTCTAATGTAATTATATTTGGAAATAAGGCTTTAAGGGACAATTACAGTTTAAAAATATCATAAAGGTCAGGTCATAATTCTGTAAGACTGGTGGCCTTAGGAGTAGAGGGAGAGAGAGCAAGGTCTCTCCCCACACATATGCACAGAGGAAAGGCCATGTGAGGTCAGAGCAAGAGGCAGTTATCTGTAACCAAAGGAGAGAGCTCACACCAGACACTGGCCTAGCTGGCACCTTAATTTTGGACTTTACAACCTCCAGAACTGTGAGACATCCATTTCTGTTGTTCAAGCCACACAGTATATGGTGTTTTGTTACGGTAATCCAAGCTGACTGGTATACCATCTAATTAGATAACCAAATAATCCACACTCTAGTGTACCTAAAAAGCACAACAATGAAAGTCCACTTTTCTTGTTTTGACATAATAGATATGCACTGGAATTTTTTTTTAATGTTTTAGTATGAAGATATGCTGTAGAGTTATAAATGCATCACTACATTTTATAAGGCACTAAGCAGCAATTAGAATATGAGGTAACCACATTTAGTCTCTGTTGCAACTACTCTGCTGTTATAGCTCAAAAGCAACCAGAAATGATAGATGAAAGAATGATTATAGCTATCCTATATAATAAAAGCCTAATATGCAAATTGACCAAATGGTAGAACAACCGATGGAACGACCGGTTGCTATGATGCACAACAACCACCAGGGAGCAGATGTCCAATGCAGGAAATTCTCCCAGCCCACAGGCCCCAGACCAGCCAAAGTGGGTGCCAGTGGGGGGCCCCCTAATCACTCCACCAGTCACCTCCTACAGAGGGAGGCAACTGATGGCTGTGGCAGGGTGTTCGGGTGGCAGGGCTGGCCAGCAGGTGGTGCCAAGCCAGCTAAGGCAGGTGTCAGTGGAAGGCCCCAAATTGCCCCCCTGGTTGTCCCACAGATCAGCTCTGATTTCCGGCCAGGCCTAGGGACCCTACCCATGCAAGTATTTTGTGATCTGGGCCTCTAGTCTAGATATATAAAAACCTAAGCGACCACCCAATCTTTTGACCACCCAACCAGTAGCTATGATGCACAATGACCACCAGGGGGCAGACACTCAACGCAAGAACTGCTAAGTTGCAGTGACTTGGCAGCTGTGGTTCTCGGATGATGCACCCGGAACCAGGAAGGAGGGAGCCTGATTTCAGGATGTGTCACCTGAAAACCACCCCCTCAAAATTCAGGACACCTCAGGGGATGTCAGAGAGCTGGTTTTGGCTTAATTTCCGCAGGCCAGGCCGAGGAAACCCACTGGTGCAAGAATCCATTCACTGGGCCTTTAGTGTTTTAATAAACCTTTATTTATGGAAATTGCAATTTGAACTTTATATAATTTTCACATGGCAGGAAATACACAATTTTTATCTTTTGATTTTCCCCCACAATTGAAAAATATTAAACTCCTTACTAGAAATAATATAGACAAAAATCTTCATGATAATGTTGACAATGATTTCTTGGGTATGGCACCAAATGCAGAGGGAACAAAAGAAAAATAAACAAATGGGTCTATGTCAAATGAGAAAAACATTCTGTGTATCAAAGGATACAATCAACAGAGTAAAAAGGAAGCCTATGAAATGGGAGAAAATATTTGCAAATCATCTGATAAGAGATTACTATGTAAATAACTCAAAAAACAACTCAATTGAAAAATAGCAAAGGTCTTTGAGTAGACATTTCTCTGAAGATGCTATACAAAGGCCAACAACCATAAGAAAAGATGCACATCACTAACCATTAAATATATTCAAATCAAAACCACAATAAGATATTACCTCACACCCTCGAGGATGCCTATTATTTAAAAAAACAAACATAAATTACAAATGTTGATAAGGATGTGGAGAAATTGGAACCCTTGTTCACTGTTTGTAAGATTATAAAATGGTGCAGCTACTATGGAAAACAGTATGGTAATTCCCCCCAAATTTAAAAATGAACCTATCATATGATCTAGCAGTTCCACTTTTGGGGTATATTCCCTAAAAAATTAAAAGCAGAAGAGTCTCAAAAAGACAGTTGCACA